>CM027850.1:39766057-40481462 GCA_016097595.1 Eucalyptus pumila
TTTTTTTTTATACCAAAAGTCTCAAACTTGTATCTGTTTAACACATTTATCCTAAAAATTTGGTGTCACAAAAAAAGTTTGACGTTTAAAATTTGAGGTATATATGTGACACTACTATAAGTTTGGTATTTTTTATATCACATAAAAAGTTTAGGGTAAATGTGTTACACGTGTATAATTTTGGGGTTTTTGGTATCATAAAAGAAAAAAATTAGGATGAATGTGTCACAATTGGTAAAGTTTGGGTTTTTTTAGGCATTTTCCCATAATTTTAATTACTCTCTCATGTAATTCAATTTAAAATATATTTTTCTATTTTTTCCGCTTTGAATTTGAGGCTTTCTCTTTTGGTTCTTTCTTTTTTTTTTATAAAAAAAAAATTAGTGAAATATTTTGTTCATCTTATCTAAACTAATCTACGGACCTAAGTAAGTCCTTCAATTGTTCGTTTATCGAAGTCAACCCCAAATATAAAATGGGGTAATGATAAACCTTTGGGGTAAATTAACCAAAATATGGAAAATTCCCCTAGGCCTGATCCTCGTGATGAGGCCACCCAACATGCAGTCAACAAGATGCAGGGTCCGGGACGCCTTACAATCGCTTTAATGAATTTGTGTCAAGCGTCAAATGAAAATTTGTCTTTTCCTTTTTTTCATCTCTAAGTTTATTAGGTACCTTTTATTTTCGAAACATGTGAAGTGGGACCACGTGACACTGCATCTTATTTTATTTTTTCTTTGCTTTTTCCTTAATTTTGTTTTAGTTTATACTATTAATGTGTGTTTTCAGATGTTGTAGCAGATATTACATGTAAAACTTAATTTTGTTAGATAAATCTTTATCTTTTCTCAAAAGTTTAAACTAATAAAAATGTGCTAACAATGTATTTATAGCATATGATTTAAAACTTCCTGTCGCTCTTAGCTGGTCCTTGCACGCACAAGATTGGTTGTGGAGGGAACCACATTAAGGGGATGACTAGTGAAATAGGAAAACAAACAAAATAACACGAATAACAAGTATTAAAAAATTGAGAGCAAGTGCTAGGATTTAAACCATTGACCCGTGCTTTAATGTCATGTTAGATAAATCAGTTTTCTTTAAAAGATTAAGCTATTTTTTTTTATGGGTATGAAAAAGATTAAGCTATTAGAAAACTAAGAAGAAAGGTAAAGCAATTAGAAGACGGACGAACAATGAGAAACACAATTTATATTAGAAAAGGGTTTGCACTACGAAGATTCATTTTATGCATTTCAATAAGGCTAACAATTAAAAAGAAGTCATAAGGCTTCCATAGTTTTAATTTTGAGGAATATGACATAATTTCCAAGAAAAAGTTGAAAGTCTATCGACTACAAATAATCACATGTTTGATCAATCACCCAATTTTTAACTATTATCCTATTTCAAATTTCACATTTGTGATTTTTTTTTTTAAATATGATTTAGAAAAAATTCACGACAATATTGACTGAGATATACATAAAATGATAATAACAATGTTTCAAGTGATGTGACGAGATGCGAAATCATCAATCTACTTCTAGACCCCATCTTTGTTGAAATACATACAAGCTTTTGAGTTTGAAGCATACTTATTAAAATGAATCTATATATATATGTGTGTGAGAGTGTGTGTGTGTGTGTGTGTGTGTGTGTGTGTGTGTGTGTTTGTGTATTATGTTAATATTTTTAAACTTTAAATGTAGACTAACCGTTTATAGTGTTTGCGGCAAAGCACGGTATTTCTAGTATATAATTAAAGACGAGTCCGAGAGACTATTTGCTCTTATGCTTGCTATGTGGAAACTTCAATTCGCAATGTTGAGAACATTGGTGTGGGTTGCGTTAAACACTTTTAGGAGAACATGTGTGATAAAAGTGGGAACCAACAATATTTCGATGATTGAACATTGGACGCCCCAAATCATATTTCAATTGGGTCATGTTCTCTATTGATATGTTCTGAGGTTTTATTCTACCCCATCATTCATAGACACATATATGTCAAGATCCGCTTGTTGTTGTATAGATAAGAAATTTCAAAGCTGGTTAGTTGTTTGACAAAACATATTTTGTAAGGTAAAAGTCATCACTCCTGAAACTTGGATTTCCTTTAAAATTATGTAGCATTGATGTTGATCACTAGTAGATCAGCATGACCAGTAACTCGTTTAGTAGACATTTTATGCAGACACGACAACGTTAGAAAAGATCAACGTAGTCAGGCCTTACTTTACATCTTACAGCTTATGAGTGAGCAATCATCATGTTTCTTGTAGGTGGCTAAAGTGGAAGAGAAAAGACAAGTTGCCAGAATCGAAAAAGATGTTGGAACTGATAATCAATTAAACCACATCATGAGCTTGATGAATATTGATGATAAGGACAGGCGGATCGTTGTCGTGATCCAAGGAGAAGATGGGATTGGGAAGACAACTCTGGCAAAACTCATTTACAACCAAGTCTCCGGTGATTTCGATGGCTGTAGCTTCCTCGCAGATATTAAAGAAACTACCCAAGTATCAGGAGGGCTTCAGCTTTTGCAAACTAAGTTGATTTCCGATATTCTAAAACGGGAAATTGAGGATGTTGCTTTTGTCAGCGGGGGAATTGAGTTTTTCAAGTACTTATTTTGCAACATGAGAGTCATGATTATTCTTGATGACGTGGAAAATGCTTTTCATGTACAGAAGCTCATCGGAGATTGCTTTGATTGCTTTGCTTCTGGAAGTAGGATCCTTGTTACCACCAGAAACAGTGTCGTCCTGGAAGACTCTCCTCAGATCCGGACTTATGATGTTAGTCAGTTAGATAAAGATCAGGCTCTTCAACTCTTTAGGCAGCATCCATCTAAACCACCACCTTCTTTCTTATTTTGGAACTACGAGCTTTCGACAAGTCTTTATGCTAAGGCAAGACTCCCATTGTTCATTGATGTTATGTGTGCAGTCTGCAATAATGCAACGCTGAAGGAATGCCAAAATTTACTACAGCGACCAACATTCCAGTGGAGGGATTTTCAGATTATTTTGGAGGGAGGACTAAATTATGAGCAGAAAAAAATATTTCTGGATATCGCCTGCTTTACCACTGGCATGGATAGCAGAATTGCTTTGTACTTATGGCATGACTTCTCCTTGCTGCCTCCCAGTGAAATTTTGACTCCCCTAGCCAAAATTGGAGAGAACAACCAGATTTGGATGCATAGCACGTTAAGGCGACTTGGCAGAGAAATCGTTCGGGGGGAGAGTCTTACAAATCCAGGAAAGCGGAGTAGATTATTTAATCATGAAATAGCTCTCAATACGATAAAGCGGAAAAAGGTAACATTTCGTGTTCTTTTTTTTTTTCTTTTTTCCCGTAGTGAAGCATAAAAAATATTTTTGTTATATTCACCGCCAAAGGCAAAGAGCTATTTCGCCTGATACTGTTAAGATCCGACCATTTGTGCAATTGACATTGTTGTCATTTTCCTGACTGGGTAACATGTCGAGAAGAGAAACCATCCTCACTGCTCGTTTTTCTGGTCCATCACAGGGAACAGAAAAGGTTGAGGCACTCAGCCTTAACTTTCAGTGGCTTACTTCAGTCAAACTTACACCAGAAGATTTTGAGAGCATGCCAAACATACGGTTTCTTCAATTGGATCATGCAGACATTACCGGAGATTTTGCTAACCTTCTTCCAAATCTAAGGTGGCTCCGTTGGCGAGGGTGCCCTCGACATCTCCAAGTGACTAATTTTCGCCTGGGAAACTTGACCATTCTCGATCTGTCATGGAGCAAAGTTACGAAAGACTGGGAAGGCTGGGATCAAATAGAGGTAGTTCACAATTCATTGCTACACTGAAATCGCCCGATCTAATATAACTATTTGTGAAGTGAAATCATGCAAATAAATTTCCTATTTTGCAGATGAAGAACTTAAGAGTTCTAGATCTTACAGGTTGTGCTGACTTATTAGTCACTCCTAAGTTCTCTGGCTGCAAAAATCTGGCCATATTGATTCTGGAGCGATGTTCACAATTGGTCAAGATAGATCATTCGATTGACGATTTGAGGTGCTTGGTTTCCTTGAATTTGAAGTTCTGCACAGAGCTCAGTATGTTGCCCGTACAAGTGGGTCACCTGACAGCTCTAAAAGAGCTTTTCATGGATGGGACTTCGATACAAGAAATTCCCATCTCCATCGGTCATCTAAAGCAGCTTGAAACTGTGACTGCCTCCAACTGCTTCTCATTGAGTCATCTACCAAGAACGATATGTCACTTGACGAATATCTCATTTCTTTCCCTGGATGGCACTAGAATTGCAGCACTTCCTTACTCCATTGGAGAACTGATCACACTTAAACACTTGTCATTAAGGGATTGCCGTCGAATAAGGAAGCTTCCAAACTCAATTGGCAACATAGGGAGATCATTAGTCGAGTTAGACATGTCAGGGACTGGCGTTTCTAAGTTTCCAGATTCGATATTAAATCTACAAAATTTGAAGGTGCTGAGGATGGATTCTTGTTTCTTTAGAGAGTTCCCTCCTGATATTGGAGAGCTTACCAGCCTCGAAGAAATACACGCCTCCTGGTGTCGGAGTCTCGAGGGGGGTATTCCTAGCGAGATTGGGAAACTGCATAATCTGAGAATCTTGAGGCTGCGACATTCTACTATTTCCAGCTTACCGGCAGAGATCCACCAACTTTCCAATCTTCGAACACTTGATTTACTCCACTGCGACATGATCAAAAGGTTGCCAAGGCTTCCCTCTAGCATAATGGTTTTGTGTGTAGATGATGAACTGAAGTCGTCGCATTTGCCATAGCTAGGAAAGCTATCCCACTGTCATGGAAACTAGGCTCTAGGGACCGTGGAGAAATTATGGCCTTTCCATTTCCTTCCATGTCGTCATTCCGAATTTGAATATGGACATCACCAAGAAGAAGTGTTTATATGAAGTTTGCAGATCGTTTTGTAAACTTTATATGTGTGGATATTGTTGAGAAAACTCCCATCAGGTTTTGAAGTTGACATAACTTTTCTTCTCTTATTCTTATTTTTATTCTAAGGAATATTAGACTTCTGTGAAATGATGTCAAAGTCTATTTTACAACAGAAGTCTTTCCACTCTGACGAAGATACAAACTGAACCTAAATCAAGAACGGTGATATAATTAGACAACAAGGATTCAGTACGTGAAAAACATATTTGGTTTTCTGGCAGAGAATATCACTTACCTTTTCTAAATATTTTGATAAAATGAATCACAGATTGGTGAAATCAATTTCGAAGATAAGTTCTTTTTTGGGGAGTATCAACTTATGGAAACCTAGATTCTAATTGTATGGGCGACTAGGATTATCGGATTTTTACTTCAATCTTCAAATGGCTACAAGATTTTGTTTATTGATTCTGTTCAACGGGTTGATTGAAAAAAATTCCTTTGGAAAGGGCAAACGGTTAGAAAGGCATGGAGAAGTATTTAATGAGGTCATTCGGTCCATTTGTAAGTGTGCATGGGAATTAAAATTCCAAAGTTTGAAGCATTTCCAATCGCTTGTTCTTCTTCGATAGTGCTTACAATTGTACTCAAGAGAGAAAAACACCAAAGGGAGTGACTTAGTGAGAGAGAAAGAAACTCTTCACTAAGTGATTGTACTCAAATTGCTGTAATTCTCTTTTGATTCCATAGTGAAACTGTCAACGTGAAAGAGTGGACGTAGACTTGATCTAAGCCGAACCAATATAAATCTTGTGTCTAATTTTCTCTCCCTTAACTCTTTCAATTTGTTTGTTGCAATATTTTTCTAAGTTCTGCCAATTTTCAAAACATCTTATTTAAGTCAAAAAATTTTCAGAAGTGTAGTGCCAATTAAACTTTGGTTGATTAAAATAATTTTTACTGTTTTAGCTTAATTTGTTTTTATACCTATTTACCCCTCCTCTAAGCGGTAATTCTAGCACTTTCAAATATGTGTCATGAGTACATGCCTATCTACATATTATCTTAATGACTGAGGCAGAAATTCCTAATACATCATCAATTTGGACCCATCTCACAGATAACTCAGAAGCTTAGGAGTCTACTAACTTGGACGTACCCAAGTCAACAATTGGCATATAGACCATGGTGATAGTATCCGATGACTGGTATTGCTATACATCATCATCATCTCGTAATGGAAATAAGATGTGTATATAGCTCTAATTATCGTGTCCTAGAGAGTCCTCTTTTAAAAGGAAAAATGATACTATTAATTCCTAAACTTTGGTCCAATATACTATATCATCCTTAGACTTCTAATTTATTCAATATGGTTCTAAAACTATTTCTAAATATTTGATTTAGCTCTTAAAATTTTTATTTGTTCAATTTATTCCCTCAACTTTACATAACAAAGTCAAATAAATCCTTCGATTTCAAAATATTTTTTAGGGAAAATCTCAAATAATGACTCAAAGTGAGTCTACTTTTTCAAATAAAGACCAGAAATGATTGTTGTTTCAAATAAGGACTCGAAGTGGCTAACAAGTCTCAAATAAGGACCTGAACTCACTGACCAGTCAAAATGTTCACCGGCCGGCGAGTGTGTGGCATTTCTAGTGGCCAGAATATGGGCAATTTTGTCCAAAAAAATAATAAAAAAAGAAATTCACAAACCTTAAAAACAAGACCCCCACTCTTCACGTTCTCACATTTTTCTTCTTTTGCTCTTCATCTTCTCCGTTGTTTGTCCTCCCTCGCTTGGAGCACCCAAATTTTCTGTTAATAGAGCACAAATTGAAACACTACAAGAAACATTTACCTTTGTTTCTTCACATTTTCTTCTTTTGTGCTTTGTCTTCATTTCTTTCCAACGAAGAGGACAAATCTTGAGCAAAGCCACCTTTTCGTTATTGAGACATTCGTGTGTAACACGAGGGCCTTGACTCTTCATTATCTTTTCCTAGGTTCACTAGACACTTTGATCCACACTCCCGTTCAACCGAGGTCAGTTTCATTTAAATTGGTGCAACTGATCCTTTGTTCGTTTAAAGTGGTTGTAACTTGTCGAAGCAACATGTCAACAAGGCGCGGGCATGTGGTGGAATATCACACAGATGGCAGTGAGGACAGTGATGGTAGGAGGAATTTTTTTGTTTTATATTGTTATTTTTGCTGTTGGATTTATGAGTTAATGTATCTTTTGTCTAAAAAAATGCATCTGAGTTATGTCCAATATGGGTTTTTAATTAGATATTTCTGCCATTGGGGTCTTACGTGTTGTGATGATGGTCCCTATTTTGCAATTTTTTAATGCTCCCTCTTTTGTTTTGTTTGTTTGTTTTTTTTTTTTTTGTTTATATTTTGTCACTGATGGTTGGAGCTCCTGGCATGTCATGGAATTTAAAAGCCCACGTAGATTCTTACAAGGAAAGCAGATAAAAATTTATATAAAAAAAAACATAATTACTCTGATATGGGTTCTCTAATGGAAAGTATTTAGAGGAGAAAATTTGATGGAAGCACATTGAGACAAAATCAATTTGAGTCCATGTGCGCATGAGTTTAAGTCAAAATATAGGGCATCTTGTTTCCTACAGTTTTTGTGCACTATAATGGACGTAACTTCTAAAGTGGCAATTTGTTAGATTACTTATTAAAAGTTCTTATTCCCAAGTTATTAATCTGAAGACTATTTTAATCTTTGTGTCAAGATACATCATAGATCCTACTAGTTATCATTCCACAATTTCTTAGTAAATTTGCAACTAGGTCTTCTTGATAGATTGTGTTTCAGCCTTGTTTGTTGAACAAGAAAGATAGAATCCAGACAAAAGTTGAGTCGACCAAACTTAGAAGTAGTTTCCGTAAGTTTCAAGCAGATAAAATATGAATCTAAGAAATGCTTTGAATGGGACCAATTTTCTTTTCCTTACGGTATATATTCTCCAAGTTTGGTTCTCAAGCCACCATGGTTGGCTTGCCTAGGGAGAAAGTTATGGCGACATTGAAAACATTTTAACTCCATAATGCACAATATTTTGACAAACGGTATCCAATAATAAGTATGGTATATAGTCACTAGTGTGCATAGTTTTCTTTCATTAATCAAAGCATGGTACAATTTTATTGCAATTGTTTACTATTTTTGTTTTATTTTTTCCCGGTGTACATTTTGCATGGAAATATATTGACTTTATTTTTGCTTCATTTTCCACCAGTTGAGGAATGTGAAGAACTAAACTATTCAATGTATGATAGTGGATGTGATGGCGTTGCTAGAGAAGATGGGTTCGCCTTTGTTGATCTTGATGAGTTATACATAAGAAATGTAAGTTGTGCTCACAATGATGGTTTAATGGAGGGGGATATGGAGGTTGGAACATGTATGTAGATGTATTAGCTGATAATGTAGATTTCTTGAATATGTATGGTGAAAATGAGTATACACATCCCGAGTTTAATGCTGAGATTGATATGAAAAATCATGTCTTCAAGTTGGGAATGTACTTTAGTAATGCTAAGGAGTTCAGAAAGGCCATTAGGAACCATGCCATCAAATATGGGAGAAATGTGAGGTTTGTTAAGAATATACCTAATAAATTGAGGGCAGTGTGTTATGATGGTTGTGATTGGCTTATATATGCTTCCAAAGTGCAAAAGGAGCATATTTTATAAGTTAAAACCTTTAACCCCATACATACATGTGATAGAGCTCTACATGTTCCTCAAATAAGCACTAAATGGTTAAAAGTCGAGAAACAATCCTACATGGTTAGGTGCTTCAATGGAAAAAGAAAAAAACAATGGAGTCTGAGAATGTTTTAAATTTGTCGGGGACAACGGTTTATAGAGCTAGGGCAACGGCAATGAGTATGATCACTAGGAATGAGAAGGAGCAATTTTGGATGCTTAGGAGCTATTGTCAAGCACTTCTTGAAGCCAACCCAAGATCCACGTGTCTAATCAAAACCAAGCAATACCAAGACCAATTCAAGTTTAGGGGAGTCTATATTTGTCTGGATGCATTAAGAAGGGGATTTGTAGAAGGATGTAGCCGATAGGCGATTGATGGATTTTGATGGTTCTCATTTGTCATCAAGCTACAAGGGTATACTTTTAGCATCATTGGGCATAAATGGCAACAATCAAATGTATCCTTTTGCATGGGCAGTTATTGAGCAAGAAACATACAAGACATGGCATTGGTTTAATAGGTTGATTATAGAAGACCTAGGAATTAATGACCCTGAAAATTTAAAGTACTAGACTTTCTTGTGCAACAAACAGAAAAGATTGATGCAAGTACTAGCAAATCTAATGCTTGAAGCATAACATAGATTTTGCTTAAGGCATCTTTATGAAAACTTCAAACTACATCACAAAGGGGTAGAACTTAAAAAGCTCCTTTGGAAGGATGCCATGGTGACTAAGGTACGTGATTTTAACTTGGCGATGGAAGAGCTGAAGGCAATTAATGAAAAAGCTTATGAATGGTTGTCCTAGAAGCCTCCCGTGCAATGGAGCAAATCCTACTATAGTTTAAACTCAAAATGTAACATTTTCTTGAACAACTGGTGTAAAAGTTTCAACAAAAGCATCATTGATGCTAGGGACAAACTTATCATCACAATGCTTGAAGCTATAAGAGTGCAACTCATGGAAATAATCCATAAGCAAAAAGATGGGATGGCTAAGCACATTAGGGTGATCTGTCATAATATCCAAAAGATATTAGATCTTCAAAAACAATTTTCAACATCATGGATTCCTAGCTAGAATGGGAAGGATGAATTCGAATTGAGTGGCCTATATGGTGACATAGATCTTCGGTCAAGGACTTGATTACACTAAGTAAGCAATTTGTGCCCTTTTGATACTTAATTTTGTTTATTTCAAAAAGATTTTTGTTAAGAAGTCTGGTTTGATTTTAGACCTATCTACTAACATGTGAAATAACATACACAATCATTAAAATAATAGTCAGCAACCAAGATAACACTAAATCAATTGCATTGGGAGAGCAAGAACCTAACATTACCAATAAAGAAACATGACATTGCTAACTAAACCAAAGGGAAACCATAATCAACATAAGGAAAGTGCGTGATTAAGGATATTCGTCTTTAAAGACAATTGAAATCTTATGGAAGAGACCTAAAGGCTTGTTCAATTTTTTTAGCACAATTTTAGATCAAAAGGCTCCCACTTTTTAAGAGAAGATTACTCAGAAACTATTTTTAAGCTTTTCAAGTAGTTTCTTGGAATTTTAAGGATTTTACCAATTTTCTAAAATCTTTTGATTTTTCCAAATTTTCCACAATTTTAACTTTTTTTAAATTTATCAATGCATTTTCTGAATTTTCTAAATTTTTTATGAATTTTTAAATTTAAAAAAACAATATTTTATAAATTAATTAAGAATTTTCAGAATTTTTAATATTTTTAAAATTTTTGATTAATTAATAATTTTTATGACCTTTTTATATATTTTTAAATTTTATTATTATATTTAAAGAAGAAAGAGATTCGGACTGGGTCAGAGACCCGGCTCAACTAAACCGACTGGACCCTATCGGTCCGAGTCGGATTAAAAACCGAGTCTCGCTAAAGCCCACTCTGAATTAACCCCAAATGGCCCATAAAAAAAAATTAGAAAGAGAAAGGCTTGCTCGACCTCCAGCCCACTTCCATTATATAACTCTCGGCCCAGCTCAATCCCTGACAGCCCACTTTTCTTATTTCCATCGACTGGCCCAAAACTAGAGCCCATAGCCCAATCTTCTTCTTCTTCCTTAAATATATATATATATATATATATATATATATATATATATATATATTTCACTTTCCCTTTTTTTTCTTATTTTTTATTTCCCTTTTTCTCCCCTCCAGTGTGCAACTGGACCAGGTCAACCTAGTTTCCACATCAGCCCACTCGGAAAACAAGGTCGGGAACCGGTTCCGGTTGAAACTGGTTCGGGAACCGAGTCCCAAAATTCAAACCTTGTTTGAACCGGTCCGGGAACCAGTTTTGAGAGATTACCCACCCGGGAACCGAATCGACCGGACCGGTTTGGGAACCGATTGTAAGCCACCCCAAAAAGACCAAACGCAAAATCCTAATTTGTTTCTACTTTCTATCTTCCCCAAGCTTGCGACCTCCACCCGTCCATCGATCCTGGCTCCATCCGAGCGCTGACGCTGCTTCCGCTCGCCCACCATCGCCTTCCTCCCACGACACCCGCATCCTGTGAGATCCCAACGTCGCCACTCCACCTCTCCCTGCTCCGCGCCCCCCAAATCGCGATGTTGCCTCTGTTAACCCGGTTCCTAGTTCCTCGCCAGCCTTGCTCTGAGCTCCGCCGCCAGATCCAGCTCCCCCTCACGCTGCTTCCTCATCTGTGTTCATCTACTTCCTCGTTACGCCATCACCAACTCCTCGTTGTGCCATCGCAGTGATAGAGCAAAGAACGGATGCTCATCACCACCGATCGAAACTTCTCTCGTGCTCTTTCTCCCTCGCTTGGTGCGTGCGGGAGAGCTGAGAAACCGAGCAAAGCTTGCAGCTGAATATCTTCGTCAAGCAATTTCGTCATTGAATTAATTCGTCGCCTTAGCTTCGTCTTCATGAGATTCTCCAAGTCTTTCGGTGTCTTCATTTATTAGCAGGTAACCATTCGGATCGGATCTCCCCCAAGATTCATTGAGACTCGATCATATGATTGTTCTATGTTTGCCTTTTGCCGAGAGCTTCAAATTGCTATCTCAAATTGCTCATGTTATATTACTCGCCGATTGATAGGAATTCCTATTTCTAGAACACCTCACCATTCATGATCACCACCTGTTCGACATTTTGACTTAGAGATGATAATGACGAATTTGTCTCCTTTTTTTTTGGTGAAATGACGAATTTGTCTTCATCATTTCAATTTGAGATTGCATAGTAGTGATCTGGATGTTCTTGTTCGACATGCTGATCATATATTGTGAATTTTCATGCTTCATCCTTTGATAGCAGAGAGTTCTCTTTCCCTTGGTGCTTCGGTTTACTTTGTCTCCTTCGATTGTGTGACTGAATTGTCATCTGGTATAACAATAAGTCACTATACATCGGTGGTGAATAAATCACAGCCAAGCTATATCAAATTCAATCTCGTTTTGATGCTCATAAAAGACCATTCCGCCAAAGTTTGAGGGAGAGAGTCTTCAACCTAATTTAATTCAAAATAAGTGGAAACGGTACGAGAAATGCTCAGGTATCGGAAGTTTAGTTAAGTTGAGAAATTATGGATATATGAAAGCAGTTAAGTTAAGAAATCATGGATATATAAAAGAACTTAAGTTAAGAAATGGACATTGACCTAGTAATAATCAAAGGGAATTTAAGACTTATGAATAGAAGATATGCAGAGGAAAAATATATGTTGAAATTATGCTAGAACTCTACCAAAATTATTGCCGATTTCCCTTAGAGTATTGTTGTAACGTCAATGTCAATGTCTCCATTCGAGCGTCATTTGTACAAAATGTGATTAATTTCAATTCCAGCAATGTCAATGTCCTAGTAATCTCGTTTTCAATTAATTTTGTTCGGTTCCTTCCTTTGAGTTTAGTGTTCTTTGCTTTGATTTCCTTTATTCCCTGCATTGCACCTTTAAATAATTCATAGTACTTCCACTTTAATTTCTGAGCAATTTGCTATTCCTGTCATTTAGATCAATTTCCATCAAACCATTTCATCCATTGCTTCTCTAAGGTTCCAATATAAATAGGGTTAACCCTGTTCCCGAACCGAAAAAACCGGGTGGGTCGTGTGGGTAATTTGTTTATAAAACAAATGAAGAGGTGCCTTGTCCCACATCGAAAAGATGTGAGTGCGCACGTGGACGAGATTTGGCACTAACTGACGATTAATTTTTTATGTCTTTTTAATGTAACCTTGGAGATGTACTTGTTCACGAAAGGTTGTCTTTGTTCTTTGGGAAAAAACCACTAAAAACCCTAAACTTTACTAAAAGTGATAAATTTACCCCAAATTTTTTTCTGTGACATGAAAAACCCTGAAGTTTGCTAACCGTGACACATTTACCCCGAACTTTCATTTGTGACACAAAAAACCGTGAACTTTCATTTTTGTGACATATTTACCCTAAATCATAGGGATATTTTTGTCTTTTTACTTTTAATTTTTTTTTTCTTTTTTTTCTTTCTTCCCTCCGCCGGAGCCGGCGGAGGGAGGCCGGCGTCCGGCGAGGGAGGCCCTCCCCGGCGTCGGGCGAGGGCCTCCTCGCGCACCCTTGCCGATCCGGCGAGGGCACCCTTGCCCGACGCCGGCGAGGGCCTCCTCGCCGAGATCCGGCGACGCGAGGGCTTCCCTCGCCGGATCTGGGCGAGGAGGCCCTCGCCCGACGCCGACGGGCGAGGGCGGCCCTCGCGGGACGCCGCGAAGGGTGCCCTTGCCGGCTTCGGCGAGGGTCGCCCTCGCCAGATCCGGCGAGGAGGCCCTCGCCCGATGCCGACGAGGACGCCCTCGCCCGTGTCGGGCGAGGTCACCCCTCATCGGCGTCGGCCTGTGCGAGGGCGACCCTCGCCGGGAGGCCCTCGCCGGCTTCGGGCGAGGGGCCCTCGCCCGACGCCGATGAGGACCTGCGTCGAGCGAGGGCACCCCTCGCCGGCGTCGGCCCAAGCGAGGGCGACCCTCGCCGGGGAGGCCCTCGCCCGATGCCGACAAGGGCCGCCCTCGCCTGCGTCGGGCGAGGGCACCCCTCGCCGGCGCCGGCTTCCCTTCGCCGGGGCGGCGGAGAGAAGAAGAAAAAAAAAAAAACAGAAAGAATAAGACGAAAATGCCCTTAATGGGGTAAATGTGTCACAATTTGCAAAGTTTGGGGTTTTTCGTGTCACAAAAAAAAAACTTTGGGGTAAATCTGTCACTTAAGGCAAAGTTTGGGGTTTTTGGTGGTCTTTTCCCTTGTTCTTTTGTAACATTTTGAAGAGTTGCCTCTATTCGAAAAACATATATAAGTACATTTGTTTTGAGATCAAACAATATCTTCTTTCATTTTTCGTTTTCTTTCGAAAGAAACTACAGCCATTGTTTCCAATTGTTTCTCATGAGAGATCTTAGAGAAATACTAGAATTGCTATCTAGTATTCTCATTTGAGACTTTGTTGTATCCTGGAGGAAATTTGCCGGTGACCATTAGCAACGTAGTGGGGCAAATAAATCCTTATAGAAAGTGATATCACGCCTCAAAGTCCGACTTGATTACTCGATCCGACTTCATGTTGAAGCATATTTTCCCAACAATTTTAAGGATTTATTTTTCTGCAACAATGAAGTTGGAGTTAATCGAAGTCAAGTTTTGTCGGGCACATTCGTCTGCTTTGCCGCCAATGCAATTTTGCTCGAATTGAGAACTAGGGCAGAGGGCTTTGGTGGAACTTTAGAGCATATTGATGTAGCGGGACAATTAAGTTATTTCTGGCAAATCTCGTGACAATCACATAGATATATCTTATGCACAGATGATACAGCATCGCCAGAGGGGGTCAAGAATATTTTGCAAGAGGAGGACAACATTCAGGATATTATGGAACTCTTAGAACAAGGATGATTGTGTTTTGGAGGAAGCAAAATGAAGGAAATCCTGATGTATATCAGTTGATACAAAAAGAAGATGTGCATACGGAGGAGACTTCAAACTCTGACAAATATATCGAGTGATCACATGCCATGACTTCTTGCATGTTGATCTGTTCCATGAGGGCGTGATGTTCAACAATAAGTATAGAACGTTGGAGAAGACTACTTGGAGTCAGTAGAAAGATTTGATCCTCGAGAACGCTCATGGAGACCGATAAAGGACATGAGCACGAAAAGAGGGGTCATTCTTTGGTCGTCTTGAACCCGTCTTGAACCAAAAGTTATATGATGTAGGAGGCTACAATGGATCTAAAATGGTGGCAACAGTGGAGCTTTTCAATCCTCGTGTTGGTTCGTGGATGATGGTGGAATCGATGGACGATCTCACCCGTTGAAATATTTAGTCGCGAGAATTCGAAAACAAAACCATCTTTTCTTGAAAGGATGGTGAATGAAACGTATTGGCATGGATGGCGGTTGGGACCCAACGCCAGTCACGAGGGACGAAAGGACGTCAATGGCGTGGCTCTTTCTACGTTTAGCCATCCACGTGCTTTAACTGGTGCATGAACCTCTGACCCGGCGGGTCGTGTCTTTTCGCCAGCATGCCTGCCTCGGTTGAACCAGATTGGTGCGGTGCTTGGTTTTTGTCAAAGAGTCTCGATTGTTGTGCAGAGTGCGCGCCATGGTCGCTGGTTTGCACGAGAATCACCGATCCGGTGTTCAACTCGGGGAGGGGGTTGGCCCTGACAGAGAAGGGCACGGTGGAGATGGAGGCGAGCATAATGAACGGGGTGGGGAGGAGGTGCGGCACGTTTTCTAGTGTGACGATGGTGAAGAACCCGATCTCCCTGGCTAGGCTCATCATGGACAAGTCCCCCCACTCCTATCTCGCCTTCGCAGGCGCCGAGGAGTTCACCCGCCTCCACGTCACGAAAATCATGAACTCCTCTCGAGAGAAGCATTTCTGCGGCATGTATTAACGGACGTTCTCGATGAACGAGGACATGGAAGTACTCAACACGGTGGAATGTTACAAAGAGGGTCTCGGATGATAGGAGATTGACCAAAAGGCTTTTGAGAAGAGGTGTTATTTCTCTGCAATCGTGGTATGACAGAAGATCGAGGTCCTACACTTCGGTTCGGTCCTATGTAAGTCTAGCAGGGGAGCATGATCTCGTTGGGATTGCTGCACTTATTGTGTGCGGTCAAAGCTCTTTATATGTTTTCCGGTTTCTGCCTACCTTCAAGCGGACAAGCTTCCTCAATAAATAAGGAGGATTAAGGATGTCGTTGTGGGTACGGTAAAAAATAGACTTAGTCATCGGCAGGGGAGAAAATTTGAAAAGAGATGAGCTTAGAATTAAAAAAAAACCCAAAAGAAGGAGATAAGTTCATCCAGGGAGAAGTTGAGAAAAACGCCATAGCAGAATTTGGTCTGTCCCTCGATGGCTTCCACGGACGCTGATGATTATCTTTCATTGCCATTGGTTGTATTTTGAAACAGCACAAAGCATGCTCTGCTTGGTTGAGAGCCTGAAGCGACTGCATCTCCGTCGAAACTTTTCGTTGGCTAGTATTACTTCACTTTTCTGTGGATGACACAAGTAGATGTGACCGAAATGTTCCTATGTTTGCCAATTGGTGTCACATTAATGGCACTGATCAAACTCAGGAATAGTGGGGGTCACTACACCCATAGATAGGACAATTGTGTGAAAGTGAAGGCAAATGTTGGGTCATTCATGGATGTCTTGGAGGATTACTTGAGAATGTACCGAGGTGTTGCTTTTTGCTAATCGGCTTATACTAAGAAATGAGGTATGGCTCTGATTATACCTTTTAGAAGGTTTCAGATTATACGATGTTGTTGATTCCATTCCTAGAACTGCTAGTATCTTCTTTTCGCCTCTATCAATTCTAGTTTATGCACTTATGATATTTCGATACTCGATTCGCTTGCATTTACTAAATTTTTAGAGAATGTTCTTACATGCATGGGATGATATGTAGTGCTCTATTTATGGAGGCAATCTGGAGATACTGAATGGGTTTTTTGGGTGTCCCTTGTTTGGTTCTAATGTGTTCTATTTGATGTCCTTGCCCCTCATAGATTTGATTCTAAGGAATAGCATAAATGAGCCAAGAGAGTAGAATTGCATTGGTTTCAATTTTGATGTATGTATTTTATTGAGCATGAAATTTGACAATGTATAGTTTTGATTGGATGCCTCATGAAATATTCTTGTGGTGGGGGTATCCGAAGGGGACTCGAAGTCATCGAGACTAAGAAGTATCTAGCTTTCATTTTCAAAATGAATTATTTAGGAGAAGCAAATACTATCTTAAGTATTAAAATTAAAAAAAATAGTGGGGGTTATTCTTTGAGCTAAAGTGATTACACTGAGAAGATGTTGCATAGATTTAAACATTTTGTTTTCAAATATATGAGTACTCCATTTGATTCCTGGTGGAGAGTTTTCAATGTGAGTGATATTGGTTTTTGATGTATGCGATACATTATCTAGACCTGATATTACTTTTTTGTATATGCAAGTTGAGTAAATACTAGTAATCCAATATAGAACATTGGAGGGTTATCTTATTGTTCTATAATAATTCGGCTATATTAGAAAGATATACCGATGCTAGTTGGATTGCAAGTGTGAGAGATAAACAATTCACTAATGGATTAATTTTCACATTACGTGAATGTGTTGTTTCTTGGGCGAGCAAGAAACAAATGTGCATAATTCACTCAACTATGAAACTTGAATCGTTGCTTTAGCAAAATTTGAGAAAGAGGCTAAATGGACTATGAATTTGTTGTTAAATATCAAATTATGACCTAGTCCTATGCCTCCTATTTCTATCTATTGTGATAGTCAGGCTACTTTAGCAAGAGCCTATAGTAGCACCTATAGCTGTAAGTCTAGACATATTAGTCTAAGACATGAATATGTGAGACAATTGATTAAAGATGGTACCATAACAATTGTCTATGTGAAGTTAAGTAATAATCTTGCCGATCCTTTGACGAAGTCTTTACCGAGAGACATGGTAATAATGACCTCACAAGAAACGGGGCTGAAACCCTTTAATTGAAATCACCAATAATGGTAACCCGACCTTTTTCTAGAATATCACTAGTTACAAGGTTTAATGGGTAAGAACAAGTTATTGGATATGATTGTTTGATACTGACGTAGCTCCGATATGAGAAGTCAGTATCGTCTGTTATGTTTTGTAGGTTGAATTGAATTCTTAATGAAGTATGATACAAATATGTAATGTGTTGATAGTAACAGAAACACATGGTAGATACTTCACCTATACGAGCTTAGAAGTGGTGCCGCTTCTTACGAAAGTTAGGGTTGCTTTCTAGAGAGCTCATGAAATAGGATCAAGCACAAGGCCATAATAGTGCAGAGTAATATAGAACTTCTCGCTGAAACAAGATGTTAGTATATGTGCAATATGTCCGGTTCTATTACATAAAAGTACAAGTTTAAAGCCGAGCTACTTGTCACTTTGATAGAGCTTTGAGATACTTGCACTAAGTAAAGGTTTAACACGAAAGAGACCTTTATGTATGCATATTAATCTCACGGAAACTTTGGCTGTATATTTCTAACGTTTTATTTTTTGTTTTTGTTTTATAAACAAAAGTGGGGGATTGTTGGTAATTTGTTTATAAAACAAATGAAGAGGTGCCTTGTCCCACATTGAAAAGATGTGAGTGCGCACGTGGACGAGATTTGGCACTAACTAACGATTAATTTTTTATGTCTTTTTAATATAACCTTTGAGACGTATTTGCTCACGAAAGGTTGTCTTTGTTCTTTTGTAACATTTTGAAGAGTTGCCTCTATTCGAAAGACATATATAAGTACATTTATTTTGAGATCAAACAATATCTTCTTTCATTTTTCGTTTTCTTTCGAAAGAAACTACAGCCATTGTTTCCAATTGTTTCTCATGAAAGATCCTGGAGAAATACTAGAATTGCTATCTAGTATTCTCATTTGAGACTTTGTTGTATTCTGGAGGAAATTTGCCAGTGACCATTAGCAACGTAGTAGGGCAAATAAATCCTTATAAAAAGTGATATTACGCCTCAAAGTTCGACTTGATTACTCGATCCGACTTCATGTTGAAGCATATTTTCCCAACAGGTTAGGAACAGGGTCCAATGCAAACAAGGTCGAGAACATGGTCCAAAAAATGAGAACCGATTATAACAGGGTCGGGTATAGGTCTAGGTCTAGACCCTACCCACCCTGGACCTGATCACCCTTCCTCCTTCTCCACGCCTTCCACTACGCAGGTCTTCCCCTAAAGCCCTCCTCCCCGAACCAACACCATCCACAGCGTCCCCATCTCTCAAATATGTTATAACCAGCCGGCGTCATCCACTCCAAACACCACTCGTCGGCCAACCTCCCCACCACTATACGAGAGCCACGCCACAGCCAAACACCAAACAAACTATGGCGACAATGGGAACGTGTCGAACAACTACATGGCTGACGCCCAAGGTCGCCCAACACCACTGAAACATCCCAATAGAACACAACGCACACGGACGACTCGATTTCGGCCAAAAACGAGAGGACGAAAACTATATCTCACTTAAGCATTTCGTCGAACGGGTAAGGGGCGCTCACGAATCATGAGGTTTCCGGTTCAACTAGGATCTGAACCCTAACCAAGACTCCCCAACTAAACATGCAACAACAAAAGGAGGAATGGACGGGGGCGAAGTCCGCGCGAGCCGGTCGTCCGCGAGCTCTAGGCGTCGTGCCCAAAACAGGGGAGGAAGAAGGGCGGCTTACCGGCTCGGCCTAAGGATGTCGAACGGAAGGAGTCACCCGCCGGAGCTCGTGCACAGCCGAGACGTCAGCTGAAGCTCTCCCGCTCTCGCTCAGTCGCTGGGACCTCTCCCCCTCGGTGTCAAGCTCTCTCGGTCTCTCTCTCCCTTTTAAGTTCCGACGCCAACTATGCCACCAGCCTGCCCAGACCGATCGTACCGCGACATTCCCTTCGCTGCTCATCCTCGTCGTACGCCGTCCGTTCCTCCCTCCTCCTTTGTCGGGAAGCCAGCGTCCAAAGCCAAGCGGAGGGGAAAAGAAGAGAAGAAGAAGTGGGTTGGGCCGGGAGAAGGAAAATAAGAGATGGGCCACGCTGGGGAAAGAATAGACAAAAAAGAAGAAGGGGCCGAGCGGGCATCGAAAATTTTTTAAAAAATTATAATGATAACTTTTTCCAAAAATCTGTAATAATTAATACTAGCAATGCAAATGTTTCAAATTTCTACATGTGATGCAATTAAATGAAAATTATATTTGCTAGGGTCTAAAAATTAGTAATTTATGAACGATTAAATATATTGCTAAAATTTAGATATCGACGCTAGGTGAAGCCGACCTCCTGATAGCTATGCAAGGTTGAGCCTTGCTATGGCTAAGCAAGGTGGAGGGGCAAGGCTGGCACCACCCAACCATTGTAAGGGACCTCGTAGTGGCTGGGTGAGGTTTCACGGCCCTCGTCTCTGGCTGATCACTGGCCATTGTTGAGGCTCAGTGACTGGTTAGAGCAGACAAAAAGAAAAATAAAAAAAAGGAAAAATTTGAGAAAATTATTAAAAACTAAAAAACTTCACGTCACAAAAAAATTTGAGGGTTATAGCAAATGTTTTTCTATTCTTATAATAGAAATTTTAGGGTTATACTCAAACACTCATTTAGGGAATATAGGTATAACAAAACTTTTCTAAACAAAAATTATTTTCAGGAACATAAATATTACCAAACACACTTTTACTGTTTTTAGGTCCCCTAGGAGTTTCTCAAAATTTCTAGTCACAGGCATTACTTTATGATTTTCAATGTTTTTAAAAAAAAAAAAGAATACAAAACATACTTCACTTTGGATCAATGACCATTCATACGCCTTTATTCTCACAATTACTATTTACAGACGTCTAAGCATACCTTCATATTTAACCGGACAAATTGACCCTCTCCGCAAACTCATTTTAGCAAATTGCTTTGAGTTTTTGTGATTCAGTTTTTAATTGATTTTGAACATTTTGAATGGTATGAGAAAATTTATGATTAGCAAAGGTTAAATTTTAAAAAGAAAAAAGAAGAAGATATTTTCGTGAATAAGAATACAAAGATAATTAATGTGAGTGTGCAAAATCATATTCAAGAGCAAAATTTGGGTTTGTATTCCATAAGTAGATAAATGTAAGGGATAATTGGGTGAAAACTGAAAAATGAGACATGCTTTTGGTATTTTTCGTTAATTTTTTTTCACCCGCCTTGATAATGAACCAATAAATAGTTGCAAATATCAAAAAAAAAAAAAAATCACTTAAATATGTAAGTTGGTTTTGGACACTGTTCTCGTTTCAAGAGAGTTGCCGAGGGACTTTGGCTGCGTTTGGATTCTGCTTTTCCAAGCCACTTTAGGCTTCCAAAGCCCTTTGGGCTAAAAATGGGTGTTTGGCAAAAAAATTTGCAAGTATCTTCAGCTCAAAGCTTGCCTTTTGAAGGCTGGGCATTTCAGCTTTCTCAGTAAGCTGAGGTTACTGTTCATATTTTTTTTTTCCAAAATTATCCTTACGAACTATTTGTTTTTCCGTTTTTTACCCTTGTGAAGAGCACTGTTCATCTTCTCCGTCGAGGGTGGCCCCGGCGGTAGCTGCTCGGTTGCGCAACCGCCGGCGAGGTCGCGCGACCCAGGCGCGGCCCTCGCCGAGGTCGCGCGACCCAGGCGCGGGTTGCGTAGCCTCGGCGACGGCCGATCGGGGTCGCGTGACCCAGGCACGGCCGTCGCCGAGGTCGCGCGACCCAGGCGCGGCCGTCGCCGAGGTCCCCTGACCTCAGGCGCGACCTCACCGGCCCAGATCCGGGGTTGCCAGAGGTCGCGACGGCGTCGCACGACCTCGACGACCCAGATCCGGGGTCGCCGGAGGTCGCGACGGCGTCGCGCGACCTCGCCGACCCAGATCCGGGGTCGCCAGAGGTCGCGACGGCGTCGCGCGACCTCGCCGACCCAGATCCGAGGTCGCGACGGCGTCGTACGACCTCGCGGGCCTAGATTCGGGGTCGCCGGACGTTGCGACGGCGTCGCGCGACCTCGCCGGCCCAGATCCGAGGTCGCCGGAGGTCGCGCGACCTCGCCGGCCTAGATCAGGGGTCGCCGGAGGTCGCCGAGGGTCGCCGCCGGCCGCCGGATGCCGCCTGCCCTTGCTGGTTTTCATTTTTTTATTTTTTTTATTTTTCTTTTGATATTTTTTTTTTTCACAAAAGTCCTTTGTCCCCCAAACACCATTTTGCTCAAAGGTACTTCACAAAGGGCTTTTAAATTACAATTTACCAAACGCAATTTGCATTTTGGAAAACACATTCAACTCAAAGGCCTTTGCATTTTCCCAAAGACTTTCCCCAAAAGTCTTTCCAAACGCACCCTTTGTCGATGTTTTTAGCAATTGCTTAAGTCAGTGAAATTTTAGTTAAAATACCTTTGTTTTCACGCTTGACCCAAGTTTCGGCATCCTTGATAATCCAAAATTACTGTCTTCTCCTCCCTGATCATTATTGGTCGCGGACATTGCTCAACACCATTAGAAAAAAAGATAGGGCTAATAGGCATTTGTTAAGTAATTGGAATAATAGTTCTAAAGGTCTTAAACTTATTATACAATGACCAATTTAATCCTATCCTTTTGAGAGGTCAGAACTCAATGACATGAACACTAGCCAAACCTACGTGGCATGATCGGTGCTAAATAAATTTTGTAATTTTCTGATATTATTAATTTTTATATAATCTATAGTTTTTTTTCTTTCTATTTTTTATTTTATTTTACCTTTCTTCTTTCGTGATGGGCTAACGAGGCCTCGATAATGGTCGGTGAGGCAAGGGTTGTTGCAGCCCTCACCAAGTTTGTGCAAGCTAACAAAGATCAAAATAGACCTCGCCTAGCATAGATTTGGCAAGGTGAAGGCCGTTGGGGTCCTCACCATGCATAGAGCTGGTGAGGTGAGGGTTGCTGGCTTGGAAGAAGAATAGTGGGAAAAAAAGAGAAGATTGAATTTAAAAATATATATATATATATATATATATATATATGGAAAATTGTTCACATTAATGCCAATCGTATTATATGGGACGGCTAGCATCTTTGTCATTGATTTACTGCTAAAATTGGTCGGAGGGACCAAATTAATAGATCGTCAAAAGATTTAATATTAAATTGGCCAAAATATTAAGACTGAATTGACCACCATATAATATGTTTATGATTTTTTGAATAATTTTCCTTAAGTAATTAACTAAAGAAACTTTATAATTTTCAATGCATTATTTTTTTTATTATGCACAATCAGTACTTTGAAAACTGAATTATCTAAATAAAATATACTTAACAAGTACTTGGGGACCCTAAGAACCTTTTGAAAAATAGTAATGTTATCGAGATTTAATCTGAATTTAGTAGTAAAAATAAGTTACATTCCGAGCTAAATCATGGATCAAGACAAATTATCTTTGATAACTTTTTTCATCCACGGCTTCCTTCTATGTTGTAAGTGAAAATAAATCAATTTGACAGCCCCAAAATATATAACTAAATTGAAGGAAAGTCTTCAGTCTCCTGAAGATGAGAAAGATGCTCATTCAACAAGACCAACCTCCATGATTAATTAAAGTAAATCACAAAAGTAGAAGGAACATGCATGAACTTTAATCAAACAACTCAGAGTCAATTCAACTCCCAAGATTGCCGGATTATATCATGACTTGTGATGCACTCAAATTTTATCAATGTTCTTGAGAAAGTCCTTCGACATCATTCTGTTCCATAGTATATTTATAACATTATTTGTAAATTCTACATAACGATGGTACAATTTTGCAACCTGCTACCTATTGATCAAATATATTCATGAACTTACCAAAAGCGTTAGCGATTTACCACCGTCAATGCTCTCATAACTTACCAACTATGTTATCCATTCACTACTCAAATTTAAATCATAGCAGAAGCCGATAATTTACTGTTGGGCTTGTGAATGATAAAATTCTTATCTCGTTGGTAAATAACAAATAGTTACATGCCTACTTATAAAATCTAAAAGTATATACTATTAGGTTTGTCGATGGTAACTTACCATCGATATTTCAAATTTATTACCGAAGTTACTTATTGACCAGACTGACAGATAATAGTAATCTACTATTGGATTTGTGGATGTTAAAATTATTATTTCATTAGTCATTTGCAAATGCTTGACCGGATTGACAATACAGATCATTTCTTACTTACCTTCGATATTTCAAATCCACCACTGACATTACATTTTTATTATGGCAAACAGAATATTCGAAATCTGCCAAATCAATATGAGCTCAATAACAAACTGCTTGAAACATTAACTCAAATATATCCCCACAACCAATTATTCATCATGCTTTCTACAATCGGAGATAAACCTTTCGAAATCGTAATTGAAAATCTCCGCTCAGCAGCATGAGACAGAAGAGTGATGAATGACAACAGACTAACAAAGAGGGCCGGGACAAGAAATATATTAGATAATGTACAGCAGTATTATACAACGTGAAGAAAACAAAATCTACACTTCACATAAGTCCTAGATGAACAGAATAACGGGCCTTTCTTCCATCGACTAAAAAGACCTTGTTACACAGCATCAAGCAGAAGAAAATCTAATAGAACTTGGAATAACACTCGCAGAAATCACAACTGAGGCTGCAAGGTGCAGTGTGCTTGCTTTTCAAGGTTTGACAAAAGGGCACTTTGGTTCTGTCACAGGCCCTTACGTTTCTCTCTAACCATAGCATCCACATAAAGCATTGCCGTTATCACTGATGTATGAGACATGTAAACTCAGCTTGTCAGATATAGCATCTCAGCTTATGTTCACCAGCGCCCTTGATCGTCGACTCACACATCATCCTGAAGAAGTACAAATCCCAACACTCTTCCCAATGCAATCCTCGAGTGATCTGAAGATATGTTAATTCTAAATCATTTATTCATTATTTATTAGGAACATGAGCTACTGTCTATATAATGGACACCTCGCAATCTAAATATTTTGAAGTAACAGAATCTCCTTGATTGAGTTACCATCAATCAAAATATCGCCAAATCGATATGACACGAGTAGCATGTAATGGCTCATTCAAACATGGGTAGGTTTGGCATTTAATTAGAAGCATGTTGGCATATGAAAAATTTCATATTCGCAGGAAATTATTGGTGTATTTACGTGTCACATGCATACTTTCGCTTTTAGTTTCTTGGAAACCTTCGTGCAAGCAGGATCCTAGATCATGCAATGAGGTGAGTGTATAAAGATACACAAACAGGGACAATTCCAAATGTCAACCTAACAATACGTTGTGTTACTTACAAAGTAAAGCGTCTTTCAATTATTAATTGGCTTTTCATTTGTCCTCTTACAGTTTCATATTACACACAGTGGATGTGAGTGATTATATTGAAAATTTTTAATTTCTAAAGAGAATCCCCATTTATGACCAATTTTTGAAACCCAGTACTTTCAATGAAACATCAAAACAACAAAATTAGACAATTTGGAATTTTGGATATGCTTACATACACTTGTTTGGTTCAATATTTTACATCTGAAGATAAAATATGATTCTAAAACTTCGTCAGAACACAGGCATAGTTTGCATGAAATAAGAAAAGTTCGCTCTAGGCAATTGATATTGTCGAAATTACTCCATGTACCATAGGGCATGACACGTCTGTAACACTTGCCTGAAATTTGGAGCATCAGGTTCTGCTAGAACGTTTGAAGCCACAATCAAATAGAAGTACTAGCATTTAAATTCCTATGGATCGAAAATTTACCAAGTCCTGCTGGTGAATCCATCAACTTGTAGATCTCTGTTTTTTGCAATTAATTTTCACTCTCAACAGAAAAAGAACTGCTAGAGTTGGTTCATGCCGATGGTTTATAGGTCAATGAGGAATCATATAGTGCATAAAGCCAGATACTTCAAGACCAATCACATATTCACAGTTCATGTGATGATTATTTCTTGAATCTCATGGTTACCAGGAGAAGCACAGATTAAGTATGGTATATGTTGCAGTAAGAAAACAGGAAAATAAGAAATAAAGAAACACCTTGGAAAGACTGTCGAGAATAATAAGTCCACCAATAGTAGATACAGAGAAACAGTCTTACCTAAAAGTAAGAAATAAACTCCTCCCAATAGTGGGAACAGAGAAACAGTGCAGGACTTACCTGAAAGAAAGAAATGAACTCCACCCTCTTTCAATTGGAAATAGACAGCATCCTTGCAGCTAGCTGTTATGATCGCAATGGGCATCGACTACCACATTGATATTGGCACAGACAATCGCAGTGCCTCGTGCAGCAATTTCTATAGTGCCTCGCACAGGGCTGATCCTGAATGTTGCAAAAGTCTATTTCCTTAATTTCCAGACTTGTGCACTTTGATAGGTCCGGCAATCTGTCGAGAGAAAAGCATTCAGACATGGAAAACCTTCTCAATTGTGATGCTTGTTCGAGACCATCGAGGTTCTTGATGTTGCAGTGAGATATCTTCAACACTTGCAGGAGCCTTAGGTTCCCAAGACCAAAAATTCCCAATACATTGCAGTCACAGAGCTCGAACTCGGACAGAGTTTCCAGATTAGAGAAATCCATCCCCTGGATCTGGCAATTCTTGAGAACCAGTTTTGATAAGCTTGAGGGAAGTTGTGGGAGGTCTTGCAGGTTTATCCAAGACAAATCAAGTTTTCTAAGTTGAGTAAGAGCATGAAAATCTTCTGGTAGGCTAGTAACATTTGGAAGGCACAGCTTTAGGGTTTCTAAGTTGGATAAATTTGATATCCAGGCAAAGCTTTCAGTTTGGGACGGTTCAGAGGAAGATATCTCCTCATCTGGATCATTAAATAATTCCAAAACTTTCAAATCTCTCAAATACGAAAGACCCTGAACTATCCTCATGTTTTTGGTTCTCCAGCGCAAACTCACTAAACTAGATGGTAATCTTGGTAGAGCCTAAAGTTCCTCGCATTGGAGCAAGTGGAGGGTCTGGAGATGAGAAAGCTGACAAATGCTCTCAGGTAGGCTCAAAATCAAGGTAAATGATAACTTCGAGGAATTTTCCATGGAATTTTCCCACTCAAAGGGCAGCCAGAAAATGACATGACTTCCAACTTCTCTAGATTTGCAATATCTTTAGGAAATTTTCTTATGTGAGTATTCTTCATTCTTAGCACCTCCAGTCTGTGCAAATATTTTATCGATTCTGGCAATACCTGAATTCTGGTGTTTGACAGATCCATTTTCCGTAGTGACGTAAGCATCCCAATGGAGTCCGGAAGTGCAGTTAACCGCTGACAGTCTCTTAAAGACAGCTCCACAAGTGCCTCCAACAACTTAACAGAATTTGGGACTCCTGTGATAATAGCTTTATCCAATGCAAGATATGACAGGGACCTTAAACAACCAATAGACTCGGATATTTCAGCCAAATTTTTGCAGCCTGATGCACTAAGAATTTTAAGGTGCGGCATAGAACCTCGTAAGAAACAAAGGTGACATATGGAAGTTTCCATCAATCAGAAGCTCTTCCAAATCATCCAAGGAACCCATCTCTTCCGGCAGCAGCGCAATAGGAGTGGACTTAATGTTCAAAGACTTCAAACAATTCAAATTACGAATGGATTTGTCAATAAGTGACAAATGAGAACATCGTTCAAGGATCAGTCTTTCTATTTTGCTACCAGCTGGGAAGCATGGCGTTTTACATATTTGACCACAACCAGTTAGCTCCAAAACTTTCAATTTGTTTGCCTTCTGTGTAACAAAGAGACAGAAATGGTTCAGTATCAATTAGCTAGTGTTCACAAAAAGTCGAAAAATAAACGGGCCTTGTACCTCCATTACTTGTGTCCAACCTTCCCAGTCATCTGCCAGTGCGCTCCAGGAGAGATCAAGAATGACCAAGTTCTCTAGACACAATATAAGAGGCTCAGAGCTCTTACGGCACCCACGCCAATCAAGCCATCTTAATTTTAAAAGAAGACTAGCAAAATTTCCACTCATATTGGCTTGATCCAACTTAAGGAACCTTAAGTTCAATAGCGGGCCATATTCATCAGATGTGAAACAGTCATCGGATCCATTGTCGAAGGTGAGAGCAAGGCCTTGAACATTTGGAGTACCCTGCCAGTTTGAACATAAAGGTAATGAATAGGAATTTGCACTTTGTTATAGAATTGCTTGTATTTTCTCCAATTCTACAAATTGAAATTTAGAAGGGAATTGGGTAAATTACAAAAAAAAATTAACTACAGGTAGAAAAGAAAGTAGTGCTGGCTTTCAGGTTTACCTCCTTCCGTAGAATGGATAGGGCTTCACTGTGCACCCACAACCTACTTCGGTTACCTGGAATAGAATGTTCATCTAACACAATTTTTCTGCCTAGAGTTCGCAGTAGATCGTGCATCAATAGCTCCTTATTTTCTCCAATTTTGACCAAAGACATTACAAGGAGATCTTCGATCCCACTAGTAGGATAAAGTTTACAGTCTTCCCACATGTAAAAAGCAACTCTCTCATCCTTTCCAATAAGAAAACATGCTATATCTAAAAATATTTCCTTGGCAGTTTTTTCTAAAGCATCGTAACTTATCTTCAACATGGATTCAACTTTCTCATGAGGAGCGTCCTTCAATTTCTGCAACATATCTTTCCATGTACCCTCCGATTTTCTAAACAAACGTGAACCTATCATCTCAAGTGCTAAAGGAAGCTGCCCACTAGCTGATACGATGTCCCTGGAAAGGATTTCAAAGCCCTTGATGGGAGAATCCCTTCCAAAAGCCCGCTTTGAAAATAATTGAAGAGCTTTATCTTCTTCCATTGGTTCAACCTCAAAGGTCTCAGCCTCTTTGAACTTCAGAAAAATGTCCCTCGTTCTAGAAGTCACAATAATCCTGCTTCCTGGACCAAACCAACTAAGCTCCCCAACAACCGCATCGAGTTGGTCAAAATCATCCACATCGTCAAGGAGAATGAGCACCTGCTTATTGCGAAATTGTTCAGCAAGAACTACCCTGGCATCATCAGAACATCTGAACATTACACGTCCTTTCCGAAGGCGTGCGATTAACTGATTTTGCAAGGACAAGGTCCCACCATGTTGATAGAATTCTCTAATTTCCTCAAGATAACTATAACATTGAAAACGATCAAAGAGTTTATTGTAAACAACTGCCAATACCATATATTCCAAGGACTCTAACATCGCTCCCACATATTTCAATTACTTGCCCATCGCGATGCACAACGCCGAGCTTTCTCATAATCTCTTGCACGTGATGGTCAACTCCAACTAAATGATTTGTCACAGTTAGTTGACCCTTGTTCAGCATTTGCAGAACAATTGGGATGAGTTCGTCTATGAGCATGGAATGATGCCTACAGAAATCAAATTACGGAGACATAATGAAGAAAGTGAATCAGAATAACACACAACATAGCAAAGGAGAATGAGCAGAGTTGGACAAGGAGCAATGCACCATGAGGCAAGAACAAAGGAGGTATTTAAATGCACTTCCAAAGATCCTGCATGCATGTGGTCTAACTTGGTCTTAAAGCCAAATGGTTAAGTGGAGTTTTTTTTTTTTTGGTAAGAAATGGTTAAGTGGAGTTGCTAAACAGGAAAACTTGAAAATGAATAATGTCATATATAGCATGACTGGTTCACGATCTGATTAATCACTTTTGTAAATCAATTTGAATATTGAATTGGATTACCCGTTATGTAGTTTAGCCGTTTCAAATCCCCTTAACCTTCCAATCTCTTTGAGAGCCAGCTTCCACTTCTTAATGGTCTCACTATCGACTCCCTTCATCTCGTGTTCGAGAAAGCTCTTCTCAAAAGAATTCCTCTGGTCTTTCAAATCCGAGAGCTCAATCTCATAGAAAATGGGAATGGTTTCTCGACTCATCGTTTGCTTGCAGTCTAATATATGGACCAACTCCATGAGGCAGCTTCTGCTGGAAGCATAATCCCTGGAGATGATAGGAATCAAAACCTTCGACTGTTTGATCGCTTTAATCAGCTCGGGCGTGATCCCTTTTCCCAGAGGCAGCTCATCATCGTCTCGAAAGACGCGTATCCCAGCATCTGTCAAGCCTTTGTAGAGGAAATCTGTAAAACCCTTGCGAGTATCCGGCCCTCTAAAACTTAAGAACACATCAAAGTTGTTTCCAGCCAAGTCACAGCCTGGTGTCAAGGACGAAACCGGCGATTCCTGTCAAGTGAGTAAATTGAGTTCATCACATCCAGCGTAAAATGTCTACTACGTCCATTGTAGTAAGAAAAGAAATATTCGAACTTGGAAATCGAGATCTATCCATACTCTGCATATGCTGCTTGCTAATTTAATCTAACACTGATATGCCGTAACCATTGATGATGCAAATTTCCCGGCCAAAAGAATTATAAAAAAGAAACACGAGGGTCAGTACAGAATCAAGACGCAAAGTCAAAGAATCTCACCGGAGTAGTCCTCCGCCTCTTTAGAGAAGCAGCAGCATCGCGAGCGGCCCGAGGGTCATCACATTCACAACCAGTATTCTGAAGCGACGAAAGCTTCACAGTCCTCGATTCCATCTTCTTACGCTGCTATGCGCGTGGGAGCAGGACGAGCTTTGTTATTGATTGGAAGGAGTGAAACACCATGTGGAAGGTCGAGCTCCCAGATCCAGAACCACTTTCCAACGAAGATAAGGAAACACCTTTTTGACTCCGACTTTGTAAAAAGACTTTTGGGAGCTTTTTAATCTTGCGACGCATATACGACCAAAAAAATAATCAATGTGAACCATAAAAAATGGAACCATCCTAAATATTTTGGGTTAAATCCGTCCGACAATATGTCAATCAAATTTTTTGATGTGATACAATGAAAATTCATCCTACTCTCGCCACTGAGGTGGATAAAAATAAAACCTTTTCATCAACAGAAAAATTTAAAAAATCCAAAATTGAAAAAGTAAAACAAAACAATCAACTTATTTAAAAATTAATATCACGAAAAATCTCAAATCGGTACATTCATAATAAATTTATGTCAAATTAATTTTTTAATTATAGAAAACTTCAACCATAAATTGAATTTTTCACAACTAAAAACCTTAAATGTGTACATTTGTAATAAATCTACTCCCTATTAGTTTTAGTTAAACATTAAATTGTTGGATTGAATAATATGTGATAGTTGACGAATGTAATAGCTTGGAATTTTTGTAATTCAAAAATTAGTTTAGAGTAAATTTATCACATATATACTAGTTTAGATTTTTTCATGGTATTGACCCGTTTCTTCAATTCCATGAAAGACTCCTGAACTGGTAAATATGACAAATTTACCCAAACTAATATTTTCATGAAAAACCTTCAAACTTGTACACTTATAATAAACTAACCCAAAACTAAATTTTTAATCACAAAAAACAAAAAATTAGTATATATGTGATAAATTTATCCCTAAATAATTTTTTGATCTCCAAAAATTTCAAATTGATATACATGTGATAAATTTACCTAAAAGTAATTTTTTAACCATCAAAAACCCAAAACTGGTATATTTTATTACAAATATGCCCTTCGTTAAATTGGATTAGTATTACCAAAAAAAAAAAAAAAAAAAACATAAAACTGATACACTTGAGATAAACGTGAGGTAAAATACCAAATTGGTACACTCGTTAACAACCATATATCATCCAACTCAGCAATTTGATAGTAAAAAATTTAAGGAAACTAATTGATGGTGGATTATCACAAGTGTAACAGTTAAGGGTTTTTAGTAGTCAAAAAAATAGTTTTTGATAAATTTATCACAAATGTACCGATTTAGAGTTTTTGGAAGTCAAAAAGTTAATTATAAATAAATTCGTCATTGTGGCAACCTACCCCTCGAGGGAGGGAATAAGTTTAGGGGTATTGCCTAAATAACGAGCTTATGACTCTTGATTAGGCATGGGCTCTCCCAAGCCCATATCTCGTGTGGCATTGGGATATTTTTTTTGGAATTTTGCACAAAAGGAGTTGCCACTAGCTTATTGGGGTTAGCTAGAAATCAAGTAAGGCATGGGAGTGTACCTCACTTCCTACGCAATCAAAGAATCTAGGGTCGGGGACTTGATTACACTAATTGACCAATTAGTACCATTTAGTTACCTAATCTTGTTCATTTTAACAAAATGATTTTTGGTTGGCAGTTTGGATTGATTTTATACCTATCTACTAACATGTGAGGTGATCATACATGTGCACAATCATTAAAGTGACAATACAGCTACCAAGATTCTAATTGCAGTAAAATTAGACATGTGCAATTAAACATCATTAGATATGCAAATTAAACATACGATATAATTAAAATACGAGCAAGTAAAGGCCTAATTACACTAAGAATGCAAGATATGCAATTCATAACCAAACCTTACATTTTTTTTATTTTTCAAAAACTTTTAAATTTTTTTAATATATATATTTTAAAAATAATAATAATAAAATAACAATTTTTTTTTTTAGCTAGACCGGGTCAAGTACGGTCAGACCCGACCCGAGTCTAACTCGGTCGGGGGTGGGCCAGTCAAACCCGCCCGAGTCCGACTAATTCGGGGGCAGGCCGACTAACCAACTTTGGTCAGGCCTTTCCTCAGTTCGGATTGGGCCTAACCAGCGGGCCCAATCTCTTGCAAAAAGGAAGCCCACGCACGCAGGCCCAAAACCAAAAAAAATGGCCCAACCAGCTTAAGCTCGAAAGCCTAAAACCGGCCCATATTCGCCCAAAACCCTGCTCGATTTAGATCCGTGCTCGACCCGGTTCTTGGTCAAAACCCTAAGGCCTTTTGGCGATGTTGACAATGACGCTGACGAGCTTGACGGCGGTGATGATGCGGCGAGTGGTAGTGGCGACGTGGAGCGGCTGGGCAGAGGGCTGCTTGCGAGTGCTAGCGTCAGCGACGGAGGGCGAAGCTTCGACTGCTGGCATGGCGATGCTCGTGGTTGTAGAGGCCGGCATTAGGTTGAGGCAGCGAGCTCAGGACAACGAAGCTCGCGGCTGGGGTTGCTCGGCACGGCGTCAAGGTCGGAGGGTGGCGGCTCGGATGGCATTAGGTTGAGGCGGCAAGGCCTCGTCTCTCCTTGACCGCCGTCCTCCCCCCCCCCCTCGATCTCTCTCTCTCTCTCTCTCGTGCTACCTTTGCCTCTCACCCTCTCTACTTCTTCGTTTTCCCACCTTTTTTTTTTTTTTTTTTTTTTTTTTTTTTTTTTTTTCTGTTCCCTCCTCTTTAGGGTTCCACCACGAAGAGGAAGAAGACAAATGGGATGGGTTGAGGGGAGAGAGGAAAGGAGGAGGGCCAGGTTGGGCCAAGGCCAAATTCGGCCCAACTCAGCCCCCTCGCATCCCCCTTCTTTTTTGTCTTTTTCGTTGTTTTTTATTTATTTAATTAATTAATTTAAAAAAAATTAAATTTTTTATATGCACTTGAAAATTATGTGTCAATAGCTGCCCCTCTTTGAATGTAGCCTCAAAAAGGTTGCATTCAAAGACAAAAGACACCTAAATTATTTTGGTGATAGAGAGATCATGGGTGCATAGGCACGCATCGGGTCAACGGAAAAGGACTCATAAATATGGAAGCGCACGACGTCATAAGAAGAATGAGAGGGACTCCGGGTTACAGAAGCCTACCGGGTCATAAGAAGAAGGAGAAGGATTTCGGGCTACAGAAGCCCACCAAGTCATAAGAAGAAGGGGAGGACTCCGGGCTATAGAAGCCCATCGGATTATAAGAAGAATGGGAGGACTTCGGGCTACAGAAGCCCATCAAGTCATAAGAAGAAAGAGAGGGACTCCGAGCCCACCGGGTCATAAGAAAAAGTAGAGGAAGACTCCGGGCTACAGAAGCCCACAAGGTCATAAGAAGAAGGGAAGGACTCCGGGTTATAGAAGTCCATTAGGTCATAAGAAGAAGGGGATGACTCCGGGCTATAGAAGCCCACCGAGTCATAAGAGGAAAGAGAGGAACTCCGGGTTACAGAAGCCCACCGGGTCATAAGAAGAATGGGAGGAACTCTAGGTTACAGAAGCCCACCGGGTCATAAGAAGAATGGGAGGAACTCTGGGTTACAGAAGCCCACCGGGTCATAAGAAGAATGGGAGACTTCGGGCTACAGAAGCCCATCAGATTATAAGAAGAATGGGAGGACTTCGGGCTATAGAAGCCCGCCAGGTCACAAGAAGAAAGAGAGGGACTCCGGGCCCACCGGGTCATAAGAAGAAGGAGAGGAAGACTCCGGGTTACAGAAGCCCACCAGGTCATAAAAAGAAGGGGAGGACTCCGGGTTATAGAAGCCCACTAGGTCATAAGAAGAAAGGGAGGACTTCGGGCTATAGAAGCCCATCGGGTCATAAGAAGAAGGGGGCGACTCCAGGCTACAGAAACCCACCGGGTCATAAGAGGAAAGAGAGACTCCGGGTTACATAAGCCTATCGGGTCATAAGAAGAAGCGGAGGGACTCCGGGCTACAGAAGTCCACCGGGTCATAAGAAGAAATGAAGGACTTCGAACTACAGAAGGCCACCGAATCATAAGAAGAAAGAGAGGGACTCCGAGTTATAGAAGCCTACCGGGTCATAAGAAGAAGGAGAATGAGACTCCGGACTAAAGAAGCCCACCGGGTTATAAGAAGAATGGGAGGACTCCGGGCTATAGAAGCCCACCAAGTCATAAGAAAAAAAAAAGAGATGAAATCTCATCGTGTAACAACGGATTTTGATCGGATGGAAAATGCATGATTTGAGGAAAACCAATGAACCTTCGTAAATGACATGGCTTAAGGTTGACCATGAACCTTTTGAAAATCACAGTTTAAAGATAAACTCATAAACATTTGAAAAGCGTGGTTTAAGGATAAACCCACGAACCGTGTGGTTTAAGGATAAACCCACGAACCGTGTGGTTTAAGGATTGAATCACGAACTGTGTGGTTTAAAGATAGACCCACTAACCGTATGTTTTAAGAATTGACTCATTAACCGTGTGGTTTAAGGATTGGCCCACGAATCGTGTGGTTTAAAGATAGACCCACGAACCGTGTGGTTTAAGGAATGACCCACGAACCATGTGGTTTAAGAATTGACCCACAAACCATGTGATTTAAGGATAGACCCACGAACTGTGTGGTTTAAGGATAGACCCACGAACCTTGTGGTTTAAGGATAGACTCGCGAACTTTATGGTTTAAAAATAGACCCACAAACCTTGTGGTTTAAAGATAGACCCACGAACCGTGTGGTTTAAGGAAAGACCCATGAATCGTGTGGTTTAAGGATACACCTACGAACCGTGTGGTTTAAGGATAGACCCATGAACTGTGAACCGTGTGGTTTAAGGATAGACCCACGAACCTTGTGGTTTAAGGATAAACCTGATAAGGCTAGTAAGGACACTTAGAGAGGGGTGAATATGTGATCTAAGAAGTTTTACGAGATTTAATAGATTAACTCGTCTTATGAGGATAATAGACTAAAGATGTAAAAGAAAATAACAGTTATATAAAACGATGAATCAAAGTAAAGAGTTCAAGGAAAGAAAATTGTGACACAAGGTTTATAGTGATTCGACTTAGACCAAGCCTACGTCCACTCTCCCGCACTGACAGCCTACTGGCTGGATTTCACTAAGAATCAAAAGAGTTTTTACAGCCTCACATCCTTGATTCCACAGTGTAAAAACTTTACTACACTTCCTCAAGGTTTCACAAGTGTTTGATCTCTCTTTTGAGTACAACTTAAGCTCAGCGATTGAGATTACAAAGAACTAAGAGTTTCAAACTTTGGAATTTTTCTTTTACGCACATACTCGAATAACTTGAGCGTCTTCCTTATATACTCCTTCATGCCTTTATAATCGTTGGCATTTTCCAAATGAGTTCTTCCAATCTACCCGTTGGACAAAATCAATTAAGGAGATCTCGAGTTATTTGAGGAATGTGATGATAGCCCACCAATCCTGCTCGTCCATACAATCAGGATCTAGGTTTCCATAAGTAGAACCTTCCAAGTATACTTCGTCTTTCATCAGATATTGATTATTCGAATTGATTCCAATAAGAATAATTGATCTTGATGTGCTATCTCCAGCCATAAGAACTTCTATAAACCGTACGAACCAAATCCTTAAAGATAAACTCGCATCTAGATAAGTCTTCTCTTCGTTGGTGTAGAAACTGCCAGTGTGGGTTGACTTTAAGTCTTAAGACTGTCTTGCAGTCTTCAGACTTTGACGACAGAGTCTGGAGTTCATCAGACTTTAATAGTTGAGTCTTTAGGTCTTCAAACTAGACTGATGGAAACGTTTTGTCAACTTCAAAATAAAAGAGTTTTATCCAACAATCTCCCCCCTTTTTTATGGTGACAAACTTTCCTGTAGATTTGAATACTTTTGACCTGCAAAACAAAACTTAAGCAAAATAAAATATCTCATAAAATATAAGTAGATTAGGACATGAATAGTAACGATTCTACAACCACAGAAAACATGTTAGTCCTGCAAAATAACTATCCTTCCATAATCAATTTCGCAAATTCTAGTTCTGGATGGAGAGAAGCATATACATCATTTGGATCTGCTGCAGACTAACTAACATTACTAGTGAGAATAGGCAAAGAAATACCTCGTTTTTCCGCAACTCCCTTTATTTGTGTGCCTTTAAGAGGAAAAGTAGATTCTTCTTCCTATTCTGCTTCGGCAAGAGAGTGATGTTCTTTTGCTTTCTCACTAGCAGTTCCACTCCTTGTCTTTTTAGAGTTGCTTGACAAGGATACAGCCAAAGTAGGCTCAAAAGAGTCATCTCGAGCCTCTTCTTCCTCTTCTTCTCTTCTTCCTTCTTCCTCTTCTGCTTCTTCTCCTCTTCTTTCCTCTTCCTCTTCTTCTCCTCTTCTTTCTTCATCTCTTCTCTCAGTCTCTTCTCTAGTTTCGCGAAAGCTGACGAAACTTTTCAAGTTCCTTAAGGCTGAAAGAGTCATCTCGTCCTCATATTTTTCATCCTGCAAGATGAGAGTTCTCTTCTTCTTTGGTGGAGCATTCATGGGCTCCTTGCCTTTCTTTTTGGCCACTATAGAGTCTTGTTTCGTCTCGACGGGTGACCATTTTAAATCCAATCACCATTAGAGTGATGTTTGTCAAACGTAAAGGTGCGGGAATGTGGATTTTAAAATGTCTAAAAATGCGCGTGATAAGAGCATAATAAGAGAGTTGTCCATTGTCTTTTATCACTGCCCTGTACATATGAAACATGATGGTATGGGGCAGAGAGAATTTGCAGCTAGCATTGATGGCATACATCAGCTTTGCTTCGGAATGAGAGACATTGGTCTTTGATGTAGATTTTGGACGGATGCAGTTGATCACAATTTTGTGCAGCAAGATGTTTGAGGTATTCATCCTTGAATAGGATATCTTGCGATCAAAATCCCTGTCTCGTACCAATTCCAAAGTAGCATGAGCAAATGACACACTTATTGGTTGGAAACGCTCTCTTTCAACCTCAATTATGTCAGCCAATGTATCCATATCCACCAAAAACTCCTGATCCCTTACCGTGAAAGAGAAACCGGTAGCATCCAAAAAATATAAATTTGAATAGAAGTATGTTGTGAGTTCAGGATAAGCAATTGTAGATTTAGAACAAAAATTCTCCATTTGAAGAAGTGCAAACTTCTCTCCCAGATTTACTCTAATTGAATCGAGAAAATCAAAGTCAACACTCCTAGGGTTCATAACCCCTCTTTTCAGTAGATTCAGATAAATTTTCTTGTGCTCCTTAGAGCAGAAAATGCTCGCTCCATCACCAACAGCATTAACAACCACTCCCATCCTAGGCTGAAAATGTGCAAACATTCGTTCATCGTCGTCTTGTTCTTGTGATTGATTAACAGTACCAAAATGTGGGTCACTTGGAAAATTGGCAAAGGTCTTTTCAGCCATCCATTTCTTTGCAACTCCTAACTTTTCCACTTCTGGCAAAAATAAGGTTTCATTTTTTAATCCTCTTTCTTTAAGAAACTCATCAATCAAAGACATTGCGGTACCTCTTTCCTTCAACTTAGAGTAAAGCGAGAAAGCAACATTAGGTTTCAGCATTCTTACAGGTTCAATTTCTTCCACTATTTCTTCTACTATTTTTTCTTCTGGTTGAGGCGGTGGAGGAGATTGATGCTATTGAGAATGTTATTGCTTACTTTGTTGTTGCTGATGAGGAGAATCTTCTTCCTTGGTCAAGTCGAAGTAAGTAGAACCCTTTGGCATGTGTCGTGGTCCCCTGCTTGCGATTCTCGAAGACTTTCTTGAAGACATTGTCGCTTCAAGGGAGGAATTCTCAAATTTGCTCGAAAATGTGAGAACTTTTTTGGTTAATCGAGAGTAAAAGTGAAAGCAAATGGGAGTTTAGAATGTTAGGGTTTGAGAGTGAGAACGGAGAAGATGAATTTCAATAGTATATAAAGCAAGTGAAGCGAGGCAAACGAATCGTCATAAAAATGCCTTTTCGAAAATGAATAACTTCATTTTTGAAAATGAATAACTGCCTTTTTGAAAATGAGTAACTGCCTTTTTGTAAATGCCATAAATTCAAAAACTTGGAAAGATAATTTCTATCAATTAGCGATTAAAAATAGAGACATCTGAGCATACAATATAGAGAGCGATTATAGTTGGTGGGATAACTCAATATGGCAACTAGCAGCACTTGTCCCTCAGTTAGGGGTGACTGGTTCCCGGTTCCTTACAGGTTCCACCTGAAACCTGGAACCTACCCTTGGTACAGGTTCCTTATTTTTTGGAATTTGGAATTTGCCTGTCAGAATCAAAAACTTGGAACCTACCCTGTCACAGGTTCCGGGGTCGATTCCAGGTTCCAACGGGTTTTTTTTTTTTTTCTTTTTTGGTTTCATTTTTAGTTTAAAAAAATGAAAATGAATGTAGCAATAATAAACAACCTTATACCTCTTAATCCTCGCTCTTTTTTTGACCTTATCCTTCAAATCATGATTAACACAAAAAAATAGCTTGAACTCACCATAACGGGGTTCGACACCTTGACAATCCTTCAAACTGTGATTCACAAGCTCTGCGTGACTTGCATGCCAAAACATTTCACTCTTAAAGTGAGACAGCTCTAGAAGTACTTTCTTTATGCTTACCTTCAAATTTTTGCCGACCTTCCCAACTAATGCTAGAAGTAAGGTAGTTTTTCCAGAGCCTGGAGGCCCCAAAAGTAATGTCATTTTGCAAAAGAGAAATAAAAAAAAAAATTTCAGCAATATCTAAACTTCACTCCTTAGGCAGTGTATGCTAATAAAAATTTGTCTCTCTTCTTACCTGCAAGGCTTAATGATTTCGCTGACATCACTGAGGATCGGTAATGGTTTCTTTCTACTAGGAAGGATGTGAAAACAGTTGAGCAACTCCTATTGACATTGATTAACATGAGACAGGGTGGTTCAATCAATTTCGTGAAATTCGAACTTTGAAATCCGATTTTTAAGTTGTTGAGCATTGGAATTTCATGGAAATGGTGGATTATAGCATTTTAGAGCTGTAGATTTAATAGGAGTTGATTTAGAGTAACTGTTTAGTCAAAGCAAAATTTTAAGGTTTTGCATGCGAGTTTCACTTTGCATATAAGCCAAAATAGTCGTTTCGAGTAAACAATTTGTTAGTGTGCATGAGTTTTTTTTGTTAGTATTTAGGCTTACTTTAGTTGATTTATAGTTGAGGTAGAATTTTGCTCAGTTTTAACATCAATTCTCATTTAATTGTTAGGACTATGAGACCCTCAACGCATCTAGTCACATTGTGGGCATTCCCGGGTGATTAGTGTTATCTCTTCTATGAATTTGCAAACTCATGTCTTGAAAATGATAAACATTTAAATACTATATTAGTTATTAAAGCATGTTTGTGGACTAAAATCTAGATTGGCCAATAACCACTTTTTAGTATTTATGAATTGTTTGAGAATGGTTTTAACAAAAGGTATAACAAAAGGAGTTATATATATATGAGTTTGGAAATTATTTGAGAAATGCTTTATGAATTTGTGAGAAGTATTTGTAGCAAATGAGCTAAGTTGTGAAAGGGTATGTGTTGATTTGAGAAATGCATTTCATTTGTTGAACAGGGCAAAAGTTTATATATTTTTGTTTGTGAAACTGTTTGTGATATTTATTCCAAATTGGCTTGTGAATTGTGAAGGATACTATTATAAGTTTGTATTGGTGCTCAATATCGCTATGAGCCCATTGACAGGTTTGTGGGTATGTGCATACTATTTTAGAATATCTTTGTAGGTTGAGCCATTGAAAATAGGTGAAGACTTTGTCAAATGATGAATCTTGATCACCTTATCACTAGACATAGTTTCATGATTATGGTTTGATATTGAGCAATAGATTGACCAATAGAATGGACCATTGGCGGGTTTGTAGGTATGTGCATACTATTTTAGAATATCTTTGTAGGTCGAGCCATCGAAAATATAGGTGAAGACTTTGTCAAATAATGAATCTTGATCACCTTGTCACTAGACATAGTTTCATGATCATGGTTTGATATTGAGTAAAAGATTGACCAATAGAATAGACCATTGGCGTATAATTTGATAGATTAATCAATGGATTAGACCATTGACATGTGAGTCGTTTAAACTTATTAATGAACCAAACCATTAATGTTTATTATGCTATTGATTTAACGAATGTTTCTAGATATGTATATAGTTATGTGAAAGTGATATCACTAATTTTTGTCTTGTATGTGTATTGTATACTGAAATTAAAATAAATGAATTTTGATATTGTTTTGTAAAGTACATAGTGGATACTTGATTTGCTTAAAAGAGATATGCACTACTCACTACGCTATGATTACTCATTCCATTCATTTTTCGTGTATTCCAAATTCCTCATTTAGTAGCCGATACTCGAGGAGACTTTTGAGAGTTGGTTCTTTGGTTGCGTCCAAGACTGCATCCTTTGGGTGAAAGGACAGTCGTGTCATCCCACATTCTCATTGGTTTTGAGGTGTGACATCTTTTAGCATTAGAGCTTAAGTTGTGATCTATTCAGGTGTAAAATTTATGGGATGTGGTGAGGTTGCATGTTAGTCTATAACGTGTTAGTCTTTTGTTAGATACTAGGACGTAAGTCTCTTTGAGGCTTGAGGCGTGTGTCGTGATGCTTAAGGTATGGAAGACCTTGCAGATGCTATGAAGGCCACTATGGGCTTGAAGGGTGTAATGTTGCGATTGAGCAAAGTTTTAGTGTACCAAAGGTAACAAAGGATGGTGTTACCATGGCAAGAAGTGATGAGTTCAAGGATAGAATTAAAAACATTGGTCCTAATCTTGTAAAGCAAGTTAAAGGAGAGTTGGAACTAAAAGCAATCAATGAACTTGGATTGGCTCCAAAAGTTGCGAATGGAGGAAACCAACCCCCTACCCCCCCCCCCACCATAAAAAAAACATAAAAAAAGTTGTTAAGCTAGGAGCTAGAGGAAGTGACGAGACGTGAATACCTCATTTGATTGACAGTTGTAATAAGTGCAAATTTCGAAGACGAAATTTTATAAGGAGGATATATTGTAAACTTAGCCTTTGGTGGGACCAAAAAAAGAAAAAGATTCAAAAGTCAAAGAAGAAAAGAGAAAAGAATGGGAAGCTCAATTCTTAAAGAGATCAAGAGTTCTCGCAAAAAAAAAAAAAAAAAAAGGAGGGTAAGAGAAGAAAGAAAAGAAAGAAAGAAGGAAGAGAAAGGGAAAAGAGAGAGAGGGCTTTGCGTGTATATGCCACAGATGCCTCATCAAGTCGATTCAACTCCGATTCGCAATGTGAGTGATCAATTTTCGGGTAGATAGGTTCCAAAGCTAGAACCTGAAACCTACCCTATTATCATCAGTTCCCTGTTTTTGGACCTTGGGACCTATCCTATTTGCTTGGAACTAATTCTAGAACCTATCCTGTTTTTTCGATCCAATTTTGAGGTCTACTCGAGTACTTGTTTTATTTTTTTTCCTTTGCTTGTTTCATTTTTTCCAGCAAAATCATATAAGACTATGATTAATAAAAATATTTAAAGTAAAAAATGAACAATAGTAATTCCTATTTGTCAAAAACAACAATCTATAAGATGAATATGTATTCACATATAATTACAAACGATAAAAATTTCAAACATATAAAACATAAGTTATAAAACTTAATTCCCAATTCATCCATCAAAATTCAAGGGAAGAGGAGTGCTGATGTTAGAATTTAGGGGAAAAAGAAATTAGGTTTTGACTTTTTACCTGATAAAACCAGTTTCGAAACCATTTCCAAAAGATGGTGGTTTAGTTCTCGGAAGGATATTCACTCGAAACTTGTTCCCAACCGTTTCCCATATCCGTTTTTCAGGCAGTTCAGTCCAATTCCCGAGTAAAACCGATTTGGTTACACACCCTTAATTCGCAATGCCTGATAAATGCTTGTGCGCCTTATTTGTGTAACCAAAGTAGTTTTTGGAGTTAGATCATGTATTCGAAATTTTGTGAAATTCAAGTCATGAAATTTGATTTTTGAGTTATTAGGCTTTGGGATTTTATGAAAATGGTGAACTATGGCATTTTAGAGCTGTGGGTTTGATTGGAGTTGTTTTGGAGTAATGGTTTAGTCAAAGCGAAATTTTAGGTTTTTGTATGTGAGCTTCGCATTGCATTTAGTTTTGGATATCGTTTCGAGTGAGCAACTTGTTAGCCTGTATGATTCATTTTATTAGCGTTTAGGCGTAATTTAACCAATTCATAGTTGAGGTGGACTTTCACTTGGTTTTCACATCGATTCTTTTTTAATTGTGACAAACTTAATTCAAATTAATTTCTCGACCATAAAAAATTCCAAACTGGTATACTTGTGACAATTTACCCCATGTTAGCTTCTATCAAATTCAATTGTTAAATTTTGCTTACCTAGATGACACATGGTGACGTGATATGGTGACCTGGCAAATCCACATGAAAATTCATATGGTACATATTATTAAAAATCTTAAAATAATACACATGTAATAAATTTAACGGAACTCCTGTAAATTTAACCCTACGCTTGTGACAAATTTGAGATTTTTAGTGACATTAACCTTATGAATTTCTACGTAAACTTGCCTCGTCATCATCACACATTATCATGTGTGATCAACGTTAGCAAATTTAACGGTAAAATTTTATAGAAGTTAATAGAGGGTAAATTTGTCACAAGTGCACCGGTTTAGTTTTTTTTTGTAGTTAAAAAATTAGTTTGGGCTAAATTTGTCACAGGCCTATCAATTTTAGGTTTTTTTTTTTATGATCCATAAATTAATTTAGGGTAAGTTTGTCACATACACCAGCTGGGGTTTTTTTATGTCAAAAAATTAATTTGAAGTAAATTTATCACAAGTGTATTAATTTGGAGTTTTTCGTGGTATTAAGCCTACAATATATCCTACATCTTTTTTAATGGGTTAACGCAAAAAAAAAAAACCCAAAATTGATCCAACCAATTTTGGGTTTTCGTGGCATTACCAATTCAGAATTTTCGTGGAATTAATCTTTTTATTATTATTTATAATCATCATCATATATGCTTCTCATGTCAAAAATTTGAAGGATTTGGCTAAGCTAATTCCTTTAAAATTGTTGTAATATTAACACGGAAACTAATCATGATCTCGCAATTTTAAGTCAACGCAAAAATATCAGAGAAATAAACAAAAAACAATAATAACATCAAAGATTTACATGGTTTGGTCTAAATATCAGTACCTATATCTAATGAGAGAATCAGTAGCAAATAATCCGCTATAATCAAGGAATCAGAATTATAATTGCTCATATATTCGAGTGTTTTTCATACCTATGTTAAAGCCCACACTCAATGTTTCCAAATTTAAACAACCTCCCCCTTTGCTGCCTATGAAGCATGGACACATTATACATGCTTCTATGTCATGTCTGACACGTGTCGAAGCGTGTTGGACACGTCGACATGCTCGGACACGCATTGACTGTGTGTTGGATTTGTCGACACGTGGTCAACTTTTGTCGACACGTTTCGACACGCGTGTCCCAAAGACAATGGAGGGTGGAGGCGGGGACGAGGGAGCTGCAAGCGACAGCGAGCCCGTAATGGTGAGAGATGGTGAGCCCACGACGGCGAGAGATGGCCAGAGAAAGAGTAGAGACTGAGGCGAGGGCCGCCACTCTATGATGCTACGATGGATCGGCGACGAGGCTGCAGCTGCGAGAGAGGAAGGGTTGGAGGCAAGGCGGTGAACGGTGATGAGGACCGAGAGCAAGCAAAGATCAAGAGGAAGAGGAGAGGAAGGGGTTGTGCGGTGGGGGGGAGGAGGAGAAGGGCGCTGCTAGGGTTTTGAGAAGGAAACTAAAAGAATAAAAAAGGATTTGGTGTGTTGGAGGGAGGGGGAAGTGACAGGAGGGAGGGGGAAGCGTGAGGTGGTGAGGGAGGGAAAGAAAAGTGAAAAGAAGAATATGGGGTGGGGGGAAAGAGACAAGGGAAAAAAGGGGGAAGCGACATGAGGGAGGAGGAAGTGTCCGGTGGAGGGGGAGGGAAAGAAAAGTGAAAAAAAATATGGGGGTGGGGGAAAGAGACGAGGGAAAAAAAGGGAGTTGGAGGGAGAAGGAGATGGACTTTTTATTTAATCGAAAAAATAAATAAATAAAATTAAGAAGTAATTTCGAAAAATAAAAGTTCTGAATGTTGAATGATTAGTATAAATTCATTGTAGGTTCTTTTTTTAATTAATTAATTAATTATTTATAAATTTGAATTAAATTAATTAAAAATAAAAAGTTTATTTAATATACAACGTATTTCAGCGTGTCGGAATTTTATATTTTTAAGAAATGACGTGTCCGTATCGCGTCTTGGTGCTACTTAGTTCGTTGCTCGTCTTTTACAGGAGTCCACTATGCGGCTCCTATATATGTGTGTGTGTGTTTATGTATGTATGAATGTATGTATGCGGCCACGACAGGAAAGAAATAACAAAGCCAAAAGACCCGTTTGTATTTACTTTATTCATTTTCCTCCTTTAACCCTTGTCACCACACTTAAAACATATGAAAGGATATGTGGCCCCCTCTTTTGTACCGACGAGAGAGAGAGAGAGAGAGAGAGAGAGATTAAAGCTCTTGTCAGACTTCTCTTTCTTTTGGATATCAAATGCGTCCAAAATACGAACTTGAACGGGGTACAAAAATTATTCAGCTCCATATCAAGATATAATTTAATAAAATCATGAAAGAAGAAAATCAACTAGTCAAGACCATCTCTAACAAATATGGACGTGATTATTGGTGGTTTCAAATTATTCAATTGAGTAGATATGCAATGGATAATTATTATTAGAAACGTGTGAATTGAATGGTTACCTGATAAAGAGAAATCAGTCCGTAGTTTAATGTCTTATCTACCATGTAAGGATATTTTGAAAAGTAAAAAAGTGAAGTAAATAGTGGTTTTTGGCTTTAATAACTATATTCATAGAGATTAATTTGGCAAGAAAATGAAGTGGGTGTGGGGAGAGAGGGAGGGAGTAAGACGTCGTATGTGCAGTGTACGCAGGAGCCGTACATGCCGACTCTCTCTCTTCATATGTGTACCCCCCCCCCCCCCCCAAGCACAAATAGGCTTTGTGGTCTTCACACTAACTGTCCTGTTCATCGCCTCTGCATCTAAATCTTACTCCTCTTGTTCTCGTCTTGCCTCACCAATCTTTTCTTCTCTCTCCAAGAAGATGGAATCGCCCAAAGTAGGCGAAGACGAGAGGAGCTTCAAGGAAGATGAAGACGGAAGCAGCAAAGTCGACAGCATATCAGGGGCGGGCACTAGGTCTAGCAAGAAAGGCGGATCACCCGGCGAATGGGCACCGCAGCCGTTGTGCCAGGTGGACGGTTGTTCCGCCGACCTGGCCAATGCCAAGGCGTACAACCGCCGGCACAAAGTCTGCGACATCCACAGCAAGGCCCCAGTTGTCATGATCGGAGGTCTCGAGCAGCAGTTTTGCCAACAATGTAGCAGGTTAGAAACCCTTAAAGTTACATGTTTACATTAAAGATCCTCCTCAACTCATTTCATTGATGAATTATTGGTTTAGAACCAAAGTTTATTATTAAATTGGGTTGATCTCCGTTCGATTATTTCTTAGATTCAAAATACAGAAGAGATAAATGACTTTTTTCTTTTTTTACTTTCTTGGATTTTTTTTTGGTTAGTTTTACTCTATTTCTATTCTAATTTTCAGACTTTTGCATTGCCTCATTGCAGGGCGTGGGAATCGAAACCCATTCCTGAAATTAAATCATTCATATCCTAACTCCCTGAGAAGGTGGGAATTCGAATCCCCCACTTCCCCCCTTCCATGTTGGAAGGGTTTGCTCCAGTGGTTACTTTAATGGAATTTGCTTTGCGTGAAGTCTTTACTAATTTACGAAATGAAATAAAAAGTTGTTAATTTACATCTTTATGTGAGCATGGAGTCTTTGATTGTTTCTAGATCTATGATCTTGTGTCTTTGATTTATATGAACATCACACACTTGACACCTTAAATAGTACACTAGAAAAGGCGACATATCTACAATTTTTGAGTCATTAAATTAGCGGAAAAGTTTTCGACCAAAACAAAATTAGTGGAAAAGAATTTGCTTTTTAGCAATGATTTGAACCGTAAAAGAATAATGCTTTCCTAAGAATGAAAGAAATGTTGGGGGTGCCCAGCAAAAGCCCAGTACCTTCATTTCGGGAGATTGCCAAGAGAAAGTTTAAGTCCAAGTCTATTAACATATCTAATTTGACCCACCTTCACTCAAAAGTTTAAGTAAATAAGTTATGGGTTAATTATAATATATTAACTGCTTCACACCACACTAATTTTTTGATGTGGAACTTCTCTAACATAACTCCCACTTGCATCCTATAATCTTTTGTTCACATGTGAGTATTAGCGTTAGGTTTGCTCCCCTTTAATTTGGATATTATTCTGCATCAACTTATCTCAACTTGAATATCCAACGTACTTCATTCATAGCCTCTTTCTCCAAACTAAACTATGAAGTTTGCCATCGAGGCTGTGTTGCTATACCACAACGTCCACTTTCTTAGAAACCGTGTTGGTAACCAATTTCCTTTCTTGAAATACTCACCAAACACCACTGGAACAATTAAGGGCCAACCAATCTACCATTGGCTTTAATACCATTTGTTGGGAATGCGTAATAGATACGTAATACCTTCATCCTAGGAGATGGCCAAAAGGGAATCTAAGTCTAAGTCCATCAATATATCAAGTTAGATTTATCTTTATTCAAAAGTTTAAGCCAACGAGTTATATGTTAATTATAATATATTAACTGCTTCACATCACATCAATTCTTCAATGAGGGGTTTTTGTAATATAACTCACAAATGTATCAAAACAATCTTCTTCTTACATGTAAGCTCTATTGTTAGTTTTGTTCCCTCTTAATTGGGGCATCTTATGTATTAATTTATCTCAACTTGAATCTCCACCGTGCAACTTCATTTCTGGTCTCTTTCTCCAAACCGAACCCGCATTGCAACACCACAATGCCCACTTGCCCAAAAACTGTGTTAGTCATCAGATTTCTTCCTTGAGATACTTACCGAACATCAAAACAAATTGGGAGCGCACAACAAAAGCCAATGAGTTATAGGCCCATTAAGATATCCAGTTGAACCCACCTTCACTCGAAAGTCAATGAGTTATAAGTCAACTATGATATATTAACCGTTACATGCTACACTAATTCTCCAATATAGGACAACTTTAATATAACTCACACATACATCTTAACAATCTAATAAACAAACACAACGACGTAGAAAGTAAATGTGAAAAAGGGAAATCGAGACACAGGATTTATCCTGATTAATCTTTAAACTAGGGTTATATCCAGCAAAGGATTCTACTACAATTAGCATCTCCCACCTCTCCTTTACTATTCTCAATTATAAGAGAGATTATATATAAACAGTAGTAATTATTCATAGGCTCAAGCATAAATTATCAATAAAATACGAGCTCAAACTTAAAAAAGTCCTTTGACGGCTTGGGGGCATTGCCCTTGCAACCCCTACCATGACAGTCCCCTCGGACTCCTGTGGCTTCTTGTGGATGAGAAGTAACACCCACTTTCCAACAAGAAAGCCCTCCTAAAAGCCAAAAATACAACTAATGCTGCAAGTTGGATTGGTTAAAAGTTTCAGCTTCACCAGTTCAAAGGACAGCCTTATTTTTCTCGCTAAAACCGTCCTATACGTTCATCTAAGAGTCACGCCTAGTCAAAGTTTTCATTCTAGGAAAAAGAAAAACACTCCCAAAGGTCGCTTGTTTTTTTCATGCGTTTGCGTCTCTATAGACACTTTCTTTCTCTTAAAACACAAGGGCTTTTCTAGGTGTTGTGGTTTTGGTTGGTGTTTCAAGAGTCTCACAAGGATCGTGTTGGAGACCAGAAAATTCACGAGAGAAGTTAATCAAAGAATCAAGCAAAGAAGATGGTGTAGTTGAATTACGTGCAATTGAAGAAAGTGTACATGTGAGATTGACGAAATTCCATGAACATATAACGAAACGCCTCTGACAAAAGGACAATTGTCCTTTTGGGAGGGTGCACGTCTTATCGGCAACCGAGTGTGACGTCCTCAGAAGCCCTTGAAAGTTAACATGAAGTCGAATGGCCAAAAGGACGAAACTCTGAAATGAAGTAATTCCATACATATATGACTGAGAGGAAAATCATTGATCGAGACATGATTGTTTATGAGAAACCGAAAACACAGGCTTCCTGATTTAATTTTATATATATAGACAGAACATAGTTTTGTCTCATGGTATCCTGTCCTATCCCGTGCGAAACTTTCATTCATAGTTTAGCGTAAATAGATAAAGGTAAAAGAAAGAAACCATTCGACTCTTCAAAGGAGAACCAACTCAATTTGAGACTAGAAATGTACCGTCTGTTTTGAGAAAGAAATGGAGTGAGTTTGTTTGGGATTGCATTAATCTTTACATGTTATTAGTTCCCAAGCGAGTCAAAGCTCCAACCAAAAAACTTGTCCATTTCCTTGGCCTAATGGATTCCTCTTGCTCGTTGTTAACATTTGCATTGGTTTTTCCTTCTTAAAAGGCTTCTACTACGTGTCATAGGTTCCACAAGCTGTCGGAGTTCGACAACGGCAAAAGGAGTTGCCGAAGGAGGCTGGCCGGGCACAATGAGCGGCGGCGCAAACCACATGTAAGCAATTGATGGGGGACCAAAGATTCATTGCTACAGATCCTGCTTTGCTGATTGCTATGATTAAGCCTTAATTAGGAGGAGCTAAAAGTAAAAATAAATTTTAAAAGAACCACTAGAGTTTGCATTCAGATTAATTTAAAGTATTAGCAAAATGTCCATTTAATCTTAGGAATTTGGAGTTTTTATTTTTGTCCGTCCTATTCCTAACTCTTCTCTCTAACATTTGTTCTGCCTCTTTACAGAAGGCAGAAGACGGACCCAGCATTTTTTATGATAGCTTCCCCTCCCGCTATCTCTCTCACCGCGTGCCCGCGTGCTCACTGGTTCCCCAATTTGGAGATGAAAAGCAAGAAGTTGCACAGGTTCTATTCTGGGAAAAAAAGGTAAAAGAAATTAAAAAATAGAAAATTAGACATGTGCCAAGAAAAGATATGTTCCCATGTCAATTCCGAGGCGGCCACCTTGGTCACCACCAATGAGCAAGACCTTACTACTATAATCATAGAACCGGCAATGCTAGGGACAGTAATCAAAATTTTACGATTCTTGATTCATATCATAAAATTAAATTAAATTCAAGATCCTAACGATGAGTATTTACAAGGTGAGCCAATGAAATACTGAATCGTAAGCAAATTTATGGATTCATCATTGAAATTATCAATTCAATACATATCTATTGATTTTGTTGATTCACATTAATTAGATTTCATCTATCAAATGATGTAGTTTTTATCCTTGTGCATTTTTATTAGTTTCACGAAAATATAAGTGAGAAGTTCTAAATTACACACCAACCGAACAAGAAATGGCATATAAGCTTTCCTTTTACATGCCAGTCGTATGCTTACCATTCAGATGTATGTACCTTTGTTTATGAGCACTTGAAATTGGGATTTATTTACCTTTGATCATGAAAATTTATCCGGAACTTCTTGTTTTGCAATTTTTTCACTTACTTTAAATGTGTCTATGTGAGAAAAACTAATCTTATCAAAACATAAGATTTGATCATTTTCGATTTACAATTCATGAGTTTGAAATTTTGATTTATGATTCATGTCTCGATTTGACAAGTATTCTGTACGACGCACTTTAAGGTATAAACTTTTGTGGAGTAGATCATTATTAAATCGATCGTGGTCTGTAATGTGCCCAAAAAAGTCACGTTTGGCGTCGGATTTGCACTAGATCGCTGGTAAGAGAGGAAAAAAAGGTGATACTTGATTAGATTGGCTCCACTCTGATCGAGAGCTTTCCCATGCATTTTATGAAGAATCTTCAATTTTCTAATTATAATAATATGGTAAGATGGGGGACAAAATAATATAGTAAGATGAATAATTAATTCTTAAGCCATTTTTGCCCCTTGGCATCTTATTTGGGGTGTAAGTTTAAAGTTTGACCAATCAAACAAAGACAAAATAAGAACAAAGGTAAAATATAGATTTTTCCTGCAAGTTTTACCGTTAGTTCAATTTGATCCTTTGATTTTATGTTGTGTAACGAAGTCCTCTAACATTTTAGATTTATGCGATTTAGTCTTCTAAGTTTTGTTTTGCAAAATTAAGTGTTTCGTTTACCCACTGTGAATAATATTTTCAAATTAAGGTCTCTTTTTCTTATTTTTCCATTTTATTTTTTGCTCATGTGACGTCAAATTAGCAACTTGTGTCATTTTCTGTCACATAAGCAGTGTCACGTCATTAAATGATTTGATAGTTTAGTTAGAGTGGTTAATTGAAGGATTTGATTGTACAAATTGTGGAATTTAGAGGATCAAATGAAACTGTTGTTTCTTTTTCTTTCATCTCTATATTTGTTCGGCACATTTCTATTTTCGAAACATGTAAAATGGTGTCAACTTTGAAAGAACTGCATCTTTTAATGTTGGGATAAATGTATTTAATGTTTTAAAACTTGTCATGAAATTGTTATTGAGTTTTGAAACTTTCAAATAATGCAATCAAATCCCAAAACTTATCAAGAAAGTATAATATAGTCCTAAAACTTGTCAAGAAAATACAATTAAATCCTAAAACTTTCAAATAATGCAATCAAGTCCTAAACTTATCAAGTTGGTGCAACCAAGTCCTTCCAATAATTTCGTCCAACTTGACTAATGGAAAATACTAGAAAGTTTTAGGATTTAATTGTACCAACTTAACAAGTTTTAGGATTTTATTGCACTTTTGAAAGTTTTAACTCTACCAATTTAATAAGTTTTAGGACTTGATTGCACTTTTGAAAGTTTTAAGACTCAATTTCCCTTTTGTAATATGATTTAAGATTTGATTGTATTTTTGGAAAGTTTTAGGATTCAATTGTATTTTCATGATAAGTTTTTGGGTTTTAAATACACTTATCCCTTTATTTTTTCTTATCTTTGCTTTAGTGTATACTATTCATGCTTGTTTTCACATATTTTAGTAGATGTTATGTGTAAAACTTAACCTTCATTAGACAACACGGTTTTTCCTAAATGTTTAAGCAAATGAAAAGTGGGCCAACAATGTATTTAGAGCATATGAGTTAACACTTTCGATCCTGTGTAATATGGTCCTTACATGCACGAGACAGGCTGTGGACGGAACCGCAGTAAGAGGATAACCGGTGAAACAAGAAAACAGAGGAATAACAAGTAGGAGAAAATTGAGAGGCAGTGCTAGGATTCAAGCCCATAATGGGTGCTTTGTTACCATGTTAAACAAATCAGTCTTTTTTTCTTCTTGTTTTTCAAAAGTTTAAGCTATTAGAAAAATGAGCTAACAATGTATTTATAGCATGTGACTTAACAATCTTAGTGTATGATGATTATTACAAAAGAGTCACACGATATAATTTACATCAACAAGTTAGACCTTGGTTTGTGCTTTTATGTATTAATTAAGATATATGTGATTGATGCAATTTAATTTTACATCAATTTAATTTTTTGAACCTGATTTAGAAAAGAGAAGGTATAACAATATTGATTAAGATATATACGATTGACAATAATGATTTGTAAAAGGATGAGACGATGCAACATCGCTGTAGATTAATTTTTAATGTGTTCACGGCAACACGCGGGTATTTTTAGTATATAATTAAAGTCAAAAGATCCACTTGTTCGCGAATAAATAAGAAATTTCAAAGCGGGTTAATTGTTTGACAGAACTTCATTTTTCTTCGGTCAGATGATAAAACATGTTTGAAAGGTATAAGATCATCACTCCTGAAACTTGGATCTCCTCTAAAACAGTGTGGCAATAATGTCGATCACTGGTAGATCAGGATGACCAGTGACTTCGTATGGTAGACAATTTATGCAAACGCAACAACGTTAGAAAAGATCAAGAAATATAGGTAGGTCTTCGCACCTCACAGTCTAATCAGTTATCAATCACCATGTTTCTTGTAGATGGCTAATATGGAAGAGAAAAGACAAGTTGCCAGTATGGAAAAATATGTAGGAACTGATGATCAAGTAAACCACATCATGAGCTTGATGAAAATTGATGCTAAGGACAAGCGGATGGTGGTGGTCATCCACGGCGAAGCCGGGATTGGCAAGACGACCCTTGCAAAACTCATATACAACCAAGTCTCCTGGGATTTCGATGGCTGTAGCTTCCTCGCAGATATTACAGAAACAACTCAAGAATTAGGAGGGCTTCAGCTTTTGCAAACTAGGTTGATTTCCGATGTTCTGAAACGGGATCTTGAGGATGTCGCTTTTATCAGCAGGGGAATCGAGTTTTTCAGGGACTCATTTTGCAACATGAGAGTTTTGATTGTCCTCGATGACGTGGAAAATGCGTTTCATGTGAAGAAACTCATCGGAGATGGCTTTGATTGCTTTGCATCTGGAAGTAGGATCCTTGTAACTACGAGAAACAATGCTGTCCTGGAAGAATCTCCTCAGGTCTGGGCTTATCGTGTTAGTCGTTTGGATAAGGATCAGGCTCTTCAACTCCTAAGGCGGCACGCATCTATACCAACATCACTCGAAATTCCTAACGGAGCTCTTGATGCTATGGCAGGACTCCCATTGTTTATTGAATTCATGGGTGCAATCCTCAATGGTTCACCGCAGGAGAGATGGTCTCAATTACTGATGGTGCCAATGTTCGGGCAGCAGAATTTTCGCCATCTTCTAGAGAAACTGTACCAAACATTAGATTATAAACAGAAACAGATATTTCTGGATATCGCCTGCTTTACCAACGGCATTTACAGTCAAATTGCTTGGTACCTGTGGTATGACGGCTCTTTTCTGCCTTCTAGTGAAATTTTGACTCCCCTAGCCAAAATCAGAGAGAACAATCAGATATGGATGCATAGCATGTTGAGGCAATTTGGCAGAGAAAAAGTTTTTAGGGAGAATCTCACAGATCCAGGAAGCCGGAGTAGATTATTTAATCATGAAAAAGCTCTCGACACAATGAAGCGAAAAAAGGTGAAAGTTTGGTGAATCTTTTTTTTTTTTTTTTTTTGCATTGTCAAGCATAAGAAATAATTTTTGTTATTTCACTGTCTAAGGAAAATAACTATTTTGCCGGATATTGTTAAGATCCGGCTATGTGTGCAACTGACGTTGATGTCATTTTTCTTTAGGAATGTTTCCTGAGTGGTTACATGTCAAGAAGAGAAACCATCCTCACTACTTCTATTTGTTTTCTCGTCCATCACAGGGAACAGACAAGGTTGAGGCACTCTGCCTTAACTTTCATGGGCATACTTCAGACAAACTAATACCAGAAGATTTTGAGAGCATGCCAAACCTACGGTTTCTTCAATTGGATCATGCAGACATTGCTGGAGATTTCGCTAACCTTTTTCCAAATTTAAGGTGGCTCCGTTGGCGAGGGTGCCCTCGACATCTGCAAATAACTAATTTTCAATTGGGAAACTTAACCATTCTCGACTTGTCATGGAGCAAAGTCACAAAAGACTGGGATGGCTGGGATCAAATAGAGGTAGTTTGCAATTCATTCACCTAGGCCTAACGTAACTATTTGTGAAGTGAACTCACGCAAATATATGTCCTATTTTGCAGATGAAGAACTTGAGAGTTCTAGATCTTACAGGTTGTGCAGACTTATTAGTCACTCCTAAGTTCTCTGGTTGCCAAAATCTGGCTATATTGATTTTGGAGCGATGTTTGCAATTGGTCAAGATAGATCAATCAATCAGCGATTTGAAGTGCTTGGTTTCTCTGAATTTGAAGTTCTGTACAGAGCTCAGCACGTTGCCAATAGAAGTAGGTCGCTTGACAGCTCTCCAAGAGCTTCTCATAAACGGGACTTCGGTACAAGAAATTCCCATCTCCATTGGTCATTTAAAGCAGCTTGAAACTCTTAAGTGCCTCAAGCTGCTTCACATTGAGTCTGCTACCGAGAACGATATGTCACCTGACGAATATCTCACTTCTTTCCCTTGATGGCACCAGAATTGCAACACTTCCCGATTCTGTTGGAGAACTGGTTAGACTTAAACACTTGTCATTAAGGGATTGCCGTCGAATAAGAAAACTTCCAAGCTCCATTGGCAGCATAGGGAGATCGTTAGTTGAGTTAGACGTGTCAGGGACTGGCATTTCCAAGTTTCCAGATTCACTAAAAAATCTGCAGAATTTGAAGGTGTTGAGGATGGATTCTTGTTTCTTTAGAGAGTTCCCTCCTAATATAGGAGACCTTATCAGCCTCGAAGAAATACTCGCCTCCTGGTGTCGGAGTCTCGAGGGGGGCATTCCGAGCAAGATTGGGAAACTGCATAATTTGAGAATCTTGAGGCTGCGACATTCGACTATTTCCAGCATACCAGCAGAGATCCACCAACTTTCCAATCTTCGAACACTTGATTTACTTCACTGTGACATGATCAGAGAGTTGCCAAGGCTTCCCTCTAGCATAACGGTTTTGTATGTAGACGATGAGCTGACATCGTCGCATTTGCCATAGCTAGGAAAGCAATGCCACTATCATGAAGACCAGGCTAGGGACCCTGGAGAAATTATGGCCTTTCCATTTACTTCCATGTTGTCATTCCAAATTTGAATATGGACATCACCAAGAAGAAGTGTTTTTATGAAGTTTGCAAAGTCGTTTTCTGAACTTTATATGTGTGTATAATACATGCCTATCTACATAAATCCTTAATGACCGAGGCAAAAATACCTAATACATCATCACTGTGGACCCATCTCACAGGTAACTCAGAAGCTTAGGGGTCTGCTAACTTGGACGGTACCCAAGTCAGCAATCGGCATAAAGACTATTGTGATAGTATCCAAAGACTGGTATTGCTATACCTCATCATCTTATAATAGAAATAAGATGTATATATAGCTCTAATTATCGTGTCCTAGAGAGTCCCCTTTTAAAAGGAAAAATGACACTAGTAATTCCTAAACTTTGGTCCAATATACAATGTCATCCTTAGACTTTTAATTTATTCAATATGATCCCGAAACTTTTTATTTGTTCAATTTATTCCCTCAACTTTTCATAACAAAGTCAAATAAATCCTTCGATACTATTCAAAATATTTCTTAATTACACTACTACTCTAATTTTAGAATATTTTTTCATTCCAATCCATTTCTTAAATCGACAAAAAAGTTACTTTCTATCTTAATTAATAAGAAGGACAGAGATTTACACATTACCTTCGAAGGATTCGATCTAAATTGAGCGTATGTAAATGGGAGAAAGTAGAACGAGGACCTGATAAAGAGAGTTCCCCGTGTTGCAGACTACTCGGCAATCAACGTCCACGCGTAACATAGAGGTAGCAATGGAGAGTGGCTGAACGCACAAGTATAATGACTTCCCAATTCCTTCTCACGCAAGAAGGTGTGCGTTCTGGTATTACTATTACCTTGCAGAATCAAGAAAAGAAATCGTTTCACCGGAAATGGTCCCTTACCCAAAACAGTGAATAACCTTTCGCCAAACGTGGATCTTTGGTTTTGTGATGGATATAGGATTATGTGGTGATTCCAAATAGGAGTTCTAATTGGTTTCGCAAGGAAAATGGATAGCAATTCTACACGTAGACTATTAGAAAATAGAGGATGAGAGTAAAATAGGACATTCCATTAATAAAATGTTAAGGTTATATTTGTGTTCCTGGTGTATAATTATAGCATATTGGCACTATATATAGTCCACTAATTATGACTGTTTACCAACGGTTATTACTACTAAGTGCAATTACACAAGTATTTTTAATATTCTAGGCTCTCCATTTGCACGAAATTTCCATCCACAAGCCTTTACAGCTCCTAAGGCTAGTATACTTCCCGACTGTCGCTCAATATCTTTGTCTTCAATTGGCATCTCAATCCTTGTGTTCTCTTCTCTATCGAACCCTTGGCCGAATTTAGATGGCCTACTTGTTGTGCTCTTGGTCGTCATATTTTGGCCATCCTCTTGAACACTTGATGATGTTGATGCCAATAATACTTTGTTGTCGATTGTTCTATCACATATGTCAATTTCTATGCTATATAATTGTTAACTATCTGAGAGCTCGATCATCAACCAATTCTCACTCGATCGACTTGCCCCAATTGCACATCGATGGCAATGGGTTATTTTTTTTTTTTTGTATAAGTAGAAATAGTCAATGCGATAGAGGTTCCCCACTAAGCCCTTATCACATGCCGAGTTTCAGGAGCTTAAGAAACCGCTTTATCAAGAGGACAAAAAAGACCAGACCAAGATCGTCGGACTGAAACAACTTCCGTTCCTTAAGGGCAACTACTCTCCAAACCACCTTCTAGCTTAGAGTAAGAATTTAATCCTTCATATGCACTGGGAAGAGGCACGTGACAGATGTAGGAAAAAATAGTTCTAAATAAATAAGATTTCTTTAAATAAAAAAACAACACTAAGGTCTAATTTGATTACCCAATAAAGTGCTAAAAAGATAAAAAGTCAGCAATTAATGAAACTGAGCTCAATCGATAATCTTAGTTAGCATTGGCTCAAAGGATTTAGTTAAGTGAAAAGTCGCTTCGTGTGTTGAGTAAGTAACAGGTAAAGTAATTATTTCAGTTAATAAAAAGTAATGAATGAAAAGAATTATAGGCCAACACCTATCAATAATGATAGGGGATAATACTACGAAAAATTCAAAACTAATATACATGTGAAAAACTTATAACAAATTATTATTTTTTAATCACCAAAAATTCCAAATTAGTCCATCCATGATAAATTTATCATCTGTTATTTTCTGTTAAATTTTACTATCAAATTACTGAGTTTGATAACATGTGGCTATTAACGAGTATAATAGTTCATGGCTTTACTCTCCATTTGTCACAAATGTAATAGTTGGTGGTTTCGTGGTTTAATTCAATTTAACGAAAACTAATAGAGGGTAAATTTGAGACAAATGTACTAATTTGAAGTTTTTGGTGGTCAAAAAATTAGTTTGAAATAAATTAATCCCACATATATCAATTTGGGATTTTTCGTGATATTAACCATAATAACAATATCTAGGGATCAATATTCAGTCATCAAATATGTCACACCTCGACCTGCTTCAAATGTGCGGCACTCCTCGCTTACCTACTTTGGCTATTCGATAGCGACGTCCCAAGAGGCGTCACTGACCTATTCGTATTATCGTTTATATGCACAAGCGGAAGCAGAAACAAATTCCCCAGCCATTCACAACAAAACGAGATAATTTCAAACACACTTATATTTACATATATGCATCTATAACGTCATTACAACATACCAGTTATTTATATCCAAACTTCAACGTCACTCATTACGCCATTTTATGTTCAATCAAAATGCGCGGTCATTCGCACTTCCAAAAGGTTTCAGGGTTAGCCTAACTCATCTATGCTATTAAGTGACTTGAAAAAGGGTGGTATCCCCCATGCGCCTAGTATGCGTCCAACTCAAAATACCATAGCTTGGGCTTGGCTAGTCACGATTATGGCCTAAAAAAGGTTAAACAACGAGGAGTGAGATAAACTCAATGAGTGAACCCCCTAAACCTTACGCAGGGAAGTCATTCACCTCGGAAACGCCCTAACATGCAAGTTATCTATTGACGGCAGATCAATAGCAAAGCAACCTCTACTTTGCTTTAACTATAACATGAATGGTTATTCCACTTCCTCAAAGCCATAAATATGAGCATATAAACAATTCTTGAAACACCTCCTACAATCAGGAGCCAAATATAAAAATGTGCAATATAACATAGTCATGCACCCATGCCTTGCAGTAATCCAGACTTGCTCATATATTAATTTCATGTCACATGTGTGCAAACTATAGTATCGCTTATCACTTCTCAAAATATGTATTCATGCACTCATACCATGCAATAATCTAGAACTACTCATATATCAATCTCAGATCACACATGTGCCGACTATAGTATCACTTCTCAAAATATACATTCATGCACTCATGCACTTTTCACACAACCATGTCTAGATTATTACGGCCACTTATGACCCAAGGCCAACCCAAAGGTTTGCATTCATCCGGCGTAACCGGACATTGTCCTGTCCCATCGGACATGGCATCATCCCGCGTATGCATACGCCTTAGGACATCATTCCAATATAGCTTCGTATCAAAATCCATCAGTGAATGGCATCCCATTGACTTGGGGGCATGGGCATCGTCCCACATAATTATACACATCAAGACGGAACTATCACCTTGCATTATCATATGCACAAGGGTATTTAAGTGATCACATGAGCATACATCACTCATGCTCATTTCACATCTTTCTCATTAATCGATGGAGGAGTTTGTAATGCTCATATAATATGTGACAACACCAATTACATACAACCATATCATGCTGTATTGCCACGTGATCACATCCCAAGCATGCATTTGTCAAATTAATCATACTTCTACTCATGGCATATTATCTCATAACATAGCTTTAAACACTTCATCATATTGTCTTTTCACATATTCATATGTACGCGGTAATTAGTCACCTGCCATCATGTCATACTTGTATCTCATATCATATCATCAAATTACATCACTTGAGCACTTCAACATGCTATCTTTCCACATACCTTATATGCTTATTAATTGGCTAGAATCAACGAATACCATAACCTTTATTATTTTCCCATTCTAACAGGTATATAGGTATTCACTATATTCAACTATAGCAACCAACAATACATCAATCAAATTAGGACTCATGGCATATAGAACTCTTATCAAGGTAAGATAAATCATTACAATTGTGTATAAATTATTAGAATAATCTATCACATGCCGTCATAACCTATACAGTAACTTATTTCACATTATTATAACATGTCATCATAACTTAACACTCATCACATATCACAACATAATAACTTATCGCATCTCCACTTATCACATTTCAATAGCTCATTGGATATTAGAAAGGCTTATACGATAACCTATCGCAGCCTACGATATCTTATCACGAACCTATCAGAAACACATGATAACCTATCACGATAACCTATCGGCAAAGCATGATAACCTATCCCAATAACCCTCCGATAACCTATCGGCAAAGTATGGTAACATATCCCGATAACCTATTCCAATAACCTATCGGCAAAGCATGATAACCTATCTAAACCTTATGATCACTTATCATGCAAAACCCACTTATCACATCAACAAAACATCATTTAACCTTAATCTAGCCCTAAAGTAACTCCAAAATGCAATAACAACCCTATTCAAGGGCTAGAAAGCCACTCACTCTCAATTCCAAACTTGGCAAGTGACGGCAAAGGTGAGACAAGGGTTGAATGGCTGTTGTGGTGCTCGGTTGTGGCTAGTCACTTTCCAAATAGATCACGGCAAGGCTAGGGCCGGTGGCATGGCTCACGGTAAGGCTTGGCGAGGCTTGACTTTGACTGGTTGGTGCTTGGCAACCCACGATAAGGCTAAAACAACAAATGGACAGTGGCATGAAATGGTGAGGACAACGGTTCAACCACGGCAACAGTAAGGGCGTGCGGCTTTCAGTGGTTCACAGTGGCTCCAACCAAGACGAAAAGAGAGAGATATGGGTGTGAGATGAGGGATGGGGAGGATGAGAGGGTTCAGCTGGTGCAAGGAAATGGAGAGAGAGAGAGAGAGAGAGAGAGAGAGAGAGAGAGATGAGAAAATGAGAGAAAAAATGGGTGGCTGAATGAGTTAGGGGAGAGAGAGAAAGATCGATGCACAAGTCTAGACCATTGAATAGCTAAAATGTATCATTGCTCCCCAAAACAAGAATGGAGGGCCAAGATTGCTTGCTTTACTTTCTCCTCAAATTCCATAATGCCATTTAATGCATATTAAATGAACTCATCATGCCTAGGTTTGAAAATAAGATAGGTAGGGTAGGTTAAACATGTCATCATCTTCTATCTCCTCTCCTCATTGGGTGCCCATTTCTTGTTTTATTAGGCAAAGGGCAAAATGGTAATTTCACAAGCCTTGGGTACTGTTCATGCAAATGGGCATTAATAAGGGACTTGAAAAGACCAAAAAGGGCTTAGGTGGCCCATGGGCTCCTTTGGGCCGCCCATCTTGGGCGTGAGGCCCATTGGGTTGCCCACCTTGGGCTTAGGCCCATTGGGCTGTCCTTCATGGATCCAAGGGCCTATTGGGCCCACTTGTGGGCCTAGGCCCATGTGGGTTCTCGTCCATGGCCCATTTCCATATTTCCTAATTTTTACATTCCATCGATGAAAAATCGAGTTTTTACCCCCAAAGTGGCCTTCTCGGCATTTCCGTGGCCTATCGATCCCCATTGTAATCCTGATATGAAGATTTGCCACTATTATAATCCCGTTCCGAAAATTGGGATTGGATTGAGGATGTCACAATATATATATATATATTAAAGTTCTCAACACTTAAAGTTTAGAACTTATATTTTCGGCGTTAGTTTTTCAGTTTTATCATGCAAGCCCCAACGCCTATACCAATACCATTTTATGATCTAGTTTGTCTGACCTCCAACAATCAACTTAAAGTTTTATTGTCTCTTCACAAATGAATACTAGCTTTAAGGTGCAATAGCAATAATCAAAGCGATTGAATTTTTTGAGCCTTGACTAAACCAATCAAGGACAAATGATGAAGTAGGTTGTCCCAGCCAACCACTCAAGACTAGACAAAGCAGATCAACCAACAAGATTGATTGTACATCAGTTTCTATATATTTAATTGGTAGTGTGAGAATGAGAGAAAGGATTGGAGAAAAAATCGTGTGTAATAGAAACCACATACATGTATTTATATAATGTTCAACGAATTACAGAACAGGAAATCAACAATTGCAAATTATTACACAATCAACACACATTTGATAATATTTCTCAGTCCTAACACTCCCTCTCCAACTTGTTATGAATATACTTGATTCGGGGACCACCAACAGCTTTACTGAAAATATCGGCTAATTGATCATTAGTTCAAACCAAAATAGTCATGATTTCTTGAGACTATAGTTTTCTTGAATATAATAACAATCAACCTCTATATGTTTTGTCCTCTCATGAGAAACAAGACTTGAACATTATATATATCACATAACAACATCATTGGTTGCATTCGTGTCGTACCAATCTTTAGGAAATTCCCCAAAATCTCTTTCCAATCCTAGATTTGTCTAAAGAAATTGAGACTTAGGCCATCGGCCAGCTACAAATTCATCTTTAGTAATAGTAGTATCAAGAAGTCTAAAATGAGAAGTTCAGTGGCTAGCTACTACCCCTTCAATCATAATGCTTTTCTTCCATCAACCATATCAAGGCGATTGAAGCATGTTTGGTAACCATCCTATTTTCTTTTTTTTTTGTTCCTTTGTTCTCTGGAACAGAAATTCATTGGAAACGTTAGTTAATTTTTCTATTTTCCAAAATAGAAAAGTGGCCAGTGAATAGATTTAACAGAAATAAGACATAAAATAAAGAAAAAAAACTACTTCTTTGTTTCTAGAAACAAGTTCTTGAAACACTGTCATTTTCCTTTCTTTGTTTCCTTCCTTCTTCTTCCTCCTCTAGCCAGTCATCACGTCTTGACGATGGCTAGCGAGATCAAGCCTTGTTGGTGGCTAAGCGAGGCTCAACCCCGCCAAATCTTGCCATGGCTAAGTGTAGCGACCTACCCCTTGGTAAGGACAAAAATAGTTTTTAGAATATTACCTAAAAAACAAGCCTACAACCCTAGTTTTAAATGGGGCCTCTCTCAAGCCGTGCCTCATGCGACGATCGGGTGTTCAATGTTAACTTAAATTGACACTATGAAAATTTTATAATGAAGAATCACTATTAGCTTATTGGGGTCAATTAGAAATCAAGTGAGGAATGTGAGTGTATCTCAATTCTTACACAACTAGAGAATCGTCGATCAAGGACTTGATTACACTAAGTAAGTAATTTGTGCCCTTTGGGTACTTAATCTTGTTCATTTTAAAAAGATTTTTTTCAAAAAGTTTGATTTGATTTTAGACCTATCTAATAACATGTGAGATAACATACACAATCATCATAATAATAGTCAACAACCAAGGTAACGTTAAATAAATTGCATTGGGAGAGCAACAATCTAACATTACCAAATAAAAAACATGCCATTGCTAACTAAGCCAAAGGGAAACCATCATCAACATAAGGAAAGTGCATGATTAGGGATATTCTTTTTTTAAGGACAATTGAAACCTTGATAGAACCTTAAAAGCTTGTTCAATTTTTTTAGCACAATTTTAGATCAGAAGGCTCCCACTTTTTAAGAGAAGATTACCTATGAACTATTTTTAAGCTTTTTGAGAAGTTCTAGTTTTTTTAGAAATTTTTTTGACTTTCTTGGAATTTTAAGGATTTTACCAATTTTCTAAAAATCTTTTGATTTTTCTGATTTTTCCACAATTTTAACATTTTTTTAAAAAATTTCAATGCATTTTCTGAATTTTCTAAATTTTTTTTATGAATTTATGAATTTTTATATTTTTTAAATTTTTTTCTATATTTTGTAAATTATTAAGAATTTTCAGAATTTTTATATTTGTAATATTTGTAATTAATAAATAAATTTTTTACCTTTTTATATATTTTTAATTTTATTATTATATTTTAAAAAGAAAGAGATTCGGATCGGGTCAAGAGACCCGGCCTGACTAAACCAACCCGGACCCTATCGGTCCGGGTGGGATTAAAAACCGGGTCTCGCTAAGGCCCACTCTAAATTAACCCCAAATGGCCCATAAAAAAAAATTAGAAAGAGAAAGGCATGCTCGGCCGCCAACCCACTTCTATTATACGACTCTCGGCCCATCTCGGTCCCTGACAGCCCACGTTACTTATTTCCATCGACCAGCCCAAAACTAGAGCCCGTAGCCCAATCTTCTTCTTCTTCTTCCTTTTTTTTTTCCTTAAATATTTCTATATTATATATATACACACTCTTTTTTTTCGCTTTCCCTTTTTTCCTTATTCTTTATTTTCTTTTTTCTCCCCTTCTTCTCCATGCCTTCCACTACGCAGGTCTTCTCCTGAAGCCCTCCTCCCCGAACCAACACCATCCGAAGCGTCCCCATTTCTAGAATATGTTGTCGCTGGCACTCACACCGCAGAGCAACCAACCAGTGTCGTCCACTCCAAACGCCACTAGTTGGCTGACTTCCCCGCCACCAGCCGAGAGCCACACCACGGCCAAACACCAAACAAACTACGGTGATGATGGGAACGTGGTGAACGACTACACGGCCGACGCCCAAGGTCGCCCAACACCACAAGAACATCCTAACATAACACAATGTGCACGGACGACTCAATTTCGGCCAAAAACGGGGAGAACGAAAACTATATCTCACTTAAGCATTTCGTCGAACGGGTGAGGGCCCCTTGTGAATCACGAGGTTTCCGGCTTAACTAGGAACTGAACCCTAACCAAGACTCTCACCAAACAGACAACGAAACACGCAACAACAAAAGGAGGAATGGACGAGGGTAGAGTCCGCGCGAGCCAGTAGGCCGCGAGCTCCAAGCGTCGTGCCCAAAACAGGGGAAGAAGAAGGGCGGCTTACCGGTTCGGCCTGAGGATGTCGAATGAAAGGAGTCGCCGGCGGAGGTTGTGCGCAGCCTAGACGTCAGCTGAAGCTCTTCCACTCTCGCTCAATCGCTGGGACCTCTCCCTCTCGATGTCAAGCTCTCTCGGTCTCTCTCTCCTCTTTGGTTTTCAGCCAAAAGAACCCCCCAGCCAACGTTACTCTCCCTTTTAAGTTCCGATGCCAACTCTACCGTCAACCTGCCCAGACCGATTGTACCACGACATTCCCTTAGCTACTCATCCTCATCCTACGCTGTCCTTCGGCTCTCTCCCAGATCCGACGAGGGACGCAACCGCGACCCTCACCCCAGATCTGGGCGAGGACAAGCGAGCCCTCGCTGTTGGCACTTAAGTAATCTATTTGACTCCGATTTTGCACTTAAAATGCCACTTTCCTAACTTTTGACATTTAAGTATGCCTACGTGTCAAGTTTTGGCATTTTCAATGTCCGGCACTCGAAGAGTGATGGATGACAACTGTGACATCCTGAAATCCGACCCCATTTCGAATATATGAAATGGTCGTTTTGTCAACGCGCTTACAATTAATTTACTTAGAACTGATCACTATCGAGTTAACTAATCTATTAGGTGAGGCCGTTAAGAGATATAAATGCGACAGACTAGAGAATTCGATCAAAAATCTATTATTCGACCATAATAATCGGCAAGGGTCAATACAACATCGTTATAATCGAATTGCGATTGGATATAGGTTGATTTGATGGAATTACGTAGTCGAATTGCGAGTGGTTCCGCACGACTGCGATATTCGCGTCGAGTGGCAGTAAACCGATTTTCTATCGATATTATACTCGGAACACATAATTGAAATCTCGCGATATTATGACAACCGAGAGTCGTCTACGAGTCAAAAATGCACAAATATGGATCAAAAATTATCAATCACGAGTCAAATGCGCTAAAATCCCTGAAAACTACTCGATAGGTTAGGTCGTACTAAAATTGCATTCGGTCGATTTTAACCATGAAATTGAATTCGGTTTCGGGAATCGGACGTTCGAGCATGTCACGATTCATTTATAAGATATCGTCTCATCTTTCAGAGAAATTTCGTCGAGTCTGGAATTTTGCGGAAAATCAATTTCGGACAAAAAGAAACAATGGAAATTCGGATGGGCTGAAGGATTGAGTTATTTGGCTGCCAAAATGGTTTAATTTTGGGGAAATTAGGACTAATTCTCCATTGGATGAGCTATTAACTTGTTGGGCATGAAGACTTTGGAGGCATAAGTGATGAGTGCATATTCTAATTGGCTAACAACTTGACTTCCTTGTTTTCCTTCTCCCTCTCTTTCTTCTCTATCTCATGCACAAACCCCCCTTTCAGTCGACCACCCCATCTTCTCCCATTTCCCTAAGCCTCTTCTTCTCACGTATTTCCTTCCTCTCCACTTTCGTTCACCAACCTCACTCTTCAAGTCACCATCCCATTTCTTCCCTTCCACCTTCACGCTCTCACCCACGCCTCCACCATCATCCCATCATTTCCACCGTCAACCCGCCTTCCCATCTTCAGCTCACCCACATTAATTGTCAACTCACCCCAGCATCTTCATCACACGAACAACAGCCCATAGCCCCGTCTAGCTCCACGCCAGCCTCAGCTCCTTCATTGTGTCGCCGCACCACCGAAGCCAGCAGCTTCACCGAGCAGTCGACCACAACAACTCCACACGCCCAGCACCTCATCCCATCGCCAGCTGCCTCACTATCCGTGTCCAGCAGCACCCGCGACCACCTCCACCATCCCGACTAGCCTAAGCCGAGCCCCTCAAACATAACCGAATCTCAGCCTTTGGCTGAGAATTGTAGGGCTGTTTTCCTCAGCCGTTGAGCCTCTGTTGGAGACACAGTTGTCTCAAGTTTTTTCATCGCTGTCGCATCGTCGTCGCAGTGAGCCCATCACCGTTAAATTTCGGTGAAGTAACTCCTAATCCTTGATTAGGTTGTGAATTAACTCTTAATCCTTAATTAGGTTGTTAATTGCACCTAGTAATCGAGAATCAACCAACAAGGGGTCGAACCGGCCTCCTCCGTTGGCAGTTGGTTGGACTAATCAAACTGGTTCAAGCCAGTTTGATTGGTTCTTGGTCGATCCTATCAATCCTTGTGGGAAGGTAAGAAACGACAGTGATACATAGTGGTGGAAATGGTGTTTTTGTTATTGGTTGCAAGGCAATCGGAGAAGGTAAGAAGCAGTGGTGCGTTGGACAACTTGCAGGACCAATCGTGTTAAAGAGACAAAAGTAAACTTCCTGCTTGGTAAATATGGTGAAGATGTGGCGCAACTGATGGAGGACTTGAAAAAGTTGGAAGGCATATGGTGTAAATGGATTCACTCAACCTTCTTAAAAAGGTCGAATTTCTGGGTGGCCAAAAAGCTGACCTGCTGTTCGTGGGCTTGGAAGAAGATCCTCCAACTTAGGACTAAGTTTCAGTTGCATATTTGATCCTTTCGTTCGCTCCACGGTTGCTCTTTACAATTTGACTCAGCCCAACCCCTTCTCCAGTTTGTCTCCTTCTTCCTGTTGTCGTCTTCCCCAACTGGATAAGCAGCAAGCACCGAAGACGAGGACGCACGCTACACCGGAAGACAGAAGGAGGTGGCAGCGTACGATTCGCTCGCTACCCATTGCACACGCGCATACAATCAGAGCAAGACACCCACGCGCGCGATTTTCTTAAAAATTCAACTCGCTTGTTAATTGGGTCAAAGAAATTTCAATAAGAAGGATCTGATGACGATTTAGAGCGTGTTTGGTACTAATAGATTTGGGCAGGTGAGAATTCAATTGTCCAACGTGCGTCGAGGAATTCCAATTTTTGATTATTTTAAAAATCTAATAAATACACGAGGGTCAGCCTAGTTGATCGTGAGTGAGGCTCGCTTTTGCCAGATTTGACAAGGGTGAGCCTCGCTCTTGCCAGATTTGACAAGGGTGAGCCTCGCCCAAGGCTTCCAAGAGCATTAGATCGGTCTGACCCATCATTTTGGACATCACAGCACCCTGAACGCTCGGCCAAACAAGAACACGAAGAATCCACAGAGAAAATTCACTCTTTTTCCAAAAAAACATTAGCTTCGAGCTTCCTCAATTTCAACACCTTCGTTCTGATTTGACTCCTCCAGTTCGGCCTGAAATTGAAAGTTAGGGGTTAGATTAGTGTTAATTGGCTTAGTTAGATTAGTGTTAATTAGCCTAGTTAGATTAGTGTTAACCTGGATTAGCTTAAACTTGGATCTGTTTACTGGACCCTCGCCATTTGCTATGTTTGTGGATTAAAATGTGTTACGATTTTGAGGTTACTTCCTTCTTGAAAAATGTTCTAAACATCTTTAGCTATGGCATATATTTTACTCAAGATTTTATGGAATTAAAAGAACAAAATTTTAGCTTTGTTATAGGAAAACCAGTGACCTTTTGGTGTTTAAAAGATTTTTATCAACTCTTAGGATTCGATTTTTGAAAGAGTTCCTTCACAAAAGTTTTTCATCACATCTTTTATTTTAACATAGTCAAATTTCAGATCAAACGGACAAGTTTTGAACCTCAAACCAAGCTGATTTTGGAAAATATAATTTCTGATGGTGGACATGGTTTTGGTAACGGTTTGGGCGATTTACTGCTTTCATTCTAAAAATATTTGGGTCAAGGTGTCTTCATAAAAAGTGTTCATTTAATTGTCATTTATAATATATTAAAATTTGAGAATTTTCTGAACTCATTTGGTTAGGTTTATGGATTTAAACTTGGAGACGCGCAAGTAGACCGATTTCTGCCGATTAGGACCGATTGTGGTTTTGATGGTTGTTCTTAATGTCATGCTTGCTGGACAATGTATATTTGGTGATATGGTTGACTTTTGGCATGTTTAGCACTTATGCATAATAATATGTGAATGGTTGTTCTATGGTGAGAGTTTATTGTTATTGCAAAAGATGGCATTATGGACAATTTATTAGAAAAACAATGAAGTGCCTGATTTGGACACCAAAACTTATTTGCTCAACAAAATGATGAGGTTTGAAACTAGGTGCGTACAAAGTTTGACGGATCAATTTTGAGTACGTGAGCACCTACGAATTTCTTTCCAAAATTTTTGAACAAAAAAAAAAGGATTACCAAAGTTTAGTTCCAAAAAAGGGTGGTTGGGAAAGAAAATAGAAAATAAATAAGGTGTCGGGTTTGGACGTCAAATTTTATATGCTAAATAAAACGAGGAGGTTGTATAGTAGAAGTGTGCAAAGTTTGACGATTTGATTTTGAGTGTGATCGCGTACAAATTTATTTTGGAAAGCTTTGAACATAAAAAAAGGGGGGATTGCAAGGTTTATTGTTGGGTTAATACTCTGAAAAATCCCAAGCTGGTACACCTGTGATAAATTTACCTCAAACTATTTTTTTGACCATGAAAAACCTCAAATTGGTACACCTATGATAAATCTACCCCGACTGACCATAAAAAAACCTTAAACTGTTACATTTATGACAAATTTATCCAAAAATAATTTATTCGACCGCAAAAAACCTCAAACTAGTAAATTTGTAACAAATATATTCTCTCTAAATTAAATGAATACCACAAAAAAAATCACAAAAATTGTAAATTATGACAAACGGAGGATAAAATCCCAATTAGTATACCAAGAACTGTCACGTGTTATTTAACTTAATAATTTGATAGTAAAATTTAACGAAAACTAACATAGGGTAAATTTGTTATAAGTATACCAGTTTAGGGTAAATTTGTTAGAGGTATATCAGTTTGGGGTTTTTGGTGGTCAAAAAAATAGTTTTGAATAAATTTGTCACAGGTGTACCAGTTTGGGGTTTTTTAGGGTATTAACCATTTATTGTTTTAAAAGGAATTTTGGTGTTTTGGGTTAATTAAGGAAGTTAACAATGGACTTGAGTGATGATGCGTATGAATATGCGGGGTAATGAATCCATCCCAATGCATATGAAAATGCGGAACGATGCCTGATTTAGTTCGGATGCCCCCACGTCAATGGATGCCGGTCGCGGTGGAGGCCAGGCCGATGCTCCTGTGTGAAATGACGTCCTAATGCGTATGAATATGCGGGATGATGACGTGCCCGACAGAGCAGGACAACACCCGGTTATGCCGAATGATTGCCGACTTTCAAGTTGGCCGTGGCCGATGGGTCGTAATAACTGGAACACACCTGAATGGTTGTGATAGTTGCGCTTGATTATGGAACAAAATTTTGTGGCACGGTATGAGCATATCATAATGATTTGGCCTTATAATCGGAACCCATGTAATTGGTTGCAGGATGAAAATGATGTATTCCGGTTATTAATTGCACTTGCTGCACTAATGATGGTATACATGTTGAGCTAATGTGCAGGTACACGCCGAGGCGAGGTAAGTTTTGTACGGTGTGTACTTAGGGCCGCCTTCATAACGAATTTGCATCATAATCGGGGCTTAGGGTTTGACTCGCTGAGATTTTATCTCACCCCGTCGTGGGCTAACCTTTTTTCATGGCCATAGCATGGAGATCTGCTGAGTGTGGATGTGGTGGGCGCGAAATGCGACACCTTTTGGCTAGTTTGTCGTTAGCGAAATTTAGGGTGACCCTCATCCTGAAGGTTTTTGAGAGGGTCGGTTGGAAGTTGCCAGTATAATGACTGGTAAATTATTAAACTTTCTAGGGACAACAGTGGTTAAATGAATATGTTGTTTTCGGCAATGGTTGCCGTGTTTCACTATCCCATGTGTTTGTTTGTTGACTGGGGTTTATTTAATCCACTTATGTATGTGCTTAATCGATAAAAAGAAAGGGCCGGTGTCACATCCTGAGATGTCGCAAATTTTTAATCGACTGCCAAGGGATGTGCGTGTGCCTGGGTTCGGGGGGTGACAACAACAGACTAACAAAGAGGGCCAGGACAAGAAATATAGAAGATGATGTACAGCAGTATTATACAACATAGAGAAAACAAAGTCTACACTTCACACAAGTCCTAGATGACCAGAATGACGGGCCTTTCTTCCATCGACTAAAAAGAACTTGTTACGCGGCATCAAGAAGAAAATCTTACAGAACTTGGAGGCTGCAAGGTGCAGTGTGCTTGCTTTTCAAGGTTTGACAAAAGGGCACTTTGGTTTTGTCAAAGGCCCTTATGTTTCTCTCTAACCATAGCATCCACATAAAGCATTGCCGTGTATCACTGATATATAAACTCTGCTTGTCAGATATAGCATCTCAGCTTATGTTCACCAGCGCCCTTGATCTTCAACTCACACATTGACCTGAAGAAGTACAAATCCGAACTCTTCCCAATGCAATCCTGCAGTGATCTGAAGATATGTTGATTCTGAATCATTGATTCATTATTTATTAGGAACATGAGCTACTGTCTATAATGTTTCAGCAAACGGACAGCTCACAATCTAAATATGTTGAAGTGACAGAATCTCCTTGATTGAGTTACCATCAATCAAAGTACCGCCAAATTGATATGACACAAGTAGCATCTAATGGCTCATTCAAACATGGGTAGGTTTGGCATTTAATTAGAAGAATGTTGGCATATGAAAATTTTTATATTTGCAGGAAAATTATTGATGTATTTAAGTGTCACATGGATGCTTTCGCTTTTAGTTTCTTGGAAGCCTTCATGCAAGCAAGATCCTATACCATGCAATGAGGTGAGTGTATAAAGATACACAAACAGGGACAATTCCGAATGTCAACCTAACAATACGACGTGTTACTTACAAAGTAAAGCGTCTTTCAGTTATTAATTGGCTTTTCATTTGTCCTCTTACAGTTTCATATTACACATAGTGGATGTCTGATTATACTGAAAATTTTTAATTTCTAAAAAGAATCCTTATTAATGACCAATTTTTTAAACCTCGTACTTTCAATGAAACATCAAAACAACAAAATTAGACAATTTGGAATTTTGGATATGCTTACACACACTTGTTTGGTTCAATATTTTACATCTGAAGATAAATATGATTTTAAAACTTCTTTAGAACACAGCATAGTTTGCATAAAGCCAGATACTTCAATACCAATCACAATATTCACAGTCCATTTGATGATTATTTCTTGGATCTCATGGTTACCTAGAAGAAGCACAGATTAAGTATGGTATGACGATGGGAAAGAGAAATGTTGCAGTAAGAAAACAGGAAAAAAAGAAATAAAGAAACACCTTGGAAAGACTGTCGAAAATAATAAGTCTACTGTTGGAAATGGTGATTCATTTTCTAGAATTTTCTAGAGTTGCTAAACTTCTAGAATTCTCTAGATGAAGTTTTTGGAAGAAATAGAAAAATGTAGAAGCACACGTGTAGATCTCTCTAGAAGAAGAGAGAATAAACTACAATCTAGAACTCTCTAGATTAAGATAAAGTGGACAACATTCTACATAAATCTAGAATGTTGGTAGAGCACCCTATAAATAGGAAAGAGGGAGATAAGCATAAAAATCACATCATGCTCCCTCACCAATACTTCCTTCAACTATTGTAAAATTATTCTATCCAACTAATAAAACTATTTCCCATATCCCATGTTCTTTGTCCTTCAAAATATCATATTCTTGTCCCTTGTCCATTCTCTATCAAATATAAACTATACCATGCTTCCGCACACGCATCCAAATTTTTTTAACATGGTATCAGAGCCCAGGTTTATCGGATGGTTATGGGCGTTTGTCCTCACCATCCTCAACTAAAAAGGCCAGAGCCCGACCAAGAGCCAACGAAGCCAGAGCCAGAATCAAAGGCCAGAGCCGGAGCCAGAGCCAGAACCAAAGCCGGAGCCAGAGCCAGAGCCTACGAGAGCCAGAGCCCAAGCCCGAGCTAACAACTACAACTAAGAGCATTTTGATGCCCCGAGACATATGGGACATTGTTGAAGAAAATTCATTATGTACGTGACAAAAGGATACAAGGGATCATGGAATGAAGACGGACTAAAAGACATGGGACAGACTACAATATCCGAAGTATCCCGAAAATGGATCAAGGGGAGTGTTGGAAATGGTGATCCATTTTCTAGAATTTTCTAGAGTTGCTAAACTTCTAGAATTCTTTAGATGAAGTTTTTGGAAGAAAGAGAAAAATGTAGAAGCACACGTGTAGATCTCTCTATAAGAAGATAGGATAAACTACAATATAGAATTCTCTAGATTAAGCTAAAGTGGACAACATTCTACATAAATCTAGAATGTTAGTAGAGCACCCTATAAATAGGAAATAGGGAGATAAGCATAAAAACCACATCATGCTCCCTCACCAATACTTCCTTCAACTATTGTAAAATTATTCTATCCAACTAATAAAATTATTTCCCATATCCCATGTTCTTTGTCCTTCAAAATATCCTATCCTTGTCCCTTATCCATTCTCTATCAAATATAAACTATACCATGCTTCCGCACACGCATCCAAAATTTTTTAACATCTACCAATAGTAGATACAGAGAAACAGTGCAGGACTCACCTAAAAGAAAGAAACAAACTCCACCCTCTTTCAATTTGAAATAGACAGCTTCCTTGCAGCTTGCTGTTATGATTGCAATGGGCATCGACCACCACATTGATATTGGCAAGGACAATCACAGTGCCTCGTGCAGCAATTTTTATAGTGCCTCTCACAGGGCTGATCCTGAATGTTGCAAAAGTCTACTTCCTTAATTTCCAGATTTGTGCACTTTGATAGGTCTGGCAGTCTGTCGAGAGAAAAGCATTCGGACATAAAAAAAACCTTCTCAATTGTGATGCTTGTTCGAGACCATCAAGGTTCTTGATGTTGCAGCGAGATATCTTCAACAGTTGCAGGAGCCTTAGGTTCCCGAGACCAAGAATTTCCAATGCATTGCAGTCACAGAGCTCTAACTCAGACAGAGTTTCCAGATTAGAGACATCCATGCCCTGGATCTGGCAATTCTTGAGAACCAGTTTTGATAAGCTTGAGAGAAATTTTGGGAGGTCTTGCAGGTTTATACAGGACAAATCAAGTTTTTTAAGTTGAGTAAGAGCACGAAAATCTTCTGGTAGGCTAGTAACATTTGGAAGGCACAGCTTTAGGGTTTCTAAGTTGGATAAATTTAATATCTAGGCAAAGCTATCGGTTTGGGACAGTCCAGAGGAAGATATCTCCTCATCGGGATCATTAACTAATTCCAAAACTTTCAAATCTCTCAAATACGAAAGACCCCGAACTATCGTCATGTTTTTGGTTCCCCAGCACAAACTCACTGAACTAGATGGTAATCTTGGTAGAGTCTGAAGTTCGTCACATTGAAGCAAGTAGAGGGTCCAGAGATGAGAAAGCTGACAAATGCTCTCAGGTAGGCTAGAAATCAAGGTAAATGACATAATTCTCAGAGATGATAACCCTGAAATATCACATGGAATTTTCCCACTCAAAGGGCAGCCAGAAAATGTTATGACTTCCAACTTCTCTAGATTTGCAATATCATTTGGAAATTTTCTTATGTGAGTATTCTTCATCTTTAGCACCTCCAATCTATCCAAATTTTTTATCGACTCTGGCAATACCTGAATTCTGGTGTTTGACAGATCCATTTTCCGTAGTGACCGTACATCCCAATGGAGTCTGGAAGTGCAGTTATCTGCTGACAGTCTCTTAAGGACAGCTCTACTAGTGACTCTAACAACTGAACAGAATTTGAAAGTCCTGTGATAATAGCTCTATCCAATGCAAGATATGACAGGGACCTTAAATAACCAATAGACTCGGATATTTCAGACAAATTTTTGCAGCCAGAAGCACTAAGAGTTTTAAGTTGCTGCATAGAATCTCTTAAGAAATGAAGGTGACATATGGAAGTTTCATCAATCAAGAGCTCTTCCAAATTATCCAAGGAACCCATCTCTTCTGGCAACAGAGCAATCTGAGTGGACTTGATGTTCAAAGACTTCAAATATTTCAAATTACCAATGGATTTGTCTATGAGTGTCAAATAAGAACATCGTTCAAGAATCAGTCTTTCCAATTTGCTACCAGGTGGGAAGCATGGCGTTTTACATAATTGGCCACAACTAGTTAGCTCCAAAACTTTCAATTTTTTTGCCTTCTGTGTAACAAAGAGACAGAAACAATTCAATATCAATTAGCTAGTGTTCACAAAAAGTCAAAAATAAGAACGTGTCTTATGCCTCCATTATTTGTGCCCAACCTGCCCAGTCATCTGCCACTGCACTCTAGGATAGATCAAGAATGACCAAGTTCTCTAGGTTCAAAACAAGAGGCTCAGAGCTCTTGTGGCACCCTCGCCAATGAAACCACCTCAGTTTTTGTTGGGAATGACTGATCCCCGAAAAACCGGATTCGACACCAAATCGAACCCCTAAATCAATGCGGAAGCGAAGCCCGGGAAAACCACGTATCACCGATCCTAAAGCACACCACGGATTCGAGCGTACCTTGTTAGCCACAGATTAGACACCAATGCTGAAGATCGAGGAAGAAATTCTGATCCGATGATGTCAATTTGCCTTGAAGAGGGAAACGGTGTCGCCTTAAGCGTACTGTCCTTTCTTAGGGAGAGAGAGAGCGTTGAAAGAGAGGGAGACATACGTACGTTAATAATTCCAAGAGGTGCGTTCTCCCTCTCTCTCCTCCCTTTTATACCTTCCCCCATCCACGGGCCCTATTCCCGTGGGCCGGGCTTTTAGGGCCCAACTTAGGCGGACGGGCCAACTCAGGTCCATCAATAAAGAAAAAATCCATCATCTCCCACTCGCACATGGTGGTCCAAAACCAACATGGGCGGACAGGCCCTACTCATCCCCATCAGAGAAAAATCCATCATAGACTCTCACTTAACATGGTGGGCCGAACAGAATCCTCTTTTCCTCTCTTCAACATTCATACCGGTGAATAATCCGTGCGACCAGCATACTTTGAGAGCTTGTTGCCATACATCTGTTAGGAATATATAGCAGCTCATAATGGGCATCACACTCTGAGTAGATTTAGTATGCAGTACCCTAGATCAATTGATCACATTTATATCTCTCTTGATCTCTTTCAAACAATGATATATATATATATATATATATATATTGTATTCACAATTATGATTATCCCAAAGACAGTCATAATTGGTTAACCGGTGAATACAAAACTACAATGTGATTCTCCAAAATCGATCTTCATCTTTTCTTCAAACTCTCAATTCCAGTTCAGCTTGCTTTTCTAGAAATGCCCCATTAGATCGTATCAAACTCATGACCATTGGCAACATCCTAAGATAGCAAACACTAAATAGAAATCTTGAGAATAAGTAAGAGTCATGAGGAGACTAAAAAATTGAGGAACTCTTTTCCTCAAGAGTCTCACACGACATAAAAAGTTGAGATCAAACTTTTGCCACTCTTATTGGTCGTCTCATGTATACGTAGTATGAAATACGTATTACGGTATTAACTCCTTTCCCATGGAGCGTATGTCTACACCTTTCAATACCGTACAGATGATAGTTCAGACATACCCAATGTCTAACTTGAGTTCACGTATCTACTCATTTACTAAATTCATCAGAACTCACATCTGGCATCATAGACAGATAAAGTAAAATATGTGGGGTATTTTACTTTCGGACATAATAAGTATTATGTCCTCATCTTAACACTCAGTTAAGGCGACATACATGTTTTAAGCTTGAGCTCTCGATTATCACCTAGATAATAAGCTTAAAAACAGTCTCATCTCTATTTATCACACAGCAAATAAAGGCGATTACCTGTGTGAGTGGGCTAATCTCATATCTGTCCGACATACTTTCCTAACTTAAAGTAATGCACTAAGCATTAAGATGCATAAAGATCAAACAAAGATTCATAGGCATTAATGACGAAAAAACACAAATTCATCAAATGTGAACACTTCAGGGAAATTACAATCCAGTACATCATACTCTACGCAATCTTAGAGATTTTACATGGCCACAAAACACATCTCTAGGTTATGGCTTTGTCATAGGATCTGCTACTATTCTATGCGTAGTATGTACTCTAAGTTCACCTCTTTTCGTGCAATCATATCCATGACAAAAATTATACTTGTTATCTATATGTTTGGTCTTGCCATGAAATTTTGGATCTTTGGTGTGCGCTTTCGCTGCTTGGCTATCACAGTTAACCAACAATGAATCTGCAGCACTTCTAATAACACCTAAATGATCCAATAATCTTTTAAGCCAAACATCTTCTTATACTGCTGCTGATAATGCCACGAACTCAGTTTCCATCGTGGACAAAGCTATACACTTTTGTTTCTTACTGCTCCAACATATGGTGCCATTATTCGGTAAAAGAACAAACCCAGAGGTGCGTTCTCCCTCTCTCTCTCTCCTCCCTTTTATACCTTCCCCCATCCCAGGCCCTATTCCTGTGGGCCGGGCTTTTAGGGCCCAACTTGGGCGGACGGGCCAACTCAGGCCCATCAATAAAGAAAAAATCCATCAGTTCTAAAAGAAGACTAGTAAAATTTCCTCTCATATTAGCTCGATCCAAGTTAAGGAACCTTACGTTCAATAGCGTGCCAAATTCCTCAGATGTGAAACAGTCATCAGAGCCTTTGTCAAAGGTGAGACCAAGAGCTTGAACATTTGGAGTACCCTACCAATTTGGACATAAAGGTAAATGAATAGGAATTGAACTTTGCCATAGAACTGCCTGTGTTTTTCACAAATTGAAAAATCATGTAAATTACAAAGAAAATTAATGGCAAGTAGAAGAGAAAGTAGTTCTGGCTTTCAGGTTTACCTCTTTCTTCCGTAGAGTCGATAGGGCTTCATCGTGCACCCACAACCTACTTCAATTACGAGGGATAGGATCTTCATTTAAAACAATTTTTCTGCCCAGAGTTCTCAGTAGATCATGCATCAATAGCTCGTTGTTTTCTCCAATCTTCACCAAAGACATTATGAGGAGAACTTCAATACCACTAGAAGGATAAAGTTTACAATCTTCCCACAAGTAAAAGGCAATTCTCTCATCATTTCCAATAAGAAAACATGCTATATCCAGAAATATTTGCTTTGCATATATATATCTAAGGCAAGGTAACTTATTTTCAACGCATGTTTGACTTTCTCATGAGGAGTGTCTTTCAACTTCTCCAACGTAGCTTTCCATGTACCCTCCAACTTTCCAAACAAACGTGAACCTGTCACCTTGAGTGCTAAAGGAAGTCGCCTGGTAGCCAATACGATGTCCTTGGAAAGGCTTTCAAAGGCCTTGCTAGGAGAATCCGTTCCAAAAGCCTGCTTAGAAAACAATTGAAGAGCTTTATCTTCTTCCATTGGTTCAACCTCATAGGTTTCAGCCTCTTTGTACTTCAAAAGAATGTCGATCCTTTTGGAAGTCACAATAATCTTGCTTCCTGGACCAAACCAATTAAGCTCTCCAACAACCACATCGAGTTGGTCAACATCTTCCACGTCGTCAAGGAGAATGAGGACCTGCTTATTGCGAAATCCTTCAGTAAGGACAATATCCTGTCATGTCAATGTAATTTTCGAATTTCCCTTAGATAACTATAACCTTGAAAATGATCATAGAGTTGATTGTAAACAACTTTTGCAAGTGTAGTCTTGCCAACACCCCCAGTACCATATATTCCAAGGACTCGTACATCGCTGCCACATATTTCAATTACTTGTCCATTGCAATGCACAACACCAAGCTTTCTCATAATCTCCTGCACATGACAGTCAACTCCGACTAAATTTTTTGTCACAAGTAGTCGACCCTTCTTCAGCTTTTGCTGAACAATTGAGATGAGTTCGTCTATGGGCTTGGAATGATGCCTATAGATGGAGACATGATGAGAAACTGAATCAGAACAATAGTCACACAGCCAAGAAAAGAAGAATGTGCAGAGTTTAACCAGGAGTAATGCACCATGAAGCAAGAACAAAGTAGGCATTAAAATGCACTTCCAAAGATCCTGCATTTGAATGGTCTAACTTGGTCTGAAAGCTAAACGATTAAGTGGAATTGCGAAACAATTATACTTGAAAATGAAGACTAATGTAAAAGATAGTACGATTGGTTTATGATCCCAGTACATCAATTTTGTAAATGGATTTTGAATTGAATTGGATTACCCATTATGTATTTTCGCTGTTACAAATCCCTTTAACCTTCCAATTTCTTTGAGAGCCAGCTTCCACTTCTGGATGGTCTCACAATCAACCCCATTCCTCTGGTGTTCAAAAAAGCTCTCCTCAAAAGAATTCTTCTGGTCTTTTAAATCTGAGAGCTCAGTCTCATAGAAAATGGGAATGGTTTCTTGACTCATCGTTTGCTTGCACTCTAATATCTGGACCAACTCCATGAGGCAGCTTCAGATGGAAGCATAATCCCTGGAGACGATGGGAATCAAAACCTTCGACCGTTTGATTGCTTCAATCAGTGTGGGCTTGATCTCTTCTCCCAGAGGCAGCTCATCATCATCTCGAAATACACGTATCCCAGCGTCCATCAGGCTTTTATAGAGGAAATCTGTAAAAGCCTTGCGAGTATCCGGTCCTCTAAAACTCAAGAACACATCATAGTTGTTTTCATCCAAGTCAGAGCTTGGTGATGACGATGAAAAGGGCAATTCCTATCAAGTGAGTAAATTGAGTTTATCACATCCACCTTGGAATGTCAACTTCGTAGTTAGAAAAGAAGTACTGAAACTCCTCAATTTATGCAGTCAAAATTGAAATATATCCATGCTCTGCAAATGATTCTCACTAGTCCAACGTAATACTGATATAGTACGATCGTGCGGTACATCCTGATCCAAATTAAAAGTTATGAAACAAGAATCTTGGATTAGAGGAACAGAACTTTGATGCGGGGACTGCATGCTTTTAAAGTATCGGCGTGATGGAGATATGCTGTAACCATTGATAATGAAAATTTCCTGCAGTGCTCGATTCCATCTTCTTCCTCTGTGATCTTCCTCTGCCGCGCGTATGTGAGTGGGACGAGCTTTAGCATTGACTGGAACCACAGAAACACTGCATGTGAAAGGCTAGGACCGACACTTTCCGGAAGCCTTCACTCCAACACGTGTTTGACACTCACTCTATCAACTCTCTTGATACTCTCTAATGCTACAGTCCGAAATATTGACATGCAAATTCGGAATTCCAACATGACAGGGTCAATTTTAAAATTTTTCAATACATGATAAATCAAAATGTAAATACATAAAAAAGAAATTACTAATAATAAAAATAATAAATAAGGAAAGAAGAAAAATCTGGTATTTTCTTCTCTTCTGACTCGCACTTTCCATGTCACACAATTTACCTCCCAAATTTGTTTTTTTCTTTGCTCTTTCGTCACACTCTAACATATGAGTCCAAAATATGGATTACTTGTCTTTTTTTTTTTCTCCAAATTTTATGAATTATTGGAATTAAGTTGAATTTGTCAAATTGAAATCATGAATGATATTAACAAATGGTGGATTAATATTTTTAGTGTAAATTCATTCTAAACTCCTTTATTATTATTTATTTATTTGTTAATTTAAATCAAATTAGTTTAATTAAAATAATCATAAAAATGATAATTTATCATGTATATATAAAAATATACATTTAATATATAACGTATTACAACATATCATAATTCTTTAGTTTTTTGGAAACGATATGTCGACGTGCTGTGTCATGTCGTGTCGGGTCGTGTCACATGTCGCGCGCCAATATCAGTGTCGGTGCTATTTAAGTGAAAGGTTGAGATCCCAAGATTCAAGAAAACGACTTTTCCTTGGATCCACACACAATTTTGACTCTGACTTTGGAAAAAGATTTTTACATTAACGAAAAACTTAGAATTTATTGAGTTTTTAATGTTGCACTCTTTTTCGAAAAAATTGACAACAATTAAATGTGTTGTCCAACACTGCAATTAAGTCATACACGATTTTTAAATCTAGTGCAATCAAATCCTTTCGGGTGTCAATTTATTGACAAATATATCAGAAATTTAAGGAAACTCTCTTAATCTTTTAGCATATATGAACTGAGGTGGAGAACAAAAAAAATTCATGGAAAACACTTGTGAAAAAAATCACAACGAAGAGGATAGGTAAAATCTACTATGAAAATTCAAGGATTACAAAACATGCTCAAAAAACCATATGATTATTTTGTCTCTGCTTAAAATCTAATTTGAGCAAAATAATATTTATACTGCTGCCTAATGGCCCAAACCTTCCGCTACCAACACTAATCCTCTAATTTTTTTCTCAAGTCGAGTTGCCACAAATTTCAATTTAGGTATCAAAACTCAAATTAGGTCGGATACCCAAAATAAAACTCAAGACATACTCGACAGAAAGGAATTAGAAGGATTGTCTGGTCAATAGATATTAATTCTTTCTTTCCGACTTGTACCTTTACTTATTTCTACGATAAAAGCATGTTCAAGTCCTTATGTAATCCTTTCGAATCCTTTTTTTCTCGCTAACATCGAAATTCATTATAACAGAGGTAAAATAGGAATAGTAAAATTACAACATTGTATTTTTGTATTCGACTATAGTCCTTTTTCATATACAAATATATAATATATATATATATATATATATATATATATATTATAACATAATTCCTCCATTTCCCTTTCCTTAAATTTGAATTATTTATTTTCCTTTTCAATCACCTGTGCGAACAATAACGTTAGAGATGACCATATGCTCTCGAATTTATGGAGACGGGGGGTGGAATGTTGTCGGCTGAAAGGTGAAAATTACCACTTTTTCTTATGTGCGTGATTGAGTGAGACAAGGGTGCTAAAATCCACTTAGTCCCATCTAACATGTGGGTCAGGTCAGGTCATAAATAGTACAACTCAAATTGATCAATTCAACCCGTTGAGTTACAATTCAAATTTCTCCACCCTTACTTGACATGTCTCGGGATTTTTTTTGGGTCAACACCCGTCTTGGGATTCATTTTTTAACTTTTGTGCTCCTTACATTGTTTCCTTAAAAGAACTTATGGCTTCATAGATTGGTTTGTCGAGTTAGTGAGGAAGCTCAGGGGTCGGGTTATAGACGTGAGGGTGAAGATAGTGGTGAAAGTCTGACTTGAGCCATCCACAAATCATAAAATGGGTTTGAATTTTGGTTTTGGGTTAAATATAAATGAGTTGTGGGCCATCTATAAATTATGAAACAGGTTCCAACTTTGAATTTGGTCTTGATAAATCGCATTCAAATTCAAGACATTGACCTCGGTAGTTTGTTTGAGAAATGTATGTCTTGTCACTAGTGTATGGATTTTATTTTATAGATGCTTGCGAAGCTTAATCTTGTCACTAATATATCAGAGTAACATGGCAATCAACCATTAAACATATTTTTCCTACTCAATTTGACATACCGAGTAGAGGTGAAGCTTTAGTTAACGAGTGTTTGGTATAAATTGCACAATTGTGAATTATATCTATCAAGCTTAACTTTTGTTGGGTTTTTAAAGATTTTTTGTCATTGAAATGTGGCCGCTAAACTTTGAAGACAAATGCAATAGAGTCTAAAATCACCCCAAAGTTTATTTTCGCAATTTTTTTTCTATAGTAAATGATATTTCTATTTTAGCAGAAAGTTAAAATGGAAAAGTGGAGATAAGGACCGCGGATATACGACTTTATGTGGGCTTTTGGAGATACTTTGTTGCGGGGCCCATAATTCTGAGAATTAGTTCATCTTTCACAGCACGTGACAACCGTTTCACAGCCTTCGACATGTCACGCGCGGCCGAGACAGAGAGGGCAGGGAAGTTTTGATCCTTAATTTTTTAATGGGTTTCATGACCAAGGTGGTGCAATTTCAATATTTTAAATTCATTCTCATCTGGCCCTTCAAATGTCTAGCAACCCATTTGCAATCCGCCCGATTCAGATGGACGGAATATCTTTCGTACGAAATTGTAGAAAGATGCGACGATTTTTTCCTATATTAGTTAAAAAAATGGATCAATGACCTATTTTGACACCTTTAAATTTGCCGGTCAAAATGCATTTTAATGCATGTGTCACTTACCTAGTAATCTCTCATTTTCATATGATGTTAGGCTATGAGGTGTCTGCTCTGGTCACTAAATGTTGATGAGACCTCGGATGACTCAAAGCAATCGTCCTATGCTTGCCGTATTAACGGAGAACTGAAGCTCAAAACGACAAGCGGTTTGCTTCCAGAAATCGATAGCAGTTTCTTCATGGCAGTGCAAGGTAAGTTTCGCCCGACTACTCTGTCTCCTTTCAATATTGGAGCTTTGTCGTTGTGAACAGCCAGCTCAGATTTGATAAAAGACTCCTAATTTGGAAAAAAGATTTCTATATGCTCTCTCAAACTACTTTTTTTAGCAACTATGTGAGAGTGGGACGAGCTTTTTATATTTATTAAATGTTTAGGAAAACAACTTTCCACCAAATCTACAAAAAAAAAATGCTGACCCCAACTTTGGAAAAAGATTTTAATATGCTCGTCAAACAATTTTCTCTTGCACGGTGCGAGAGTGGGATAAACTTTTCCATTCATTGGAACAAGCGGAAAAAAAAAATTAGATAACGTTTAGGAAGATGACTTTCTTTCAAATCCACAAAAAGTGCTCACTTCAACTTAGAAGAAGATTTTCATATGCTCCCCCAAATAACTTTCTCTAGCACCATGTGTGAGTGGGGTGAACTCTTACATTGATTGGAGCGAGTGAAACTAAAGGCTCAGATCCGACATCACAGACGATGACTTTCCACTAAATCCAAACAAAATGTTGTCTCCCACTTTGAAAAAGGATTTCTATATGCTCTCAAACAATATTTTCTTGCACGATGTATGAGTGGGATGACCTTTTTTACATTCATTGGAATGAGTAAAACAAAAGGTCCGACCTTTAGGAACATGACTTTCCGCTAAATCCACAAAAAGTGTTCACTTCAACTCTGGAAAAAGACTTTCATATGCTCCCCAAACAATTATCTCTTGCACTGTACGTGAGTGAGATGAGCTTTTACATTGATTGGAATTAGTGAAACTAAAGGTTGAGATTCGACATCAAAAAATACGACCTTCCACTAATTCCAAACAAAATGCTAATTTCTACTTTGAAAAAAGATTTGCATATGCTTTCTCAAACAATATTTTCTTACAACCGCCTGTGAGTGGGACGAGCTTTTTACATCCATTGGAACAAGTAAAACAAAAGGTCTAGATTTGACGTTTAGGAAAATGACTTTCCACTAAATCCACAAAAGGTGCTCACTCCAACTTTGGAAAAAGATTTTCATATGCTCCCCAAACAATTCTCTATTGCCCTATTTGTGAGTGGGACGAGCTTTTACATTGATTGGAGCGATTTCCACTAAATCCAAACAAAATGCTGACTCCTACTTTGAAAAAAGATTTATGTATGCTCTCTCAAACAATATTTTATTGCACGGTGCATGAGTCGAATGAGCTTTTTACAATCACTGGAATGAGTAAAACAAAGGGTCAAGATCTTACGTTTAGGAAAATGACTTTCCACTAAATCTACAAAAAGTGCTCACTTCCATTTTGGAAAAAGATTTTCATATGCTCCCTAAATAATTTTCTCTTGCACCATGCATGAGTGGGACGATCTTTTACAATGATTGGAACGAGTGAAATTAAAGGTTGAGGTCCAACATCATAGAAATCTACATTCCACTAAATCCAAACAACAAGTTGAATTCTACTTTGAAAAAAGATTTCTATATGCTCTCTCAAACAATATTTTCTTGCAAAAGGTCTAGTTATGACATTTAGGAAATAACTTCCCACTAAATCCACAAAAAAGTGCTCACAAAAGGTGCACCCCAAACAATTCTCTCTTGCACCGTGTGTGTGTGTGTGTGGGATGAGCCTTTACATTAAATGGAGTAGAATTAAGAAGTAAAAAAAAAAAAATACTTCTTTATTCTCGGAAACAATTTTAGAATCAAACCCAAGCCATTTCCTTTTTGTTTTCCTCTTTTATTTTCTATTTTTTCCCGGACCTTGTATGGCCAATTGCCATGGCCTACGACACAGCTGGAGGAAGAAGAAAAGCAAGAGAAAAAAGAAAAGAAAATGACTTGGGTTTGATTCTAAAATCGTTCCTAGTAACAAAAATGTAAATTTTTTCTATTTTTTAATTTTGTTTCAAATCTATTCCTAACAACAAATTTATTTTTGAAAGTAAAAAAAATTAGCTGACATTATCAAACGAATTTCCGGTTTTGTTTTGTTTCAGGAAACAAAAAAGCATAATTAGTCAAGAATTGGCCGGTTACCAAATAAACCCTTAATTAATTTATTTTCTTCATTTTTTTAAAATAGAAATCAAGGGTAGAAAGAGAGAAAAGGATTTACCACTTGAAAAGTTATGGGCATTGCACATGCTAATGGAAGATGTAATGGACAGTTCCTGGGGGTAATAAGTGACAACTGAAATTTCAAATGCCAATGTACAATAATAGAAATATGATGGTAAGAATAATAGGAGTGTTATAATTTTCATACAACACTCACTTGAGTACCATAATTTTTTTTCACTCACTTAAGTATTACATCAGAGTAAAATCAATCACTTGAGTGTCAATTCCGACAAATCATACATTTATTGGCCGTAAAACCCTTGCCCAATTTGCACGAGAGTTGCCTGACCCTCAGCCACCAAAGCCCTGGGTGAGGTCGTTGCAGCCTTTGCGGCCTTGGGCACCCAAGTCTAGCAAGGGCCTTCGAGGTTGAGGGAGAAGTGGCCCTTGCCCAATCTATGGGTTTCATGGCTGGTGAGGGTCGCCAGTGACCTCGCTAGCCCTCAAAAAAGAGAAAAAAATATTTAAAAAGTGTTCACGTTATCGCCGGTGGAGTCACGTAAGATAATCGGCGTCCACGTTGAATTTCTTATTTCTCTTTATAATTACCTTTGCCAACAATACTATTAGAGTTTTCACCAAAAAAAAAAAAACCACTAGAGAGAACCTTATGCGCCCTCGAATTAGTGGAGACAATGGGAGGAATGCGTTGTTTGAAACGTGAAAGGTACCACTTTTTCTTATTTGCATGATCAAGCAAGAGACGTGTGCTAAAATCCGCCGGTGGAAATGCATTTAAATCAGCTTTCCACACTCGCCCAACAACCCCTCTCATTTTCATCTGCCGTTAGACCATTAGGTCTCTCTTTCGGAGAAAATATTAGCTAGTCCTAGACTGTCAAGTCAGCATAATTTCCGACCACTCACGAAGCGCCACGAAGAGAGGTGTGGCCCGCTGGAGCTCCTGCACAAAAGTAGGCTTTTTCTCCCTCTCTCTCCCCTCCCTAGCCATCTCACTCTCTCTTAACCTGCACCGTAGCCTTCTTCCCACTCTCTCTCCTCTACAATGCATTTACTACGGCATGTCACGTTTCTCTTTCCTTTCTCTTCCTCCTGCACAAAATTTTGGAACTTTCCTCTTTTCCTCTCCTAGCCTGCACGGTACCCCTTCCCTTTCCTCTCAAGAGAATACGAACCATTTTGAATCTCAGATGGCTTAGGCTCCGTTTGGCAACTACTTTGCCAAGTATCTATGACCCCTAAAGATCTTTGGACTAAAGTAGAAGTGTTTAGCAAAAACATTTGAAGTCCCCTTTGGAGAAGGCCAGCCTTGTGAAGGCTAAAAGCTCAAGGTAGGGGAGGACCTGCTTTCGGCTTTCGGCTTTTCCGGCATGCCCGCTTGGGATACTATTCATATTTTGTTTTTTCGAAATTATCCTTACAAACTTTTTGTTTTTTCGTTTTTTGCCCTTGTGAGGAGCACTGTTCATCTTCTCCGTCGAGGGTGGCCCCGGCTGCAGCTGCTCGGATCAGCGTTCATCTTCTCCGTCGAGGGTGGCCCCGGTGGCAGCTGCTCAGGTCGCGCGACCGGCGAGGTCGTGCGACCTAGGCGCGGCCCTTGCCGAGGTCGCGCAACCCAGGCGCGGCCTTCGCTGAGGTCGCGTGACCTCAGATGAGGGTTGCGTAGCCTTAGCGACGGTCGATCGGGGTCGCGCGACCCTCGCCGAGATTGCACGACCCATGCGCAGCCCTCGCCGAGGTCCTCCAATCTCAGGCGAGGGTTGCGTAGCCTCGCGACGGCCAATCGTGGTTCTCGAAGGTTGAGGTGGCGTCGCGCGACGCGCGTGACCTCGCCGGCCCAGATCCGAGGTCGCCGGAGGTCGCCACGGCGTCACGCGACGCCCGCGACCTCGCCAGCCCAAATCCACGGTCGCCGGAGGTCGCCGGGGGTCGCCGCCGGATGCCGCCTACCCTTGTCGATTTTCATTTTTTTATTTTTTTATTTTTCTTTTGATAATTTTTTTTTCACAAAAGTCCTTTGTCCCCCAAACACCATTTTGCTCAAAGGTACTTCACAAAAGGGCTTTTAAATTACAATTTACCAAACACAGTTTGCATTTTGGAAAACACCATTAACTCAAAGGTCTTTGCATTTTTCTAAAGACTTTCCCCAAAAGTCTTCCCAATCGCACCCTTAGTACAATTGCCACGTCTCCTGAACTATCTCTGTCCCCGGCTGTTGACTTTTACTTTTTCCTTCTTTCCATTTCTGATTTTCTTTAAGCGCGTTTCTTTGTATTTCTATTTAAAAAGTGTTTCAAAGAACAAAAATAGAAAAAATTATTTCTATTTCGAGGAATAATTTTTTATCAGAAAGACGCATTTGGTAAACTTGTTCCGGGGAATATAAAATAAATAAAAACACATTTGGTAAATTTATATTCTTTTTTATTTCTTTTAATTTTTTAATATTTTTATTTTATTTTTCCTTTTTCGTTTCTTTTTTTTCTTTTTTTCTTCTTTTGGTCGGTTGCCAGCCATGCTAAGGCCGGCGACCGGCCGACGGGGTTGGCGGCCCTCGCCCGGCCACGGCAAGGCTCACCGGCCCCGGCGAGGCTCGGCCTCGCCTTGGCCGGGCGAGCTTGGGCTCGCCAGCATTCGGCGAGGCCAAGCGTCGCCGGCCCCGAGCGGGGCTTGGGCGACACTCGGCCATGCCGGATCTCGGGCGACCTCAAGCTCGCCCGGCCATGGCGAGGTCGAGCATCGCCGGAGCGAGCGAGGCTCGGCCTCAGCCTCGTTGGATCTGGGCAAGCTCGAGCTTGCCTAGCAAAGGCGAGGCCAAGCCTCGCCAAGGGCCGGCAACGCTCGGCCTCGCCGGGGGCCGGCGACGCTCCGGCGAGGTTGTCGGCCCTCGACGGCCAGTCATTGGCCATGGCCGAGGCCGGCGACCAACCAAAGAAAAAAAGAGAAAAAAAGAAAGGAGAGAGAATTTTTGTTTCTTCAAAAGTGTTTCTGGAACAAAAAAACAACTTTTATTGTTTCTTATTTCCGTTCCAATTTTGTTATGGGAATAAAAAAACAGATTTTGAACAAAAATGCGAACAAACGCGTTTGTGCTCTTTTTTTTATTCCCAGGAACAAAAAAACAAAATTTTTGTTCATAAACAAGAAAAAAGAACATAAACATGCACGCCCTTTGTGATCGTAACCTCGATCCATTCTAAACCAAAAACGCCACCTGATCTTCCATCTTACGAGTATGCAACAAATGAGGCGTCATTTCGATCTCTGGTGCCCACTTACTGCATGAGGATGAATCCGCATTTCAATATGCCGATTCGAGAATCTTAAGTGATGAGCTTTTCACTTGGAATTAACATTCGAAAGTAGCAAAATCAGATCGATTCACGTAAAAATTTGATTAATAAGAGAATACAGACTTTGAAGGAAAAGCGACGTTGTGTGTAGTGCACGCGCTCACTTCCTTTAAGAGGAAACTATGCACAGATAGAGAGTTGGACCAATTCATTGTGGAAACAGGACATCATGGTTTCAAGTAATGCAGCCTTGCACGGGTCATAGACGAGCTGTACTTGCTTCACTTGAAGTTACAAGTAGTCGTGCCTTGTCTTGTAGTGACTACCAATAGTCATCAGGCCTTCCATTTTCCTCTGAACAATGAAGAGTAGAACGTCTCTTCACATCAAAAGAACTTGACAAAAAGATATTTGATCAGATAGCTCCGTCGATGCTAATGGAGAAAATATAGATCAATAAACAAGTCTATGAAAATGTAGGAATCCAATTAGCAATTACTCGGCAAAAGATCCTCTTCCAGTTAAAGATCCATTACGAGAAGTATCAGCCCACATGTTCTCCATCACATCCAATCCGACAAAAAGATAACTAATTATAGTATCAGAATGCGGTAGTGTTAGGCCAAACAGAAAGGGAACTGCAAATGCTGGTCACTATGCTTTCTTCTTTTTTGATTTGAGCATCGCAAACCCAATGAACATACATAAGAAGCATAAGAGCATCACAAACCCAATCTACAAAATTGGATGATGCATTTGAATTCTTGAAATCACATTTAACAGTTATATCGATAATAAACACATAAAGAAATTTTTTTGCAAGAGTAGGAAACCGATTGAGGATGTACCCCCATGAGATCAACTTTGTTAGCTTCTGATTGATGGAATGGGTTTTTAACCGCATATATTGCACAAGGCCTATTGTTTCAATACTTGATGCCAAACTTCCTTAGATCACCAAGATTCTTGCTAACAGGTTAGCTTCGTTTCTTCCTTCCATCATCAGCCCTCCCCAAAACACTTTTGTTAAAGGCAGAAGGATTAGCGATAATATATTGCTAGCTCAGGAATTATTCTGTGATTTCTATCATGAACCGTACCGGCCTAAATGCATCGTTAAGATTGATTTTTGTAAAGCCTATGACTCGGTGGATTGGAATTTCATTGAACTAACCCTTAAAGTTTTTAGCTTCCCTGGTGTGCTTATTGATTGTATCATGGCTTGTATCCAATCGCCCATGTTCTCCATCTCCCTAAATGGCAAGCTTCATGGTTTTTTCTCGAGTGGAAGGGGAATTCATCAGGGTGACCCAATGTCTCCTTACATCTTCACTCTCGTTATGGAAGTATTCACTGGTATCCTTAATCGCCAATCCAGTAAACCAGGCTTTGATTAGTTTTGGAGATGCAAAGCTACTGAGCCCTCCCATCTCTTCTTTGCGAATGATGTCCTATTATTCTCGAAGGCCAGCTTGACCTCGGTGCGACTCTTAATAGATGGGATCCATCTCTTTGCCGACTGGTCAGGCCTTTTACCCAATCTTCGCAAGAGTGATATATTTATCTCGAGAGGACCTGCTTCTCTTACGGATGCCCTAGTAAATGTCTCAGGCTTCCAGTTAGGATCTCTTCCTTTTAAGTACCTTGGTGTGCCTATTATATCTACTAGACTTGGGAAAGTAGATTGTGCTGCGTTGGTGAACGCTATCACCTCGAGAGTCCAATCTTGGACCAACCGATTCTTGTCCATGGCAGGTAGGTTGCAATTGATAAAATCGGTCATCCACTCTATCCAGGTGTATTGGTCAAGTTTCTTTATATTGCCTTCTTCGGTTATTAAGCGAATTGAACAAATCTTTCGACAATTCCTTTGGAAAGGACCTACCCTGGGTTCAGGTGGGGCTAAGATGGCTTGGGATGATGCTTGCCTACCTAAGGAGGAAGGTGGGTTAGGGATTCGATCCATTCGAGTGAGTAACTTGGCGGCCATGATCAAGCACTTATGGATTCTCTTTACCGATAAAGAGTCCCTATGGTGTAAATGGATCAATTCAAACTTCTTAAAGCGTAAGAATTTTTGGATTGTGCCTAAGCCAACGTCTTGTTCGTAGGCTTGGAAGAAATTACTTGGTCTCGGAAGAAATTACCTGGTCTTCGTGACTTGATCCAGCTTCAGTATAGGTGGAATATTGGCAGTGGCTCTTTAGCCTCCTTTTGGTTCGACTGTTGGCATCCTCGTGGCCCTCTCTCTATAAGATCTTCTCTAATCGTGATATTCATTGCTTCGGTATTCCACGACTTGCATCAATCAAAACTGGTTTGGCAGCCCTGACCACCCCGTCCACATTTGCAAATGTTATTGCGACCTGGGAGGAGCCCTTCCCGAACCTTAATGGGGAAAATGACCGACTGGTTTGGTTGGGCCACCCCTCTGGTATCTACTCTTCAACTTCTGCTTGTAATCTCCTGAGGTTGAGGAAGCCCTTGAGTCACTGGTGACAAGTTTATTTAGAGCCCCTCTCTCCCTCCTCGATATCAAACTCACCTGTGGCTGATTACTCGCAATCGTTTACCAACTCAGATGAGGTTACTCTCCCATGGAAGAATCCCGGATGTGTCTTGTGCATTTTGTTCGATTAGACCGGATTCAATCGATCACCTTTTTTTTGGCTGCTCCATTACTCGCGGCCTTGCGGCCTTTGGGCGGTGAAGTTTAATCTTCATTGGAGAAACCAAGCTTGGAAAGAGAACCTTTTGTCGGCTATTAAGCACTTATCTTATCCAGGGTTCCACCAATCGATGGCTCAGTTTGCCTTTGGTGCCTTATGTTATCTTGTCTAGAAGGAGAGAAACAATATCATCTTCCGCAACCAACAGCTTTTCCTCCTAGCTTTGAAAGCCCATCTAATCAAAGCTGTTAAAGACAAGGCTCTTACATTCTCAAAGGTCCCAGATAACCCTCGCAACAAACGTCTTCAACTTAGCTGGGGTATCCACCCTTCTATCTTTGAATAAGTGTTTTGGCCTACTACTAAAGTGATCATATGGCCGTTCGTTTTTGTGCCCCGTTCATGTTTCTTCCTTGCATTGAAGATGCTCGTGGGTAGCCCCCTTTTCCCCCTTGCTTGGGAGGTTCTCTACCTCGTTTTTCCCTGGGTCTTTTAGTCGCTGATGTTGCTAGTTCCAGTTCACTCGACTGCTACTTCGGTTTGGTTGTAACTTGGTTTTGTTGGGTTGTATTTCTGCCCTCCCTTTTCGTTTGTTCTTGTCTTGCTTTCTGCTCTGGCTAAGTTGTTCGTTAGCCTTCTTCTAGCTGCTTGTTTTCCCGTTTCTTGTATCTTTCTTTGTAGCTTGGGTTGACACCCTTCCACTCGATTGGTATTTCTCTAACCCCCTGAGTGCAAGTTTTTTGGTGCCGGCTCTTCTCTACTGTACTATGTATAGCTTCCTGGTTCACAAGTCTTTCTATAATACTTACCTTTTACCAAAAAAAAAAAAAAAAAAACTTCCTTAGATTTGATGAACCAACAAAAACAATATATTCATTTGTGTCTCCAATTGATGGTGCCCATATGACCTAGCTGGCACTTAGAGAGCTTGTGATTCCTCGAATAGCTTTCACCACCTCGTCCCCACTACACACAACCAACGAATTCATATCTTAAAGTTGCAATTTCAAACTTCTGCTAGTGAGCAGAGTATTCTAAAACCGCATAGTGGGACCTCTTAGTATTGACAACAGAAAGACTTGGCTTCCTTTTTTCCTGTGTATGTTTCCCTCCACTCCTCTTCAAAGTCACCTTGACCTTTCCGACTGCAACAATCTTTTTCATTTATCCTTTTTATAGCTAGAACTGTTGAAGTTGGGCTTGGACGCAGTCGGCTCTTCAGTAACATAAGCAATGAGAGATTCATCATGGCTCCAAGATATCCCCTCCAACCTATCCATTATGAGTAGGGGTGTGCAAAATACCCGAGAACCGCCTGGACCGCCTGGAATCAGACCGGAACTGCTCATAACTGACGGTTTTTAAGGGAACTAGTCCGGTTCTCAGTTCCAATTTTTGGGAACAGGTCTGGTTCCCGGTTCCACGGGCGAATCCGTCCGCCTGCCCACCCAAACTAAACCGGTTCCCTTTTAATACTAAAAAAAAAAAAAATTACTAAAACTGAATACAAAGCAATTGTTTTGTGGCAATTGTTTTTGCTGTAGGATGAATACAAAGTTGAATCTTGGGGAATTCTTATGCTTTTTGGTTGTTTAGTTTATTTATTAATATAATGATGAAGGTGATGTATTCAATAAAGTCTTGTTTAGTTGTACTTCCTTTGTTTTCCTATGTCGCAACCTTCCCGATGGTGAATTACTTAAAGAAGGCTAATGGATTACTAAGTCCGAAGACTTGGCACAAACCCTCCCAAGTCCTACCAATCGCAACTTGATGTTAAGAAATTAATCTATTTAAAAATGCAATTATACTCAATTTGGAGCCGCCACTAACCAATTAGGGTTGGTTAGAAACCCAAGTAAAGTATGGGAGAATATTTTACTTTTGTGAACCAGAGATTCAGCAGGTCCGGGGACATGATTACGCTAGATTAGTCTAACGCCCTTTCGGTACCTTTTTATTTTAAAAAATATTTTGCAGGTAATGTTGATTAATTTTAACTTAAGCTACTAACATGCAAATGGTGGTCATGTGGGTGCACAATCAATAAAAATAATATTCAATAAAAATGCTAATAAAAACGCATGCCCTAAATATGATTTCTAAATGACATGACACCTAATTTTTCTTTTTCTTTTTATTTTATTTTAATTATATGCAATCTTAATCTAAATTTGATATGCATGAGTTTTACTTTAATGACATATGAGATGAAATTCATGTGACATAATTTAAATCATTACAATATGTGTGCAATCTAATTTACATAACCTTAAATATGCATGTGCTATATGTTATGGGATGTATGACGTGATAATTCTATATGCATCTTATTTTTATGATTTTTTTAATAATTCTTATTACATATATGCAACCTACACTAACAATGATGACATGAAATTGGATTAATTATGAACTAACCTATTAACTAACCAAATAAATGACTTTTGTGTTTTCTCTTTTTTTTATATGACTTAATAATTCTTATTTAAAAAATAACATAATAATGGAATACTAATCTTTGGCTTTTTTTTATATTAAAAAACACTACATGATGGGCATACTAAAACATTAATCTATGATCCACTAACTAGAGTGCAACATGTGGTGTGATTTATATGACCTAAATAACATTTTTTTATTCTCTTTTTTTTTTTTTCATTTTTGGTTTTATTAAAGGAAAATCATCCTAATTCTATATGAATCTTAAAAATGCAAAGCTTTAAATATGAAATGCATATGGACCTAAGTACTTAAATTCTAGATATGCATAATATGTGAGGAGCAAATAATGATAACACACCAAAATATAATCCATCAATGTATATCAATGACATATATTTTAACGCGAGTCAATAATGCAAAGCAAATCATAAATTTGTCATAAAAAGTTGAAATAATCAAAAATCTAACCCGTTGTCTCGCGGTTCAATATTTTTGATTATCATGGTTTAATATGACAAAATTCCTAATCAAATAATAAAAATAAATCAAGTTAGAATAAAAAAAAAACACGAAATCAAATATAAAAATTCACCTAGTCTAACTCACGGTTGACTTCAGGAATGGCGAGGAGCAGCTGGTGGTTCGGTGATGGGTCGCCGTTCGGAACAGGGGTTCGTCGGAACTCCGGCAAGGCTTGAGTAGCAACCGGACTTGCAGCAAAAACAGGGGAGGCAGCAGGTGGCGGAACTCGGGGCGTTGCAGCGGCGGGCACAGGCGATGCGGGGCTCCGGCGAAAGGCAGCTGACACGCAAGCTACTGGCGCGGGCGTCGGGGGTGGAGCGGCGAGGCATCCAGCAGCTGGGTCGGCGAGGAGGGCTCACGGGTTGGTGCGTCGGAGGCGTCAATTTGGCGTCTAGTAGGGCAGCAGCAACTCGGCTTAGGACTCACTGGCGTGGAGGGGCAGCAGGGAGTGTCGATGACCGGCGAACAACAGGGTCGCGGGTCGCAGCAATGGTGGCTCGGGCTAAGGCGCAATGGTGGAGGCGGTAGCTGCAGCGGCGAAAGGGGCTGTATAGACATCGAGCGCCGGGCGAAAGATGGCAACGGGGGGCGTCGGGGTCGCGTTGCAAAGGCGCGGTGGCTGAACGGCAACAACAGCGCGGCAATTAGGGGGGTTCAAGGACCGGCAATGCAGCTTGGCAAGGTGATGACTGGTGAAAACTTGAGCTGCAGAAGTGTGGTGGCGTCGGACTCCGACGAAGGGTGCGATTGTTGGACGCTGGGACGACGGTGCTCATGGAGATGCAGGGATGTTGGCTGCTCGAGGTTGCAGCAGAGGTGCTGGATCAACAACGTCAGGGCGAGCCCGCGGGTACAGAGCAGGTGCAGTGGCGTCGGCTGGGGAGGCGAACCACCAGTTTACTGGAGTGGATTGCAGGTTCTCGGGCTACTGTAGCGTCGCGGGGAACGAGCGACAATAGTCGGTGAAGGGAAGCTTGGGCAGCAGGAGGTTCGGTGCCGACTCGGATGGCTGGTAGAACGGCGGCGGTGTGGGGGTTTAGGAGCGGCAGCGGCAACTCGGCGGCGCGGAGGAAGCGGGCAGAGGGACGCTGAACGGGAACTCACGAGGAAGATGAACAGTTGTTCATCTTTCTACCTTTTCATTTTTCTCATTTTTTCTTTTTTCCTGCTCTGACGTCTCTCTCACGTCACCTCCCTCTCTGCCCCATGTACACTTTCCCTTTCCCCAGAGAACCGAAGCTTTCTTTCCTTTTTCTCTTTTTTCCACTCTTCTATTTTCTTTTCTTTCGACGAAAGACGAAGAGAAGCCCCTCCCCTCATTCAAGGCTTCGTATTCTTTATTCATAGAGAAACACTTGAGTTTGTTTTTTTGCAGATGAAGATTTTCCGATATACTTGCACATCCTCACTCAACTTCTCAACAACAAAGTGGCTCCAAGACATTTGGCTGTTGAGTTTTTGAATTCAATTTTTTTTTAATTTCCCTCTAATCAAAGATTATTTTCTATTTCTATTTTCTAAATTTAAATTAGGTGTCAACATCCTATGTTTGGATGGTGCCTCATTTCATCTCATTTGATTTGTCTATGTGACTTGTGATATTTTGCCGAACCTGATGAGGGACACGTCCAGTTCATAGCTTTAAGAGAGACTCATTTTTCCTGAACACTTACTACTCTCTCCGCCTCTATATCAACTTACATACATCCATTCCTTCATTAGTTGCATTTATAGGGCGCGTTTGGTTGTGTTTCGTTTTTAAAAATTGTTCTAGGGAAAGAGAGAAATAGAAAAAAGTGTTTTCGTTCCGGAAACAATTTTTGAACAAAACAACGCGTTTGGTAAACTTGTTCCGGAAATAAAAAATAAATAGAAATATGTTTGGTAAATTTGGATAATTTTTTTATTTATTTTATTTTTTCTATTTTTTTCTTATTTTTCCTTTTTTTCTTTTTTTCTTTTTCATTTTTTTTCTTCTTTTGGCCGGTCGCCGGCCAAGCTTGGCCGGGCGACCGGCCGGCGAGGGTCGGCCTCGCCTTGATCCGGCGAGGCCGAGCTCGCCCGCCGGGCGGGCGAGGCGCGGCCTCGCCGGCCACCGCAGCGACGCCGACTCGCCCCAGATCCGGCGAGGCCGAGGCTCGCCGGCCGTTGGGGAGCTCGGCCTCGCCGATCCGGGCGAGATCGAGCTCGCCCGGGCCGGCGCGAGGTCTTGATCCGGCTCGCCTTGCCGGCGGCGAGGAGCTCGGCCGGGCGAGCTCGGGCCTCGCCGGATCGGGCGAGATCGAGGTCGCCCGGGCCGGCGCGAGGTCGGCCTCGCCATGGCCGGGGTGAGCTCGAGCTCGCCCAGATCCGGCGAGGCCGACCTCGCCCGGCCGGCCGGCGAGCCTCGGCCTCGCCGAGCCACCGCGAGCCGCCGGCCGAGGCTCGCCGGCCGCCCGGGCGAGGTCGGCCTCGCCGGATTTGGGCGAGCTCGAGCTCGCCCGGCCATGGCGAGGCCGACCTCGCCCGGCTACGGCGAGCCTCGGCCTCGCCGGGGGACGACGAGCCTCGGCCTCGCCGGGGCCGGCGAGCCTCGCCGTGGGCCGGGCGAGGCCGCCGTCCTCGTCGGCCGGTCGCCGGCCATGGCCGAGGCCGGCGACCGGCCAAAAGAAAGAAGAACAAGAAAATAAGAGAAAAAAGAAAAAAAAAATAAGTGTTTCTCAAAAGTGTTTCAGAAACAAGAAACACAAAATTTGTGTTTCTTGTTTCTGTTTCTTTTTTGTTCCTGGGAACAAAAGAACAAAAAAGGAACAGAAACGCGTCCAAACACGTTTCTGTTCCTTTTTTGTTCCCAGGAACAAAAAAACAGAAAAAGTGTTTAAAAACAAAAAAAAAGAACACAACCAAACGCAGCCATAGTTGCAACAAATGAATCTTTGTTCCACGTACTTAAATTTGATTTTTCTTTTTTTGGCTTGCTTTGATGTCACGTAGTCGTTCTATGTTGAAAACCAAAATTGTTTCGCGTCAAGATCGGTTCCATGGATCTACCTAGGAACCGGACCGGATCTCGGGTGGATCCATGCAACAAACAGGTGGATCCTGGTTCCAATTTTTCGGAACCGATCCTTAACAGCCGGTTCCCGGTTCTAGGTCGGGAACCATACACTCGGACCATGCACACCCCTAATTCTAATATCATTTCAATTTTCTACTCTATCCTTCTTAGGATACAATATATTGTTGCAACAACGAAAGAAGAACAACAATCATGCAAGCTTTACCAAAAAAAAACAACAATAATCATGCAAGGCAAAACGCAAGAAAACTCAAAAGAGGATCAAGAGAGCAAATGAGCGTTGGAGCAGAGAGTGAACCTTGGTGACGGACTGGAGGGCGAATGAGTGCTTGATTAGAGGCGAGGCGAGTGCCAAAGCAGAGAGCAAGCGAGCGTCGGAGTAGGGGCAGCCTTAATGTGCTTCGTCGTTGACAATGGGGGAATAGACACTTGACGAACGGCGGAGTGGCAACGGGTGTGGAGAGAGAATTTGGGATTCAAAATTTCAACTGTGTAGGCTAGGAGAAGGAAAGAGAGAAGTTCCAAATTTTGTGCATAAAGTTCCTTCGTTTGAGAAGGAAAGATAAAGGTGCCATCCCGTAATAAATGGATTGCAGAGGAGAGAGAGTGGGAAGAAGACGCTACCGTGCAGGCTAAGAGAGTGGGAAGACTAGGGAGAGGAGAGAGGGAGAAAAAGCCTACTTTTGTGCAAAAGGTCCAGCGGGGCCACAGCTCTCCACGTGGCAACTCACGTTTATTGCCAATATATTCTCCTCTCTTTCAATCAATAAACGTTAACAAGGCATCGGATGACTTAAGTAGCACCGATATGAATACGCGATATGACATATTACCACGTCATATCTTAAAAAAAGAGAATTTTGACATATTGAGACACGTTATATATTAAATAAATATTTTTTTTATGTACATGATAAATTATTATATTTAAATTAATTTATTCAAATCATAAATAAAAATAACAATAATAAAAAGCCTAGAATAAATCTACACTAATAATATTAATAAATTTATTCATAAAAAAATTGAAAAGACATTTTCTACTTTATCAAAAGTTATCAATGAAATAAATGACTAATTAGAGTTTATAGTCAAAATAAATTCATGATTTTCCATTGTTATCAAAATTTATCATTATTTAACCTTTAGTGCTTTTATTTTGGAAATAACTTTTTAATCTACTTATTTATTTATTTTTCAGTGTTACCCATTTATTGATAAATTTATTTAATATTCAGTATTTTTTTATGAGGCTAAATGGGCCCCACCTATTTATTTCATCCTCTGCTTTTTTTTCCCTTCTCACCCACCACCTGGCGCCTGTCACTTCCCAAAATTAAAATCACCCCTCCCAAAAAGAAAAGAAATAAAAATCACAAATTCTTTTCACCCAGGCTCTCCTTTCTTCCCCAGCAGCAGTCGCTCGATTCTTCCCCAGCAGCCGTTGCCTCCTCCCCTTGCTCTTCTTCCTAAAACTAAAAGAGGAACCTCAGTCGCAGCCCAAAAACCCAAGCAGTCGCCTCCTCCTCTCCCTTCCTCGGTCTCTATCTCTTGATCTCCTCCGACCCTCCCTCCTTTGCTGTCGTAGCCTCACGTCCAGCCCTTCATTGCGGCATCGCGGTTCACCATCTCGGCGTCATAGTCGGCCGTCGCAGCCCTCTCGTTCGTCTCGGTCTCGCTCTTCTCTGGCCCTCCCTTGCCGTTGCTCGCGGCCTCGCCTCCGCTCCTTCACCCTTGCCTCACCCTCCATCACCTTCTTCCCTTCGCACCTGCAAACCCGCCCCAGAAACCTCCAGACACGCCCATCTCGGAGAGTGTCGGAAAGAGTTGATCACGTGTCGGATTTTTCAACACATGTTAACCACGTGTCCGAGCGTGTCCGACACGACACGGAGGCCCCCTGAACGTGTCCGTGCTTCATAGTGGATGACCGAAGCAGCCGCTCCATGCATGCCGTATCGACCGAGAACTGAAACTCAACAAGGACAAGCGGTTTCGCTCCCGGCTTCGGGAGTGGTTTCGTCCCGGCAGTGCAAGGTAAGTTTCTCCCGACCCTTCTGTTTCCTTGCAATATTTGAGCTATGTCATGGTCAATAGTTGCTCAGTTTTGGACGATTGTTAGAATTTGCATTCCCTGTTTTGCCTCAACATGGCCACTGCCGCTTCCTTCGTCTAAGAAGCCTATGATGGCCACTGGAGCGCTCCCATCGTCTGTTTTGTGGAAGTGGCCACCGGTCTCCGGTGGCTAAACCTTAGAGAGAGCAAAAATGTCTTTTCCTTATTTGAACTTTGAACTAGATCGTGACGAAGGAGGCCTACTATACGTATACTCTGCTCTTGGAAAATTAGGAGTAACAATATCCTATCAGAAATCCCTGATTTCGGAGAGCAGTCGCATTAAAAAGGAGATGGTTGGTGGCTTATGAACTCCACTAATTCCTATGTATATCCCGACTCAACTTTAAGTCATGGATTTCCCGATGTGAAGAGGCTGCCTTGTAATGAGATCGCTTTGTATTTCACATTTGATCGGCAATCAAACTCTAGAAGAGATGGTTGCCTGGGATGGACATCTCATTAGAAAGAAGTTAGAAAAGGAGTGATCACTGAACCTTGAGTTACCCACTTCTACTAAGGCTGGGCTTAATAGGAGCAAGAGACTTGGTGGCATCAACCAGAATGAAGCCTAAGTGCTTTTGGTTGGAGGAAAGAGTTTTAAATCGATTGGATTCTATCATATCAATATTGTTCTTATTCACGGTCGATACATGTCGTCGGCTAAAAGAAAATCTTGCAATACTTATTTAATGGAAGGGCGTGATATAGGAATGTAGAATTCCATAGAATATGGGATATATTTGATAAAATCATGCATAGAGCAGCCCCTTCAGTCCGTCATTGTACATGTTCTTTTCCGTCTGTCTGAGTTGGATTTGCTGATGAAAATGCTTTTACTTTCCCATTTATTGCATATATTTGCCGGTTTGAAGATGCAAAGTGTCATTTCATGTGTACTTGGCGAAAACTTGACGGAAAGTTGACATGGTTAGATTTGAGTACGGACTAAAATTTTGTGTTTCTTTTTTATTTTTCATGAGACAATAATAAATTTGGGCTTGGATTGGGACCCGATATAAAAGTGGTGTTTTTTAATGAAATAAAATAAAGTTTCAGCCATAATTGGGACACAAGTTAAACTTAGTGGTTTTCATAAGATGGAAAGAAGTTTAGGCCAAAATTGAAACCTGACCTGAAGTTTATGTTTTTCTAAGGGAATATCTTGCAAAATGCCGAGGGATAAAGAAACTTATATGAGACATCCAGGTAGACATGATAGAGGGCAATTATGGTTGATGGGCCTGGCAACAGTCGTCACTCAATCTTTTATTTCTGCAGCCCCTGCAATTAGTTTTTTTCTGGACTCGTGGTGCTAGATCATTGCTTATCATAGCAACGCGAACTTACTGTGTTGGACGCCGAAGATATCACAATCAAGATGAAGGCAAGAGATGATTGTGCAACTGGCCGTTTAATCGGGATAGATGGTGAAGTGGAAGCCATAATGGACTTGTTGCTCTATGACTTTGATTGTGCAACCGTGTTCGAGTGAGACGAGCTTTTACATTTATTAGAATGAGTGAAACAAAAGGTCTAGATCTCATGGTTAGGAAAACAACATCCACCAAATCCATTAAAATTGTTGACTCTTGACTTTGAAAAAAGTTTTTCGTATGTTCCCAAGACAATTTTCTCTTGCATGGTGTGTGAGTGGGATGAGCTTTTACATTGATTGGAACGAGTGAAACTAAAGGTCGAGATCCGACATCAAAGAAAACAACTTTCCCCTAAATCCAAACAAAATGCTGACTCCTTTTTTTGGAAGGAGACTTTTATATGTTCTCCCAAACAATTTTTTCTTGTGACCATGTGCGAGATGAGCTTTTACTTTACATTCATTGGATGTTTAGGAAAACAACTTTCCACCAAATCTATAAAAAAAATAATAGAATGCTTAACCCGACTTTGGAAAAAGGTTTTAATATGCTCTCCAAACAATTTTCTCTTGCATGGTTCGTGAGTGGGATGAGCTTTTACATTGATCGGAATGAGTGAAATTACAGATAATAAGTAACAGTTGAAAGTTTAAAGGCAAACGTCTACTACCCCAAAAATTTGAGGAAATCTTGTGTAATTTCCCCTTTCTTTTTTTTTTTTTTTTTTTGGCTTTTTGGTCTTTCTTTATTTTGGTTATTTTGGTTCTTCTATTTTGTTTAATTTTTTTATCAGACGCGTGGCCATATCAGCGCCACATATACTCAAATATAATGAAAAACGCCACATTGAATATCAGTAATATCACGTTTGTAAAGTTGACTAATGAGTGTCATAAAGACTTGATTACACCAAATGTAAAACATTCACGATCGATTGCATTGTTTTAATATATATAGGACTTGATTGCATTGTAGAACAAAACGCTACACTATATTTGGTGGAGGACATTCAGAACAAATTTTGAAAGCAATGTCTTTTATAAAAGGTGAGAGAATGAAGGAATGAAATGAGAAGGATAAGGAGTATTTAATATAATTGATTTTATAAAAGTTTCTAAATCTCTCTAAATCTATCGAAATACGAAAGGAATGGAAAGAGTGTATTGTTAAGAAGTACAGTTTTTTTTTCTTCTTCTTTTTTCACTTGTATCTTGATTTTTTTTTTCTTTTTTTTGATAATGAGGATCCGGCTTAGCTGACCTTACGGGAGCACAGCACCGACTATACCTCGGGCAAGATTAGCCCAGCAACCTACCGTCGGGGCCCCCCACTTAAATCATGGAACCATACCTGGGAGTCGAACCCCTGACCCGGTGGCCAAATTCAGTGGCAAGGCTCCACTAGCGCAGCCATGTGTGGGTAGGTTGTATCTTGATTTATTTGTAGATGTAAATATATAAAAGGATATTCATCCTATTACATTCCTTCCCATTCATTGCTAACGTCTAAGAGTACTGTTAGACAATTCTCCATTTTCCTTTTTCATCACCTCTACCAACAATAACGTTATATTATGATATTAACACTTTTTCTTATTTGCATGATTGAGTGAGACACGTGTGCTAAATCCGCCGCTTAAAATTTATTTCAATATATGGGTCACTCACCTTTATAGTTTCTCTTATATTTCATCTGCAGTTAGATCATTGGTTATCTCTTTTGGTCAATCAACATTAATGAGGCATCGAATTACCCGAAGCAGTCGCTCCATGCTGGCCGTATCATCGTGGAACTGAAGCTCGAAAGGACAAGCGGTTCGGCTCCAGGATTCGGCAGGGCAAGGTCAGTTTCGCCCGACTGCCTTGTTTCCTTGCAATAATTGAGCTGTGTTGTGGTCAAAATTCGCTCAGATTTGGGTGAGTGTTACAACTTACCCACAGATTTTGCATTCCCTTTTGCCTCACCATGTTCACCGCCCTTTCCGTTGTCTGAGGAGCCAATGATGGCCTATGTAGCACGGACACTCTCCGGAAGCCTTCGTGTCGTGTCCGACACTTCGACACGCGAGTCTAGAATTCCGACACGCGATTTTGACATGCATGGGGTCAATTTTAAAGATTTCTAATACTTGTGGGGTCAAAATATAAATATACACAAATGAAGTAATAAAAGAAGTAATAAAAATGCTATACATATACATGCAGGGGTCAATTTTTTTTTTCAGTTTAGTTTTTTTAGAATTGTTTCAGTTTTTTTAAAAGTCTTTTACTATGAAAGAAGTAATAAAAAAATGCTATATATGATAAATAAATAAATTTAAAAATATCATTTCAGTATTTTTCTTTAAATAATGTTTTTTTCCTCTAAGTTTTATGTATTATTGTAACAAATTAAAATAATGAATGGTATTATTTAATATTTTTCGTGTAAATTAATTTTATGCTATTTTTTAATTATTTATTTATGTATTTATATATAAAAATATATTTAATATATAACGTGTGGGAATGTGTCGAAATTCTCTATTTTTAAGAAATGACGTATCGTCGTGTCGCGTCGTGTCGTGTCGTGTCGCGTGTCGCGTGTACGTGTTGGTGCTACATAGATAATGGCCGCCGGAGCTTGGCTGTCATTTGCTTGGTGGAAGTGTTGGTCGGTCTCCGATGGCTGAACCTTAGAGAGAGCAAGAAAGGTCTTTTCTTAAGGGAACTTTGAACTAGACCGTGACAGTTAATATATGTCATGAGCAAAATCTTGCATTACATAGGGTGTTTTCTTATTAATAAAGGGCATTTTGCAAATTAATATTTTAGAACTTTTACACATTTGATTCGTTGAAAATGGTTAGTCAATGAAAAAATATTTACAGGCAAAGAAAACATGCACACTTTAAACTAGGAAAATGAATTCCAAATTTTGAATAGAAGCAATCATTTTCCTAAGCACAACGAGTTTCTTGCCACAACTGCTTTTCTTCACCAAGATGGCATTTTATGTGCTTTTCAACATGTCACCAAACAAACAAAACTAATTATTTTTCTTAAAAATAATTTTCACAAAAAGCATTTTCTTTTATGAGTATAATATCAAAATTTTATGTAAAATTCCATAAAATATGATAGAAAAAGCATCAAGCAAGAAGCGATCCACTCGGTCCGTCATTGTACATGTTCTTTTCCATCCGTTAGCGTTGGAAAAAAAGATTCATATTAGACATCCAGGCACACTATAGAAAACAATTAGAGTTGATGGGATTACTCGGTGTGGCAACTGGCAACGCTCTCACTCAGTCTTCCATTTCCACGGCCCCTACTATTTATAGTGTCTTCCTTGACTCTCGCTGGCAGTTCATTGCCCATCGTAGGAAGCCGAACTTGCTGTGTTGGACTTGGAAGACATCACAATCAAGATGAAGGCAAGAGATGATCGTGCAACTGACCAGTTAGTCGGGATAGATGGTCAAGTGGAGGCCATAATGGACTTGTTGGACTATGACTTTGGTCATGCACGGTGTCTTGGAATTCATGGTCCAAGTGGTATTGGAAAGACAACCCTTGCCAAGGCTCTCTACAATAAGCTCATTTCTAACTTTGATCAGTATTGCTTCTTGCGAAATATCAGTGCATCATCACGACGTGATGGCCTAGTAATTTTGCAAAAGAAAGTGCTATCCAACATCCTTGGTGAATTTGAGCCTATAGTTGACATCAATGACGTAGATGATGGAATGAAGATAATCAGGGAAAAAGTCCATGATAAGAAGGTTCTAATTGCTCTGGATGATGTGGACCATAGGGAACAGCTTGAGAAACTAATTGGCAAGATCACTTGGTTTGGTAGAGGAAGTAGAGTTGTAATTACGACTAGAAGCAAAAGCATCCTAGAGTATGTGGAGAAAATCATACCTTATGAATTGAAAGAAATGAATTTTGATCAAGCACTTCAGCTTTATATGAATCACGCATTTAGAAGAGAATCTCCTAGAGACGATCACTATGACAGGCTTTCAAGGAATATTGTTCCTACTTTTGGAGGATTTCCTTTGGTCATTGAGGTCATTGGTTCATTTCTTCATGGCAAGGACAAAGATGTATGGAAAGATACGCTGGAAAAGTTAAGGAGCATTGCTCATGAAGAGTTACATTGGAAGTTAAAAATTAGCTATAATGCCTTAAATTTCAAGCAAAAGCAGATTTTTCTTGATATTGCATGTTTTTCCCTTGATGAGAAGGAAATTAATGCATCTTACATAGGAAAAGATCACGACTTTTTTCCGCAAACAGATATTGAAGTCCTCAGTTCTCTTTCGTTGATAACTATAAGAGAGAACGGCGGGTTATGGATGCATGACTTGCTAAAAGACCTAGGACGCCAGATTGTCCGCAATGAAAACCTGGATCCGGAAAAGCATAGCAGATTGTGGGCTTCTGAGGAAGCTGTGGATGTGGTAAAAACAGAAGAGGTAATACATTAAGAGCACATATTCTGTCTTTCTTTGCGTAGAATTGGGGATTTGACATGAAGTTTCTACCTATGTGAAAGAGATTGAAAGCTCTTACTAATTGTATGTGTATTTTGCAGAACAAAGGAAATGTTGAAGCACTTAGTCTAGCTGGTGATCCTACTCTACTCGTCTTTACTAATGAAGATTTCGCAAGGTTGCCAAATCTAAGATTCCTTGAATTAGATGGGGGCAGCTTTGTTGGGGACTTTACCAATCTCTTTTCAAAGTTACAGTGGTTTTCGTGGTCCCATTGTCCTCCAGATTTAATCGCGACTAATTTGTTCCCACAAAATTTGGTTGCCCTCCAACTCTCGGAATTTAATGGCACCAATGATTGGGAGGGGTGGAGTCAAATTAAGGTACGTATGTTGTCATACAGTTTTCTTACAGATACATTGTTTGATAACACTATGTAATATTTTATTTTTTCCACAGATGCTCCACAATTTGAAAGTTCTACGGCTGACACATCTAAATATGGTCAAAATCGACTTGTCCAGGTGCTTTACTCTAGAAAGATTGATCATTCAAGAATGTCCACGATTGTGTCAAATTGATCATTCTATTGGGGAATTAAAACGACTGGCTTACTTGAGCATTAAGGGTTGCTACAAATTTAAGTATCTGCCTAGCGAAATTGGCCTGCTAGTGAACCTAACGCACTTATCTTTGAGTCACAGCTCAAAGTTAAGGGAACTCCCGGGCTCGATTGGAAAGCTAAATTCACTGATCAAGTTGGATCTATCGTTCACATCAATTAAAGGATTACCTCATTCTGTTGGATGTCTTGTGAATCTCAAGTCTTTATCTATTGCAGGATGCAGAATAATGAGGGAACTTCCGGATTCGATTGGAAACCTAAATTCTCTAATTGAATTGGATTTGTCGTCCACGTTCATTAAATTGTTACCTCATTCTATTGGATTTCTTAAGACTTTGAACATGATAAAGATGGAACATGGTGGGCTAGCAGAGTTTCCTTCAGCCTTTGGGTTGGCATCGAAGCTTGAAGTGATACATGCCGGACGATGTCTTGCTATGGAGGGCGAAGTTTCAAGTGAAATTGGGAACTTGTTCTTTTTGAGAATTCTAGATCTATCTTACACTCAAATAGGTCGAGTGCCAGAAACAATTGGTGTGCTCCCTCACCTACAAGAACTGATCCTCAGGAATTGCAATAAGCTGCAAATGTTGCCATCGCTTCCCACAAGTTTGACTCATCTACTTGTTAGTTCTAAGTCCTTGCAGTCTATTCCAGATCTCTCCAATCTGACTAATCTAGTTAATCTTCTATTATCAGATGGTAGTGAATATCAATTAGCACATTTGTCGAGCCCCCTAATCCAATCCTATAACTTGGAGTGGATTGGCAAGTTATTCAAGTTGGAAAATTTGCATCTGTGCCTTCGGAAGATTACTGTTTTATCAACTGCATTGGGTTCCCTATCTCGTCTTAGGAAACTTTACATTTCTGGCCACCTATGCCCAAAATTTCTCATGCAGCAGCATAGATCAGCAATGCCGGAAAATCTCAGCTCAATAACAACTTTCCCAGATTTATCCAACTTGAGAAATCTAGTGACTTTGAAGCTCTGTCGCTCTGTGGAAAAGGAAATCCAACTCAGCGGGTTAGAACACTTGAGACTTTTAAGTGTCCGCGACTTTCCACTCCTTGAAAAAATAATATTCTCCCCGTCAGGTCTGAAGAATCTAAAAGAATTGGAACTCTATGACTGCCCGATATTGAGAGAGATCGATGGTCCTTGGGCATCGGAAACATTGGAGAACCTCAAGGTCGAGCTCTGTCCGTCAATTAGTAGGTTAAGTGATCTGTCGAGATTGCCAAAGTTGATAGAATTGAAAATCAGACGGTGCGATAAGCTACGGGTTTTTGAAAGCATTGACAAGTTAGGATGTTTGAGTCTCTTTAACGTCATTGGGTGCCCCTCCTTGGAATATTGGACAAAAGGATCAGACACAATGATACCAGATGAATGCCAAGTCGTAATTCAATATTGTTCCATATTACACGACACTCCAGAGGGTGGCATGTTTTACAAGAATTACAGAGATAAGATTCTTAGACAGATCCAGTCTGATTCAGATACGTCCATAAGGGCAAGGTGCTTTTACAAGAACTATAGAAATGAGATTCTTGGAAGGATCAAGTCTGATTCAGATACGCGCACATGCAACCGCACGGACAAGGTACTTTTCCTTTTTATATTTCATCATCATGAAACAAGCTTAATTCAGGGATGGATTTAGAAGGTAACATTTGGGGTCCACCCTCGGCCCGACCTGGCGTGAGCCACAAAGCCCTTGCCGGCCGTGGGGGAGGGCTGCTGTTCTCACCAAATCTGGGCAAGGGCCATGACTCTCGCTCGCGATTAGCAAGGGCTTCACAATAGGGATGAGTGGTTCTAGGTTTCATATAGGTTTCATTTGGAACCTAGAACCTCTCTATTGGAATAAGCTCCTCATTTTCCGAAATATCCTAGAATTTAGAACTTATCCTATCACAAGTTCTAGAATCAATTCTTGTATCTACCCACATTCTACCTATATTATTAATTCGACATGTATTATTAATTGAATGATTGCAGTGAATCATCACATTTAATCACTACCATCTGTTACTACATTTACTAAACACAACTTATATTTATGCACGCGAATAATATGAAACATTTACAAAATAAAAGTCTCAATTATAAATTAAAAACTTAAACTAGTGGTTCGAAATTACATGCTCATCAATGACTGCCATGGAATACTGTAGGATTTCGTGAAGACATAGACTTAGAAAAACAAAAACCTTGCTCCAAGTTTCACCTATTTGAGCCTAGAACCTACCCATCAAAATAGATTTCTTAATTTTTAGAATTTGGACCCTACTCTGTATAATTTAGAACATGGAACTAGGTTCCCACTAATTCTATTCTTCAATTTCAAGTTCTACCTTGGAACCAAGCTTACCCCTACTTCGCGGCCTTTGCCTAGTGGCTGGCAAGGTGAGGGCTAAGTGAATATTGTTGGCCACAGTTAAAATATAAATGAAAGAAAAGAGAAGAAAATGAAAAAAAAAAAAAGGAAAAGAGAAAAAAGAAATTTGTTCACATTAGCACTGGCCATGCTACATAAAATGGTCGACGTCCACATTAGTGATTTACGGCCAAAATTGAATGGATGGACTTAACACATGAAAATATTTATGACTAAATTGACAAAATGCTTAAAATTGAATTGATAAAAGTGTAATAGGTTGAGAATTTTTTGAATAATTTTTTCTTAAATTTTATTTTATTGATTATAGGATAAAATGGGCGTTGGGTCTTGAAGATAAAAGAAATTTCTTTTTTTTGGGGGGGGGGGGGGTGGAAAGCCTATTGAATTAGTGCCGTACAAGAGTAAAGAATAAAGTTACATTTAACAAGGTAACTTGAAGATAATATTTTTTAAAGAAGGAAAAGGTTGATTGGTATTTGCAGAGTACTTTGAGTGAAGATTAGATTTGTTCTTGATTAATAGATAGTTGAAGGGAAAAATTATCAAAAAAGTTATAAATCTATTGTAATTTTTCTGATTTAGTTCTAAACATTTTTTTTTACTATTTTAGTCTTAGACCTTTTGTAATTGTGCTAAATTCACTCAATCCAACCAAATTTGGCCAACCAATGCTGACGGGGACATCGGCCGATGCCGATGAATAATTTTTAATAATATTTTTATTTTTCGATTTTATATTATTTTTTAAAATTATTTTCTTTTTCCTTTTTTCTCTTTTTGTTTTTTTTTTCCCTCCCTCCTTCTTGCTCTAATGACTGGCCAAAGGGGAGGGCCGGTTGCTGGCCAATGGCGAGCTTGCCCAGCCACTGGCAAGGCGAGCCCCCACTAGATCTGGCAAGGGCTCACCTTGCCTAGCGATGGCGAGGCCGACCTTGCGCAAATCTGGTGAGGCAAGTCCTCACCAATGGATCGGTGAGGTCGGCCTCGCATGGTTTGGCCATCTCAATAGTTCCAAGAAATCCCTCACACAATGGGGGAGACAAATCAGAGTACATAGACAATAATGTCATAGAGATCATCTTCTTCTCCTCCGATTATTGGTGGGTGATCCTCCCTTTGACGCATGCATTGGTCGATGGGCTATCTCTTTTTCTCTAATTTGCTCATCGTCCTAGTCTGGGCGAGGCAAGCCCTCACCAAATCCGTTGGGGGTTCGCCTTGCCACTGGTTGATGACCTGCCCTCTCCTTTGGCTAGTTGTTGGAGCAAGAGGAAGAAAGGGGGGGAGAGAGGAAAAAAAAAAAAAATTGAAAATTAATAAAATATTATTAAATTTGTCCATCGGGACCGGTCGGCATCTACGTTAGCATCAACTAACCAAATTTAGCTAGATGGGTTGAATTAACACAATTGCAAAATGTTGCACTGAATTGGCAAAAAAAATGTTTATGACTGGATTATAAAAATTGTAATAGATTTAAAGCTTTTTTGGTAATTTTTCCATGATGGAAGTGATCTTGCTACAGACTCATGGTTGTCAATTTTCATTTGCCAATTGCCATATGTGTTTGCAAACTAAGTAGCATCTTCAAGACCTTTAACATTGAGAAGCGGCGAATTTTTGACATTTTTGTCAAAGGTTTTGAAATGAGCTTTTTCATATATTTTTCTCCTTTTCATTTCATTTGCATAGAGTGCTCAATCTATTTTCCTTTTCTTTGCTTAACATTTTGTGAAACGTGGAATTAGGGAATTTTATACTTTCCAAGGGTTAGCATTTAGTTATGGGCCTCTGGAATTTGGAAATAAAAAGAAGATAAGAATTGAAAAAATAAAAGAGCTAATAATTATTATAAAAAAAATAATCAAGACTATTCGTGCTTTGCCGGCTAGGGCCAGCCACCCTTGTTGGGGGGTCCGCGAGGATCGGCGAGGGCCATCGGTCCTCGTCGCTCAGAGACGTGCGCTTGCATGTCCTCGCATCCCCCATCGCGGCTTACAAAATCATGCCAGCAACGATCAAGCCAGCACCATCCCTAACCATCACCTCTTCCGAGCGCTAAAACAGCAAGCTATGACACCCACCACCACAGATGCCATTTCTGACAACTACCATACCACTTGCCAGTACTCGATTTTCGCAAAAGGCCACTTCTGTCTCCAACACCAGATTTCGTTCTCAACTTGTGTGCGCGAAAGTGGTGATGAAGTGGATCCAAGCTTAAGAAGTGGTCTGTTCCAATTTTGATGGAATGAAGATATGCGAATTGGTGAACGATGCTTGATTCTGGCGGATTTATGTTCAACTGACGCTTTAGAAAGATTGATTAGGGTAATTAAGTGTGAGGAAAAGCGTTTATGTTGATTCGTGCTGGGTGCTTGAGTTTGGGTGTTTAAACCAAGGGCTATTGTCCTATGATATTTGGGGATTTTGTATGTTTTCTTCTTTAAAATGTTTAATCCACCTTAAATATGATATATTCCAACTTCCTGCTCCTTGCAGGAAGCAGAAAAAGGAAAACCTCCCTCTCCTCAGCAAGATGATGGTGATGAGGACATTTATGTGTCAGAGATTGTGGACATGCGGTTGAAGGAAGATAATGACGATCAAGAAGTCAAACAAGAGGTAAGACGAGTTTTATGACTCTTGGTATATTTACCCCTTTCTTGCTTTGTTGTCTTTTCCATTTATTTTCCGCCCATTTGGCGCCAAAGTAGAATCACTTGTCATTTTCTGTCACTGAAACAATGTCACATCGTCCATCAATATGATAGTTAGTTTAGATTGAAGAATGATTTGATTATACGAATTTAAGAAAGTTATTGAATTTAATTGTATAAAGTAAAACTTAACGGATCAAATTATGCAAATCTAGAAATTTAAGAGGATTTGATAAGATAAAATAAAATTTAGAGGACCAAATCATATAAACATTGAACTTAAAAGATAAAATCCGTACTTAACCCATAAAAAAAAAAAAAAGAAACAGAAAAGACCGATCAGTTAATAAAACTGAATGAGGCGAAGTAAAATAGAGTTATTTATAAATTATGAAAATTAAATTTTAAACAAAACTATCTGTAAAATTAATCATTAAGAATTTTATCTCTATCACAGATTTCAAGTAGAATCTCAATTAAATAGGACTTTTAGAAAAATTGTGAATTTTAAAATAGTTAAAATTAAAATTATATGATTTCATCAATATAACATTTTGAATTACTTAAACTCATAAATCTGAAATTCAGAACTAATATCACAATTAATTCATCAAATCTTGGAATTCAATTCAAAACTGCAGCGAAGAGTTTTATTTATGTCATCACATTCTCAAATTGAGCACTGCACTTTTATATAATGAAAGAGAATCTCCTACTTTTAAGCGATCACATTCCTCTTTTTTTTTTTAAATATCCACAATTAGTAATGTTACGAATATTCTATCATTGGACAAATTCGTAATTTAATAATCTCTCATGTATTTCGACTTTTATTTTTTTTTTCTATTTTTTCCTCTTGAGGGTTTCTATTTTGGTTCCTTTTTCTTTTATTTGGTCAAATATTTGTTTCATCTTATCTAGTCTCACTTTGGCGATATTATCGCTTAATACATTTGTGTCAATTGTCCAATGAAAAATTGTCTTTTCTTTTTTTTCTTCATATTTTTTATTTGGTCCTTTGTTATTTTTTAAAACGTGTGAAGCAGTACCAAGAATTAAAGCTGAATGTTTTATTTTTGGGATAATGACATAAGTAGTCCATGAATTTTGGCCTAATGTGCAAGATAGTTTTTGAATATGGTCCCTGAAATTTATTCCAATGTATAATGTCGTTTCTGAATTTTTAATTTATTCAATGTTGTCTTTAAACTTTTGGTTTACATTCAATCTAATCCCTAGTCCGTATGAAAATGTTCAATATAATTCCCGAACTTTTAAATTAATAGAAAGAAAACATTGAACATTTAATTGAACAAGTACCAAAAATTATGGACCATATTGAATAAATTAAAAGTTCATGAACCACATTGGGCAAAAGTTCAAGAACTACATCAAACAAATTAAAAGTTTAGGGATCATATATTGCATATTCAGCGAAAGTTCAAAGAACATTTATGTCATTTTCCCTTTATTGTTTCTTTACTTTTTCCTTATTTTTGCTTCAGTTTGTACTGTTAATATGTGTTTTCACATATTTTAGTAGATATTATATGTAAAATTTTAATCTTTGTTAGGCAAACCACTTTTTCTGAAAGTATAAGTTATTAAGATGTGGGTTAACAATGTACTTATAGCACACGATTTAACACTTCCCATAGCATGTAAGCCGATATTTATTGCGCAAGACAGGTTGTGGATGGAAATGCATTAAGAAGATAATCGACAAAGCAGGATAAGAGACCGAATGATAGGAATAACAAATAAGAGAAAATTGAGAGGGAGTGCGAGGGTTCAATCCACTGACCTGTGTTCTGATACGTTGTTGGACAAGCTGTTTTCTATTTAAAGGTTTAAGCCGTTAGAAAATGGACCCGTAATGAATTTAATGCATTGATAAATTGCGCTACGTTAGATGCCTTTCATTAATTTCAGAAAGGGTTACAATTATAAAAAAAAAAAAAAAGTCATAGCATATGCTTACAGACTTGCATAATTTGCGAATTTAGAGGAATATACATGAATTTCCGAATGAAAGTTGAAAGATCTATTAAGTACAAATAATCTTGTGTTTTCACTTGCATCCTATTTGAAATTTGAACGATCTATCAGGTACCAACAATCACTCCAGTTTTAATTTGCATCCTATTTAAAATTTCATATTGGTGAAATTCTTTTAGAACGAGATTTAGGGAGAAAAAAAAAGTACGTCAATTTTTTGAGATATTCATGAAATGATATAATGGTTTTTAAAGTAATGTGACGGGATGCAACGTCATCACTCTACTTCTAGACCACATCCTTGTGAAATATATACAAGCTTTTGAATTAGAAGGGTACATATTAAGATGACAATTCAATAATTCATGTGCATGCATGCATATATATCTTTTTCTCATGTTAATTACTTTGAACTTTCACGGTAGATTAATTGTTAAAAGTGTTCGCGGTGATGCGCACGTGTCTTCTAGGAGAACATGTGGAAACTTCAATTTGCAATCGTCAGACCATTGGCGTCGGCTGCGTTGAACACTTTTAGGAGAACATGGGGGATAAAAGTGGGAACCAACAATATTTCACTGAACGAATATTTTCCGCTCCATATCGTTTTTCAACTTGGTCATGTTTTCTATGAGGATGTTCTGAGGTTTTAATGTACACTGTCCTTCATACAAGCATAAATGTCAAAAGATCTTCTTGTCAGTGTATAGATGAGAAGTTTCAAAGCAGGTTAATTGTTTGAAAAACATATTTGAAAGGTAAATGATCATTACTCCTTAACCTTGGATTTCCATAGAAACAATGTGGCAAATGGCAATAATGTCGATCACTGGTAGATCAGAAAGACCAGTGACTTCGTATGTAGGGAATTTATGCAAACAAAACGTTAGGAAAGATCAACAGATATAGGTACTTCTTCGCATCTTACAGCCATACCAGTGAGCAATCATCATGTTTTTTGTAGGTGGCTGAAATGGAAGAGAATAGACAAGTTGCCAGTATCGAAAAAGATGTTGGAAGTGATGATCAAGTAAATCACATCCTGAATTTGATGGATATTAATGATAAGGATGAACGGATAGTTGTCGTCATCCAGGGAGAAGGTGGGATTGGCAAGACGACTCTTGCAAAACTCGTATACAACCAAGTCTCATGTGATTTCGATGGCTGTAGCTTCCTTGCAGATATTAAAGAAACCACTCAAGTATTAGGAGGGCTTCAGCTTTTGCAAACTAAGTTAATTTCCGATGTTCTAAAACGGGAACTCGAAGACGTTGCTTTTGTCAACAGGGGAATTGAGCATTTGAGGGACTTATTTTGCAACATGAGAGTTCTGATTATCCTCGATGACGTTGACAATGCATTTCATGTCCAGAAGCTCACCGGAGATTGCTTTGATTGCTTTGCTTCTGGAAGTAGGATCCTTATTACCACTAGAAACGTTGTTGTCCTGGAAGAGTCTCCTCAGATCCGGACTTATCATGTTAGACGGTTGGATAATAATCAGGCTCTTCAACTCTTTAGGCAGCATGCATCTATGCCAACTAATCCCTCATTTAGCACCATCGAGCTTTTGAACCATGCTCTTAAAGCTACGGCAGGACTCCCGTTGTCTATTGAAGTTATGGGTGCAGTCTTCAATAGTAATAACTTACTAGCACAGCAGGGGTCACCATTCTCGTCACTATTCGTGCACTGGAATTTTCAGAGAATTTTGAAGGAAGGATATCAAACATTAGATAATAAGCAGAAACAGATATTTCTGGATATTGCCTGCTTTACTGCCGGCATAGATAGTCGAATTGCTTGGTACCTATGGTATGACACCTCTTTCCTTCCTTCTGCTGAAATTTTGACTCCCCTTGCCAAAATTGGAGAAAACAATCAGATATGGATGCATAGCATGTTGAGGCAACTTGGCAGAGGAATCGTTCGTGGGGAGAATCTTAAAGATCCAGGAAGGCGGAGTAGATTATTTAATCATGCAATAGCTCTTGACACAATAAAGCAGAAAAAGGTGAACGTTTGATGTGGTTTTCTTTTTTCGTTGTCAAGCAAAAGAAATGCTTTTGTTATGTTCACCGCTAAAGTAAAAGAACCCTTTCGTCAGCTACTGCTAAAATCCGACTTTATTCGTCATTTTTCTTTACGAAGGTTTTCTGACTGTTTACGGGTGAAGAAGAGAGACCATCCTCACTACTTTTCGTTTTTCTCGTCCATCACAGGGAACAGAAAAGGTTGAGGCACTCTGCCTTAACTTTCAGAGGCATACTCCAGACAAACTTACGCCAGAAGATTTTGAGAGCATGCCAAACATGAGGTTTCTTCAATTGGATCAAGCAGATATTGCCGGAGATTTTGCTAACCTTTTTCCAAATTTAAGGTGGCTCCGTTGGCAAGGGTGCCCTCGAAGTCTGCAAGTAACTAATTTTCACTTGGAAAACTTAACCATTCTCGACTTGTCATGGAGCAAAGTCACACGAGATTGGGAAGGCTGGGGTCAAATTAAGGTAGTTTACAATTCATTGATTTGCGAGATGGCCTGGTCTAACGTAACTAATTGTGAAGTGAGCTCATGCAAATTATTTTCCTATTTTGCAGATGCAGAATTTGAGGGTTCTAAATCTTACTGGTTGTGTTGACTTATTAGTCACTCCTAAGTTCTCTGGGTGCCAAAATCTGGCCATATTGATTCTGGAGCGATGTTCACAATTGGTCAAGATAGATCATTCAATCGGCGACCTGAAATGCTTGGTTTCCTTGAATTTGAAGTTCTGCACAGAGCTCAGCATGTTGCCGGTAGAAGTGGGTCACCTGACAACTCTAAAAGAACTTCTCATGGACGGGACTTCGGTACAAGAAATTCCCATCTCCATTGGTCATTTAGAGCAGCTGGAAACTTTGACTGCCTCAAACTGCTTCTCGTTGAGTCAGCTATCGAGAACGATTTGTCACCTAACAAATATCTCACTTCTTTCCCTTGATGGTACTAAAATCACTACACTTCCCGACTCCATTGGTGAACTGGTCGGACTTAAACACTTGTCATTACGAGATTGCCGTCGAATAAGAAAACTTCCGAACTCCATTGGCAACATAGGGAGATCGTTAGTCGAGCTAGACGTTTCAGGAACAGGCATTTCCAAGTTTCCAGATTCAATAAAAAATCTGCAGAATTTGAGGGTGCTGAGAATGGATTCTTGTTTCTTTACGGAGTTCCCCCCTGATATCGGAGAGCTGACCAGCCTTGAAGAAATACATGCCTCCTGGTGTCGGAGTCTGGAGGGAAGCATTCCTAGCGGGATCAAGAAACTACACAATCTGAGAATCTTGAGACTGCAATATTCGAGTATTACCAGCATACCAGCGGAGATCCACCAACTTCCCAATCTTCAAACCCTTGATTTACTTCACAGCAACATGCTTGAAGAGTTGCCAACGCTTCCCCCTAGCAAGCGGATTCGCTTGTAGATTTTGAACTCAAGTCGTCGCATCTGGCATAGCTAGGAAAGCTATGCCATTGTGATGAGGACTAGGCTCTAGAGACCCTGGAGAAAGGATGGCCTTTCCATTTACTTAATGTTTTCATTCCAAACTTTAATATGGATATCACCAAGGAGATTTGTTTTTCTGAGGTTTCCAAAGCCGTTCCATCTGAAAACACAGAACTTCTAACTCTATATTTCCTTAATGACCGAGGCAAAATTTTACTAGAAAATAGTTGTTCTCTTTCTCGTATGTGGGATAATGTAAAGCAATATTTGTAGCATGAAGAGCAAAATTTATTAGAAAATAGTTGTTTTATTTTTCGTGTGTGGGATAATGGGAAGCTATCTTTAAATAGAGAGTAAATTTATAACATAAAATCTTTTGTCTAGTATAATGTGAAAAATCGTTTATTGAGTGTCTGTTCCTGCAATTTGTCCTAAGTGGAATTTTGATTTCGATGTAGATTTTTCAAAGAAATTCAAGTCGAACATGGACAATCTTAGATTAATGTGGCAAAAATCCCTTCATCTTAGAAGGGGAATGCAAGCATCCTCGCTGGCATCTTGTCTTTCGAGAAGCTTGTCCGGAGATTCCAACTTGGGGCGACATAGGATGAACAGCAAAGAGCACTTTGAGGTAGAGTGTCTTGCCAGGCCACCATGATTCGTTCCTTCGTCGGACCCACACGTTTGATCCTACTCCCAATCCCATCCCTGCATTTGAATTGTTTTGTTTGTTTTAAGTTGCACAAGTATATTATGTCTTTTCTTCTTTCTCTTAATCCGGAAATTCATGATAAAGCATTTTGTTCTATATATGCATTTGCCATCATATTGTTGACCGTTAATTATGGGGATAACTATATGATTAATGAACATCATAAATAAATTCGATTGGATTCTTGCATAGATATTATTGTTTTCTTATATATTCAAGCGAATCTCCCCAGCACTTCTAGTGAGGACACCTATTTTATCCATCTTCCAATTGCTGCATCTTGTCAACTTTTACTCAAAGCATTTCTTTCCCGTCCAAGCAAAGCCATTGCAAACGGCAAAAGAACCCTTCAAGTGCCACAACTTGACACAAGAGGATATATAGGTGCCAAAACTTCCAAAAAGTACACTTAAATACCAAAATCAGAGAAGAAATAAACTTTGAAGTGCCAACGGCGAGAATTTCCAACCAAACAAATAACATGGCTTTTCTAACGAGAATTTTAAATGATGTGGCATTTCTTTTTAAAAAAATTATCCACATAGACAAGGCGAACGACATCACGCCGTCCACATAGACTATGCAAAAAAACGCTAAATGATGTCGTTTTGGCATCCTTCACTAAATGACATTGTTTAGTGTCTTGACCTAATTGTGTGACGCTAACAATGTCGCACAATTAAGCACGGTCCATAGCTCATTGTTCCTTATCATGCTCTCCTTCACGCTGGGTTGCCATTCTCATTGAAGCTCTGTCGCTGCTCGTCATCGTTGCTCACTTAGGTTTGTCCTTTTCTCTCCCCGTAGCTAGTAAAAATAAGGCTCAGAGGCCAATTGAAGGACTCAGATGGGAAGCTTAGGGCTCGAATGGGAAAATTGGGGCTCGGACAGGAAATGTAGGACTCATATGGGAAAATAGGGTTCAGAGGGCCATTGGAGGGTTTGAATGTGTTATTGTGATTTGCTAATGTAAATGTGCTATTATGATGCTTTGCTACTTTGTAATTTAATGCTTTACTACTGTGAATGTACACACAATCGTTGGGGCGGGAAATTTAGGGCTTGCCAGGATGTTGTGGGGTCCTGTACGTGAAATGGTGAAGATGGTATTGTGGGGACCTAAATTTGTTTAATCGAAGTGGTTGTTGTGGGGACCTCTATTCATTTCTTTCCACTAAATGAAAAATGCTCTTTCTTTAATAAACTATTTAAGATTGTTAGGACCTTCATGTGCAATTGTTGTTTTTTGCCGTAGTGGTCCCAAAAGTTAATTGCTTTTTCCCCCATTGTTGTAGACATGGATTAGGATTATGTTGTTGTCAAAATTTGCTATAGTGGGGAGCTTGTGATTAGGGAGGATGAGTGCAAGTATGAGGGCAGAAGTGAGGGCACTATCTTTGTCGATATAAACAAGGCATCTTATATTGGATTTGTTAGGATATACTGTATTATTTGCCACACAAAGTACAATAGTTGCTTTATTATGTTCCTAAGAAGGGCATGAAAGATGGTTTGAAAAACTTTGAGGATGATAATGGTTTTAGAGATGTCTGTACTATTCTCTTCATGGTGAAAAAGCAAAAGTGTATGTTGAATACAATAGTAATGATGAGAACAAAGATGATGGCAGAAAGAGCACTCAAATAGGAGAAGTGTGTCACGACCTGACCCTGCGGAACGACATTCTTGCCAAGGCTGTATATCTTTTTTGAGCCTACTCAAGTCCAATCCATTTGGACCCCTTAGAGGTTCTAACCAAGGAGCACGCAGATCCTAAAAACGCATAGTTTCCCCTCCAAAAATTACTTCTCCAATTGGTTCTTGGGTAAAGTCTCCCAACTATATTTGAAAGTGAATTGTTATCCATAAAGATAAAGAAAGCTTTGTTTGTCATATGATCTTAGTTCGGAGTCCCAATGAATCATTTTTATGCTACACGAGCATAAACAAGAACCATTTTGAAGACCTGCAGGTTGAGGGAGAACTGGTTTGATTTATTTTCCACATAGGGAAGCATAAAAGGAAAGCGGTCAATATTCAATTGATTGGTTTGAGGTTATTGACAAAAAAGATTTGTCTAAGTCACTTTGTTCGTTTTGTTCATTATCTAATGGATTTTTCTGTTCTAATACTCCATCCGAGAGTTATCAGTATTTATCAAATATGTTCCTATTGAACGAAAGGCTATTGGATTAAATGACAAAGACATTGTTGAGAAAAGCAATGCCTCCTTGCATAATATGGATTCCAACCATTTATGATCTAGATGTGAATGAGTCGAATTACTTACCCCTCGGTCTATTAGTGAACTATCTCTCTAGGGATTGTAAAAGATGTTCCACTAAGCTAAGGAAAACAAAAAAAAGAAATAGCATTGAAATCTATTTTTATTGACCAATTAGAATTACCTCCCAGGACCTATAATTGCCTCAAAAGGTGCTTTGGTTTGGTTCGTTAGTCTGTCTTTCTCGAGTGTCCCCTTTTGGCGGTGGGAAGGTGGGGTTTAGAGGTACTCAACTATGAGAGCTCCCTCACGATACATTACTCCTAAAGATGTTATCACCTCATCTTTTGGGATCAATCACATGAGTTTGCTCAATCACGGTCGTGAACTCTCCCAAGCTCACACTTTGTGTGATAGCAAAATTGTGTCGTGATTTGCTTTCACACGTACAGTATACCTTAAAAAGGAACTGGGTGTGAATGACGAATTTAGGTGTACTTTTACTACAGTAGCCCTCTTGATCGTACTCTTCACCCAAAAGGATGACATCACTTCATCCTTTTGAACTACTATTACATTGAGTATGCTAAACCATAGTGAGTCTCCATGAGACCCATATCCCTCACAACAACTTTATTTTATTGTTAGTTGTATTAGACAACATAAAACATGATTTTAGGAGTCGCCACTAGCTTCATTTTTGGGTTGGCTAAAAAATCAAATCGAGGGTCGGGAGTGGTCCCTCAATATGTACATAACCAGAGATTCTAAAGTTCAAGGACTTTGGCTACATCAATGTTTCTATTAATACCCTTTCAATACCTAACAATTTGTTGTATTTCCTAAAATGTCCATGCATGTTTTTACTTTTTTTTCCTACAAATGAGAAATTGACTAGATGATCATGCATGGACGGTCAATTTCATGCCATTCTATTTCTATTACAGGAGAAAAGGAAATAAGACAGTCAATCGAAATTTAAAGATAGTGTGGTACGTAAACACTCAAAACAGTTTAAGGAAAGCAATAAATCTAACATACAATCCTGAATAGAAAGTAAAGCAAAAGAGAGAAAGCCGCAAATCGTCAAACATTTATACAATGTAAAGCAACCCGAAACATATTTTGGGAATAAATTGTACAAATTGATGCCAGATTGGACATTGAGCATTTGTCGTATTACATAGAACGACTAGCATCATTGTCATTGATTTCCTGCTAAAATTGGTTAGAGGGACCAAATTAATAGATCGTCAAAAGATTTAAGACTAAATTGGCCAAAATATTAAGATTGAATTGACCATCATATAATATGTTTAGGATTTTTTGAATAATTTTTCTTAAGTAGTTAATTAAAGAAACCTTATAATTTTCAATGCATTATTTTTTTTATTATGCACAATCAATACTTTGAAAATTTAATTATCTAAATAAAATATACTTAAAACAAGTACCTGGGGACCCTAAGGACCTTTCGAAAAATAGTAATGTTATCGAGATTTAATCTGAATTTAGTAGTAAAAATAAGTTACATTCCGAGCTAAATCATGGATCAAGACAAATTATCTTTGATAACTTTTTTCATCCACGGCTTCCTTCTATGTTGTAAGTGAAAATAATTCAATTTGACAGCCCCAAAATATATAACTAAATTGAAGGAAAGTCTTCAGTCTCCTGAAGATGAGAAAAATGCTCATTCAACAAGACCAACCTCCATGATTAATTAAAGTAAATCACAAAAGTAGAAGGAACATGCATGAACTTTAAACAAACAACTCAGAGTCAATTCAACTCCCAAGATTGCCAGATTTTATAATGACATGTGATGCACTCAAATTTTATCAATGTTCTAGAGAAAGTCCTTCAACATCATTCTGTTCCATAGTATATTTATAACATTATTTGTAAATTCTACATGACGATGGTACAATTTTGCAACCTGCTACCTATTGATCAAATATATTCATGAACTTACCAAAAGCATTAGCGATTTACCACCGTCAATGCTCTCATAACTTATTAACTATGTTCTCCATTCACTACTCAAATCTAAATCATAGCAGAAGCCGATAATTTACTGTTGGGCTTGTGAATGATAAATTCTTATCTCATTGGTAAATAACAAATAGTTACATACCTACTTATAAAATCTAAAAGTATATACTATTAGGCTTGTCGATGGTAACTTACCATCAATATTTCAAATTTATTACCAAAGTTACATATTGATCAGATTGACAAATAATAGTAATCTAGAATTGGATTTTTGGGTGTTAAAATTGTTATTTCATCGGTAATTCGCAAATGGTTGAGCAGACTAACAATTTACAGATCATTTTTTACTTACCTTCCATATTTCAAATCTCCCACTAACGTTACAATTTTATTATCAACAGAGCAGCATTCCATTTTTGGCAAACGGAATAGTTGAAATCTGCCAAATCAATATGAGCTCAATAACAAACTGCTTGAAACATCCAACTCAAATATATCCCTACAACCAGTTATTCATCATGCTTTCTACAATCGCAGATAAACCTTCCAAAATCGTAATTGATGATCTCCGCTTTGCAGCATGAGACAGAAGAGTGACGAAAAACAACAGACTAACAAAGAGGGCCGGGAAAAGAAATATAGAAGATAATGAACAGCAGTATTATATAACATGGAGAAAAAGAAATCTACACTTCACACGAGTCCTAGATGAACAGAATGACAGGCCCTTCTACCATCGACAAAAAAGACCTTGTCACAAAGCATCGAGAAGAAGAAAATCTAACAGAATTTGGAATGACACTCGCAGAAATCACAATTGAGGCCGCATAATGCAGTGTGCTTGCTTTTCAAGGTTTGACAAAAGGGCACTTTTGTTCTGTCAAAGGCCCTTACGTTTCTCTCTACCCGTAGCATCCACATAAAGCATTGCCGTGTATCACTGATTTATGAGATATATCATCTCTGCTTATGTTCTCACCAGCCCTTGATCTTCAACTCACACATTGTCCTGAAGAATTACAAAGCAGAATTCTCTTCCCAATCCAATCCTGAAGTGATCTGAAGAGATATTGATTCTGAATTATTGAACTCGTTATTTATTAGGAACATGAGCTACCACCTATCTAATGTTTTCGCAAACGGACACCTCTAAATATGTTGAAGCAACAGTCTCCTTGATTGAATTACCATCAGTCAAAGGACCGAATGATGGATATGACCCAAATAGCGTGTAAAGGCTCATTCAATCATGGGCAATTGATTTGGCACAGGAAGCATGTTGGCATATGAAAAATGTATTCACGTATCACATGCATGCTTTCGCTTTTAGTTTCATGGAAATCTTCATGCAAGCAGGATACTATATCATGCAATGTGGAGTGTGTACAAAAATATACAAACTGGGAAGTTTCCAAATTTCTACTTAACAATACAATATGTTGTGTTACTTACAAAGTAAACCGTCTTTCAGTTATTAATTCCTCTTACAGTTTCATATTACACACAGTGGATGTGTCTGATTATATTATGGAAAATTTTTATTTCTAAAATGAATCCTCATTAATGACCAATTTTCAAAACCCAGTACTTTCAATGAAGCATCAAAACAACAAACTTAGACAATTTAACTATGCTTACCCACTCACATGATTGATTCAATATTTAAATCTCAAGATAAACTATGATTTTCAAACTTTGTTAGAACACAGGCATAGTTTGCATGAAATAAGAAAAGTTCACTTCAGGCAATTGATGTTCTCAAAATTACTCCATGTCCCATCGGGCATGACACTTCTGTAACCTCTGAAATTTGGAGCATCAGGTTCTGCAAGAACGTTTGGAGCCACGAACAAATAGAATTACCAGCATCTAAACTCCTATGGCTAGAAAGTTTACCAATTCTTGCTGGTGAATACATCATCTGGTAGATCTCTATTCTTTTGCAAATACTTTTTGCTCTCAACAGAAAAAGAACTGCTAGAGTTGGTTCATGCTGATGGTTTATAGTTCCATGAGGAATCATATAGTGCATAAAGCCAGATACTTCAATACCAACCACATATTCCCAGCCCATCTGACAATTATTTCTTGAATTCACTACCCAGAAGAAGCACAGATTAAGCAAAGTATGACAATGGGAAAGAGAAATGTTGCAGTAAGAAAACAGGAAAAAGAAGAAGAAAAGAAATGGAAATATTCACCTTGGGGAGACTCTGTGGAGTATAACAAGTCTCCCAACTGTAGATAAAGAGAAAAATTGCATTACTCACCCAGAAGAAAGAAATAAACTCCACCCTCTCTCAATTGGAAATAGAGAGTATCCTCACAGCTTGCAGTTGAGATCGCTACATGCATTGACCACCACATTGACATCGGTAGGGACAATCACAGTGCCTCAAGCAGCAATTTTTACAGTGCCTCTCACAGGGCTGATCCTGAATGTTGCAAAAGTCTATCTCCTTAATTTCCAAGCTTGTGCACTTTGATAGGTCCGGCAATCTGTTAAGAGAATAGCATTCAGACATAGAAAACCTTCTCAATTGTGATGCTTGTTCGAGACCATCAAGGTTCTTAATGTCGCAGCGAGATATCTTCAACACTTGCAGGAGCCTTAGATTCCCAAGACCAATAATTTCCCGTGCATTGCAATCACAGAGCTCCAACTCAGACAGAGTTTCCAGATTAGAGAAATCCATCCCCTGGATCTGGCAATTCTTGATAAGCAGTTTTGACAAGCTTGAGGGAAGTTGTGGGAGGTCTAGCAGGTTTATGCAGGACAAATCAAGTTTTCTAAGTTGAGTAAGAGAATTAAAATCTTCTGGTAGGCTAGCAACATTTGGAAGGCACAGCTTTAGGGTTTCTAAGTTGGACAAACTTGATATCCAGGCAATGCTTTCAGTTTGGAACAGCTCAGAAGAAGATATCTCCTCCTCATCAGGATCATTGACTAATTCCAAAACTTTCAAATCTCTCAGATATGAAAGACCCTGAACTATCCTCATGTTTTTGGTTCCCCAGCGCAAACCCACTAAACTAGATGGTAATTTTGGTATAGTCTGAAGTTCGTCACAATGGAGCAAGTGGAGGGTCTCAAGACGAGAAAGCTGACAAAGGCTCTCGGGTAAGCTAAAAGTCAGGGTAAATGATAACTTCAAGATTCTCAAAGATGATAACCCCGAAATATCACAAGGAATTTTCCCATTCAAAGGGCAGCCAGAAAATGTTATGACTTCCAACTTCTCTAGATTTGCAATATCCTTCGGAAATTTTCTTATGTGAGTATTCTTCATCCTTAGCACCTCCAATCTATCCAAATTTTTTTATCGATTCTGGCAATATCTGAATTCTGGTGTTTGACAGATCCATTTTCCGTAGTGACCTAAGCATCCCAATGGAGTCTGGAAGTGCAGTTATCCGCTGACAGTCTCTTAAAGACAGCTCTACAAGTGACTCTAACAACTGAACAGAATTTGGGAGTCCTGTGATAATAGCTCTATCCAATGCAAGATGTGACAGGGACTTTAAACAACGAATAGACTCGGATATTTCAGCCAAATTTTTGCATCCGGAAGCACTAAGAGTAATTTAAAATGAAAATTATCTTTTACGAAAATATCATTAATCGGCCAAAATATTTAGCTAATTGGTGATCGATAAGATTAAGCCCTTATTTGAAATAGTCATAATCACTTCAAGCCATTATTTGACACATCATTTATTTTATGCTTTTATTTGAAAAAATGAGAACATTTTATATTGTTATTTGGAATTTTCCTATATTTTTTTAAAGATAAAACGATAAGTGGCCACAAAATTAGAAAACAAAAGGAAATCAAATAGAGATAATGGCATATGGCAAAGGCTAACGAGGGTTAGTGATCCTTAGGAAAACAAAGACAGCCAATCTTTTTTAAAATAATAAAACAATGAGGCCCGAAAGAAATTGGAAAAAGAAAAAAGAAACCAAGAGAGAGAATGACAGGTCACGAAGAATGGTAGATGGCAATGGCCTATGTAGCACCGATACAGACATGCGATACACGACACGACACGACATGACACGCCGACACGTTATTTCTCAAAAAATAGATAATTCCGACATGTTCCGACACACTATATATTAAATATATATTTATATATATATGAATAAATAAATAAATAATAACAAAAAGAGCATAGAATTAATTTATACTAAAAATATTAATCCAACATTTGTTAATATCATTTATTATTTTAATTTGACATATATTGAATGAGAAATTCAAAAATTGCAAACACAAAAGAGTAAATTTGAAGGAACATGTCCTATTTTCTTACATTTGTTGGAAATTAATGAGATTTCTTATAGTCCCAGACCAAGTTCGGAGTTCATGATATAGATTGGCTTGAGTTGCTCTGCAAAAGAAGGTTCGAGAAAAATGAAAATCCAGGACAAGAACTCTCAAAGTACGACCAAAAGAAAAGGAAATAACTAAATTCGCCATGGAAAATGTGACTAAAAGAGATAACTTGCGAGCGATGCCCGCGAGAGGTGGAAAGAAGTAAAAAAAAAAAAAAAAAAATATCACAACTTTAACTCTGCGGGGGTAGTGGAACAACACTGGCGAGAAGAGGGGCGTTCCATCGTCACTCATGGGAAGGTCAAAACTTATAAGTGAGAAGCTTGAGAGTGAAAATTTTCTTCTTTCCCCTTTATTTTTGTTATTTTCATTATTTTTTTTACCCCTCAAATATTGAAAGTTTTTAAAATTGACCTCGTGCATGTGGGAGTTGCCTATTGGAATTTTGGACTCGAGTGTAAGAGCGTGTCGAGAAGAGTTGACCATGTGTCGGAGTGTCGGACACGACACGAAGGTTTTCGGAGAGTGTCAGTGCTTCTTAGGTAGCGGCTAACAAGGGTTGGTGATTCTCTGGAAAACAAAACAGCTAGTTTCTCTTTAGAAAATAAAGAGTTAAAGGTCACTAAAAATCTCGAACTATATCAACTTTAACACATTCATCACAAACTTCTTTTTATGACTGAAAAAACCTTAGGCTTATACTCGTGCAATGCATTTACTCTAAATTTTTTTTTGCAACACCAAAAACTCCAAAATTGTATTTATGTGACACATTTATCCCACAAATTTAGTGTCATAGAATTTTTTTTAGAATTATTGGTGTCACAAATAAAAAGTTTAGGATAAATGTGTCAAATAAATATAAATTTAAGATTTTGATGTCACAGAATATAGTTTTTGGTTAATGTGTCATATGTGTACAAGTTTGGCGTTTTTGATCTCATAAAAAAAGTTGAGATAAATGTGTTATAATTGATAAAGTTTAGGGTTTTTTGTGACTTTCTCCCAAAAGTAAAACAATAAAGCCAAAAAGAAATTAAAGAAAAAATGATATCAGAAAGAGAGAATGGCATGTGGGAGCGGCCAACAAGGTTTGGTGATCCTTGCCGGAAAACAAAACAGCCAATTTTTTTAAAATATAAAACATACAAATTAAATAAATAGGGAGAATGCGTCAATAACAAAAGGAAAATGAAAGAAATTGTTTGCTTACGGCGTATATTTACAGGTTGATTAATGTAAAAAAATGATTGATTAATAAATTATTAGAAGTTACAAAAAAAAAAAAAAAGATAGAGAGAACATGATTAATGAAATCCGAGGTGATATTTTCAGATACTTTTTATTGTTTAATCATTCTTTTTGCATTAAGCAATCACTAAAAGTACGTAATGAGTGTTCACTTTTTATAATTTGACCATTTTGTTAGTAAGGCCGTTTTTCCATTTGACTTAATTATGTTTCTTTTCCTTAAAATATCTTATTAGCTTTATTAATATATACATTAAACTTAGCAACTTTTGTGTTTTACTAATATTTTATATTTATTTATAACGATATTAATATTTTGATTATTTTTTTCTCCATTTCTTCATTTTTTTTATATAATTAAAGTAAAGAAGAGAGACATACATCAAAAAATGAAATTAAAATACACTTCTACAACTTAAAAATCATGTGCACTGCAGATGCTAAAAAAAAATATGGGAGGATTAACATTTATAACTTAACTGCACTTTTTTTATCATTTAGGATTTGATGCACGTTCATTTGGTTGAATAGATTGGTAGGGGGAGAGAATATTTTTTAAAAGTGATCTTTTTTTTTTTTTTTGGATGGTGAGAGAATAAAGGAATGGATTATGAGGGATCGCAAGTGGTTAACATAATTTATGTTATATTAATTTATAAATTCCTTCCTACGCATTGAAATACTAAAGAAATTGCAGGGATTTGTGTTGTTAGTAAATAAATAAACATATATTTTTATTTTTTTCTTTTTCCCACTCATATCTTCATTTATTTCTATACGTGAATACATAAAAGGATATTCAAGTCCTCATGATACGTCCCCCCAAAAAAAAAGGTCCTAATGCGCTTTGCATTCATTTCTCTCGCTAGCATCTAAGAACACAGTAACACAATTCCTCCATTTTGGTTTCCACCTATTTGAACTTCTTTTTTCCTTTTAATCACCTCGATTAACACGACATTAGAGGGTACCATATGCTCCTGAAATCACAGAGACAAGGTGTGTCGATTGAAATGTAAAAATTAGAAAAAAATAATAATTCTAAATAAGAGTATAAAGTGGGGTAATTTTCTTAAAAAAAGATCGAGAATATACCTTATTTCAAATAATAATTTGAAGTGGTCGAATCAGTCTCAAATAAGGGTATAAACTTGCCGGCCGACTAAATGTTCACTAGTGGGCAAGCAAGTGAATTTTCCAGCAGTTGGTTGGCTGGCGAGTTCGGGCTTTTATATAAGACTGAATTGATTATTTCAAGTCATTATTTGAAAAATTAACTTAATTTCATAATCTTCATTAGAAATTTTCCCTGAAAATTATCACTTTCTCCTGTGCTAATATCCGCCGGTCCGAATGCATTTGAATGATGTGCCTTCACCTGATACTTTTCATCTGCCGTCAGACCGTTAGGTGTCTCGTTTGGTCAACAAATGGTAATGACTCCATGCTTGCCGTATCATCGGAGAACTGAAGCTTAAACAAGGACACGCAGTTCTGCTCCAGGATTCGGCAGTGGTTTCGTCTCGGCAGGGCAAGGTTAGCTTCGCGCGACCACTCTTTTTCCTTGTAATATTTGAGCTGTCTTGTGGTCACAAGTCGCTCAGATTAGGATTAGTGTCACAACTTACCCACAAAGAATTCACATACCCTATTGCCTTGCTGTGGCCACCGCCGTTTCCGTTGTCTACAGGGAACCGATGATGGCTGCCGGAGCTCCGCCGTCGTCAGTTTGGTGGAAGGTGACGGCTGGTCTTCGGTGGCTAAACTTTAGAAAGAGCAAAGGTCTTTTTTTGTTGGAACTTTAAAATAGACCTTGTCAATACCGGTAAGAAAATCTTGCAATACATAGGGTGTGTTCCTTTTATTAAAAGAGCTTTTCGCGAAATTAGTTTTTCCGGACTTTCGCATGTTTGATTTGTTGAGAATAATTAGTCAACAGAAAAATATAAACGGTCAAAGAAAACACACTTTAAATTAGGAAAATGAATTCCAAGTTCTGCACGGAGGTAATGATTTTCCTAAGCATAACGAAGTCTCTTGCCATAATAGCTTTTCACTTAAGATAGAGTTTTATATTTTTTCAGCATATCAGCAAACAAATGAAATTGAATATGATTTTTTTTTTTTTTTATAGAAAACCATTTCTCATCATGATATTATAGGTGAACAAACAAATTAGCATGATATAAAAATTTTATGTAAAATTCTATAAAATACGATAAAAATTAGCATCAGGCAAGGAATGATCCCCTCGGTCCGTCATTGTACCTGTTCTTTTCCGTCTGTCTAAGTTGGATCTATTAGTGGACATGCTTTTACTTTCCCCGCTGTTACATATACTTTGCAAAATGCCGAGGAATTTAGGAATTTATATCGGACGTCCAGGCATACGTTATAAAGAGCAATTATAGTTGATGGGATTACTCAGTGTGGCAACTGGCACAACTCGTCCGTCTTTTATTTCTGCATCCCCTACTACTTTTAATGTTCTCCTCAACCTAGCTGGAAGATCATTGCCCATCATAGCGACGTGAACTTACTGTATTGGACGCCGAAGACATCACAATCGAGATGAAGGCAAAAGATCATTGTGCAACTGACCATTTAGTCGGGACAGATGGTCAAGTGGAAGCCATAATGGACTTGTTGGACTATGACTTTGGTTGTGCATGGTGTCTTGGAATTCATGGCCCAGCTGCTATTGGAAAGATGACCCTTGCCAAGGCTCTCTTTGACCAGCTCATTTCTAACTTTGATTGGTATTGCTTCCTGCAAGATGTCCGTGGATCATCCTGCCGCCGTGGCCTAGTATTTCTGCAAAAGAAGCTGCTATTTGACATCCTCGATGAAACTAAGTCTATGATTGATATTGATGACATTGATGATGGAAGGCCTACGGATGACATCAATGACATCAATGACATCAATGACATTGACGATGGAATGATGGTCATTAGGAAAAAACTGCATGGTAAGAAGGTTCTAATTGTTCTAGATGATGTGGACCATAGGGATCAGTTTGAGAAACTAGTTGGCAAGATCAATTGGTTAGGTACAGGAAGTAGAGTCGTAATTACAACAAGAAACAAAAGTATCCTAGAGAGTGGAGAGAAAACCATACTTTATGAATTGAGAGAAATAAATTATAATCAAGCACTTCAGCTTTTTATAAATCATGCATTCAAAGAAGAATCTCCTAGAGACGATTATTATGATAGACTTTCAAGGGATATAGTTTCCACCATTGGAGGACTTCCTTTGATCATTAAGGTCATAGGTTCATTTCTTCATGGAAAGCATGAAACTATATGGAAAGATACACTAGAAAAGTTAAGGAGCATTGATAATAAAGATGTCCGCCAGATGTTGAAAATCAGCTTTGACGCCTTAAATTTCAAGCAAAAGCAGATTTTTCTTGATATTGCATGTCTTTCCTTCCATGAGGAGGAGATTAATGCATCTTACATGTGGGAAGATTGCAACTTTTTTTCCACAAATAGAAATTGAAGTCCTCAGTTCTCTATCATTGATACATATCAGAGAGAACGGTGGGTTATGGATGCATGACATGCTAAAAGACCTAGGGCGCCATATTGTCCATGAGGAAAACCTGGATCTAGGAAAGCGTAGCAGATTGTGGATTTCTGAGGAAGCTATGGACATTGTGAAAACAAGAGAGGTATTACAATAAGAGCAAAAATTCTGTCTCTCTTTGCATAAAATCAACTATTTAAGATGCAAATTCTACCATGTGAATAAGGGAAATTGAAAGCTCTTTCTAATTGTGTGTATTTGGCAGAATAAAGGAAATATCGAAGCGCTCAGTCTAACGAGAGATCCTACTCTAGTCATATTTACTGATGAAGATTTCAAAAGGCTGCCAAATCTAAGATTCCTTGACTTAGATGGGTGGAGCTTTATTGGAGACTTTACTGATCTCTTTTCAAAGTTGAGATGGTTTTCTTGGTGCTATTGTCCTCCAGATTTACTCGCAACTAATCTATTCCCACAAAACTTAGTTGTCCTCCAACTCTCTAAATTTAACAACGCCAATGATTGGGCGGGGTGGAGCCAAATTAAGGTATGTATGTTGTCATGCATTTTTTTGGCAGCTACATTGTCAAACAACACTGTAATGCTTTAATTTTTTCACAGAAGCTTCACAATTTGAAAGTTCTACAGCTGATATGTCTAAACATAGGAAAAATCGACTTGTCCGGGTGCTTTACTCTGGAAAGATTGATAATTAAAGAATGTCGAGAATTGATTCAAATCGATCGCTCCATTGGGAAACTACAACAACTGAATTTCTTGAGTATTGAGGGTTGCCACCGACTAACAGATCTCCCTCGCGAATTTGGCCTGCTGGTGAAGCTAAGGCACTTGTCTTTGAGTCACTGCTCAAACTTACTGAAACTCCCAAACTCGATTGGAGAGCTCAAATCATTGATCGAATTGGATTTATCGTACACGTCAATCGAAGGATTACCTTATTCTGTTGGATATCTTGTGAATCTCGAGTCTTTATCTCTTGCGGGATGCACAGAGATAAGGGAACTTACCCATTGTATCGGAAAACTAGAGTCTCTGATTGAATTGGATCTCTCGTTCACGCGCATCAAAGAGGTACCTTCATCCATTGGGTTGGCAAAGAAGCTTGAAGTGATACGCGCTAGATGTTATTGGATGGTGGGCGAAGTTTCAAGCGAAATTGGAAAGTTGGCCTGTTTGAGAATCCTAGATCTATCAGAGACTGACATTCGTCGAGTGCCAGAAACAATTGTTGCGCTCCCTCAACTAGAAAAACTGATCCTCAAGGATTGTGATAAGCTGCAAGTGTTGCCGTCACTTCCACCAAGTTTGACTCATCTATTTGTTAGCTCGCTGTCCTTACAGTCTATTCCGGATCTCTCAAACCTGACTAATCTAGTTGATCTTCTCTTATCGGATAACCATGATTATCTATCAATGTCTTCGTCAGGCCTAATTGAAACCTATAACATAGAGTGCATTGGGAATTTATCCAAGTTGGTAAATTTGGAGTTGTGCTTTCCAAACATTATCGCGTCACCAACTTCATTGGGTTCCCTTTCTCGTCTAAAGAAACTTTCCATGTCTGGTCTCCAACACCCAGAATTTCTCCTGCAAACACCTAAACCAGCAATGCAGGGAAATCTCAGCTCAATAACATCTTTCCCAGATTTATCCAACCTAAGAAATCTAGTGAGTTTGAAGCTCTGTCGCTCTCGGGACAAGGAGATCCATCTCGGCGGACTAGAGAAGTTGAGACATCTAACTGTCCACCAATGTCCTGTCCTTGAAAGAATTATATTCTCCATGTCAGGCCTGGAGAATCTAAAAGAATTGGAACTACGTGACTGCCCGATGTTGAGAGAGATTTGTGGTCCTGGGGCATTGGAAACATTGGAGAACCTGAAGGTCGAGCTCTGTCCGTCAATTAGAAGGTTAAATGATCAGTCAAGATTGCAAAAGTTGATGGAACTGAAAATCGAACGTTGTCATTCCTTGGATTATCGGACAAATCCATCGGACACAATAATACCAGATGAATGTCAAATCGTAATTGAACGTTGCCCGCAGCTAGGCGAAACTCCTTGGTGGGGCATGTTTTATAAGGATTACAGAGATGAGACTCTTGGACAGATCACGACTGGTTCAGACACGTCCACATCTGACAGAATGGAGAAGGTGACTTTCCTTCTTATTTACCTTTTCATAATCACAAGATAAGCTTAATTCAGGGATCGATCTAGAAGGTAACAGCTTTCTTGGACAGATCTGGAAGTTATATTTGCAAAATTTTGAACCATTTGCGCCAAAAAAAAAAAAAAATGTACTTCTAAATATATTGCAATTAAATCAATTAATGTTAGGTAACAATAATGAGCATAGACGACACATGTCAATTGTACGGCAATTGACTATAGAAAAGTAAAATAAAAGAAAATTTTGAATGCAGTGAAATACATTTTTGGACTAATTACTTTTTATAACAAAGCAATATTTGATGAAACTAAAAGGAAAAATCATACTGCGATTTGATTAGTCGTGGAGAATAGTTATATATGCAAAATTTTGGACCATTTGCGCCCAAAAAAAAGTACTGCTAAATATATTGCAATTAAACCGATTAATGTTAGGTAACAATAATGATTGGAGGGAAATTATGTTGCCTGTTTCTTTGCTTGTTCATTGATGTGCTTGGGAAACTGCTCATTTATATTTATTGAGTAGATTACTAACACCTTGAGATATTGATGCTCAGAATATTATCTTGTGTCTTTTTCTATAAGCATAATATATGGATCTCGTGACAAAAATATTCAAATGTGATCCAAAGACTTGAAGATTAGTTGCGCCTAATCTAATAACTTCAAAACTAGGACAAGGAAATCAACATGTCTAAAACGTATGAAAGATTCTGTAAAACTCGAATTTTAATGATATATCTTGATCAATCTTCCTTTATAAACATTCCATCTCCATATGGGGGCAGGAAAATCATGATAAGGATAAATAATATCGAGGCACACGCCACACACTGTATGGTCGCTGGTTGGTAACCTTTGAGGTGAAAAGACACGAGTTTTTAAGAAATTGAATGATTGTTTAATTGAGTGGATATGTAATAGATAGCTATTTTTTTTTTGGGGGGGGGGCGAAGATAAGCATTGCATTAGCTGAAAAGAAATTTACATCATGCTTGAAAAGCATCGAGAGCTAGAATGTCAAACAAGGGAGTAGGAGGAGACAAAGCCCAATTAGATGGCAAAGAACCATTGTTGTGGGCTTTAGCGGCCCAATCCGCAGCTGAGTTGGCATCTCTTCGGCAAAACCTAACACACAAACGAGAGAGACGAGAGAGAAGAGCTGTAGCTTCGGCGATCAAGGGTCTGATCTCCCATGGCGACGCTTCAAGATCTCGAATCGCTTCAACCAGCACAAGGCAGTCGGACTCGAGGAGAAGATCCCTATTCTTGTTGGAGTTTATCAAGTGAGTCAGAGCAATAGTCAAGGCCTGAACCTCGACCTGCAATGTCAAGGACGCAGGTACGGTCTTCGTAAACCCTTCAAGCAATGTACCGGTTTGATCACGACAAAGATAGGCGACTGATCCATTGGTGCTTCCTGGTTGAAAAGCCCCATCAATATTAATCTTTAGGACTCCTGGATTTGGGGGCCTCCACAAGGTGCTAGGATCTGGACGTTTGCGATCTGAACCGACTCCATGGACCGAAGTTGAGATGATATCAGCCGTGCGTACTTGGTCAAGAGCGACAACAACAACTTGAAAAGGATCGGGCCTCTGTTGATCGAAAATGGATCGATTGTGTGACTTCCAGATCTGCCATAACAGGGTGGCGATCAGCTCCAAACCAGGTACGGTCTGCCTTTTTGTAAATAGATTAGCGATCCATTCCTCTATGCGGTGAATATCTGCTGGTTGTATAGAAACACTGATTTGGGGGTGAGACCAAACCTGTGAGGTCCAGGGGCAGCATAAAAATAAGTGTTCCGAAGTCTCTGGTTGCTTAGTTGAGCAGAGGGTACAGGTAGGGTTAGCACTAATTTTCCTGCGAAATAGGTTATCTTTAGTGGGCAAGGTATTCTGGCATAAAGACCAGAGAAAAAGTTTGAGTTTGGGAGCAATCTAGAGTTTCTAGATGTTCTTCCATAGTTGCTATGGTGGTTGATATGATGAAGATGCTCTGTTGAACTTAGTAGTAGAAGCTGCTTGCCGAATAACATTATACACACTTTTCACAGTAAACGCTCCTTGAACTGTGCACAGCCAAATGACCTTGTCTGCCGTATATTCAGGTCTGATAGGTATCTTAAGAATTTATGCAGTAGTTTCACCATCAAAGAGACGTTCCAGTAAAGACATATTCCATCGATTAGTTTCTGTATCAATCAGATCAGTAACTTTTTCAGGTTCCTGTGCAGCAGCTATTCCTCCTATTTTACCTTTAGGAAGCCAGCAGTCCTCTCGAATCCTAATTCTTGTTCCATCTCCTACTGACCATTGAAGCTTTGATAAAATGGAATCCCTTCCAACTAGTATGCTCTGCCAACCCCAGGAAGATCGAGTACCTTTTGAAGCAGTTAAGAAGTCGTGAGAGTGGAAATACATGCCTTTGAAGAGTGTGCCCCATAAAGAATTAGGTTGCTGTATTAGTCGCCAGGCCTGTTTACCTAACATGGCTTTATTGAAAGCCACGAGGTCTCGAAACCCTAGTCCTCTCATCTTCTTCCCGGTCTTCAGTACTTCCCAGTTTTTCCAATGGATTCCAATTCTCCAGTTGTCATTTTGCCACCAAAAACGTGCAAGCTTCTTTTCAATGGACTTGCAAAGCGAAACAGGGATCTTAAAAATTGACATAGCGTATTGTGGGATTGCCTGTACAACACTTTTTATAAGAATCTCCTTACCACCCTTAGAGATAAGACTTTCTTTCCAACCATCAAGTTTGGCATTGACTCTCCCAAGTACCCAAGCAAACATGTCTCGTTTAGATCGTCCCCAATCCGATGGGATACCAAGGTATTTCCCAGTTTTTGCTAGCATCGGGATTCTGATTTCCTGTGCTAAGTTATCCTTAAGTCTGTTAGGGCAGCCTTTATTAAAGAAAATGCCTGACTTATTCCGGTTGATGGCCTGTCCCGTAGCAAGACAATACTGGTTTAGAATGTTGGCTAGTTCTTGGCATTCCTGTATTGACCCATCTAGAAAGAAAATAGCGTCATCGACGAAAAACAAATGAGTCAGAGTTGGACACCACCTATTTAGCTGAATACCCTTAAGGTTCCCCATATGGATAGCTTGATGGATGAGAGTAGTCATCATATTCGCCATAAGAATAGACAGATAGGGTGATAAAGGATCTCCTTGCCGAATTCCTCGCGTTGGGTGGAAGTAATTTAGCTGTTCCCCATTAAATTTAATACTTATGGAAACAGTAGTGATGCATTGCATGAGCCACTTAACCCAAGTAGAATGGAATCCTAACCTGAGTAGATAGTCGTTGAGAAAGTCCAACTCAGCTCGGTCATACGCCTTTTTCATGTCCATCTTGACAACAGCCTGAAATTTTCTCTTTCAAGTTCTCTTCTTGAGCTAATGTAGAACCTCTTGCACAATTAGGATATTGTCTTGTATTTGACGGCCGCTGACGAATGCACTTTGCTCTATAGAAATGATGTCAGGAAGGAGGGGTTTCAGTCGGTTAGCGAGCACCTTGGAGATTATTTTATAAGCAAAATTACAAAGACTTATGGGTCGGTATTGATCTAGGCAATCTGGGTTGGGGACTTTTGGTATGAGTGTGATAGTGGTTCGGTTTAGTTCCGATGGCATCAATCCAGATTGAAAAAATTGCTGCACCGGGGAGAAAACCTCGTCTTCTAATATATCCCAATGATGTTGGTAGAAGAGACCGATGAAGCCATCCGGACCTGGGGCTTGAGTTTTTCCCAGCTGGAAAACAACCATTTTGACTTCCTCTCGGGTAACATCTGAAATAAGTTGCATATTCATTTCATTAGTCACAACACACTCACATTTCTCAAGAATCGGCCCATAGTCACGATAGCCATCTGATTTGTACAGCTTAGAGAAGAACTCCATCGTCATTTGCCTGAGGACTCGATCGTCTCTAACCCATCTTTGATCTTCATCGAGCAGCATCCTTATTCTATTTCTATTTCTGTGTTGAATAGTAGTGGCATGAAAGAAACTAGTATTTCTATCACCCCACTAGAGCCAATTGATCCGAGATTGCATTGCCCAGTACTGTTCCTCCTGCTACCAAGCATTGTGAAGCTTATCTTTCAACTGAATTACTAGCTGTTTGTCATAGGAGCCATGAGTCTGATTTGTCAATGATTGAAGTTGCTGCTGTATGGTTGCGATATGTTCATTTGCTTTAGGAAAAATGACTTTACTCCACTTCAAAAGAGCCCAACTAACCTGTTTTAATATTTTTGGCAAGTTATATCCCTTTGCTCGAGCTGAAGACCAAGCCACGTTAATGACTTCCCGACAAGTCTAATTCTGCAACCAGTAAGCTTCGAACTTGAAGGTCTTACCATTGTTGCGCTGTTGGGCATAGGTTTTAAGCACCAAAGGGCTGTGGTCTGAACCCACTGCTGGTAAAGCGAAGACTTCGGCCTTAAAGAAAGTAATCCTCCAATTCCAGTTACAAAGAACCGATCCAACCGCTCTTTAACCAATTCATCCCCCTCTCGGTTGTTCGTCCAGGTAAACGCGCATCCCTTATTTTCGATATCCATCAGTGCACAATCATGTAGGACTTCTCGAAAGGATTGCATTCGAGAAAAATCAGGGGGTCTCTTACCTACTTTCTCCCATTGATAGGTTATTTCATTGAAGTCTCCTGTGCAAATCCAAGGTAAAGAGTTGGTGAATGCAAGCCGTCAGAGTGCTGTCCATAATGGTTGGCGTGAGTGAGGAGTGGCTGGAGCATGTACACAGGTCAGTCACATGGTGATTCCTCTCCCTGTCTCTGTACATATAATATCAATAAAGTCTTGAGTAGCTATTTCCACCCGTAGAGATATATGAGAATGCCAAAACATGGCCAAACCTCTAGCTATGCCTATTGGATTTATGATATGGGAGTTAGTGAACTGCAGTCTTCGTTGAATTCTTGAAAGAGCTAGCTCTCGATTCTTTGTTTCCATCAAAAAAATCACATCCGGCTTCTCTTTGGCCACTAGGGCCTTAAGGGCTTGAACCGTCAGGGGAGAGCCAAGTCCTTGACAGTTTCAGCATAGGAGCTTCATTTTGCCACCGGTGGCTTTTTTGGGCAAGCCACCTCAGCCCAGTTGCTGACTTCATCAGCCATGAGGACAGGAGTTTCCAGTAGTTGAGTGTCATCAACATTCGCAGAGCCAGGAGAGCACAGGTCGTAGGGGTTATACCTCTTGAGTTTCTTTGCTATCCCTATTTTAGTAGGTAGGTAAGAGGGTTTTGCTTTCTTAGTGTTGACAGCTACTATTGTTTTATTTCGATGCCCTTTGTGCAGAATAGGTACTAGAATCAGAGCGCCTTCTGTAGTAACCGTCATGGGACGGGGAAAAGCGTTTGAAGGATGTTGCTGCATTATAGCATCCACTGCTTCCACAAGAGGGATTTGTTGTTGCATTGGAAAGCTACTGTCCATTGTTATGATAGAAACGCTTGAGTCCTTTTCAAGAGGTAATTGTTGGATGCCTTTCATTTTTGAGGAGAATGGGATCAAATCAGTAGTTACTGCTTTCTTTTTCTCTATTCCTACCTGACAAGCTACCTTTTCAGTGGCTGCTGCAGGTGGCAAAGCAGGAACTTCAGGTGTACTAAAAGGGCAAGTTTATGGGACAACTTCATCAGGGCCTGTGGCACCCCACAACACCTAAGGTCACCACAGATACCAAAGAAGAACCTTAGTTCCTAGGCATTTTTTTTTTTATAACGGTCCCAGCGCATCTTATTTGCAGAAGCATAATCAAGTCTTACTAATTCTCCCTCAAACTACCATGATACAATGCACACCACTAAACACCATAAGAAAAGATAAAGCTAAGACACTTTTATTTACATATTTTCATGATGGATTTTCTCGGGTCGGTACAACAAAAGAAAGGCCAAGACTTTTAACTACACTCGGCCATAACCCCAAAAAGAGACAACTCGACCCTCTATGTCGATCATGCAAAATCCTCCATCTACTAGTGTCGACTATTGTCCAAAAAGTAGCAGCTCCTACTCCTCACGTGCGGGCCATCACACCCATCTTGGTGCGTCAGGCGGTGGCGGCGGCAACATCCCCTGCATCACTCTGTCTCGACGAACATGAACAGATATGAACTCCTGAATGACCGGGCCCCCAGCCAGGCCCACGTCATACATCACTAATGCACGAACCCGAATGAACGTCAGACCAGGGATGGTGGGACAATCGATCTCCACACACTCGACCTCCACGTCCGGTGGAATGCCGTAAAAGACGCCCCGCGTGACAGTAGGGAACGGCATCTTTCTAATCTGAAATGTTGGTCCCCGAAGGGGTGATTATAACCACTCAGCAGGTAAAAGATCCAATAAACCACTCAATGCATCACATAATACAATCATAACAATCATAGCATAACACATGTCATTCATACATCCATGCATAACTTACCTTGAAGCCATGCATATGTCATCATACCACATGTACATACATCCTCATATAACCATCACCATCATGTCATACATTTACCATCATGCCATAGGTGCACATACATCCATGCACTCACCATCATCATGTCATACATGTACCATCATGCCATAGGTGTATATACATCCATGTACTCACCATCATCATGTCACATATACCATCATGCCATAGGTGCACATACATCCATGCACTCACCATCATCATGTCATACATTTACCATCATGCCATAGGTGCACATACATCCATGCACTCATCATCATGCATTCATGCATACATGTTGCCATACCATGCATAATTCAATTTCAATTTCTTAATTTTATTCTTTCATTTTGGGCCGCCACATTTCTCTTTCCCGGGACCAGTATTTGCATCCCACATTTATCGCTCGCACCCAACCTGGCATCGTGAGGAACCTCCGGCACACACCTCCGGGCATCCGGCACACACACTTCGGGCATCTCATACCCCAACTGGCATCACGAGGTATCCCCCGGCTCACACCTCCGGGCTTCCGGCACCCCCACATCCCGGGCATCTCGAAACTCCCGAGGACATCCGACACACAGCCTCCGGGCATCCGGCATTTACACTCCCTAGCCGGGCATCCCAACACTCTCGGGGCATCGTCGGCTCACACCTCCGACGGCCTTCTCATTTGTCATAGTTTACATTCACAATTATAGCTCAATTTCAACATGGCATATGATATGATGGCAACAAGATCATTTTTAGCATTTGATTCTTATATGTAGTTCCAATCATCATCATATATGCAGCAAGATCCAATCACCTATGACAACACAATCCATGGGGTCCATACAACTTAGAATAATCCATACATCATGGTTTTTTTTTTTTTAAATTTACCAAATTCCAGCTTGCACAATTTCAGAAAACATATAAATTAAATATCCATATGATCTTCAAAAATTATAAAATCTGAACATGTGATAGTCAAGACATAAAGGTAGCAACTCCATGAAGAACGCATGCCCAAAAGAACTTCACACATTACAGCTTGCAAAATTCGGACACATCAGATTGCGCGGTTCTTGAAATATTTCAATTTAAATACCCGAATGACCTTAAAAAATTATGAAATTTTACCAGGTGATAGTCGAGACCCTAAGGTAGATTTTTCATGAAGACATCAAGGCCAGATTCTCCCTAGATAATTAACTATGGACGGTCGAAGCCCCTGTTCCTAGTACCGAACAGTCCAGGTTTAGCTGTCTCCGAAAAATCAAGGTTTCACCTACTTATCTTCCTTCATTTCCTCTGAATTTTTGATATGTTTTTGCTCAGGAGGTCCACTACAACTTTAATTAAGGGATCTAGGTGAGATTCTCAAAGGATAGTCACGTTATAGTCCACGTAGTCGTTGGAGTCCAGTACAACACTTCCAGATCTATCGTCTTCAAAGGAAAAATCGTTTCAGTAGGCTACACTTGTTCGTTTTACCTAAAATTTGATTATGTTAGTCATCAGGATGTTCTCTACAACTTTTGTGAAGAATTCGAAGTGAAATTATCAGTAAAAAGTGACATACAACACACAAAACCACCAAGAGGTCAACAAAGCAGTTTCAGATCTAGCGTTTTCGTAGAGGGAGGGTTTCACCCCTCAAAACTCAGCCATTTTGTCTCAAATTTTAGTATGTTATACTTTGAGATGTTGTATACAACTTTTGTGAAGAAGTCGAAGCCAAAATCTGACTCAAACCTTGCATGCAAGCCACTACAACATTCTGGTTCAGGCGGTTTACTCGAAAACAGCTTACCACTTCAAAGCAACACACTCAAAGCTTCGGTTTCTCACACTCTAACGTCCGAGATTCATCACCATTCAAACACATATGCAAGATACAACATGCAAGAGCAGGATATGGATCCCAACTTGCCTCCAAACTGAGCAAGCACGAGCACACGGCGGACGACGAACGCACGGCAACGAGCGACGGACAAGCAAGCTTCCTCCTTCGCGCAGCCTCTTCCCTTCTCTCTCGGTTCCTCACTCTCTCGACAGTCCTCTCTCTCTCTCTCTCCCTTATGGTCGACAGCCCCCTAAACCGGCCACCCCTTCCTTTTATTTCCCCTTCAATTCAATCATTAGCCATCATTAGGAGCCACCCAAAATGACCAATAGGTGAAGCCCTCTTTTTGCCACTTGGCAAATCCCATGTATGATGGGCTTGGAGGTTGGGCCGGCTTCTCCCCCTTGTGGTCGACGGCTGCCCCTTCATGGGCTTCATGGGCCAAGCCAATTTGGCCCACTTTAGGTCCAATACCCTTGGGCCTAAAGTTCAATCCTAATAAATTCAAATTTTACTTTTAATATTTCATTTTTAATTTCCTCTTTTATAGATTTCAAATTCTCAATTTCATGTGGCCATAAATCTTGTAACATTTAAACTATAGGGATCAAATCTATGAGGTGCATAGCCAAGAACAAATTCTTCTTATCAACTTATCCTATAATACTAATTTTAATAACCCATGAACAAAAGATACATAACACTCGGTCTTAAAAGAAAACCAATGGCTAAAGCATAAACCAAATGTAATTTCATTACCTAATCATAAGCTTTAATACATCTAGAGGTTGCCTTGAATTTTTGGGATGCCACAGGGCCATCAGAGGGAAACCTGTCTTCATAGAAAGCCCGCCAGTACGGACTATTCTCTCTAACTTAAGCGTGCAACCACTGACCGAAAGCCATCTTATCCTTACCCACCATCTTTGCTTCAGTAAAAGGTATGTTCTGACAGTACATTGCATAATGCCCTATTCGTCTGCATGAATAACAAAAGTGGGGAAGCCGTTCATACCGGAAATCCAGCCATAATGCTTTGCCTTCAATACAAATCAGCTACCCCGTTTTCAAGGGATCGTCTAAATTAATTTCGACCCTAACACGACCCACTTTTAAGGTTATGCCCTCCTTAGTATCAACTTTCACTTCCAGCATCCTCCCAACACATTGAACTGCTTTGCTTAACATCTGATCTGTGCACCACTCTAGGGGGAGGCCGAAAACTTGAACCCAAAATGCACATTTGGAGAAATCATACCAGTGGAGTGGAGTATTTGGCTTCCAAGACTGAAAGATCACCAAGTTACTTGAAAATAGCCACGGACCTCCCTCTTCAACCCTCTTTTTATCACTTTCGACTTTGAATTTGGCCACATAGATACCCATTTCATGTTGAGTAATTTCTACTTGTTCTGTGCGCCAAGCGCGCCTCATTGTATTCTGGAATGCTTGTAGATTGATTGAGGGATTAGAGAATGTCTTACCGACTAAAGTTCTCTAGCATTCTTTGACTTTTTCCAGGGATGGCGACTCATCCCAAACATCAATTTCCTGCTCAGACCATAAGCAGCCCAATCTAGTGCAAAGGGCAGCAAGACGTGATGTCTCATCCTGATCGTGAGGGTCCATGATTAATTCCCAAGACATAATTCAGAGGAGATGAGGAGAGAAGACGACATGCAAAGATTATAACGGGCACTTCGATAAAGGGATCATCGACTAAGTTGGTTGATGGTTGGGAGAATTAAGGAAACAGGTTGAGAGCATGGTTTCCGGTGAAAAAGATAGAGGCAACCGAACTGATCTTGGAGATAAAGGAGAAGTTCCCGATTAAACTAGATTCAGAGACAGATAACACCAAGATAGAATCATCGCGTCAGAGAATTGGGTATCACAGGGAGGATTCCACAAAATAAAATGTGAAAGAGCACGAGCCCAAGGAAGAAAATCATCTCAGTGAGTGACCAGTATCGAGCAATTGAAAAGAGAAAGTGGAAAGAGAAGGTGAGGCCGAAAATGCCATTGCATCACAGAAAGGATAGGGGTTGAAACTATTAATTAGGGTTTAAAACAGACAAAACACAGATGAGAACTACCATTGTTGGTAGAGGAAGGCTCTGCATGTCGAGAAGGGTGCTTGCACGAATCATGTTTGATGTGTGCATAATAGATAGCTATTAAATATGTGTGAATGGATGGTTACTTGATGAAGATGAAGTAGTTGGTAGCTTAAACTTTTTTTTATCCAAATAGTTTTAAAAAGTAAAAGTGGGACAAATAGTGGTTTTGGCTTAAATATGTAGACTAATAGAGATTCATTTGGTAAAACATAGGCAGAGAGAGAGAGAGAGAGAGAGAGAGAGAGAGAGAGAGAGAGAGAGAGTTTGCATGTTTGAGGAAAGTGGGCCATGTACATTTGAAGAGAGAGATTTAACTAGAACACATGTAACAACCTACGATTATGCTTTGCTGATTGCTATAATTAGGCCTTTATTAAGTACATGAGAATTTACATTCAGACTAATTTAAAGTGACAGCACAATGTCCGTTTAATCTTCATCTAAAGTTTAATAATGAAAAGCAAAATAAATATCACATGCATGTAAATATTGTTAGTGTGTTAATAATTGTATGGAAAGTCTTTTGAAATCTTAGGGCGCATTTGGCAACCGGCCAAATAGTGAAAATTTCTATTCTTTTGTTCCCGAGAGTAGATTTGGAAGAGAAATCCATTTGGTAAAATTTTTGTTTCCAGGAATAAATTTCTATTTTTTTTTTGTTCCCGGAAGTAGATTTGGAACATAATCGAAAAGTAAAAAAAAAGTTGATTCTTTGTTCCCGGAAACAATTCTAGAATCAAGCCAACCTATTTTTTCTCTTTTCTCTTCTTTCTTCTTGTTCTTCTTTCCTCTCTCCTTCTTTAACTATTGCCACTGCCGCTGCCATCCACTACCACCGATCGTCGATGACCAGTTGGGTGAGGTCCGACGAGCTCATCGAAGGCTTGGCCTCACTGGTGGCCAGGCGGGCGTCGCTCAGGCCTCCCCCGGCCACTGGCGAGCCTCGTCTGGCCGATCGCCGGTCATCCCAAGACCGATGACCAGCAGACCTTGAAGAAGAAGATAAAGAAAAGAAAAAATGAAAAAAAGTAATAAAATTATTTAAAAAATGATTTGGATTAGAAATTTTCAGAATGGTACCAAATGTAATTCTATTTCGGGAATAAAATTTTTGGACAATTACCAAACAATTTAAAATACTTAAAAATTGTTCCCAGAAACAAAATGATTACCAAATGCGCCCTTACAATACATTCTTCGACCCACAAGTGCAAGATGATTGAAGTGATCTTGCCACAAACTCTTGGTTTCATTTGCCAATTGCCATCTATCGAAAACCAAGCATCTTTCAGACATTTAACATTGTGAAGTGAAATCTAAGGAATTAACATCATTAAAGCAAAAAGTTGGCATCTGAAACTTGAAACCTACTCTATTAAAATTGATTTTCAATTTTTGAAACTTAGAACCTACCATATTTGCCATTGAACCTGGCTTGTTTCCTGGTTTAGCTCTAGGATCTAGCGGAAATAAGATTTTTCTTTATTTTTTCAAAAATTGAGACAAATAATAGTTACAACAAAATAGTATGAACAACAAAATAGCTCAAAATAATAAATTGATACAAAACAAACATAAATATAAAGCAATAGGGAAGTTAAGTTCATTTAAGAAAAATCATTTTCTTCCAACTTCATGAAATAAGTTTTTGGGTAGTTTTCCATGATCTGTTCAGTGCAGATCCTAGGTAAAATCACGCTGGTTGCACAGCGCTTGTGATCGCATTCCTTTTTTTTCTCCCGAAGTGTCCTTAATTGATTATATTATCAATTCTATCGAGGACAAATCCGTGAACTACAAATTTTATTTTCTTCCATGTATTTCTATTTGAGGCTTTCCCTTTTGGTTCTCTTTCTATCTCTCGCTTTAGTCTGGTCCATTTTCTATTTCATTTTATCTAAACCATATAAGCATTGTAATCGCTTTAATGCATTTTTGTCAATTGTCAAATGAAAATTTGTCTTTTCTTATTTTTTTCATCTCGATTTTTGTCTTGCACTTTTATATACTTTCAAAACATGTGAGTACATTAGGAGATATTATATGTAAAACGAAATTTTTGTTAGACAAACTGTTTTTCCCTATGATTCAATACATCATCACTTGTAAGCCGGTCCTTACAGGCGCAAGAGAGGATTTAGACTAAACCACATTAAAGAAGATAATCAGCAAAACAAAAACCCGTCGTAATATTGATGTAGAAATGCTAATTAAGTATTGCAATTTAAGTCAATGCGAAAATCACTAGAGAAATGAACAAGAAACCTTAAAGGATACAAAAATTTACGTAGTTCGGTCTCAATGTCAATACCTATGGTCAAGGGAAGAGCCACTAGCGAATAATCCATTATAATTGAAAAATCAAAGTTACAATTACTCACGTGTTCAAGTGTTTTTCATATCTAAATTAAACCCAAACTCAAAGGTTACGTTTGGTCATCTGGATTTATAACTATGATAGGACTGGATATGATAGAATAAGGATTTTGTTATATATGATCATTATTTAGTTATTACAGTGATAAAATCGAATATATTCATATCATATCATATATAATGTTTGATATAAACAACATATCAATATAAATGAACCAAAAATTTTACAAATAGAGGTGACAAAAATTTCTTTATTTCTAATTTTACATATCATATCATATACTCTTATCTACTTTATTTCTATTTTCTATTTTATTTTATTTTTCCTCTCTTTTTTAATCAATTTCTTTTTTGTTTCTTCTTCCCCTTCCATTATTCTCTAATTGCATTCCCCAAGAGCAGCTTTTCATAGTACCTTAACTCTTTTGTCGTGGCGCTGCTGGATGCTTCTGATCAATAGGAAGAGGAGTAAAAAAAAAAGCTTATGATGAGCATCTATTTGGGTAGATCTATTAAATAGTAAATTGTACTAATATATCTAAAATAGTAAAACACCTAAAATATGTAATAAGTATAAATATATATTTATATTATAAGATAATTTTAAATTCCAATACATAAATAAAGATAAAATTAAATTAATCAAACTAAATTGTTATTTTTTGTTATTTTGAATTTCTTATATTAAAATTCAAATACTATTTATGTTAAAATATAATTTTAAATTTGTTAATTTAAGAAGTTTCTTGTTTAAAAAAATAATAATTTTCCTATTGTAAATATTTAGAAATCATATCTACTTTTATCCTACCTCTTTCATGGAATAATTTTATCAGGTTTATATTTCACTTATATCCGACTTTATTATCTCTTGAGCGAGTATCAAATATAGAATATAAATTTATTTTATATCAAAATTTTTTTTTCTGACTAAAAAAAGTGTTTAAAATAAATAATTTATTTGGATGTAAAGCTGAAGCACAGGTCGGTGCGGCTATCCAATACAACGTACACTTTTTCTTTCGCATTCATCCTTGTGTGACTATGTCAAGAGCTCGTGGTGCGGGTCCTTCTTCCCTTCTCTTTTCCTATTCACTTCTGCCGTGACTGTGCTTCCTTGGAAACCACGCCCGAATTCTTTCTCTTTTATAAGGGTCATCAACTTTACTTCTTTTTGACTTGGACCCACCACACAAGCCAATATATAGCATAGAATATGCATGCCCATCACCTTTGTCCTGTAGTGGCTTTCTTTTTTGTTTTATACATATCCAAAGAAAGTGCCTCCCTCCATTTTTAAAACAAATCAAATTCTTCCAATGAATCAGTTTTGTACACGATTTAAACTCAAGGCACAATTTAAAAATTCTCTACCTTAGCTTAACATTTATAGCCAAATCATAGTACTCATCATCATGTTGCTTTCCCATAGTCCAACGAGCACTCATTCTCTATAAATGTCAATTGAGTTCAAACAAAGCTTGAGCTTCGTTACTGGGTTCTCAATTGTAGCAATTTTCTTCACAACAACCTTACATTTCGCCAAGACATCTCGGATGAAATGGTACTTGATGTCCATAGACTGCATTCACTTATGATGAACCATATTATATGCATAATATATTGCACCTTGATTATCATAGGTATATCAACTCTTTTCTGTTCCAACCCAAAGTTCGTAAACAAATTTTGTAGCCATATCACCTCCTTTGCTATAAGGACCAAATGCCATATACGCTACCTCGCTCAAAGACAAAATGTGGTCCTATAAAGACATCTTCCAACTCATTACACCCCTCGCTAATGTAAACACATACCCTACTAAAGATCTGCACTCATCTAAGTCACCAGTGTGATCCAAATCCACATACCCTATGACCTCACTGCCATTATTGTCCATTTAGTACATTATACTCACGTCTGTTGTCCCCTTTAAATATTTGATAATCTACTTCATAGTTTTTCGGTGAGTTTTACTAGGATGCTTTATGTGATAGTTAAGTACATCCATAGCTTGTGAAATATCAAGCCTGAGCATACCATAGCGTACATAATACTACCAACTGCACTAGAATAGGGAACACAAGGCATATGTTCCTTCTCCTCCTTAGTCTACGTTTTAAGCCCTTGCGGAACGGAGTCCCACATCGCTTGGGAGAAGCCCTTTAACCTACTTGATAACAGCTGTAGCTCCCTTCACCTTACAAGATGTCTTTTGAGGCTGAGTCCTCCCATATTGGCATCAGAGCTAGGTTAAGGTAGATCCAAGTGTATGTTAAGGCCCTACGGAAGGGAATCCCACGTCGCTTAGGAGAAGTCTTCTGACCTACTTGATAACCGCTGCGGCTCCCTTCACCTCACAAGATGTCTTTTGAGGCTGAGTCCTCCCAGATAAAATGTTTCGCTAAAGGTATAGTCACAAATTTCACCAATTGCATACTCAAACATGTCACAACCTTTGTAAAATATTTCTTCTGTGATGAATAGGTGATGGAAGCGCCATTGGACTATATTATGGTCATTAGACTAATGGATTACAATTAAACAGGGTCGAGCATTGAATGGAATATTGCTTTGTTGGAAATCTATTCTATGTCCATGTATGATCTAGGTTGTGTTCAAAGATGAATTGATGAGAAATTTTCTATTCATGGCCATGTACTTTATAAGTTGGATTACCATCGATTGATATTGCAAAATTTTATGGCCATGTGAATATTTGAAATTAAGTGATTATGAGTGGGGATTAAAGTGGAAAATCAAGAGCAAGTGTGGGCTGATTTCTTAAGGCCCAAAAACCGCCCAAAACCAGCCCACCATTTCCCCATTTGGTCGACCAAGGCCTGGCCCAAGCCTGGCCCATTAAGGCCACCTCTTTGCATGAAGAATTACAAGTGGCGAGAGGGACTCTACAAGTGTCCATTCCCATGCAAAAACTCATGATTACTAGCTAATCATGAGGGTGAAAGAAAGAAAATAGAGAGAGAGGGGGGGGCGAATGGATGAGGCAGCAACCGAGAGAGAAAGAGAGAGTATTCGCAAGAGAGAGGGAGACCCAGCGGGCAAGCGAGATAGAATCCAAGAGAAAGAGAGGAGAGTTCGAGCGGGAGTGAGGGTGCTTTGGCGAGGGAGGAAGGAAACCAGCCCTGCCATGCGTGCGCCAGCTGCTGCCGTCAACGCCACCTAGCTCCGCCGTCGACCGAGCCTGCCGAAGCCTCGAGTCGCCGTTTTGCTTGCTTGGTTTCGTTGACCTTAAGGCAAGTAAAGTCCATTAGCCTACATTTTTCTTGCTGTGGTTGTGTGAAGTGTAAATAGACTTGAGAATGCATAAATTTGATGCTGGATGTTGAGGTTTCGAACTAGTAGGAGTAGTTCTTTAGGATGGGTAAACTGTTTTATGGAAATACAGCATGACCTCTGCCGATTTTGTGAATTTTATAAAATTATCCAGTTGAAATTTGACTTCAAGTCCTTGATGAAAGTTGTAGATAACATTTTGAGGAGTAACATATTAAAATTTGAGAAGAAACAAACGAGTATTGGTCGGTGAAACGATTTTTCTCTGAAATTGTTAAATCTGGAAATCGTTACCGAGGGTTAGGGAAAGTTATGGTGATTACAACTTTTGATCTATCATGAATCTGACTTTGAGTTCTTCACAAAAAATTTTCCCCTAGGTATTGAATATAACATATAAAATTTTCAGAATTTTCTGAGTTGATTTAGGTTTTATACCGAATTTATGAATAAAACTGTGCAATGGTGATGTTTTGAAATTTTAAGGCTGTGATGCATGGACCGTAGAGACTTGTACGAAGCTCTTTTGACACGGTGTTCTTCATGAAACATTTTTCTCTAGATCTCTTTTATAACATGTTAAATTTTCCGAATTTATTAAGATCTTTTACTAATTTTTCCAGAATTTTAATTAAAGGAGTGTATTATGTTTTATCCGAAAATTGTTTTATTTTCAAGAACAAATGAATTGCTCTATGAGATGTGATATCTTGGGTTGTCATTTATACAGCATATGTGGTGACATTTAGCATATCATATGATATCAAAAGGTTGATTTAAAGCTTTGAAATTATTGCATCAAATGCTAATTTGAAAATGAGACATATATGTGAATATGCATTGTGATGTTGGTGATATCGTCAAACTGCTAAGTCGACGATGCCTCGGGAGTTTCGAGATGCGCGGAGGTGTGTGCCGGATGTCCTTGGGAGTTTCGAGATGCCCGGAGGTGTGTGCCAGAGGTTCCTCGTGATGCTAGTTGGGGTGCGAGATGCCCGAAGGTGTGTGCCGGAGGTTCCTCGTGATGCCAGGTTGGGTGCGAGCGATATGAGGGATGCAAACACTGGTCCCTGGAAGGAAAATGAGATCCTTTTGAAAATTAAAATTGGGAATTGAATCATGCGCATGTGTGTGTGCATATGGCATGATGCATGAATTGCCTATGAAATTGAATTGATACTATTTGACATTGAGAATGCGATCATGAAGGCGTTGAATGGATCTCATGGGGATATATACATGATTGTATGGATGATATGAATCATGCACATGTATGTGCATATGGCATGGAACATAAATTGCCTTAATGAATGAATCTCATGGAAATACAAGCATGATTGCATGGATGATATGTGCATTTCACATGAAATTGTGGTTGTCTTGCCTATTGCATTGTGTAGTTTGATGGATCTTTTACTACTGAGTAGTTGTACTCACCCTTTTTGGGGACTAACATTTCAGATTAGGAGATGCCTCTGTTACTGGTCACGGCTTACCGTCTGATGTTGAGGATGAGTGTTCGGAGCATTCCTGTGTGGGTGTGTGTGGTATGGTGTTCATCTGTGTTCGAGTTTTGGTTATGTATGACGTGGGTCTACCTGATGGCCCTGTAGTCCAGGAGTTCCTGTCCGTTCATGTCCGCCGCGATGGGGTCATGATGGGGATGCTGCCGCCGCCACTAGCCGATGCACCGGGCTGGGTGTGACTGCGCGTGTGACTGGTAGCGGTTGACACTTTTTGGATAGCCGACACTGGATGATGGATTGGTGTACATGACTGCTGTTGGGGTCGGGTACTTTTGGTTATAGCCAAGCTTAGTAAAGCCTTGGCCTTTTGATATACCGACTCGTGATGTCCATCAAAGTTATGTAAATAAAAGTGGTACGGCTCTAATTTATATATGAAAAAATGTGTGGTTGGTGTGCATTGCATTGTATTATTTAGTTTGAGTATGGTTTAGGGAGATGTTGAATATGCTTCCATTATATGAACTGCGCTGGGACCGATTGAGATAATATAAACCCCCAGGATATATGGACCCACTATAAATCAATGGTATCGAAGTGACATGTTATTAGGGCAAGTGAAAGGTAAGTGAACTGTGGTGACCCTAACGGATCGGGGGCCGTTTCGGAGGTGCCACACTCAAAGCTAACATATCGCCCGTAGGTCGATATAGTATACCATCTCAATCATCCAATGTTTCCATCATTTTTATCATACCCGATAAAAATAGCCGTGTGTGGGTACACGGTCGGTCTAAGCTAAAATATTATAATTTCACTTTTAATTCTCCCACATCTTTCAACAGTCCAAAAATAGATTTTTGGCACTAAAGACGGACACCCGGTAATTTTCCAATTAATTCCCAAAATTAATTAATTTAAGAGTAAAATCCTAAAGTCACAATTAAATAGATTCAACACAATTTAGCACTCAAATAAATAAATAGATTACACTACAATAATTAGCATAAAATTCCGGTCACTGACTATCCCGATTTAATTTCTGGAAAATAATTAATTAATTAAATAATTATGGAAATTATTAAATAAATGCCAATAAATCCAACTTAGGCTCGTAGTGCCTAATTGGATGCCGAAATGGACCCGGAAAATTTCTAAGGTTTGTTAGATAAATACTAGAGTCTATTTACTTGCTAATTGCACTAACTAACCACCTAACATGCATCGACAGATAATTAAATTAACTAATCTAATCTAATCTATCAACCAAATCATGCTTAATTAAATCTAATCAACCCCTAAGCCTAGTTAAACTCACTTGTTCGATGAGTCGGTCGGTTCAAATCGACGGGGACGCAACGTGGCTCGACTTTCTCCAAGGCAGGCCTAACTTTTGAGGTCCGGAACCACCCCAAAACGGGCCTTGAAGGTGGCTGGAAATCCACACATTTCTGCACTGATCTTGGCTGAAATAGAGGAGAAACGGGCTGGTTAAGGTGAGACACGGTCGGTGATGGATCGGCGGAGATTTCGGTTGCTCGGAGGGGCGGTTTCGGGCTTCAGCAGCCCCACACGGTGGTTTGATAGCCTCCTAGACTACGGCACAACCTGCTGGGATGACGTGAGGGTGAGAGAGGGGCATTGAGCTGGGCGAACCAGCATAGGGCAGCGCGCGCAAGCGATGGCGGGCATGGATAGCGACAGGCGGTGGCGTGCAACAACGATCCTAGCTCCGGCATCTCCTCTGCAGCTTGTTGAGGATTTGAAGTCTTCAAAGCACACCAAGGAAGGAGGAGGGACGGTCGAATTGTAGGGGAAGGAGAGAGAGAAGAGATAGGAGGCAAGAGGGGGCCACATGGTCACATTTTCTCTTCCAATGTCCCCTTGACTAACCCTTAGCCATTGCTGTCTTCCATGGCTGAAATTCAGCCAACAATGCTTCAAATACAACCCTTGAAATGGTCCAAAACCATAGGCATAGGGGGAGCTACGAATTTCCAACATTTCTCCCTCAATTGGACTTAGTTTCATTATTGATTCAATCTCATTTGGCCCTCATAAATTCAATTAGCACCTCAAAGATCAAATTGGTAATTTTCCTCACCAATTGATCCCACTTGTTTCCCAATTGCGCGATCAAAAACGATACCTACATTTTTCTGGACAAAAACGGCCATAGGACGACTTTTTCTCAAAAAGTCTCGGTTTTTAGAAAAATCTTCTAAGACTGAGTCGATGCTCCTAGAATTTATTGTGACATGACAGAACTTTGAATTTCTAAAATCAGACTCGAATTCGCGGTTAATTTCCATTTGGCGCGATTTTAGCATGACTAAGGCTACTGGGTAACTTTCAGAAATTTTTCAGTGCAAATGATCCGTGATCGATTTTCTTCGAGCCACAATGAACCCGCTCGACACAATGGTGACTCTCGGTTGTCGTGAAAATCTCGAGGATTCAAAAACGGACACAGGGTACCAAAACGATAGAAAAAATCAGTCTAGTACCGGCCGATGAGAATTTTCCAAATTTAGTAGTGTCTCCCACGATTAGCCACACATCTCAGTCGAACCAACCTATCTCTGATTTCAAATCGATTTTTAACTGTGCCGTAATGGCCTCTGAAGATGAGCATGATCAAGTAGCCGATTCCTAGTCAAATTCTCAAGTCTATTACCTTAAAATTCATTAATGGTTTCCCTAGATAGTCTAGTTATCTCGAGAGTGATCGGCTCTGAGAACAGCTCTATTGGCATGTCAATGAAATGCCCAATTAATTCAATAGAAAACAAGATTGAAAATCTGGGATGTCACAACTCTTCCCCTTTTATAAAAGTTTCGTCATTGAAATTTAAACCTTTACAAAACTTAAACAAAAAGGTGGGGGTACAATTGTCTCATCAACTCTTCAGTCTCTCATGTCGCTCATTTAGTACCGTGGTGTTGCTAGATCACTTTGACCAACGGGATGGTCTTTGTATGCAGAACTTGCTCTTTTCTGTCCACGATTTGAACCAGGCTTTCAACGTATGATACTCGGTCATCCACGTCTAATTCTTCAAAATTAAGCACGTGAGTCGGGTCAGGTTTATACTTCCTCAACATCAACACGTGAAAGACATCATGCACTTGCGCCAATCTCGGTGGCAATGCAAGATGATACGCTAAGGTCCCAATTCTCTCTAGAATTTCAAATTGACCTATGTACCTCAAACTCAGTTTTCCTTTCTTACCAAAGCGCAAAGTTCCCCTCATTGGTGACACCTTTAGAAAAATGTGATCACCAACTTGGAATTCCAATAATCTCCAGCGCTTATCTGCGTAACCTTTCTGTCTGCTCTGTGCGGTCTTCAATCTGCCTCTGATCACTACCATGGCATCCACTGACTGCTGAACCAACTCTGGATTTGTAATCTTTATTTCCTCAACTTCATCCCAACACACTAGTGTTTTGCACGATTTGTCATACAACGCTTCAAAAGGAGCCATCTGAGGACGATCCTATAGATAGGCAAGCCGATTCTAAGGACGACTAGAAGTCAATTTGCGGACAGAACATAATGGAACGACGGGTGATTCCGTTTACCGTTATCGAACCCATGAATGACCCTATGTTGATCCTCAGTAATCGTGTACTTTGAAATAAGAATCTATCATCCGTAATTTCATGCTGTCAAGGACGTCCATGTGTTGAGATGTCTTGAACGTGGTTTGGCACGAGTCAGTCATGCGTGAATCCTTGCAGCCACCCGTCAGTCTGAGTTGTAACCGAAATGGCATTTGGCAAAATTGACATGGCAAGAGAACTTAGGATTGGACTTCGAATTATTGGGAATGTCCGGGACGGACTTTGGATGAAGCTACATCAAACAGTTGACAGAGTCGGTTAGGCCGAGCAATTGGAAAAGGGATTTTCGGACCGAGGAAGCAAGCCCATGAGGATGTGGGCCGGGCCAAGCCAGTGTAGGCCTTAGGCACATGGTGGGACAGCCACCATAGTGGGCCTAAGACAAGCAAATGAGCCCATTGGGCCTAAACCAACTATTCATCTTTCAAAGCCCATGGTCCAACTTTGAGCCCAATCAAGCCCAATAAATTCCCAAGCCAATTCCTACTCATGGCCAAGCTCATTTCTTAGGCCCATCCACCAATTTCAGCCCAATGACAGAATGGTAATTGTGCAATGTGAAATGACCAAGTTGCCCCTAGTTGTAGGGAGAAAAAGACTAGAGAAGAGAGAGAAGATGATGTCATCATGCATGGGGAATTGAGGTAGCCATTTAATGGCCTTAATGAGGTGTGCTTTCAGCCCTCACTTCACTCTCTCTCTCCCTCCTTCAACCCCAAAACGGACGAGCTCCTCTCTCCCTCGTTCTCCCTCTCTTTCAGTTTCTGCTCCAGCTGACCCTTTGGTGAAGAATCGAGTCAAAAGTGGTCTTCTCGGATGAATCAGCCAATAAGCCACCCATCACCGTGACCGGGAGAGACAAATCGTTCCAACAAGCCCAATTTCGTCCCGAATGGAGCTTCCGGCCGTCTTGTACAGCCATCGCAAGCCGCCGGTCCGTCGGTCCGCCTGCAGCCTGCATTGTTTCGCGTTTTCGACCATTTTTCTCCCATTCTGACCCTTCCTTTGCCCATCCCAACCTCCAGCAAGACCCCAAGATCCCCTGGTGCTGCCGGTTGCTAGCCACCCGCTTCGCTAGAGCTTCAGCCAAGCCGTTCAACTTGTTTTCTCCTTCGGCAGGGCTGTTTTTCAGTGTTTTCAATGGGAGTTCGAGCTGTGGTTGCTATGTTGAGCTTGGGACCGCCTTGGATCATCATGGTAGAGAACCCGGAGCATTGCCTCTGTTGTCGCCGCCGTGTCGGTGCCTCCAGCCCGCTTAACGGGTGAGTTTAACTCTAATCCTTTGATTAGAGCCTAAACTTGCTTAGGGTTGGTTTAGTTAGATTTAATTCTAGTTTAGGTGATTTAATTAAGTTATATTAGTCCTAAGATAGGTTGTTAGATTAATAGATAAGATTAGTTTAGCTTAATTTTACTTTATTAGCTTAATGATGCTTATGTGGTTAATTAAGCATGTTTAGTTTAATTGATTGATTTCCTTAATTTAATCATTTTTTAATGATTTCTGAATATAATTTATTGAATTATGGAAATTTACTGTTCACGCAACACTATTCACAAAAATACTGTTCACGTGCACTATTCGTCCAGAATGCGAAAAATGTCTAAAATTCATGTGTGTTGATTTTATGAAGTAACTGGATGTGAAAATGCATGGGCATCCGTATAAATTGAGTGATGATTGTGCAATTGTGTGGTGATTAGAAATTTTGGTATTTATTCAAAAAACCCCGGGTGTCAGGTTTTGATACTGAAAATGAATTTTATGTATTATAACAAATGGTGGGGTTTGAAAAAGGAAAGTATAAGTTTTCTGGTTCGAATTGACGTGTATCAATGCACGACTACTTTCTCGGATTTTTTAATACGAAGGAAAAAGGCTAGGATCACTATTTTAATTGAGGCATATGAGTGAAATGCAAAGTGTCTTGGGCCGGTACTAAATTGCCGTGTGTTGGTTAATGAGGAATCATCTCGAGTTGTTGAGCTGGACGTACCCTATATGGGATGCCCCATGTGGTGGGCTTAGGTCGCAGTTGATTCTGGGCCTATGTTCCTTCGGGAACGCTGTCGACGTAGTGACGAAGCCGTGCTTCAAGGGGGAGATGATGCCTAGCTAAAAGCCAGTAGATAGCCGAACTGCGAGTAGGCTATGCCCATGTGTGGCAGTGGATAACAATTGGAACGCATGTTGAGTGTTGCTGATGCGCCGGATTATGGGACAAAATTGTTTAACATGGAATGGGACGTGTCATAACGATTTGGTCTTATAATTAGGACCCCTGTGATTGACTGAGATGAATGAGACGTTTCAATTGTTGTGTGCATTGAGTATATGCGTGGTGTTTTTGAACTGTGCTAATGTGCAAGAACGCATGAGAATCATGGCATTTGTGATTTCGGACATGCATGAGTTAAGCACATTGGTTATGGCACGCATGCATGAATCGATGATGTGCAGGGTGTGGCAATGGCCAGGTGAGATCGCTTGTGATGTGACTCGTATGTGATTGATGAAATGTATCATCTAATGGCCATGTGCATAGCGTGTGTCGTGCTGAATTATAATGTGCAGGGTATGGCATACCAAGTAAGGTTGTATGCGAATCGACTGTTGGTTGTTGCTTGTGGTGGGGTAGTTCTGGATAGATACCCTGAGTTGAGTTGGTGTTCTAATTAGGGGCTTAGGGAAGGACTAACTGAGATTTATATCTCACTAGTTATTGAATAACCACTTTCAAGTTATTAAGATGGCACTTCCGCCAATGAGGTTTGGTATCCCTAAGGATTGGAATACTGTCGTGACGCACCATTGCTTTCTGGGTCGGGCATCTTTGTATGAGAAGTATATCACCACCATTTAGGTGGATGAGGGACCGAGGCAATGGATACCCCATAAGTTCCAGGTGTGGTTCATCCAGAATGGCGACATGTTGATAGGTCCTTTAAAGGGGTGTTGACGAACCGCCCGTTAAGGGCCCGAGGACGTTGACTGGGATCCCATGGAGCTGGACCCTCCTGAAGGTGTTGTGGAGGATGCTACCCCCGCTTCGCTAGAGATTGACCTGTTCACTGTCGGCTACAACTTGACAGGATCTGAGTCCTCTAGGTCTGAGTGACTATAGTGTTGAACCCAAGGGTCCTTTTTGGTGTAAAGTTGGATTAGTCTAGCCTGGTTTCTTTTTTGGTTTGGCATAGAGGATGGATTGGTCATCTGTTGGGCTTGTAATTCGGAAACAATCCTTCGTAGGTTAATCCAATATGAAAATGTATATAAGAGTAGACGTTGTGTTTTTGCTGTTCATCTCACTATCCATGTGTGATTGCTTTATTGTATGTTGATGGGGAAATGATACGTTTTCTGCTTGCGCTTAATGAAAGATTAAAATTGAAGGGTCGTCAATGAGTCCTGGGAACGTCGCAAAATTCTATTGACCACCGAGGGTTGTGCGCGCGCTGAGGTTCGAGGTGTGACACATACAGCTCTGCGTGTCTATCCAGGCTGAGGTCTTTTTGAACTGCAATGAAATGAGCCGACTTTGTCAATCTGTCGATCATTTCCTCTTTGACTCCTCGATAGTCCGGTCACGAAATCCATGGTGATATGCTCCCATTTCCATTATGGGATCTTAAGAGGTTGCAGAAGTCCTCCCGGCTTGCAATGCTAAGCTTTGACCTGCTGACATGTCAAACACTTGGCCACATGCTTGGCGATGTCCGCCTTCATACCTGACCACTAATAGTGTTGACGCAGATTCTGATACATCTTGGTACTACCAGGATGAATGCTGTAACTGCTACAATGCACTTCAGATAAAATATCTTCTCGAAACCCCACATCGTCAGGTACAACCAAACGTCCTCAGAACCTCAGTGTTCCGTCATCAGAAATCTGGAAGTAAGCATTTCTTTTCTCAGTGTCCTCCTGAAGAATCTTCTAAACAACAGGGTCTGTTGGTTGGAGTAATTTGATTTTGATTTGGACATCCGGTTCAATTTTGAGGGTGGCCATAAGACTTGAGAGGTGGCCTACCTCAAATTTGAATACCGAATCTTGAGCTCTCTCGATTAGATTCCACTCCTTAATTAGTATATGCACAACTGAAGACTTTCGACTCAAAGCATCGGCAACCTTATTCGCCTTTCTCGGGTGATACAGAATATCGCAGTCATAGTCTTTCAGTAATTCCATCCATCTGCATTGTCTCATGTTCAACTCCTTCTGAGAGAATAGGTACTTGAGGCTTTGATGGTCCGTGAAGATTTGGAACTTTTCTCCACACAAATAATGTCTCTAAATTTTCAGGACGAAAATAATTGCTGCGAGCTCTAAGTCATGCGTCGAATAGTTCTGTTCACAAGGCCTCAATTGACGGGAGGCGTATGTAACAACTCTACCATGTTGCATCAGCACACATCCCAGCCCTCTGAATGATGCATCACTGTAGATCTCGAATCCTCAAGGACCAGATGGAATGGTCAGCACAGGTGCGGTAGTCAGCTTTTCCTTCAGCTCTTGAAAACTACGCTCGCACTTGTTTGTCCACACGAATTTCTCTTCTTTGTTTAGGAGTCTTGTCAAAGACGATGCTAAAGATGAGAACCCTTCTACAAACCGCCTGTAATATTCTGCCAAACTCAGAAAATTTCTGATTTCTGTCACTATAGTCGGTCTTGGCCAACTGATAACGGCTTCTATCTTGCTTGAGTCCACATAGATTCCTTCACCTAAAATCACGTGACCTAAAAAAGCAACACGAGTCAACAAAACTAGCACTTGCTGAACTTGGCATACAACTGATGGACTCTCAGTTTTTGTAGCACTAATCTTAAGTGACTCTCGTGCTCTTCCTCACTCCTCGAATACACTAGGATATTATCAATGAACACAATCGCAAACTGATCCAGATATTCCTTGAATACTCGGTTCATCAAATTCATGAAGGCAGCTGGAGCATTCGTCAACCCGAATGGCATTACTGTGAACTCATAGTGACCATATCGAGTACGAAATGCTGACTTAAGAATGTCCTATTTCCTAATTCTTAGCTGATGATATCCCGTCCTCAAGTTGATCTTCGAGAATATCGACGTTCCTTGCAACTGATCGAATAGGTCATCGATCCTCGGAAATGGATACTTATTTTTTATAGTTACCTAATTGAGTTGTCGATAGTCGATGCACAGGCGCAACGAACCATCTTTCTTCTTTACAAACAGAACTGGTGCTCCCCAAGATGATGTATTGGGATGAATGAATCCCTTATCCAATAATTCTTATATCTACACCTTCAGTTCCTTCAATTCAGATAACGCCATCTGGTAAGGAGCCTTAGAGATTGGCTCTGTCCCAGGTGCGAGTTCGATCATGAACTCAATTTCTCTCTTTGGCGGCAATCCTGGCAATTCCTTAAGGAAAACATTTGGAAATTCTTGCACTAGGGCGATGTCTTCCATCTTCAGCTCCTCAACTATCGTATCTACGACAGTTGCCAGGTAACCTTAGCAACCCTCGTCTAACAGACGAGTTGCCTCTGGCGACGAGATCAAGAAAATTGAGGGTCCTCCTCGATTCCCGACAAACTCAAAGCTCTCACCCTCTATCGGATCAAACTGAATCGCCTTGTGATAATAGTTCATTTTAGCTCGTTGCTTGGTGAGCCTGTCCATGCCAATAATTAAATCGAAGTCATACATGGCTAGGACTAACAAATCTATTTTCCCCTCTTGCTCACCAATCTCTAACTTGCAACCAGAACAACCCAAAGCGGCAATCACTTTATCCTTTAATGGTGTAGATATGCACACTGCTGACTCCAACAATATAGGACTTAATCCTAACAACTTAAACTTAATCCTAACAACTTAACATATTGCTCGGCAATAAAGGAATGGGTCGCTCCTGGATTGAATAAAGGCGTAAGCAAGATGGTTATTCAGCGAAACCATACCCGTGATCACGTCAGGCGTAGTCTTTGCCTGACCTTGTGTAATGGCATATACCGTGCCCTAAACTAATGGTCTTAGTTGACCTCTTTGTGGCACGTTCTGCGGTGCATACCCCCTAATCTGACCCATAGGTGGTGGTGGCGGTGGCAACTGCGGTTGTGCTCTCAGTTGATTAGGGCATCTCTAATCATGTGACCAGATTGGCCACATCCAAAAAAAACGCCCAATCTTCGAGGACACGGGGTTGAACCATGTCGCCTTCCACAGAAGCGACACAGGCCATTTTGATTTGGCCTTGATTTTCCGATTCCACCTTTCCTGTTGGGCAGAACCTAGAATCTACCTCTAGGCATGGGCCTCTTCCCATGGTGAATACTTTCTCTGTGAGAGCTGAACCTTGATCCAGATGAGGTAGTTTGCTCATTCAATCCTCTTTTTTATCATCTGAGCTTGATGATAGACTTCTCGATAACTTGTCAGATCTAACAGTAGCAGAGGTTGTTTCAATTCAGAACGAAGACCATTTCTGAATCTTTGGGCTTTTTCTTCCGGGTCCTTGACTAACCTCGGAGCATACTGGGAAAGTTCGGCAAACTTGAACCCATACTGGTCCACGGTCATACTCCCCTAGTGGAGGCGTTGAAACTCCTCCATCTTTTGTTTTTGGGCAGTACCCGAAAAATATTGATCATTAAAAGCTTTGAGGAAGGTGTCCCACACCAGGATCACACCTTTCGGGAATATTGTATCCTTGGCGGCTCTCCACTAGATATTGGCATTGCCCTGCAACTAATAAATGGCCAGGGTTACCTTCTCGCCCTTAGTACACATCAGAAGTGCAAAGGCTTTTTCTAGATCTTGAAACCATAGTGAAGCGACCTCGGGGTCTCCAGTACCTGTAAACCTTGGCAGACTCAGTTTCAGAAACTACTCCACCAATTTGTGTATTGGCCTCTCTCTCTGCACCACGATGTTCTCAAGTTGAACCTCGGCAGGTGCAACAACAAGTGCAGTGGCAGGTGCGGCCTCAATTGCAACGGCAGCGGCAGCAGCAGCAGCGGCTTGGTTCTGTGCTTGCTGTGCCATCACATCTCTCATGGCTTCTAGCGCTTGCATGATCCCCTTGATTTTGGGATCACCAGGGGCTGCTACCCAGGCACCAAATGAAAGTGGTGCTACTCCACTCATGCTAGCCTCAGCTGGCGCTCGACCTTTGCCACCCAGGGTACCAACCCTGGTCGGCGTCCTACCTCGGGTCACGGCTCTAACAATCCTCTTAGTAGGATTTCTTTGCTCCTAATCACTCATGACTCAGCTTTATCTACTGAAGCCTATTTCCAATTCCACATCGAATCAGAAACGGAGTGATCCAAACACAAGCAAGTCTACCAAACAACTACCACAGACATGCACCAGCATGAATTTAAATGTCATTCCTACTACTATCCCATAGGTCATCGCACCTTATCACTCCAATCCTTAACCTTGGCTCTGATACCACTAAACGGGGATGTCACGTCCCGATCTTTGGGCACGCATCCATCCCTCACTTGGTCGATATAATTTCGACGTCCCAGGATGCATCACCGACTTTGTTCATTTTAATACACATGCGAAAGCATATAAATAATCCATAGACAATAAAATAATGGGATAGAAAAGTAGGGCCATATTTTTCACACCTGAAAATCACGACCACACTTTTATACACTGCAAACCATATAGTATATATTACAATACTATTAACAGGAGTCGGTTCTATCACACATCAATTCACAACTCAGGGTTTGCAAAACAAGGGTGGGGGTCTTAATCCTCATCAGGGTCATACTCCAGATCCTCCTTCGATTCCTCTTTAGGTTCTTCTTTAGACTCCTCTTCCGATTCCTCCTCTTCGACGATCTCTCCTTCTTCGCTCCAATTAGCACCCTCGGCTGAGTACATTGCAGAGTCAAAATCGTCCTCGAGCTTTGGATCCTTTGCATCCACCACTGATCCATCCTTAGGATCTGCCGTCCTCTTCCCGAACGCTACCTCCAAAATGTATAGAGATATATCACTTTTCGACACAGGACCCTCCCTTCGTCCATCATGGTAGTGACGATACCACAACCGGTATTTGTGGGGCACCTTCTTAGGTTTACCCACATCAACCAAGACAGTAGATTTTACCAAAACATACTCTAATCCTTCCGGGTGAGGGTGTATCGGAATATGATATCCTATCTCAGTGATCTCCTCAGGTATACCAAAATGCTCAGGTATATCCCACAAAGGGGTGAGACGACGTCTTAGTGAGTTCTACCCCCTAAAACTCGATTAGGATATCACGGGTCAGAGAACTTACCTTGGCTTCAGTTCGTCCCTGCAAATCAGTTCAATTCGAATAAACACCCAATCAATCACCACATATTGAATCATTGATCAATCGACTTAGTCGATTCCATGTCATCGGACCATCACCTGATCAAATCAATACTATCTATAAAGTCCGACCATAGTCTAGGACTGCTCACCCAAAGCTGAAAATAGATAGTATAAGTCACCTAAAGCTGATAATATAGTATATTATTATATGCTCGCCCAAAACTGATAACATGGTATACTGCTCACCCAAAGCTGACATATTGCCCGTAGGCCATTATAGCATATTGGTATACTACTCACCCAAAGCTGACATATCGTCCGTAGGCTGTTATAGTATACCATCTCAATCATCCAACGTTTCCATCTTTTTTATCATACCTGATAAAAATAGTTATGTGTGGGTACACGGTCGGTCTAAGCCAATATTATAATTTCACTTTTGATTCTCCCACATCTTTCAACAGTCCAAAAATAGATTTTTGGCGCTGTAGACCGATGCCCGGTAATTTTCCAATTAATTATCAAAATTAATTAATTTAGGAATAAAATCCTAAAATCACAATTAAATAGATTCAGCACAATTTAGCACTCAAATATATAAATAGATTGCACCACAATAATTAGCAATAAATTCCGATCACCAGCTATCCCAATCTAATTTTGCGAAAAATATTTAATTAAATAATTACATAAATTATTAAATAAATGCCAATAAATCCAACTTAGGCCAGTAATGCCTAATTGGATGCCGGAACGGACCCGGAAAATTTTTGAGGTTCGTTAGATAAATACTAGAGTCTATTTACTTGCTAATTGCACTAACTAACTACCTAACATGCATCGGCAAATAATTAAATTAACTAATCTAATCTAATCTATCCACCTAACCATGCTTAATTAAATCTAATCAACCCCTAAGTGTAATTAACCTACTAAGTGAGGATTAGTGAGTTAAACTCACTTGTTCGGCAAGCCGTTCGGTTCAAATCAACGGGTACGCAATGAGGCTCGACTTTCTCCAAGACGGGCCTAACTTTTGAGATTTGGAACCACCTCAAAACAGGCCATGAAGGTGGCTGGAAACCCACACGTTTCTGCACTGATCTTGGCTGAAATAGAGGAGAAACGGGTTGGTTATGGTGAGACACGGTCGGTGATGGACTGACGGAGATTTCGGCAGCTTAGAGGGGCGGTTTCGGGCTTTGGCAGCCCCACACGGTGGTTGGACAGCCTCCTGGATGGCGGCACAACCTGCTGGGACAGCGTGAGGGCGAGAGAGGGGCGTTGAGCTGGGCAGACCAACATGGGGCAGCGCGCGCGGGTGGTGGCGCGCGTGGATAGCGACGGGCAGCAGTGTGCAACGGCAATCCTTGCTCCGGCGACTCCTCTGCAGCTTGTTGAGGATTTGAAGTCTTCAAAGCACACCAAGGAGGGAGGAGGGATGGTCGAACAGCAGGGGAAGGAGAGAGAGAAGAGATAGGAGGCAAGAGGGAGCCACATTGTCACGTTTTCTCTTCTAATGTCCCCTTGACTTATCCTAAGCCATTACTGTCTTCCATGGCTCAAATTCAGCCAACAGTGCTTCAAATACAACCCTTGAAATGGTCCAAAACCATAGGCATAGGGGGAGCTACGAATTTCCAACATTTCTCCCTCAATTGGACTTAGTTTCATTATTGATTCAATCTCATTTGGCCCTCACAAATTCAATTAGCACCTCAAAGATCAAATTGGTATTTTTCCTCACCAATTGATCTCACTTGCTTCCCAATTACACGATAAAAAACGATCCCTGCCTTTTTCTGGACAAAAACGGCCCTAAGATGACTTTTTCCTAAAAAGTCTTAGTTTTCAGATGGCTGAGTCGACTCTCTTAGAATTTATAGTGACATGACAGAACTTTTAATTTCTGAAATCGGACTCGAATTCGCGGTTAATTTCCATTTGGCGCGATTTTAGCGTGACCGAGGCTACCGGGTAACTTTTAGAAATTTTTCGGTGCAAATGACCCATGGTCGATTTTCTTCGAGCCACAATGAACCCACTTGACACATTGGTGACTCTCGGTTGTCATGAAAATTTCGAGGATTCAAATACGGACACAGAGTACCAAAACGATAGAAAAAATCAGTCTAGTGCCGGCTGATGAGAATTTTCAAAATTTAATGGTGTCACCCACGATTAGCCACACATCTTAGTTGAACCAACCTATCTGTGATCTCAAATCGATTTTTAACTGTGCCGTAATGGCCTCCGAAGATGAGCACGATGGAGCAGCTGATTCCTAGTCGAATTCTCAAGTCTATTGCCTTAAAATTCCTTAATGGTTTCCCCGAATAGTCTAGTTATCTCGAGAGTGATCAGCTCTGAGAACAGGCCTATAGGCGTGTCAATGAAATGCCCGATTAGTTCAATAGAAAACAGAATTGAAAATCTGGGATGTCACACTTACCATAGAAGAGAACACCTCGTATAATCAATGCCTTCCCGCTATGTATGCCCCTTTGCAACAAGTCTTGCCTTATATCTAGTTGCCCTAACACTGGGAATGCCCTCCTTCCATTTAGAGGCCCATTTGTTTCCAACAATCTTCTGACTCTTGAGTACTTTAACCAATCCCCATTTCTGACAAATTGGTTGCAACATCAGAGTTTCTATAATCCACCAAAAAGAAATACACATTTAGAACTTAACCAATCCAACTATTAGTAAGGATTATGTGCATTACTTTCTTAAACCATACAAAAAAATAGAACTCCCAAAAGTTTCCCAGAAGCGCTTTCGTCCTACTAGTTGCTAACCCTAGGACCTGAAAACATGGAAGATGAATGGAATGAGCAACCACAGCTTAGTGAGTAGTACACACCATAAAAGCATATTAAACTTCCACATTATATGTTTAAAACTCAAGACATGGTTCATTATTGCCAAACAAAAATATAATAACTTGCATGAACACCTCAACCTAGCTATATCAAATAGCAAAATTTTCTCATTCATCCATAATAACAAAACAAGCATCACCAAATTGGTTCAGTAATCGGACTCATCCTATCTCATATCGATGATTCATTCCACGCTTAATATCTAAACTCAAGACCCTAGAGGTGGCTCCCATGGAATTATGTTATCGTGTATCACTTAAGCCTTGACCACATATAGCAATAGTATAAGGCCTTAGAAGTGGCTCCCATAAAGTTACATTATCGTGTAGCACTTAGCCCTTTACTATGCATGTCAATAGTGCCGGAAAAATAACAGATGAAGCTTTACAAGGATAGGGCTTTGATTTGATTGATATTGATTTTTTCTTACTAATAGGAAAGGAGAATCGTGCTTGTGCTATCAAGCCGACAAATGACTAAGGCCCAAAGCCAATCCTAGGGAACAGTAAAGCTTCATAGGGTCTTTTGGTCCAGGTGCAGGTAGACCGCATCTTCACAGACATGTCTATTTCATCGAGTACCATCTTTTTCATCACAAGGTCTTTCCACCCATTAAAGAATAGGAGGAGGACAGAATAGGTCCTTCGTCATTAGAGTAGTTGATCCCAGTTACTTCTTAAACTTATTATTTCTCGTTAAGATACTCCTAACCTCCACCAGAAGTAGCACCAGAGTGAAGTGTAGCTATCTTATCCACTGAACTAGCTAGAAGCTATCGCTTCGAGTCGAAGCACTAAAAGAGTAGGCTCGGGAAATGCGGCGGCATAGGAAGCACTAGACCCCCTTATAGTAAAGGGAAAATGGAAACCCGCATGTACAGTATCTAATTCAGCAGCATCTACATTCACCTTAATGCATTCACCTATTGAGGAACTCCACCCTTCAATTCATTCTTCTCCTGCTGCAAATGATGCATTCAAGTAGACCTAACAAGATTCTCCGTTTCCGCTTCGTCCACCCTTGCTCTCGCATGTGCTTCCCTCTAAGGCGGAACGCTCCCCTACCGATGTATTTTTGGGCGCTATCCCCAATGGAATCCAGCTCAAGCCGTGCATTCTACGCGGTTAGTCTATCGGCCTATCGCTAGTTTCTCTTTTCTAATCAAGGTGATTCTCTGGACTATCTTACTTTATTGAGTTCGTAGTTGGTGCGAAATCTCACCTTTTGGAAATCTCAAATAAAGGAAAGTGGGAGTATAGGTTTTTTCGAGGTGGCTCCCATTTAACTTAAGTCGCCATGTAGCATTTAACACTTGACTACAAGGCCTTAGAGGTGACTCACACGAAGTTTCGTTGTCATATAGCACTTAGTCCTTTACCTGTTCACAACACATTTGATTTCCTCAACACAACATATATCATCTTTCAATAGTCATCACATAATCACATAAATCAATTGTACCAAAACAAGATGCATAACCCTTCAAGAGAGGTTAGTCGAATCATCCCACAATAACTCAAAATTACCGAGCACTATATCCATCTTTATACAACAAATAAGTCATCACTTCCCCACACAAGTATATGTCAATTAATCTTACCTTAGTACATGAGTTTCACAAAACCAAAGAAGACATTAGTACTACTCACCTGGGGATGCCCCAAAATCAAATAACACATGTTATTTGGTCCTTCGATCTCGCGATCCTATCAAATAAGTGAGAATCAACATTAAATTTGGGTAACACGCTACGTCAACCACGAAACAGCTATATTATGCCTAAACGTTAACAAAATGATTCCTATGCGCTAATAAATCGCATACTCAAAATAGTTATTCAAGCCGTTCGTAACGCGACACTTGAGCGTAAAACTTAGTTATGCTATAACTTTCTCTATCGAACCCCGTTCCAAACATACGTATAATCAATAGAAAGCCCTTCTAACATACAACAATAATCCCAACTTGATCATCCCAAAATCAAACCGAAAACTAACAAAATAAGGGCCCGAAGTTGCTGGACGCGCACTGTTCACTGCGCGTGGGAAACTTCGAAATTTTGTTTCGGGCAAACTGTAAGTTGAAATCACAATCTGTAAAATCCCACAGCTCCACAACACCTTAAACTATCATTTCTACAAAAATGCACGGCTCAGCGACTCCAAAATCGGACTTTGCCGCGCTATTTTCCAAAAATTCCGAATTTGAGCCCTAAACTCGTAAATTACTTCAATTGGACGAATGAGGGCCTAATCTCTTACTGGGCGCTGTGTTATGGAATCGAGTCAGCTTGGCGAGGCATCCATGGCATGCATGTGCCAAAACCCCTTTCCTTTCGTCCGCTTCTTCTTGTTCTTGTTCTTGTTCTTGTTCTTGTTCTTCCTTCTTTCTTCTTTTCTCCTCTTTTCTTCTGCCTGACCTTCTGCTCGAACGTGGGCTTTCTTTTCCTTTTTATCTCTTCCCTTTTTTTCTTTTTCTTTCATTATTTAAAGTGGGTCCCACCACCTTTTCGTTGACTTTTTCAAAAATCTCAAATATTACATCAATGATGTGATTCCATCTCTTCTCATAGCTACTAGCCTCTACCATGGCTCACTACTAGCCATTATCTCATAGTAAGACGAATGCTCACTTGTCTCCAACTTATCACCTATAGTCAATGTATAAGCAAAATCAATACAACCATAATGTACCAATGGTTTAATTTGCCCTCTTTGTCTGCTCATGGCTATAATGTGCTACACCTGTGTTGGTTATTTAGTATCACCAACTTCAAGAACCATGGCCTCATTTATAGTCTCAATCTGTGTTACCTTCGAGGTCTCCGAAATTTTCACTTGAAACTCCACCTCACTACTAACACCACGATCTATTTGCTTTGCTAGTAATGTCTCAAGACTACTCTATCAGACAATCACAGTCTCATCAAAGATCACGTCTTTGCTAATTAGAAAACCGGGTGATCTTTCATTAAAGCACCATAACCAATAACCTTTCACCCCATGGGCATAACCTAGAAATATGCACTTCTTCGTGCTCGGCTCAAACTTACCATAACTTATATGAGCATACACAGGACATTGGAATACTTGTAATCTAGAGCAATTAACAAGTTTCCCCAACCATACTTCCTCAAAAGTCTTCCACACTATAGTAGATAATGGAGATCAATTAACCATGCAACATGCCATGTTCACTACTTTAGCCCAAAATTCCTTGCCTAGTCCTACATGTGAAGCATGCACCAAGCTCGCTCAAGTAAAGTTATGCTATTTCGTTCTACAACACCATTTTGCTATGGTGTCTTGTGTTAGGCCCCAAACCTCAAGCACGCGCACATCCCTCGGCGGTCGACTAAAATTTGCAACGTTCTCAGGACGCGTCGCAGACCCCTTCTTTTTATTCACATGTGGAAGCGAATTAAATAAAACCCTAGACAACAAACAAACACAGGGATAGTAAAAGCAAGACAACATATTTTTCACAAAACACATTTTATAAACAAACTGAGTTAGTTCGACAAGCTTATATACATGAGTCCAACTAAAAAAGGAAGTCCTAGGCAACTTAAGCTCCAGACCCCATTGACTCTGGCTCCAGATCCTCCACGACACCATCCGAGATGTCGATGTCCATATGGGGTCAGCTACCTCCCCATCCTCGATTCCGACCGAAGGCTCGTTAAAACCCTACAAAGGACCCTCCCGAGTCTCGTTAGGATAGTTAATGAACCATGCTTTGAAGCGATGAGGTACCTAGTAACTGAGACCCTCATCGACCCAAATAGTGGTCACAACTATCTCACGGGTCTGGGTGGTCCCGGGAATGGGGAAGTAGGAGGGCTCATAGTCTATTTCCTTCAGAACCCCAAAATGAACTGGTCGCCTCTCCGTTCTAAGGACCTGAAAATATTTAACCATGACGGGGTGAGATAAAATCTCAGCGAGTCAAAACCCTAAACCCCGATTAGGACGCAAATTCACTCAGAGGCAGTCTAAATAGGCGTCACACACAAACTTACCTCGCCTCAGCATGTCCCTGCAGATTAATGCGTCACATATATCATATGAATACAACAAGCGTATTTAATAACCGGAACACATCATTTAATCTTGCAAACAATCACATGGGTCCCGATTATATGATAAAATCGTTATGACACATCTCATTCTGTGCCACACAATTTTGCCCCATAATAAGGCACAGTTATGTCAATCGCTCAAGCATGTTCCAATTATTACGACCCATTGGCCACGGCCAACTCAATAGTCGGCGGTCATCCAGCATAACCGGGCGTCGTTCCACTCCGTCGGGCACGGCAACGTCTAGAACCCCCGCCGAGACGGCATCCCAAAAAGGGCCATTGGTTTAGCTTCTACCGCGACTTGGCTTCCGGACCCCCACCGGGCATCCAATAAACATTGGGCATCGTCCCCAAACTCCCGTTTAGTGACGGGTTCCGATAGTGACCACACGCATACACATAGTTGGCCAAGAACACCGTGCTTTGCACTCAAATACCTCGTGTTCAAATAATGGACTTAGCCACTTTTCTTCGTATTAAAAATCGTTCCAGTAAAATAATTGTGCGTGGTAACGCATTTAAATCAAACCAGTAAGCATGGTACACTCTCATTTCAAAATTCCACGATTTTAGATACTATATAAAATTTTGGCGTAAAAAACCGACACCCGATATTTTTCTAATTAAATACCCATAAAATCAAATTTTGCAATAATAGCCAATAATCATCACCAAGCACTCAATTGCACAAATAAGCAATCAGATTCACATATAAATTCAACCACAAGGATTAGCATAAAATTTCACTAAATGGCTAATCCGTCACAATTTATGCTAATTAAAATTAATTATTGCGATTAAATAAATAAATTTAATTTAATTAAACTAACCATGGTTAACTAAACTAACCACGGTTAACTAACCCTAGTTAACTAACTAACCTAGGGCAGACTAACCTAACTAACCACCTAACTAAACTAACCTAACTAAATTAATCATACCAAACTAACCTAGTTATTCTAACTAGATTAACACTAATCTTATGTGGCACCCCTCAACACGGCCCCCGATCTGCTAGGGTCGCCACAGTTCACTCACCTATCACTTGTCCATACAACATGTCATTCTGATACCATTTGAATTTGCAGCGGGTTTATACAACCTGGGGGTTTGCATCTTTTAGATCAGTCCCAGCGTAGTTCGTATGACGGAAGCACACGTGACATCTCCCTAACCCGTACACAAACTAAATAATACAATGCAATGCACACCAACTACACTTTCCATATATATATACTTTAGGGCCGAATCACTTTTATTTACATAACTAAGATGGATTTCACAAGTCGGTACAGCAAATTGCCAAGAATTTAACTAAGCTCGGCTTTACATCAGACATGTACATCAATCCATCAGCTAGTGTCGGCCATCCCAAAAAGTGTCAACCTCCACCAATCACACGCTCCTATCACACCTAGCCCGGTGCATCGGCCGGTGGTGGCGGCAGCATCTCCATCATCCTCCCATCTTGACGAACATGGACAGACAAGAACTCCTTGTTATGTACCGACCAGAGAGTAGTCCCATCTTGAAAATATATGTAAATAATGTGTCGATGTTTGTTTATAAAAATCCCGATGTTTAGCTGGTGTGTATTTGTATCATGGATTGGTAGGGGGATAGATGGTGATGTTTAATTTGCTTCCGCTATGAGTCGCGTTGGGACCGTTTTGTTTCAAAAAAAAAAATGTGTCTGCAAATTAGGACGCTTGTTCGAAAGAAAAAGAAATGTAATAAAGTGTAACATCAGAGCTTGTGGCGATCGCCGAAGGGTTCGGGGTGCTACACGCTACTCATACATTTATAGCTGAGTAGTTCGTTAAGCTGGTAGGGTTGAGTCCTGAATTGTTGGAGTCAGTGGTTAGCATATCTACACCGTTAAAGGATAAGGTGTTAGTTGCAGTAGCCTGTCTTAGTTGCAAGCTAGTTATTGGTGAGCGAGAGGGAAACCTATCATCACAATGCTTGAAGCTATAAGAGTGCAACTCATGGAAAGAATTCATAAACAAAGAGATGGGATGGCTAAGTACATTGGGGTGATCTGTCCTAATATCCAAAAGATATTAGATTTTCAAAAACAATTTTCAACATTATGGATTCCTAAGCTGGAATGGGAAGGATGAATTCGAATTGAGTGGCCTATATGGTGATAAGAGAGTTGTTAATATTAGACATAGATCTTCGGTCAGGGACTTGATTACACTAAGTAAGCAATTTGTGCCCTTTTGGTACTTAATTTTGTTTATTTCAAAAAGATTTTTGTTAAGAAGTCTGGTTTGATTTTAGACCTATCTACTAACATGTAAGATAACATACGCAATCATTAAAATAACAGTCAGCAACCAAGGTAACGTTAAATAAATTGCATTAGGAGGGCAAGAACCTAACATTACCAATAAAGAAACATGCCATTGCTAACTAAGCCAAAGGGAAACCATAATCAACATAAGGAAAGTGCGTGATTAAGGATATTCATCTTTAAAGACAATTGAATCTTATGGTAGAGCCTTAAAGGCTTGTTCAATTTTTTTAACACAATTTTAGATCGAAAAGCTCCCACTTTTTAAGAGAAGATTACCCAGAAACTATTTTTAAGCTTTTCGAGTAGTTTCTTGGAATTTTAAGTATTTTACCAATTTTTTAAAAAAATTTTGATTTTTCCAAATTTTCCACAATTTTAACTTTTTTTTTAAATTTATCAATGCATTTTCTGAATTTTCTAAAAAAAATTATGAATTTTTAAATTTTTTTAAAATTTTTTTCAATATTTTATAAATTATTAACAAATTTCAGAATTTTTAATATTTTTAATATTTAATTAATTAATAATTTTTATGACCTTTTAATAAAATTTTCAATTTTATTATTATATTTAAACAAGAAAGAGATTCGGACCGGGTCAAGGTCAAGAGACCCGGTCCGGGTCGGATTAAAAACCGGGTCTCGCTAAGGCCCACTCGAATTAACCCCAAATGGCCCATAAAAAATTAGAAAGAGAAAGGCCCGCTCGGCCTCCAGCCCACTTCCATTATGCGACTCTCGGCCTAGTTCGGTCCCTGACAACCCACGTTTCTTATTTCCATCGACCGGCCCAAAACTAGAGCCCGTAGCCCAATCTTCTTCTTCTCCTTCTTCTTCTTCCTCCTTTTTTTTCCTTAAATATTTTTATATTATATATATTTTTTATTTTATTTTTTCATTTTTCCTTTTTTTCTTATTCGTTATTTCCTTTTTTTCTCCCCTTCTTCTCCACGCCTTCCGCTACGCAGGTCTTCTCATGAAGCCCTCCTCCCCGAACCACCACCATCCGAAGCGTCCCCATCTCTCGAATATGTGTTGGGAATGACTGATCCCCGAAAAACCGGATTCAACACTAAATCGAACCCCTAAATCAATGCGGAAGCGAAGCCCGGGAAAAACAACACGTATCACCGATCCTAAAGCACACCACGGATTCGAGCGTACCTTTTAGCCACAGATTAAACACCGACGCCGACGCCGACAAGAGGAAGAGAAACGGTCCTGTTCGATCCGACGACGACAATTCGCTTGGAAGAAAGGAGAAAATTCGCCTTGTGCGTTACTGTTTCCTTTTCCTTTTGGAGAGAGAGAGAGAGCGCGGGAAAGGGAACGTACGTATGTTGATTATGATTTTTTCAACCAGTGTCTTCTCTCTCTCTCCTCCCTTTTATATGTCCCCTCATCCACGGGCCGTATTCCCGTGGGCCGAGCTTTTTGGGCCCAACTTGGGCGGACGGGCCTTAAGCCCTTTAATTAATAAAACCATCAATATGTTATCGCCGGAACTCACACCGCCAAGCAACCAACCGGCGTCGTCCACTCCAAACGTCACTCGTCGGCCGACCTCTCATCCGCCAGCCGAGAGCCACACCACGGCCAAACACCAAACAAACTACTGCAACGATGGGAACGTGGCGAACGACTACATGGCCGACCCCTAAGGTCGCCCAACACCACTGGAACATCCCAATAGAACACGACGCGCAAGGACGACTCGATTTCGGCCAAAAACGAGAGGACGAAAACTATATCTCACTTAAGCATTTCGTCGAACGGGTGAGGGGCGCTCACGAATCATGAGGTTTCCGGCTCAACTAGGACCCGAACCCTAGCCAAGACTCTCACCAAACAGACAATGAAACACGCAAGAACAAAAGGAGGAATGGACGGGGGCCGAAGTCCGCTGGAGCCGGCCGTTCGCGAGCTCCAGGCGTCGTGCCCAAAACAGGGGAAGAAGAAGGGCGGCTTACCGGCTCTGCCTGAGGATGTCGAACGGAAGGAGTCGCCGCCGGAGCTCGTGCGCAACCGAGACGTCGGCTGAAGCTCTCCTGCTCTCGCTCAGTCGCTGGGACCTCTCCCTCTCGGTGTCAAGCTCTCTCGGTCTCTCTCTCCCTTTTAAGTTCCAACGCCAACTGTGCCGCCAGCCTGCCCAGACCGATCGTACCGCGACATTCCCTTCGCTGCTCATCCTCGTCGTACGCCGTCCTTCGCCCCTCCTCCGTTGTCGGGAAGCCAGCGTCCAAAGCCAAGCGGAGGGGAAAAGAAGAGAAGAAGAAGTGGGTTGAGCCGGGACAAGGAAAAGAAGAGATGGGCCACGCTGGGGAAAGAATAGACGAAAAAGAAGAAGGCGTCGGGCGGGCATCGAAATTTTTTTAAAAAAAAATTATAATAACTTTTTTCAAAAATCTGTAATAATTAATACTAGCAGTGCAAATGTTTCGAATTTCTACATGTGATGCAATTAAATGAAAATTATATTTGCTAGGATCTAAAAATTATTAATTTTTTTATGTAAATAATGAATGATTAAACAAACCACCAAAATTTAGGTATCGACGCTAGGCGAAGTTGATATCCTGATGGCTGGGCAAGGTTGAGCCTTACTATGGCTAGGCAAGGTGGAGGGCTGAGCCTAGAGATTGCCCAACCATTGCAAGGGACCTCGTCGTGGCTGGGCGAGGTTTTGCGGCCCTTGTCTTTGGCTAATCGCTGGCCATCATCGAGGCTCGTTGACTGGCTAGAGCAAAAAAATAAAAAATAAAAAATAAAATAAAAATATGAGAAAATTATTAAAAACTAGAAAATCTTCACGTCACAAAAAAATTTGAGGGTTATACCAAATGTTGTTCTATTCTTTTTCTATTTTTTTATAATAGAAATTTTAGGGTTATACTAAACGCGTTCTACTCAAAAACTCATATAGCGAACATAGGTATAACAAAATTTTTCTAAACAAAAATTATTTTTAGGAACAAAAATATTACCAAACACACTCTTTGTGGCGTAAATTTGATTTAGGTTCCCAAGGAGTTTCTCTAAATTTCTAGTCATAGGCATTACTTTATGATTTTCAATGTTTTAAAAAAATATACAAAACATACTTCACTTTGGATCAATGACCATTCATACGCCTTTATTTTCACAATTACTATTTACATACGTCTAAGCATACCTTCATATTTAACAGGACAAATTGACCCTCTCCGCAAACTCATTTTAGCCAATTGCTTTGAGTTTTTGTGATTTGGTTTTTAATTGATTTTGAACATTTTGAATGGTATGAGAAAATTTATGATTTTTTTTTGATAAAGTGAGAAAATTTATGATTAGTAAAGGGGAAAGTTTAAAAAGAAAAAAGAAGAAAATATTTTTGTGAATAAGAAACAAAGATAATTAATGTGAGTGTACAAAATCGTATTCAAGAGTAAAATTTGGGTTTGTATTCCATAAGTAGATAAATGTAAGGGATAATTGGGTGAAAACTGAAAAGTGAGACATGCTTTTGGTATTTTTCGTTAATTTTTTTTCACCCGCCTTGATAATGAACCAATAAATAGTTGTGAATATATATATAAAAAAAAATCACTTAAATATGTAAGTTTGTTTTGGACACTGTTCTCGTTTCAAGAGAGTTGCCGAGGGACGCTGTCGATGTTTTTAGCAATTGCTTAAGTCAGTGAAATTTTAGTTAAAATACCTTTGTTTTCACGCTTGACCCAAGTTTCGGCTTCCTTGGTAATCCAAAATTACTGTCTTCTCCTCCCTAATCATTATTGGTCGCGGACATTGCTCAACACCATTAGAAAAAAAGATAGGGCTAATAGGCATTTGTTAAGTAATTGGAATAATAGTTCTAAAGGTCTTAAACTAGCCAAACCTGCATGGCATGATCGGTGCTAAATAAAATTTGTAATTTTTTGATATTATGAATTTTTATATAATCTATAGTTTTTTTTCTCTCTTTTTTATTTATTTATTTTACCATTCTTCTTTCGTGATGGGCTAACGAGGCCTCAACAATGGTCGGTGAGGTGAGGGTTGTTGCAGCCCTCACCAAGTTTCTGCGAGCCAACAAAGATCATGATAGACCTCACCTAGCATAGATCTAGTGAGGTGAAGGCTGTTGAGGTCCTTGCCACGCATATATCTAGTGAGGCGAGGGTTGCTGGCTTGGAAGAAGAATAGTGGTAAAAAAAGAAAGAAAAATTGAATTTTTTTTAAAGAAATTATGAAAAATTATTTACGTTAATGCCAATCGTATTACATAGGACGGCTAGCATCTTTGTCATTGATTTCCTGCTAAAATTGGGCGGGGGGACCAAATTAATAGATTGTCAAAAGATTTAAGATTAAATTGGCCAAAATATTAAGATTGAATTGACCACCATATAATATGTATAGGATTTTTTGAATAATTTTCTTTAAGTAATTAGTTAAGAAACTTTATAATTTTTAATGCATTATTTTTTTATTATGCACAATCAGTACTTTGAAATTTAATTATCTAAATAAAATATACTTAACAAGTACTTGGGGACCCTAAGAACCTTTTGAAAAATAGTAATGTTATTGAGATTTAATCTGAATTTAGTAGTAAAAATAAGTTACATTCCGAGCTAAATCATGGATCAAGACAAATTAGCTTCGATAACTTTTTTCATCCACGGCTTCCTTCTATGTTGTAAGTGAAAATAATTCAATTTGACAGCCCCAAAATATATAACTAAATTGAAGGAAAGTCTTCAGTCTCCTAAACCTTTTGCATTTGTGCTGATTTAGTCCTAAATATTTTTTTTTGTGCCGATTCAGTCCTAAACATTTTTATGTTGTGCCAATTCAGTCATTTCCGGTCAATTTTGATTAGATTTTGCTGACTGGACGCCGGCTGGCTGATGTGGCCTGATCGGCGCTGACGTAGATAACTTTTAATAACATTTTAAATTTTTTTTTTTTTTTTTTTTTGTCTTTTTCCTCCAGCCATCCGAGAGAATTTGGAATGACACTCGCAGAAATCACAATTGAGGCTGCATAATGCAGTGTGCTTGCTTTTCAAGGTTTGACAAAAGGGCACTTTTGTTCTGTCAAAGGCCCTTACGTTTCTCTCTACCCGTAGCATCCACATAAAGCATTGCCGTGTATCACTGATTTATGAGATATATCATCTCAGCTTATGTTCTCACCAGCGCCCTTGATCTTCAACTCACACATTGTCCTGAAGAATTACAAAACAGAACTCTCTTCCCAATCCAATCCTGAAGTGATCTGAAGAGATATTGATTCTGAATTATTGAATTCGTTATTTATTAGGAACATGAGCTACCACATATCTAATGTTTCAGCAAACGGACACCTCTAATTATGTTGAAGTAACAGTCTCCTTGATTGAATTACCATCAGTCAAAGGACCGAATGATGGATATGACCCAAATAGCATGTAAAGGCTCATTCAATCATGGGCAATTGATTTGGCACAAGAAGCATGTTGGCAAATGAAAAATGTATTTACGTATCACATGCATGCTTTCGCTTTTAGTTTCATGGAAATCTTCATGCAAGCAGGATACTATATCATGCAATGAGGAGTGTGTATAAAACTATACAAACAGGGAAGTTTCCAAATTTCTACTTAACAATACAATATGTTGTGTTACTTACAAAGTAAATCGTCTTTCAGTTATTAATTGGCTTTTCATTTTTCCTCTTACAGTTTCATATTACACACAGTGGATGTGTCTGATTATATTATGGAAAATTTTTATTTCTAAAATGAATCCTCATTAATGACCAATTTTCAAAACCCATTACTTTCAATGCCCCATCGGGCATGACACTTCTGTAACACCTCTGAAATTTGGAGCATCAGGTTCTGCAAGAACGTTTGGAGCCACGAACAAATAGAATTACTAGCATCTAAACTCCAATTGCTCGAAAGTTTACCAATTCTTGCTGGTGAATTCATCAACTGGTAGATCTCTATTCTTTTGTAAATACTTTTTGCTCTCAACAGAAAAATAACTGCTAGAGTTGATTCATGCTGATGGTTTATAGGTCAATGAGGAATCATATACGGCTAGAGTTACTTCAATAACAACCACATATTCACAGCCCATCTAACGACTATTTCTTGAATTCACTACCCAGAAGAAGCACAGATTAAGCAAAGTATGACAATGGGAAAGAGAAACGTTGCAGTAAGAAAACAGGAAAAAGAAGAAGAAAAGAAATGGACATATTCACCTTGGGGAGACTCTGTGGAGTATAACAAGTCTCCCCACTGAAGATAAAGAGAAAAAGTGCATTACTCACCCAGAAGAAAGAAATAAACTCCACTCTCTCTCAATTGGAAATAGAGAGTATCCTTGCAGCTTGCAGTTGAGATCGCTACGTGCATCGACCACCACATTGATATCAGTAGGGACAATCACAGTGCCTCGAGCAGCAATTTTTACAGTGCCTCTCACAGGGCTGATCCTGAATGTTGCAAAAGTCTATCTCCTTAATTTCCAAGCTTGTGCACTTTGATAGGTCCGGCAATCTGTTAAGAGAATGGCATTCAGACATAGAAAACCTTCTCAATTGTGATGCTTGCTCGAGACCATCAAGGTTCTTAATGTCGCAGCGAGATATCTTCAACACTTGCAGGAGCCTTAGATTCCCAAGACCAAGAATTTCCCATGCATTGCAATCACAGAGCTCCAACTCAGACAGAGTTTCCAGATTAGAGAAATCCATTCCCTGGATCTGGCAATTCTTGATAAGCAGTTTTGACAAGCTTGAGGGAAGTTGTGGGAGGTCTAGCAGGTTTATGCAGGACAAATCAAGTTTTCTAAGTTGAGTAAGAGAATTAAAATCTTCTGGTAGGCTAGCAACATTTGGAAGGCACAGCTTTAGGGTTTCTAAGTTTGACAAACTTGATATCCAGGCAATGCTTTCAGTTTGGAACAGCTCAGAAGAAGATATCTCCTCCTCATCAGGATCATTGACTAATTCCAAAACTTTCAAATCTTTCAGATATGAAAGACCCTGAACTATCCTCAAGTTTTTGGTTCCCCAGCGCAAACCCACTAAACTAGATGGTAATTTTGGTATAGTTTGAAGTTCGTCACAATGGAGCAAGTGGAGGGTCTCGAGACGAGAAAGCTGACAAAGGCTCTCGGGTAAGCTAAAAATCAGGGTAAATGATAACTTCAAGATTCTCAAAGATGATAACCCCGAAATATCACGAGGAATTTTCCCATTCAAAGGGCAGCCAGAAAATGTTATGACTTCCAACTTCTCTAGATTTGCAATATCCTTCGGAAATTTTCTTATGTGAGTATTCTTCATCCTTAGCACCTCCAATCCATCCAAATTTTTTATTGATTCTGGCAATATCTGAATTCTGGTGTTTGACTGATCCATTTTCCGTAGTGACCTAAGCACCCCAACAGAGTCTGGAAGTGCAGTTATCCGCTGACAGTCTCTTAAAGACAGCTCTACAAGTGACTCTAACAACTGAACAGAATTTGGGAGTCCTGTGATAATAGCTCTATCCAATGCAAGATGTGACAGGGACTTTAAACAACGAATAGACTCGGATATTTCAGCCAAATTTTTGCATCCGGAAGCACTAAGAGTTTTAAGTTGCTGCATAGAACCTCTTAAGAAACGAAGGTGACATATGGAAGTTTCATCAATCAAGAGCTCTTCCAAATTATCCAAGGAACCCATCTCTTCTGGCAACAGGGCAATTGGAGTGGACTTGATGTTCAAAGACTTCAAATATTTCAAATTACCAATGGACTTGTCTATAAACGACAAATGAGAACATCGTTCAAGAATCAGTCTTTCCAATTTGCTACCAGGTGGGAAGCATGGTGTTTTACATAACTGGCCGCAACCAGTTAGCTCCAAAACTTTCAATTTGTTTGCCTTCTGTATAACAAAGTGATAGAAACAGTTCAATATCAATTAGCTAGTGTTCAAAAAAAGTCAAAAAAAAAAAAAAAAAAAAAAAAAAAAAAAAAAAAAAAAAAAAAAAAAAACAACTTGTCTTACACCTCCATTATTTGTGCCCAACCTTCCCAGTCATCTGCCACAGCACTCCAGGATAGATCAAGAATGACCAAGTTCTCTAGGTTCAAAACAAGAGGCTCAGAGCTCTTATGGCACCCTCGCCAATGAGGCTCAGAGCTCTTATGAGCTTGGAATGATGCCTACAGATGGAGACATGATGAAAAACTGAATCAGAACAATAGTCATACAGCCGATAAAAGAAGAATGTGCAGAGTTGAACCAGGAGTAATGCACCATGAGGCAAGAACAAAGGAGGCATTACAATGCAATTCCAAAGATCCTGCATTTGAGTGGTCTAACTTGGTCTAAAAGCCAAACGGTTAAGTGGAGTTGCGAAACAATTAAACTTGAAAAGGAAGAATAATGTCAAAGATAGCATGATTGGTTTATGATCACAGTACATCAATTTTGTAAATGGATTTTAAAGCATATTGGATTACCCGTTATGTATTTGCGCCGTTACAAATCCCTTTAACTTTCCAATCTCTTCGAGAGCAACCTTCCTCTTCTGGATGGTCTCACAATCAACCCCGTTCCTCTGGTGTTCAAAAAAGCTCTTCTCAAAAGAATTCCTCTGGTCTTTTAAATCTGAGACCTCGATCTCATAGAAAATGGGAATGGTTTCTCGACTCATCGTCTGCTTGCACTCTAATATCTGGACCAACTCCATGAGGCAGCTTCTGCTGGAAGCATAATCCCTGGAGATGATGGGAATCAAAACCTTCGACTGTTTGATCGCTTCAATCAGCGTGGGCTTGATCCCTTCTCCGACAGGCTACTCATCATCATCTAGAAATATGCGTATCCCAGCATCTATCAAGCTTTTGTAGAGGAAATCTGTAAAACTCTTACGAGTATCTGGCCCTCTAAAACTCAAGAACACATCATAATTGTTTCCAGCCAAGTCAGAGCTTGGTGAACAGGACGAAACGGGCGATTCCTGTCAAGTGAGTAAATTGAGTTCATCACATCCAGCATAAATTGAGTTTATTACATTGTAGTTAGAAAAGCAATATTGGAAATTGGAAATCCAAATATATCCATACCTCGCATATGCTTCTTGCTAATCTAATCTAACACTGACATGCTGTAGCCATTGATAATGCAAATTTCTTGGCAAAAAGAATTATAAGAAAGAAAGAAAGAAACGCAAGGGCCAGTACAGAATCAAGATGCAAAGTCAACGAATCTAACCGTAGTAGTCCTCCGCCTCTTTAGAGAAGCAGCATCACGACCGTGCCGAGAGTCATCACATTCCCAAGCTGTATTCTGACGCGACCAAAGCATCCTGTCCCTCGATTCCATCTTCTTCCTCTGCTATGCATTTATCGGAACTAGTGAAGCACCACAAAATATGTTGACTCGAATTTGTGGAGGCAAGGGGGTTGAAGTGGAACTTGTCCATTGAAACGTGAGAATTAGGGCACGTTTGGTAACGATTCTGTTCTCAGGAATAATTTCTAATCAGAAATTATTCTTTTTTATTATGTTCCCGAGAACAATTTCTAAGCATTTTAAATTGTTTGATAATTATCCAAAATTTCAATTCGCGGAATAGAAATGCATTTGTTACCGTGTTCAAAATTTCTACTCCAAATCATTTTCTTTTTATTTTTAAATAATTTTATTACTTTTTTCCTTTTTTTCTTATTTTCTTATTTTCCTTTCTCTTTCATATTATTCTTCTTCAAGTGGCCAGTTGCCGGTCTGGCAACCGGCTAGACGAGGGCCGGCAACCTCACCGAAGCGTCCCTGGCCTTGGCGAGGCCAGTCCTCATCGATTAAGCCTCGCCGGCAGCTAGGTGAGGCTCACCCAGCCTCGCCAGTGGCCAAGCAGGCCTTGCAGCAACAGTGGCTGGGCTTGCCTCCAGCGAGCTCGCCGTACCGGTTGCTGGCAACCGGCAGTGAGCGGCGGACGGCAACTGCGATGGTGGATGAAGAAGAAGAAAAGGGAAGAAGAAGAAGAGAAAATATAAGCTTGATTTCAAAATTGTTCCTAAGAACAAGAATCAACTTTTTTTTTTTTTATTCTTGATTCTATTCCAAAACTACTCCCGGGAACAAAAGAATAAAATTTTGCACTGTTTGGATGGTTACCAAGGCGCGCATGACAACATTCGTTCCGAAATAGTTTCGGAACAAAAATAGATTTTTCTATTTCTATTTCTGAAGAGTTTAAGCAAAAATAACCGTTTGATAACGACACAAATTTTCTACTCTAAAAATAGAAATTCATTTGATAACGACACAAAATTTCTTCCTTTCGGATGGCGGCGACGGCCGACGACCTTTAATATAAAAAATTAAAATAAAAATGATTTAGTAACAAAAAAATAATGAATAAAATTAAATAAAATTAAAATATCATTTTATTTTAAAATAAAAATATAAAAATAAATTTATTTTATTTATTCTATATTTTTTTATTTTACGAATAAATTTATTTTAAAATGAATAAAAATAAAAAATAAAAATAATTTTATTTGGCAAAACACTCAAGGCAAATAAAAATAAATTTATTAAATTTATTTTTAATAAACTAAAAATAAAATGATAAATAAAAATAATTTATTTATTTTAATAAATTTATTTTTATTTTTAAATGAATACAATAAATATATTTATTTTTATTTTTAATAAAATGAGGAGAGGCGGAGGAAGAGGAGGCAAAGACGTAGAGGACATGAGGGAGGACTCATCGAAATTAGGGTTTAGTGAGAGAAATTATTTCTGATTTCTCTTCCAGAAATCAGAAGTAGAAAATTTTAGCTTTCGATTTCTCTTCCAAACCTATTTGTAGAATAGAAATCTATTCCAGAAATAGAAAAACTGAATAGTTTTATCAAACGGAATTCTTTTCCAGAAATAGGTCTGGAACAGAAAAACTATTTCTGGAACAGAAATTTTGAGTTGTCATGCACCCCCCAAACAGGCTCTTACCATTTCTTTCATCCGCATGATCGAGCGAGACACGTGTGCTAGCATCGGCCCGTTGAAATGCATTTCAATACACGTGCCACGTTCACCCAATAATTCCATTCTCATATCCAGATATCATGGGATCTCGTCTCTCCACCACAAGTGGCCATGTCAATGTCCAAGATTGCCTCGTTTGGTCAATAATTGTGGATGAGGCCTTGGATGACCCGAAGCAGTCGCTCCATGCTTGCTGTATCAGCGGAGAACTGAAGCTCAAACAAGGACAAGCGGTTCGCCTCCGAGATTTGTCGCTGGTTTCGTCTCGGCAGCGCAAGGTAAGTTTCGCCCGATCCCTCTGTTTCCTTGCAATATTTGAGCTTCGTTGGGGTCAATAGTCACTCAGATTTGGATGAGTGTTGTGACTCACCCACAAAGAATTCTCATTCCCTTTTGCCTCGCCGTGGCCACCGCCCTTTCCGTTGTCTGAGGAGCCGATGATGGCCGCCGGAGCTTGGCCGTTGTCGGTTTGGTGGAAGTGGTTGGAAGTGGTGGTCGGTCTCGGTGGCTAAACCTTAGAGAGAGCAAGAAAGGCCTTTTCTTGTGGGAACTTTGAGCTAGATGATGACGGTCAATATATGTCATGAGTTAAAAGAAAATGTTTGCGATACTCTCTTCGTTTCACGAAAAAACTTCCGGCAAAATATTTTTCGAATTTTTTGGTGTTCACTTCACGAAAAATGAACTAGTCCGTAAAAATGTTTTACTCTATTGAAAAAAAAATAACTTCAAAAGTGGGGAAAATAATTTTCATGTTTCAAAAGTGAAAAATATTTTTCATAACTTCTTCCACCTCATCTTCTTTCATCAAATTGATTTTCTTTTATTTTTTACTTTTTTCAAAAAATTGAGTTTTAAATTTTTTTTCTTTCTTCCCCCTTTTTTTTTTCGTCAGCCACGGAGGCAGTCGACAACTGACCATATATCAACTTGAGCCTTGCCATAGGCTGCCAAGTGGCTCTACCTCGCCTGAGGCTAGATCTGACAAAGGCAAGGCTCGAGCTTGCCTGGATCTGGTGAGCTCGAGGCTCGCTTGTCATCTCGATGGAGCTCGAGCAGGCTCAAGGCTTGCCGCCGGTCTTGGTGGAGCTCGAGCTCACTTGTCATCTCAATGGAGCTCGGGCGAGCTAGAGGCTCGCCAGCACCGATTGTCGACCTCAGGGCTTGCCTGGCTCTCCCTCACACTCGCCAATCTCTAGCAAGGCCAAAGGTCGACGAGCTCGAGCCTCGCCCAAGGCCAAATCCGACAAGGGTGAGGCTCAAGGTCATCGGATTTGCCGAACCGCAAGCTTGCTGACCTCAACGGAGCTTGAGCTCGCCGAATCTAGTGATCCACGTCTTGGTCGGTCGCTAGGCAGTCGGCCATTGTTGAGCCATGCGGCAGCAAAGGACGAAGGAGGAAGAAGGAGGAAGAAAAAAATTAAAAATAATAAAAATCGATTTTTAAAATGAAAATAATTAAAATTTCATTTTAAAATATACATAAATTAAAATTAAATATTTTTGGTCAATAAAAAATTTGGTAAATTTTTTTTTTCCAAAGAATCAAATCAAATAACAAATGGTGGAAAATATAATCATTTTCTTGGAAATGGCTTTTTGGAAAACATTTTTTGGAAATGTGATATTTTCTGCGAAACAAATGGAACATTAGAGTGTGTTCATTTCACTTTAAATGCATTTTTGCGAATTAATTTTTCGGACTTTCACGTGTTTAATTCATTGAAAATGATTAGTCAACGAAAAAAATATTTACGGGCAAAAAAGACACTTTTTAAATTAGGAAAATGTATTCCAAGTTTTGAATAGAGGTAATAAGTTTCCTAAGCATTTACCATTCTGCACCAAGATAGTGTTTTATGTGCTTTTCCACGTATCATCAAACAAATAAAACTAAATATTTTTCCTTGAAAACGATTTTCATAGAAAGCGTTTTCTTTTATGATAAAGTTCTATCAAAACAAAAAAAAAAAGCATGATAATGGAATTTTATGTAAGTTTTCATAAAATGATAGAAATAGCATCAAGCAAGGAGCGATCCCCTCGGTCCGTCATTGTACATGTTCTTTTCTGTCTGTCTGAATTGGATCCGTCGGTGGATATCCTTTTACTTTCCCCTTTATTAAATATATTTTGCAAAATTTTGAGGGAAAAAGAGATTTATATTAGACATCCAGGCATACACGATAGAGAGCAATTATAGTTGATGGGATTAATTGGTGTGGTAACTGGTAACACTCGTCACTTAGTCTTCTATTTCTGCAGCTCTGCTATTTATAGTGTTTCTTGACTCTTCCTGAGAGATCATTGCCCATCGTAGAAACGCAAACTTACTGCGTTGGACACCGAAGATATCACGATCAAGATGAAGGCAAAAGATGATTTTGCAACTGACCATTTAGTCGGGATACATGATCAAGTGGAAGCGGTAATGGACTTGTTGAACTATGACTTCGGTTGTGCACGGTGTCTTGGAATTTATGGTCCAAGTGGTATTGGAAAAACAACTCTTGCCAAGGCTCTCTTTGACAAGCACATCTCTAACTTTGACCAGTATTGCTTCCTCCGAGATGTCCGTGGATCGTCACGCCGTGATGGTCTAGTATTTCTGCAAAAGAAACTGCTGTCTGACATTGTCGGTGTAATTAAGCCTAGGATTAACGTCCACGTTCTAAATTCTGAAATTTCTATGGATGACATCAATGACACTGACGATGGAATGAAGGTTATCACGGAAAAACTCCATGGCAACAAGATTTTGATTGTTCTAGATGATGTGGACCATAGGGAACAACTTGAGAAACTATTTGGTAAGATTAGTTGGTTTGGTAGAGGAAGTAGAATCATAATTACGACAAGAAATAAAAGTATCCTAAAGAGCATAAAGAAAATTATACCATATGAACTGAAAGGATTGAGTTTTGATCAATCTCTTCAGCTCTATAAAAATTACGCATTCAAAAGAGAATCTCCTGGAAGTGATTATTATGACAGGCTTTCAAGGGATATTGTTTCTATTATTGGAGGACTCCCTTTGATCGTCAAGGTCATAGGTTCATTTCTTCACGGGAAGCACGAAACTATATGGAAAGATACACTAGAAAAGTTAAGGAGCATTGCTCATGAAGACATCCGCCAGAAGTTGAAAATTAGCTATGATGTCTTGAATTTCAAGCAAAAGCAGATTTTTCTTGATATTGCATGTCTGCCCTTCCATGAGGATGAGATTAATGCATCTTATATGTGGAAAGAATGCAATTTTTTTCCACAAACAGAAATCGAAGTCCTCAGTTCTCTATCATTGATACATATTAGAGAGAACGGTGGGTTATGGATGCATGACGTGCTAAAAGACCTAGGGCGCCAAATTGTTCATGAGGAAAACCTAGATCCACGAAAGTGTAGCAGGTTCTGGATTTCTGAGGGAGCTGTGGACCTGGTGAAAACAAAAGAGGTAATACATTAAGAGCACAAATTATGTCTTTATTTGCATAGAATCGGTTATTTGAGATGAATTCTACTATGTGAAGAAGAGAAATTGAAAGCTCTTTCTAATTGTGTGTAATTGTCAGAATAAAGAAAATATCGAAGCACTCAGTCTAGCTGGAGATTCTACTCTTTTCTTCCTTACTGAGGAAGATGTCTCAAGGCTGCCAAATCTAAGATTCGTTGAATTAGATGGGGGAAGCTTCATCGGGGACTTTACCAATTTGTTTTCAAAGTTAAGATGGTTTTTGTGGTACCATTGTCCTCCAGATTTAATCGCAACTAATCTGTTCCCACAAAATTTGGTTGTCCTCCAACTCTACGGAATTAATGGTGCCCCTGATTGGGAGGGATGGAGCCAAATTAAGGTCTGTATATTGTCATGCACTTTTCTTACAGATTTTTTGTCTGATTGCACTGTGTAATGCTTTATTGTTTTCACAGATGCTACCCAATTTGAAAGTTCTACAGCTGATAAGTCTAAATATGGTCAAAATTGACTTGTCCGGGTGCTTTATTCTGGAAAGATTGATCGTTAAAGAATGTCAACAATTGGTTCAAATTGATTGCTCCATTGGAGAACTAAAACAACTGGCTTACTTGAATGTTGAGGATTGCTACCGAGTAAAAGATCTGCCTAGCGAAATTGGCCTGCTAGTGAAGCTAAAGCACTTATCTTTGAGTAACTGCTCCGGGTTAAGGGAACTCCCGGGCTCAATAGGAAAGCTAAATTCATTAATCAAGCTGGATCTTTCACGTACATCAATTCAGGGATTGCCTTGTCCTGTTGGATATCTTGTGAATCTCAAGTCTTTATCTCTTGCAGGATGCACAAATATAAGCGAACTTCCATATTCGATCGGAGACCTGGAGTCTCTAATTGAATTGGATCTGTCGGGCACGTGCATCAAAGTTATACCTCATTCTATTGGAAACTTAAAGACTTCAATGGTGGGCGAAGTTTCAAGTGAAATTGGGAAGTTGTCCTTTTTGAGTATACTAGATCTATCAGACACTCGAATCCGTCAAGTTCCAGAAACAATTGGCATGCTTCCTCACCTAGAAGAACTGATCCTCAAGAATTGTCATGAGCTGCAAGTGTTGCCGTCACTCCCTACAAGTTTGACTCATCTACTTGTTAGTTCTCGGTCCTTGCGGTCTATTCCAGATTTCTCAAACCTGACTAATCTAGTTAATCTTCTCTTATCAAATGGCAAGGAATTTCTGTTGTTGCATTCATCCACCGTAACCGAAATCCATAACTTAGAGTGGATTGGGAAGCTATCCAAGTTGGAAAATTTGGAAGTGGGCCTTCCGAACCTTACCTTGTCACCAACAGCATTGGGTTCCCTTTCTCGTCTGAGGAAACTTTACATGTCTGGCAACGTACACCCAAACTTTCTTATGCAGCCCCCTGAATCAGCAAAGCAGGGAAATCTCGGCTCAATAACATCTTTCCCAGGTATATCCAACTTGAGAAATTTAGCAACGTTGAAGCTCTGTCACTCTATGGAAAAGGCAATCCAACTCGGCGGGCTAGAGCAGTTGAGACATTTAACTGTCGGCAACTTTCGACTCCTTGAAACAATAATATTCTCCCCGCCAGGCCTGACAAAGCTATTAGAATTGGAACTAGAGGACTGCCCGATGTTGAGAGAGATTCATGGTCTTGGGGCATCAGAAACATTGGAGAGCCTGGAGGTCAACTTATGCCAGTCAATTAGGAGGTTCAGTGATCTGTCGAAATTGCGAGAGTTGATGGAATTGAGAATCACAGGTTGCAATAAACTGCAGGATTTTGAAGGCCTTCACAAGTTAGGATGTTTGCGTCTATTTACAGTGATTTCGTGCCACTCCTTGGAAAATTGGACGAATGTATCGGATACAATGATACCAGATGAATGCAAAGTGGTAATTCAAAATTGTCGGAAACTGGACGCAAGTGCTGAGGGTGGCATGCTTTACAAGGATTATAGAAATAAGATTCACAGATGGACCGAGTATACTTCATATAGGCCCAGATTCGACAGTATGGACGAGGTGCTTTTCCTTCTTATTTTTCTTCATCGTCATAAAACAAGCTTAAATAGTGGATCTACAAAGCAACAGTTGGAGGCCAAAAAGCTAATGAAAATGGACACCAATCAATTTAGATATAGACCTACAGCAAATTTAGAATACATACTTCGGCTCACGATTGCATCAATTTAGATACGAAAATATAGCAAGCTTTGGGTGAAATGGGCTTTGGGTATCTTAACGATAAAAGGAATTTGTGCGGGGTTTCACTATACATGACTAAAAGTTTAAAAACTAGGCTAATACCACCAAAAACATTACGTTATTAGAAACGGTTGAACAATGTATTTATAGTATATGACTTGACCATCTTAACCAATGATAATCATAACGAAGGAATAACATAATTTAAATTCACATCGATAGAGCTAGGCCTTGATTTGCGTAACATAGATGCATTTTAATAAGGTTTACTATAAATCACTGGGATTTGTCCCAATGGCCACCCTTCCCACATGAGAAGGGGGAGGTGAGGAATTTGAATTCCCATCTTCAGGGGGTTGGGGTGGGGACATTTAGTTTTAGGTATAAGTTTCGACTCCTATGCCCTATGTAAAGGCAGTGAGTTTCAACTTCCATGCCCTGCAAAAAGACAGAATAAAGATCTGATGGTGAGTTGAGAGTTAAAGTGGGATAGACAAAAAAAGAAAAAGAAAAAGAAGGTTTACTATAAAAAGAAGTCATAACATTTGCTTATAGACTTGCGAATTTTGAGGACTATCATATAATTTCCAAAGGAAAAGTTAAAAAAATCTATCAAGTGCAAATAATCTTATGTTTTGAACAGTAGTTTTAAGTTGCGTACTATTTGAAATTTCATGTTCGTGAATTTTCTTTTGAATGTGTAAAAAAGTGTGGCAATATTGACTGAGTTATACATGAATGAAAATAGTGATTTTGAAAGTGATGTGGCGGGATGCAACGTCACCAATCCACTTCTAGACCACATATTTTTTGAAATAAATACAAGCTTTTGAGTTTAAAAGATACATATTAAGATGACAAGTCAAGATTTAAGTACATGCATATGTCACGGGCCGACGGTTCCTTGGCCGCAAAATAGCCTACGCAATTCTTGGGGAGCCGAGAATACTAGGTTAGCCTTCTTTATTCCTAAGAAAAGTACAATGAATAACATCATCGTATTAGATCGTACCACGTCCACATTAATTTGGGCGTCCAGTCCATCTATCGAGACACACACAACACTTTAAATATAACAATTGGTTTCTGCCTATCATAACCTCATCGGAAAAGTGGCATCAGCTCTTAACTGGTTTGTACAAGGGAGGCTAACTTCCCCTTCATAACATTTTTATCCTATAACTCCTATCACCAACCATCCCGACGACACTCCCACAAACTAATTGTATCATCTTCTCTACATCACTCACTTTGCACTCAATAGATCCAAGCTCCAATCACAAGGGTACGCGAGTACCAGACCGTGACACATATTTTTCTCATGTTAATTATTTTAACCTTTCAATGTAGATTAATTGTTAATAGTGTTACCACCGCCCGCGGTGGAAGCGGTGGTTAAGGCTTGGTACCCCATCCGCAGGGGGAAGAGTTCGAGACTCCGTGGAAGCGTTGCTTCAATGCAAAACGCGCGGTTTACCCGCGTTTGGGGGTCAGCGGTGGGATCCCCGGCGCTCCAGGGTTTACTCTCCCCGCGAAGCGGCGTCCGGAGGTTCCCTGGGTTACCAAAAAAAAAAAAAATTTGTTAATAGTGTTCGCATAAATGATCAGCTATCTTCTAGTACATAATAATTAAAGCCTAAATTGAAAGAATATTTGCTCCTATGCCATGTGAGAAAAGTGGGAACTAAAAATATTTCAATAATTGAACATTTGCCGCCCCATATCATATTTCAATTGGGTCATGTTCTCTATCAATATGTGCTAAGGTTTTACTGTACGCTGTCTTTGCACATGCATGTCAAAAGATTGGCTTGTCAGTGTATAGTAAGAAATTCAAAGCGGGTTAATTGTTTGACAAAACGATTTTTGAAAGGTAAAAGATCATCACTCCTGAATCTTGGGTTTCCTTCGAAACAGTGGGGCAGTAATTTTGATCGCTGGCAGATCAGGATGACCAGTGACTTCGTATGGCAGGCAATTTATGCAAACTTTAGAAAATATCAACAAATGTAGGTACCTCTTCGCTTCTTGCAGCCTTATCAATGACTAATCATCATGTTTCTTATAGGTGGCTGAAACGGAAGAGAAAGGACAAGTTGCCAGTATCGGAAAATATGTTGGAATTGATGATCAAGTAAGCCACATCATGAGCTTGATGGATATTGATGCTAAGGACCAGCGGATCATTGTCATCATTGATGGAAAAGGTGGAATTGGCAAGACGACTCTTGCAAAACTCATATACAACCAAGTCTCCTGTGATTTTGATGGTTGTAGCTTCCTTACAGATATTAGAGAAACAACTCTAGGATTAGGAGGGCTTCAGCTTTTGCAAGCTAAGTTGATTTCCGATGTTCTAAAACGGGAACTTGAGGATGTTGCTTTTGTCAACAGGGGAATTGAGTTTTTAAGGGACTTGTTTTGCAACATGAGAATCTTGATTGTCCTTGATGACGTGGAAAATGCGTTTCATGTGCAGCAACTCGTCGGAAATTGCTTTAATTGCTTTGCATCTGGAAGTAGGATCCTTGTAACCACTAGAAACAGTGTCATACTGGAAGAGTCTCCTCAGATCCGGACTTATCATGTTAATCTTTTGGATAAGGATCAAGCTCTTCAACTCTTTAGGCAGCATGCATCTATAGCAACTTCTTCCTCACGTGGCAACATTAAGTTTTTGCCACATGCTTTTGAGGCTATAGGAGCACTCCCATTGTATATTGAAGTTATGAGTGCAGTCTTCAATCGCAAAACGGAGGAGGAACGTACACACATACTACGGCGGGGGTGGACAATAAACAAGCACTGGTATTTTTGGGAATTTTTGGAGAAAGGATATCGAACATTAAATGATGGGGAGAAACAGATATTTCTGGATATCGCTTGTTTCACCACCGGCATAGATTTTCGAATTGCTCGGTACCTATGGTACGACACCTCTTTTCTGCCTTCTCGTAAAATTTTGACTTCCCTGGCCAAAATTGGGGAAAACAATCAGATATGGATGCATAGCCTGTTGAGGCGACTTGGCAGAGAAATCGTTCGTGCAGAGAGTCTTACAAATCCAGGAAGGCGGAGTAGATTATTTAATCATGAAATAGCTCTCGACACAATAAAGAAGAAAAAGGTGAACATTTAGTCTGCTTTTTTTTCCCCTTTAATTTATGCATCGTTAGGCATAAGAAACAGTTTTGTTGTCTTCACCACCAAAGGAAAGGAACTATTTCGCCAGATATTGTTAAGATCCGACCATGTGTGATATTGACGTTGTTGTCATTTTCCTTTAGCAATGTTTCCTGACTAGTTACGTGTCAAGAAGAGAGACCATCCTCACCATTTCTATTCGTTTATCTCGTCCACCACAGGGGACAGAAAAGGTTGAGGCACTCTGCCTTAACTTTCAGTGGCACACTTCAGAGAAACTAACAGCAGAAGATTTTAAGGGCATGCCAAACCTACGGTTTCTTCGATTGGATCATGCGGACATTTCCGGAGATTTCGCTAACGTTTTTCCAAATTTAAGGTGGCTCCGTTGGCGTGGGTGCCCTCAACATCTGCAAGTAACTAATTTTCACTTGGGACATTTAACCATTCTCGACTTGTCATGGAGCAAAGTCACGAAAGACTGGGATGGCTGGGATCAAATAGAGGTAGCTCGCAATTCATTTGCCTGGTCCAACGTAGCTATTTGTGAAGTGAACTCACGCAAATATTTGTCCTATTTTGCAGATGAAGAACTTGAAAGTTCTAGATCTTACAGGTTGTGCAGACTTATTAGTCACTCCTAAGTTCTCTGGTTGCCAAAATCTGGCTATATTGATTTTGGAGCGATGTTCGCAATTGGTCAAGATAGATCAATCGATCAGCGATTTGAAGTGCTTGGTTTCTCTGAATTTGAAGTTCTGCACAGAGCTCAGCATGTTGCCAATAGAAGTAGGTCGCTTGACAGCTCTCCAAGAGCTTCTCATAAACGGGACTTCGGTACAAGAAATTCCCATCTCCATTGGTCATTTAAAGCAGCTTGAAACTCTGAGTGCCTCAAGCTGCTTCACATTGAGTCTGCTACCGAGAACGATATGTCACCTGACGAATATCTCACTTCTCTCCCTTGATGGCACCAGAATTGCAACACTTCCCGATTCTGTTGGAGAACTGGTTAGACTTAAACACTTGTCATTAAGGGATTGCCGTCGAATAAGAAAACTTCCAAGCTCCATTGGCAGCATAGGGAGATCGTTAGTTGAGTTAGACGTGTCAGGGACTGGCATTTCCAAGTTTCCAGATTCACTAAAAAATCTGCAGAATTTGAAGGTGTTGAGGATGGATTCTTGTTTCTTTAGAGAGTTCCCTCCTAATATAGGAGAGCTTATCAGCCTCGAAGAAATACACGCCTCCTGGTGTCGGAGTCTCGAGGGGGGCATTCCGAGCAAGATTGGGAAACTGCATAATTTGAGAATCTTGAGGCTGCGACATTCGACTATTTCCAGCATACCGGCGGAGATCCACCAACTTTCCAATCTTCGAACACTTGATTTACTTCACTGTGACATGATCAGAGAGTTGCCAAGGCTTCCCTCTAGCATAACGGTTTTCTATGTAGACGATGAGCTGAAATCGTCGCATTTGCCATAGCTAGGAAAGCAATGCCACTATCATGAAGACTAGGCTAGGGACCCTGGAGAAATTATGGCCTTTCCATTTACTTCCATGTTGTCATTCCAAATTTGAATATGGACATCACCAAGAAGAAGTGTTTTTATGAAGTTTGCAAGGTCATTTTCTGAACTTTATATGTGTGTATAATACATGCCTATCTACATAAATCCTTAATGACCGAGGCAAAAATTCCTAATACATCATCACTGTGGACCCATCTCACAGGTAACTCAGAAGCTTAGGGTTCTGCTAACTTGGACGGTACCCAAGTCAGCAATCGGCATAAAGACTATTGTGATAGATCCAAAGACTGGTATTGCTATACCTCATCATCTTATAATATATAGCTCTAATTATTTTGTCCTAGAGAGTCCCCTTTTAAAAGGAAAAATGACACTAGTAATTCCAAAACTTTGGGCCAATATACAATATCATTCTTAGACTTTAATTTATACAATATGGTTCTGAAACTTTTTATTTGTTCAATTTATTCCCTCAACTTTCCGTAACAAAGTCAAATAAATCCTTCAATATGATTTAAAAGATTTCTTAATTACATTACTACTTGGATCTTAGAATACTTTTTTCATTCCAATCCATTTCTTAAATCGACAAAAAAGTTATGTTTTATCTTAATTAATAAGGAGAGAGATTTACACATTACCTTCGAAGGATTCAATATAAATTGAGCGTACGTAAATGGGAGAAAGTAGAACGAGGACCTGATAAAGAGTGTTCGCCGCGTTGCAGACTACTCGGCAATCAACGTCCACGCATAACATAGAGGTAGCAATGGAGAGTGCCCGAACACACAAGTATAATGACTTCCCAATTCCTTATCATGCAAGAAAGTGTGCGTTCTGGCATTAGTATTACCTTGCAGGATCAAGAAAATAAATCGTTTCACCGGAAATGTTCCCTTACCCAAAAACAGTGAAAAACCTTTCGCCAAACGTCGATCTTTGGTTTTGTGATGGGAATAGGATTATGTGTGGTGATTCCAAACACGAGTTTTAATTGGTTTCGCAAGGAAAAATGGATAGCAATTCTACACGTAGACTACTAGAAAATGGAGGATGAGAGTAAAAATAGGACATTCCATTAATAAAATGTTAAGGTTATATTTGTGTTCCTGGTGTACAATTATAGCATATTGGCACTATATATAGTCCACTAATTATGACTGTTTACCAACGGTTATTACTACTGAGTGCAATTATACAAGTATTTGCAATATTCTAGGCTCTCTATTCTCACGACATTTCCATCCACAAGCGTTTGCAGCTCCTAAGGCTATTATACTTCTCGACTGGCGCTCAATATCTTTGTCTTCAATCGGCATCTCAATCCTTGTGTTCTCTTCTCTATCGAACCCTTGGCCAAATTTAGATGGCCTGCTTGTTGTGCTCTTGGTCGTCATATTTTGGCCATCACCTCTTGAACACTTGTTGACATTGATGCCAATACTACTTTGTTGTCAATTGTTGTATCACATATGTCAATATTCTATACAATTGTTAACTATCCAATGGCGCGATCATCAACCAATTCTCACTCGATCGACTAACCCCAATTGCACATCGATTGCAATGGGTTATTTTTTTTGTATAAGTAGAAATAGTCAAAGCGATAGAGGTTCCCCCCTAAGCCCTTAGCACCATACGACTCTCGGCCCAGACCACTTCCACCAATACGACTCTCGGCCCAGATCGGTTCCTGACAGCCCATGTTTCCTATTTCCATCGACCAGCCCAAAACTAGAGCCCGTAGCTCAATCTTCTCTTCTTCTTCTTCTTCTTTCCCTTTTTTTCTTACTCTTTATTTCCTTTTTTCTACCCTCCTTCTCCACGCCTTCCGCTACGCAGGTCTTCTCCTCAAGCCCTCCTCCCCGAACCAACACCATCCGAACCGTCCCCATTTCTCGAATATGTTGTCGCCGGCGCTCACACCGCCGAGCAATCAACCGGCGTCGTCCGCTCCAAACGCCACTCGTCAACCGACCTCCCCGCCGCCAGCCGAGAGCCACACCGGGGCCTAACACCAAACAAACTACGGTGTCGATGGGAACGTAGCGATCGACTACACGGCCGACGCCCAAGGTCGCCCAGCACCACTGGAACATCCCAATAGAACACGACACGCACGGACGACTCAATTTCGGCCAAAAACGGGAGGACGAAAACTATATCTCACTTAAGTATATCGTCGAACGGGTGAGGGGCGTTCACGAATCATGAGGTTTCCAGCTCAACTAGGATCCGAACCCTAACCAAGACTCCCCAACTAAACATGCAACAACAAAAGGAGGAATGGACGGGGGCCAAAGTACGCGCGAGCCGGTCGTCCGCGAGCTCCAGGCATCGTGCCCAAAACAGGGGAAGAAGAAGGGCGGCTTACCGGTTAGGCCTGAGGATGTCGAACGAAAGGAGTCGCCGACGGAGGTCGTGCGCATCCGAGGCGTCGGCTGAAGCTCTCCCGCTCTCGCTCAGTCGCTGGGACCTCTCCCTCTCGGTGTCAAGCCCTCTCGGTCTATCTCTCCGCTTTGGTTTTCAGCCGAAAGAACCCCCCAGCCAACGTTCCTCTCTCCCTTTTAAGTTCCGACGCCAACTGTGCCGCCAGCCTGCCCCGATCGTACCGCGACATTCCCTTCGCCGCTCATCCTCGTCGTACGCCGTCCTTCGTCCCTCCTTCTTTGACGGGAAGCCAGCGTCCAAAGCCAAGCGGAGGGGAAGAGAAGAGATTAAGAAGTGGGTTGGGCCGGGAAAAGATAAAGAAGAGATGGGCCGCGCAGGAGGAAAGAAAATATGAAAAGAAGAAGGGACCGGGCCAGGGCCCTGGCCCGGCCCTATTCCATTTTCGAAATTTTTTAAACAAAATTATAATAATGATTTTTTCAAAAATATTTAATAATTAATATTAGCTATGCCAATGTTCCTAATTTCTATATGTGATGCAATTTAATGAAAATTATATTTGCTAGGGTCTAAAAATATATCCATAATGTTCTATACAATTAATGAATGATTAAACGAATCACCGAAATTTAAATGTCAATGCTAAGCAAAGCCGACTTCTCGGTGGCTAGGCGAGGTCAAGCCTCGCCATGGCTAGGGAAGGTGGAAGGGGCGAAGCTTGACATTGCCTAACCACTGGATGGGACCTTGTAGTGGTTGGGTGAGGCTCCATGTCCCTCTTCTTTCGCTGGTTGTTGGCCCTCATCAAGATCCATTGATTGGCTAGAGGAGAAAAAAGTGAAAAGTGAAAAATAAGAAAATTATTAAAAACTAAAAAAATTCTACCTTACAAAAAAAAAAAGAGGGTCATACCCATTATTTTTATGTTCTTTTCTTATTCTGACAATAGAAATTTTAGGGTTATACCAAACACATTCTACTTAGAAACTCATCTAGAAAATAGATAATAAATTATTGTTTCAAAATAAAAATTATTCTCGGAAATAAAAATGTTACCAAACACATTGCAGTGCCATAAATTCGATTTAGGTACCCTAGGAGTTTCTCAAAATTTATAGTTGTAGATATTGCTTTATGATTTTCAATATTTTAAAAGAATATACAAAACATACTTCACTTTGGATCAATAACCATTTATATACCTTCATATTCACAAATACTATTTGCATACGCCTAAGCATACCTTCATATTTAACAGGACAGATTGTCCTCTCTACCAACTCATTTTAGCTTATTGCTTTGAGTTTTTGTGATTTGGTTTTTAATTGATTTTGAACATTTTCAATGGTATGAGAAAATTTATGATTAGTAAAGGGGAAATTTTGAAAAAATAAAGAAGATACCTTCGTGAAGAATACAAAGATAATTGATGTGAGTGTACAAAATCGTATTCAAGAGTAAAATTTGGGTTTGTATTTCATAAGTAGAGAAATGTAAGGGATAATTGGGTGAAAAAGGGAGACATGCTTTTGGTATATTTTGTTAATTGTTTTTGACCCGCCTCGATAATGAACCAATAAATAGTTGTAAATATCAAAAAAAAAAAAATCACTTAAATATGTAATTTGGTTGTGGACATTGTTCTCGTTTCAAGAGAGTTGCTGAGGGCCATCGCTTTCCCGCCATCAATGGTTGATGTTTTTAGCAATTGCTTAAGTCGGTGAAATTGTAGTTAAAATACCTTTGTTTTTACGCTTAACCCAAGTTTCGGCATCCTTGGTAATCCAAAATTTCTATCTTGTCCTCCCCAATCCTCATTGGTCGCGTGACATTGCTCAACATCATTAGAAAGAAGATAATGGTAATAGGCACTTGTTAAGTAGTTGGAATAATCGTTAAAAAAGTTATAAACTTATTATACAATGGTCAATTTAATCATACACCGTTCAATTTGACCAATTTAATTATAACTTTTTGATGGTTTATTAATTTAGTCATTCCAACCAATTTTGACCAAAAAATCAATGACATAGACACTAGCCGAGCCTACATGACATGACTAGTCATCAAGAAATTTTGTAATTTTTTTTTTAATTTTGTGAATTTTTTATATAATTCTTAATCTTAATCTTAATCTTTTCTTTTCTTTTCTTTTTTTTCTTTTTTACTGTTCTTCTTTCCTTTCCCCATAAGTCGACGAGGCCTTAGCAAACGCTAACGAGGCAAGGGCTGTCATAGCCTGCACCAAGTTTGCGCGACCCCACGAGGGTTGCAATAGCCTATGAAGCACTGACACTCTTCAAGAGCCTACGTGTTGTGTCGGACACTTCAACACGTGTTCGACACTCTCAGACACTCTCCAATACTCTCAGACACTTTCCGACACTAGGTCAACACATGTCGGAAAATCCAACACTTGGTCAACTTTTCCGACACTCTTTGACACTCGAGTCGGAATTCTAACATACGAGTTTCCGACATATAATTTCGATATCGAGGTCAATTTTAAAAATTCAATAAAATAAAATAAAAAAATAAAAAAATAAATGGATAAAGAGGAAAAACCTAGTATTCTCTTCTCTTCTGACTCTCATTTTCCATGATATACAATTCACCTCTTAAGATTTTTTTTTTTTCCTCTTCCAACATATCTAGCATGCGAGTCTAGAATATGGATCGCTTGTTTTTTTCTCCAAATTTTATGAATTATTAAAATAGAGTTAATAAATGTAGGATTAATGCTTCTATTGTATATTTATTATAGGATTTATTTATTTATTTATTTATGAATTTGATTCAAATTAATTTGATTGAAATAATCATAAAACAATAATTTATTATGTATATATAAAAATATATTTAATATATAACGTGTCCGATATGCGAATTAAGTTTTGTTTTTTGAAAAACAACGTGTCGGTGTGTTGTGTCGTGTCATGTCAAGTATCGCGTGTCAATGTCGGTGTTACTTAGGCAATAGCCCTCGCTTCGCACAGATCAAGTGAGGAGAAGGCCGTTGGGGCCCTCACCATTCATAGATTTGGCAAGGTGGGGTGGCTGGCCCGAAAGAAAAATAGTGAAAAATAAAAAGAAGAAGAAAAAAAATAATGAATTTTTAAAGGATTACAAAAAATTATCCACGTTATTACCGGTTGTCCACACCACATAGGACGGCATTTTATGTCATTAATTTTCAATTAAAATTGATCGAAAAAACTAAATTGATAAATCATCAAAAAATTTAGAACTAACTTAGCCAAAAGATTAAGACTAAGTTGACCGTCTTATAATATGTTTAATACGTTTTTGGACAATTTTCCGAAACTTTACAATTTTCAATGCACTGGTTTTTCTTTTGGTATTACGCACAATCAGTACTTGAAAATTGAATCGTCTAAATAAAATATACTTAACAAGTATTCAGGACACTTAGGACCTTCAGAAAAATAGTAAGATCATCAAGATTTTAGTATTAAATTAAGTCACATTCAGAGCTAAATCATGGATCAAGACAATTATCTACGATAACTTTTTTCATTTACTGCTTCCTTCTATGTTGTCAATGAAAACAATTCAATTTCAAAGCCCCAAAAAAATATAACTAAATTGAAGGAAAGTCTTCAGTCTCTTGAAGATGAGAAATATGCTCATCCAACAAGACCAACTCCATGATTAAATAAAGTAAATCACAAAAGTAGAGAGAACATGCATTAACTTTAATGAAACACCTCAGAGTCAATCCCAAGATTGCTAGATTTTATCATGCCATGTGATGCACTCAAATTTTATCAATGTTCTTGAAAAAGTCCTTCGACAGTGTTCTATTCCATAATATATTTATAACATTATTTGTAAATTCTACATAACGATGGAACAATCTTGCAACCTGCTACCTATTTATCAAATATATTCATGGAACTTACCAAAAGCGTTAGCGATTTATGACCGTCAATGCCCTAACAACTTACCAACTATGTTATCCATTCACTACTCGAAACTAAGTCACAGTGGAAGCCGATAATTTACTATTGGGCTTGTCAATAATAAAATTGTTATATCATTGGTAACTAACAAATAGTTAAATGCCTACTCACAAAATCTAAAAGTATATACTATTAGGTTTATCGATGGTAACTCACCATCAATATTTCGCATTCATTACCAAACTTACATATCGACCAAACTGACAAATAATAGTAATCTACTATTGGATTTGTGGATGCTAAAATTGTTATTTCATTAGTAATTTGCAAATGGTTGTCCAGACTGACAAATAATAGCAATCTACTATTGGATTTATAGGTCATTTTTTACTTACCATCGATATTTCATATTTGCCACCGACATTACATATTTATTTTCAACAAAGCAGCATTCCATTTTTGGCAAACGGAATATTCGGAATCTGCCAAATCAATATGAACTCAATAACAAACTGCTTGAAACATCCTGCGACTACATAACTAAGTGTTTAGTCCATTCAACTCAGGTATATCCCTATAACCAGTTATTCATCATGCTTCCTACAATCGTAAGATAAACCTTTTGAAATCGTAATTTATGGTCTTTGCTTTGCAGCAAGATACAGAAGAGTGATGAATGACAACAGACTAACAAAGAGGGCCGGGTCAAGAAATATAGAAGATAATGCACAGCAGTATTATACAACATGGAGAAAAACAAAAAAATGCACTTCACCCATGTCCTAGATGAAAATCTGCACTTCACACATGTTCCTAGATGAACAGAATGACGGACGGGCCTTTCTTCCATCGACTAAAAAGAACTTGTTACACAGCATCAAGAAGAACAAGATCTAACAGAAGTTGGAATAACACTCGCAGAAATCACAATTGAGGCCACAAGGTGCGGTGCGCTTACTTTTCAAGGTTGAAGAACGGGCACTTTTGTGCTGTCGAAGGCCCTTATGTCCACCAGCGCCCTTGATCTTGTAACTCCCGAATTGTCCTGAAGAATTACAAAGCGGAACTCTCTTCCCCAATCCAATCCTGAAGTCATCTGAAGAGATATTGATTCTAAATCATCAAATCATTATTTATTAGGAAGAGGAGCTACCACCTATCTCAGCAAATGGACACCTAGCAATCTAAATATGTTGAAGTAAGAGCCTCATTGATTGAATTACCATCAGTCAAAGTACCGACTGATGGATATGACACAAATAGCATGTAATGGCTCATTCAATCATAGGCCATTGGTTTGGCACAAGAAGCATGTTGGCATATGAAAAATTTCAAGATGGCAGAAAAATTACTTGTGTATTTACGTTTCACATGCATGCTTTCGCTTTTAGTTTATGGAAATCTTCATGCAAGCAGGATACTTTATCATGCAGTGAAGTGTGTGTACAAAATACATAAACAGGGACGTTTCCAAATGTCAACTTAACATCACAATATGTTGTGTTGCTTACAAAGCAAACCGTCTTTCATTTACTAATTAGCTTTTCATTTTTCCTCTTACGGTACATATTAGACATAGTGGATGTGTCTAATTATATTATGGAAAAATTTTATTTCTAAAAGGTATCCTCATTGATGACCAATTTTCAAAACCCAATACTTTCAATGAAACATCAAAACAACAAACTTAGACAATTTATATGAGCCTACTCTCTCACATGATTGATTCAATATATACATCCCAAAATAAGCTTTGATTTTCAAACTTTGCTAGAACACAGGCATAGTTGGCATGAAATAGGAAAAGTTCACTTCAGGCAATTGATGTTCTCAACATTACTCCATGTCCCATCAGGCTTGACATGTCTGTGCACATCCCTGGAATTTGGAGCATCGGGTTCTGCTAGAACATTTGGAGCCAGAAACAAATAGAAGTACCAGCATGCAAGTTCCTATGGCTCGAAAGTTTACCGAGTCTTGCTGGTGAATTCATCAACTGGCAGATCTCTGTTTTTTGCAAGTACTTTTAGCTTTCTACAGAAGAACTGCTAGAGTTGGTTCATGCTGATGGTTTATAGGTCAATGAGGAATCATATAGTGCATAAAGCCAGATACTTCAATACCAACCACATTTTCGCAGTCCATGTGATGATTATTTCTTGAATTCGTTACCCAGAAGCACAGATTAAGTAGAGTATGACAATGGGAAAGAGAAATGTTGCAGTCAGAAAACAGGGAAAAAAGAAGAAAAAAATGGAAATATTCACCTTGGAGAGACACTCTGTTGAGAATAATGTCTACCAATTGTAGATAAAGAGAAAAGTGCATTACTCACCTAGAAGAAAGAAATAAACTCCACCTTCTCTCAATTGGAAATAAAGAGCATCCTTGCAGCTCACTGTTAAGATCGCTACATGCGTCGACCACCACATTGATACATCTAGGGACAATTACAGTGCCTCAAGCAGCAATTTTTATAGTGCCTCTCACGGGGCTGATCCTGAATGTTGCAAAAGTCTATTTCCTTAATTTCCAAGCTTTTGCACTTTAATAGGTCTGGCAATCTGTTAAGAGAATAGCATTCAGACATAGAAAACCTTCTCAATTGTGATGCTTGTTCGAGACCATCAAGGTCCTTAATGTTGCAGCGAGATATCTTTAACACTTGCAGGAGCCTTAGATTCCCAAGACCAAGAATTTTCCATGCATTGCAGTTACAGAGCTCCAACTCGGACAGAGTTTCCAGATTAGAGAAATCCATCCCCTGGATCTGGCAATTCTTGATAAGCAGTTTTGATAAGCTTGAGGGAAGTTGTGGGAGGTCTAGCAGGTTTATGCAGGACAAATCAAGTTTTCTAAGTTGAGTAAGAGCAGTAAAATCTTCTGGTAGCCTAGTAACATTGGGAAGGCACAGTGTTAGGGTTTCTAAGTTGGATAAATTTGATATCCAGGCAAAGCTTTCAGTTTGGGACAGTTCAGAGGAAGATATCTCCTCTTCATCGGGATCATTAACCAATTCCAAAACTTTCAAATCTCTCAAATACGAAAGAGCCTGAACTATCCTCATATTTTTGGTTCCCCAGCGCAAACTCACTAAACTAGATGGTAATCTTGGTAGAGTCTGAAGTTCGTCACATTGGAGCAAGTGGAGGGTCTGGAGATGAGAAAGCTCACAAATGCTCTCAGGTAGGCCGAAAATCAAGGTAAATGATAACTTCAAGATTCTCAAAGATGATAACCCCGAAATATCACATGGAATTTTCCCACTCAAAGGGCAGCCAGAAAATGTTATGACTTCCAACTTCTCTAGATTTGCAATATCTTTAGGAAATTTTCTTACGTGAGTATTCTTCATTCTTAGCACCTCAAGTCTGCCCAAATTTTTTATCGATTCTGGCAATACCTGAATTCTGGTGTTTGACAGATCCATTTTCCGTAGTGACGTAAGCATCCCAATGGAGTCTGGAAGTGCAGTAATCCGCTGACAGTCTCTTAAAGACAGCTCCACAAGTGCCTTCAACAACTTAACAGAATTTGGGACTCCTGTGATGATAGCTTTATCCAATGCAAGATATGACAGGGACCTTAAACAACCAATAGACTCGGATATTTCAGCCATATTTTTGCAGCCTGATGCACTAAGAGTTTTAAGGTGCTGCATAGAACCTCGTAAGAAACGAAGGTGACATATGGGAGTTTCATCAATCAGAAGCTCTTCCAAATCATCCAAGGAACCCATCTCTTCCGGCAGCAGCGCAATAGGAGTGGACTTGATGTTCAAAGACTTCAAACATTTCAAATTACCAATGGATTTGTCAATAAGTGACAAATGAGAACATCGTTCAAGAATCAGTCTTTCTAATTTGCTACCAGGTGGGAAGCATGGCGTTTTACATAATTGACTGCAACCAGTTAGCTCCAAAACTTTCAATTTGTTTGCCTTCTGCGTAACAGAGACAAAAACAGTTCAGTATCAGTTAGCTAGTGTTCACAAAAAGTCGAAAAAGGAACGGGTCTTGTACCTCCCTTACTTGTGTCCAACCTTCCCAGTCATCTGCCACTGCGCTCCAGGAGAGATCAAGAATGACCAAGTTCTCTAGACACAAAATAAGAGGCTCAGAGCTCTTACGGCACCCTCGCCAATCAAGCCATCTTAATTTTAAAAGAAGACTAGCAAAATTTCCACTCATATTGGCTCGATCCAACTTAAGGAACCTTAAGTTCAATAGCGGGCCACATTCATCAGATGTGAAACGGTCATCAGATCCATTGTCGAAGGTGAGAGCAAGGCCTTGAACATTTGGAGCACCCTGCCAGTTTGAACATAAAGGTAATGAATAGGAATTTGCACTTTGTTATAGAATTGCTTGAATTTTCTCCAATTCTACAAATTGAAATTTAGAAGGGAATCGGGCAAATTACAAAAAAAATTAACTACAGGTAGAAAAGAAAGTAGTGCTGGCTTTCAGGTTTACCTCCTTCTTCCGTAGAGTGGATAGGGCTTCACTGTGCACCCACAACCTACTTCGATTACCAGGAATAGAATTTTCATCTAACACAATTTTTCTGCCTAGAGTTCGCAGTAGATCGTGCATTAATAGCTCCTTGTTTTCCCCAATTTTGACCAAGGACATTACAAGGAGATCTTCAATCCCACTAGTAGGATAAAGTTTACAGTCTTCCCACATGTAAAAAGCAACTCTCTTCTCCTTTCCAATAAGAAAACATGCTATATCTAGAAATATTTCCTTGGCATTTTTTCCTAAAGCATCGTAACTTATCTTCAACACGGGTTCGACTTTCTCATGAGGAGCGTCCTTCAATTTCTGCAACATATCTTTCCATGTACCCTCCAATTTTTTAAACAAACGCGAACCTATCACCTCAAGTGCTAAAGGAAGTTGCCCACTAGCTGATACGATGTCCCTGGAAAGATTTTCAAAGCCCTTGATGGGAGAATCCCTTCCAAAAGCCCGCTTTGAAAACAATTGAAGAGCTTTATCTTCTTCCATTGGTTCAACCTTAAAGGTCTCAGCCTCTTTGAACTTCAAAAAACTGTCCCTCGTTCTAGAAGTCACAATAATCCTGCTTCCTGGACCAAACCAACTAAGCTCCCCAACAACCGCATCAAGTTGGTCAAAATCATCCACATCATCAAGGAGAATGAGCACCTGCTTATTGCGAAATTGTTCAGCAAGAACTACCCTGGCATCATCAGAACATCTGAACCTTACACATCTTTTCCGAAGGTCTGAGATTAACTGATTTTGCAAGGACAAGGTCCCATCATGTTGATATAATTCTCTAATTTCCTTAAGATAACTATAACATTGAAAACGATCAAAGAGTTTATTGTAAACAACTTTCGCAAGAGTAGTCTTGCCAACCCCACCAATACCATATATTCCAAGGAATCTAACATCGCTCCCACATATTTCAATTACTTGCCCATCGCGATGCATAATGCCGAGCTTTGTCATAATCTCTTGCACGTGATGGTCAACTCCAACTAAATGATTTGTCACAGTTAGTCGACCCTTCTTCAGCATTTGCAGAACAATTGGGATGAGTTCGTCTATGAGCATGGAATGATGCCTACAGAAATCAAATTATGGAGACATGATGAAGAAAGTGAATTGGAATAACACACAACATAGCAAAGGAGAATGAGCAGAGTTGGACAAGGAGCAATGCACCATGAGGCAAGAACAAAGGAAGTATTTAAATGCACTTCCAAAGATCCTGCATGCATATGGTCTAACTTGGTCTTAAAGCCAAATGGTTAAGGGGAGTTGCTAAACAGGAAAACTTGAAAATGAATAATCTCATATATAGCACCCGATCTGATTCATCAATTTTGTAAATCAATTTGAAGATTGAATTGGATTACCCGTTATGTATTTTAGCCGTTTCAAATCCCCTTAACCTTCCAATCTCTTTGAGAGCCAGCTTCCACTTCTTAATGGTCTCACTATCGACTCCCTTCATCTCGTGTTCGAGAAAGCTCTTCTCAAAAGAATTCCTCTGGTCTTTCAAATCCGAGAGCTCAATCTCATAGAAAATGGGAATGGTTTCTCGACTCATCGTTTGCTTGCACTCTAATATTTGGACCAACTCCATGAGGCAGCTTCTGCTGGAAGCATAATCCCTGGAGATGATAGGAATCAAAACCTTCGACTGTTTGATCGCTTCAACCAGCTCAGGCGTGATCCCTTTTCCCACAGGCAGCTCATCATCATCTCGAAAGACGCGTATCCCAGCATCTGTCAAGCTTTTGTAGAGGAAATCTGTAAAACCCTTGCGAGTATCCGGCCCTCTAAAACTCAAGAACACATCAAAGTTGTTTCTAGCCAAGTCAGAGACTGGTGTCAAGGACGAAACGGGCAATTCCTGTCAAGTGAATAAATTGAGTTTATCACATCCAGCGTAAAATGTCTACTACGTCCACTGTAGTTAGAAAAGAAATATTCAAACTTGGAAATCGAAATGTATCCATACTCTGCATATGCTGCTTGCTAATTTAATCTAACACTGATATGCTGTAACCATTGATAATGCAAATTTCCCGGCCAAAGGAATTATAAGAAAAGAGAAACACAAGGGTCAGTACAGAATCAAGACGCAAAGTCAAAGAATCTCACCGGAGTAGTCCTCCGCCTCTTCAGAGAAGCAGCAGCATCGTGACCGGCCCGAGAGTCATCACATTCCCAAGCAGTATTCTGAAGCGACGAAAGCATCACAGTCCTTGATTCCATCTTCTTACACTGCCATGCGTGTGGGAGTAGGACAAGCTTTGTTATTGATTGGAACGAGTGAAACACCATTTCGAAGGTCGAGTTCCCAGATTCAGAACCACTTTACAACGTCAATAAGGAAACACCTTGTTGACTCCGACTTTGTAAAAAGAATTTTAGGAGCTTTTTAACAAAATGCGTTCTCAGGACAAAATGCTTAATGCCGAGCAAGCGTCATCATCATGTCAGCATCCTCAATCTCTATGGACTACAATTTGGCAAACCCAGCACTACCCAAAGGTTCGGTTTTCCCTATGGAGTGTATAAACTAATGCGCTGCCGACAAGAAAAATCTTTAATAGAGAAAAATGGTACCTGATCCACTTTGCCTAATATGTCACGAAGCCCCAGAAACCCTCCAGCATCTCCTCCTCCTATGTGCGTGGACACAACGGATATGGTCAGACCCCCGCATCAAGTTGAATACGGCTGTCGAAAAAATCACAAGAATGGATAAATGGATCTCGGAGAACCTGTCTCCCCAGGATGAGCTGAACTCAAACGCACTTCTCGCTGGTATATTATGGCTGATCTGGAAAGAAAGAAATGCATGGGTCTTTCGAAACAGCAAACTAAAGCCATACAAAATTGTGGACGAAGCAAGTAGTGATATAGAACTCTATAGAAAATGGAATCCCAGTAATGCTAAACAGCAAAGAAATGAAATGGGAGGTTTGCCAAAGGAAGAGTGGACTCCACCGCCTACAGGCTCGCTGAAATTAAATGTGGATGGATCTTGGTGTAGCGACTCAAAACAGGGAGCTGTTGCCAGATTATGCAAAGACCATTGCGGGCGTCTCGTGGGTGGCTTCGTCAAGAAAGTCCTTGCTCCGTCCGGCCTCGTCGAGGAAACCCTAGCTTTGAGGGAAGGTCTGTTCTTTGTGGAGAAGACGCGGACAGGAGCTCTTCAGTTCAGTGAACAGAATCAAACGAGTACACTAGTTCAGTTTCTGCTTGTGGCTGACAATTTGACGGCAGGAAACGCTATCTTGGGCCGGGCTGAAGTCCCATGGGCTGTCCAATCGGTAGTGGTGGACTGTCAACAATCGTTGGGCTCTTTAGCTGGGGTGTTTGTAGCCATTTGTTCGCGAGAAACGAATCGGACCGCGGATTGGATTGAAAAGGCCTACCGAAACGACTCCCTTGCAACCTAAGTAGCACTAACACAACACGTCAATACGTTATTTTTTAAAAATAGAAAACTTCGATATGTTGGAATACGTTATATATTAAATAAATATTTTTATTTTTAATTAATTTGATTCAAATTTACAAATAAGTAAATAATAAAAAAGCTTACAATTAATTTACATTAATAATATTAATAAATCTATTCATAGAAAATTCGAAAAATATATTCATAGTTAATGTGTATCCATATATGGGGACATGTTTCTAATTTTAACAAAAATTACGAAACTAATGACTAACAAGATATTAGAATCAACTTATTTAAATAAATCTACGATTTTCTATAATCATCCAAATTTATCATTATTTAATAGCTAATGCTTTTATTTTTCGAAATTACTTTTTGGCCTCATTTATTTATTTTTCTGACAAAAAAAAAAAAAAAGAAAGCCCCGCACACCTCCCCAACCCCACTCCCCCCAAAAAATTGTTCCCTCTCTCTCGTTTCTTTCCCTCTATCATCTGTCGCTTCATTTCTTGAAAAGTGTAGTCATCCTCCACCCACACCAAGTCCATTCAATCAGAGTCCCAATTTTTAATTTGTTTGTCTATTCTTCTTCTTGCTAGAACTGAAAGAGGAGGAAACTCAAACCCAAATCACCAGCCGCAACCTCCTCTTCATCCTCCTCATATGATCCTCTTCCTCTTGATCTATACTCTCTCTCAATCGCGAGCCGCCGCAACCTTGCCTCCACACTCTGTCGCCTTCTTCAACAATTCTCTGGCCCTCACGTAGTCACAACTTCACCGTCACTCGCAGTCTCGCCTCTACTCCCTCACCCTCACCTCCACACTCTATTGCCTTCTTCAACAATTCTCTCTCCTTTCGCACTTGCAGACCTGCCCGAGAAACCACCATGCCTCTCAAAATTCCGAACACGTGTGTCGAAGCGTGTCGGAAGAAGTTGACCACGTGTTGGATTTTCTAACACATGTTGACCGCCTGTCAAAGCATGTCCAAGCTTGTCTAAGCGTATTCGACACGTGTTGGGGATTTCGACGCAACATGGAAGCTTCTAGAATGTGTCCGTGCTTCATAGTTTGCAACAAATTGGTTGTCTAAACCTCCCCCATTATCTCTTATCTTTATTATGTTTTGACTTGGGACAATGTTCTGGTACTTTTCCTATGTAGTAATGAAAGGAATATTTCTTTGACCAAAATAAAATAAAATCTTGTGACACATATATGACTATAAAAATAATCAATGTGACCTATAAAAAATGGAACCATACCAAATATTTTGGGTTAAGTCCATTTGACACAATGAAAATTCATCCTACTCTTGCCAATGGGGTGGAGAAAAATAAAACCCTTTCATCAACAGAAAAATTTTAAAAATCCAAAATTGAAAAAGTAAAACAAAACAATCAACTTCTTTAAAAGTTAATACTACAAAAAAACTTCAAAACGATACACTTGTAACAAATTTATCTTAAATTAATTTTTTAACTATAGAAAACTTCAAACTAGTGCATATATAATAAATTTACCGAAAACTAAATTTTTCACAACTAAAAACCTAAAATCGATACATTTGTGACAAATTTATTCTCTATTAGTTTTCATTAGATGTATTACTAAATTGAATAACATATGGTAGTTGACGGATATAATAGTTTAAGATTTTTGTGGTTAGAAAATTAGTTTAGAGTATATTTGTCACATGTATACTAGTTTGGATTTTTTCATTATATTAACTTGTTTCTTCAATTCCATGAAAGACCTCTAATTGGTACATATGATAAATTTACCTCAAACTAATTTTTTAATCATGAAATATACAAAATTGGTATATATGTGATAAATTTACCTCTAACTAATTTTTTAAACTCCAAAAACTCAAAACTGGTACACATATGATAAATTTACCTTAAATTAATTTTTTAACCATCAATATCCCTAAACTAATAGTTATAAATATGCCATCCATTAAATTGGATTAATATACAAAAAACATAAAACCGATACATTTGTGATAAACGGGAGGTAAAATCCTAAATTGTTAAACTCGTCAACCACCACCTATCATTCAACTCAATAATTTAACAATTAATATTTAAGGAAACTAATTGAAGGTAAATTTGTCATAAGTATAAAATTTAGGTTTTTAGTGGTCAAAAAGTTAGTTTTGCTTAAATTTGTTACAGGTGTATCAATTTGAAATTTTTGAAAGTCAAAAAATTAGTTATGGATAAATTCGTCACATATATACTAGTTTTAGATTTTTTTTATGATAATAACCATAAAAACAATAAAGACGGGAAGTTTTAAAATAAAAAGAAATCAAAGAGAGAAAATGGCAAGTGAGAGAATGGAAAATGGTTGGAACTAAGAAGATTTGGTGATCTTAGGAAAACAAAACAGACATTAATTTTTTTAAAATAAAATGATATAATAAGGACAAAAAATAAATTAATAAAAGAAATCAAAGTGAGGGAATGGCAAAAATGGCAAAGGTTGACAAGGGTTGGTGATCATCGAGAAAGAAAAACTAATTTTTTTAAGGATAATACAATGAAAAACTCAAATTAATACACTTGTAACAAATTTATTCTAAATTAATTTTTTGACTACCAAAAAACCCCAAAGTAGTGAATTTGTGATAAATATACTATCCATTAAATTGGATTAATACCATAAACTAGCCTATCACATGTTATCAAACTCAAAATTTGATAATAACATTTAATGGAAACTATAGATTGTATATTTGTCACAATTTATTTAAGATAAATTTGTTATAGATCTACCAACTTGGAGTTCTTTGTGGTATTAACCCATTTTTTTTAAAATATAAAAAATAAATTAAGGAAGAAAAAAGAAATCAAGGAGAGAGAATGGCAGGTAAGAGAATGGCAAATGGAAGCGGCTGACGAGGTTTGGTGATCTTTGAGAAAACAAAATAGCCATATACATTTTTTTTTTTGAAAAAAAGTTAAGGGTTAATATCATGAAAAACCCAAACTAATATACCTATAACAAATTTAACACAAACTAATTTTTTGATAACTAAAAATCCCAAACTAGTACACATTTGACAAACTACACTTGTAATTACTCTATGTTAGTTTCGATTAATATCGTCAAATTGCTAAAATGGATAATATGTGACAATCGACTATTATATCAGTTTGAGATTTTACTCTCGTTTGTCACATTTGTATTGATTTTGTGATTTTTTGTGATATTGATCCGATTTAATGGAGGATATATTTGTCACAAATTGACTAATTTGGAATTTTCGGCGATCAAAAAGTTAGATTTGGGTTTAACTTATTACAATTATACCAAATTTAGATTTTTTATGGTAAGTTGAGATAAAATTGTTATAGGTGTACCCGTTTAGAGTTTTTTATGGAAAAAAAATTATTTTTGAGTAAATTTATCATAGGTATACTAGTTTGGGGATTTTTGTGTTATTAACCTTATTATTAAAACAATAAGGCCAAAAAGAAATAATGATGATGATGATGATGATAACGACGATGATAAAAGAAATCAAAGAGAGAAAATGACAAATGGAGCAGCCAGCAAGGGTTGGTTATCTTCGGAAAATTCTTTAAAAAATTTAAACAATAAGGCTAACAAGAACAAAAAAAAAAAAAAAAAAAAAAAAAATCAAAGAGGGAGAATGGTAGCTAAGGGGTTATTTTGCAACGTGCCAAATAGTACCCGATTATGATTTTTTGTTCCCGATAGTGGTTTTGGAACAAAATCACGTGTAGTAAAATTTTTGTTCCCGACAACAGATTTGGAGTAGAATCAAAAAAAAAAAAAAGTTGATTCATATTCTAAGGAATAAATTTGAGAATCAAAACCAATTTCTTCTTCTTCTTCTCTTTTCTTCTCTTTTCTTCTTCTTCATTGACGCCATCTCGCGACCATCCCGCGATCGCCATCCGGCACACCGCCGCCCGCCGCCTCCCATCCCGTCCGCCACCACCGGTTGCCGGTCGATCCGGCAAGCTTGTCGCGAGACTCGCTAGGCCGGGCGAGGTCGGCGAGCTCGGCTGGAGGCAAAGCCCGGCCACCGGCGAGGCCGAGCCTCGTCGCTGGGCAAGCCTCGCGACGCCCGGCCCCGCCGGTGGCCGGGCGGGCTCGCCCGGCTCCAACGAGGCTCACCTAGCCCCGCCAGTGGCTAGGCAGGCCTCGCCTAGCCCCGGCAAGGCCGGCCTAACCACCGGCGAGGCTCAGCTGACGAGGGCCGGCCTCACCAAGGGACAGCGATGCTCCGGTGAGGTCGTCGGCCCTCATCTAGCCAATCGTTGGTCCAGTGACTGGCCACAAGAAAAAGAAGAAGAAGAATAGAAGAAAAAGGAAAAAAAAAAAAAGAAAAAGAGTAAAAAAGTAAAAAAAATATTTAAAAATTAAAAGAAATTGATTTGGAACAAAATCAATAAGCACGGTACCAAACGCAATTTTATTCTAGAATTAGAAATTTTAGATAGTTACCAAATAATTTAAAATGTTCGGAATTTATTCCGGGAACGAATAAAAAAGAATCATTTCTAATCAAAATATGTTAAAAGAAGAATCATTCCCAAACGCCGCCGGTGGCCGGGCGGAGCCTTGCCCAACCCTGGCAAGGCTGGCCTTGCCCAACCCTAGCAAGGCTGGCCTTGCCACCGATGAGGCTCGGCCAACGACAGGGTGAGATCCCGAGGGCGACCTTCGTTTGAGGTCGTCGATGGCCGGTCGCCGGTCCTAGCGACCGGCCACAAGAAGAAGAAGAAGAAGAAGAAGAAGAAAGGAGAAAAAAAAAAAGAAAAAAAAAAAAGAGTAAAAAAGTAAAAAAATTTATTTAAAAATTAAAATAAATTGATTTGGAATAGAATCAATGAGCACGGTACCAAACGCAATTATATTCTAGAATCAGAAATTTTAGACAGTTACCAAACATCTTAAAATACTCAAAATTTGTTCCCGGGAACAGAATAAAAAAGAATCATTTCTGATCAAAATCTGTTTCCGAAAACATAATCGTTACCAAACACACCTTAAGAGAATGATTGACAAGTGTTGGTGATCCTTGGGAAAATGGGCAAATTATCCACAAAATATAAAATCTATTATAGGACCCAAGTAGATCTTAAAAGGCTCATAGGGAAGAAACAAGTGGGAAATCCATCCTAGGGCGAGAGACCCCACAATGTCACCCCTTATTTCCTCCTTAGGAAGAAAAAATTAGAGTTTATAATTAGGGGGCCTCATTGTGGTGAAGATAGATAAATGTTAGTGATTCTAGGGAAAATGGGAAAATTATCCACAAAATTTAAAATTTATTACACTTTTATTTATTTAGTTTTAAACTTTTCAATTTTGTCAATTGAGTCATAAAATTTTTACATTTTATTAATTAAGCCATCTTTTAGCTGAAAATCACTAACGTAAATGACAATCATCTACATGGGAAATAATGATGGTTTTTGGGGAATAAGGATAGGCTAACTCTGTGCTAGCAGCCACAATAATACAGAGGAATAGCGAATAACTAGAGCTATTACTCACTACATAAAAAAAGTTCCATTAATGAAAGATGTAAATAATTTATATCAATAAAATAAGGGAAAATCTCAAGTAGGGACCCAAAGTGCCATCTTTTTCTTAAAAAATGACCTAAAGTGAAATTTGTCTTAAATAATGACCCAAAGTGGTCATTTAGTCTCAAAAAATGATCTCACTTACCAGCCGATGAATATATGTATTTCTTATGCATATTCCGGTGGCCTGATAAGGGCATTTTCATCCTTTTATTTTTATTTTTATTTTTCCATTTTTGGTTGTCTTGTTCATCATCTTCTTCATCTCATGTTCATCTTTTTCTTGCTCAGATCAAGAACACCAAACTTGGGGAAAGGCTGGCGAGCGCCAACCATTGGTAAGGGGCGGTGAGGGCTCGACGCCCATCACTAGCGGTAGCAAGTGAGGGCTTGCAGGCCGACCTCACTAGATCTAGTGAGGATTGGCCTCGCGTGGGGCCAACGGGGCTCGACGCCCATCATCACAGCGGGCGAGGGCCATTAAGCCCTTGTTGGCCGTGGGGAGGGGGGCTATCCAAATCGAGGCCCTACAAGGAGGTGCTTAAGGGAAAAATGGGTAGCTGGAAAGTTGTCGCTTTGGGAGCGGTGATGGGAGGAAGGGATGAAGAAGGTGACGTGGGTGTCCTAGTCATGGTCATGGCAGAAGATGAGATTGTTGGTGGAGTAGTGGGTGGAATGCGGGGAGGTCGCCCCTCACCCGTAGCCGACAAAGGCTCACCCACCTCACCAGCCACTGATAAGGGTTGGCGAGGGCCTACAAGCCCTCGCCCGTAGCCATCGAGGGCTCGACGGGCCTTGTCGACTGTGGTTGAGGCCACCGAGTCGAATTGCAAGTCCTTGCCCATGGCCGGCTGAGCCCTCACCCACTGCCGACGATGGGCATCTAGCCCTTGCTAGCCCTTACCAACGGTTGGTGCTGCCGGCCCTTCCCAAGTTTGATGTTTTGATCTGGTCAAGAAGAAGATGAACAGGGGATGAATAAGATGATGAACAGTGTAACCATGACCCAAAAAAAAAAAAAAAGAACAAGACAACCAAAAATTAAAAAATATTTTTTTTGTACAAAAATACCCCCGATAAAGCCATTGGAGTATCCATCGGAGATGCATCTGTTCATCGGCCCTCGAGCGAGGTCCTTCTTTGAGATTAAATGAACATTTTGGGTTTTATTTGAAACAAACTCTACTTTGAGTCATCTTTTGAAAAAAAAGGAAGGCACTTTGGTCCTTATTTAAGATTTTCCCATAAAATAATAATATTAATTATTTAAAATTTCTAATATTTTATTTTTATTTGAATTTTTTATTCATAATATATTTTATTATATTTTCAATTTTAAAAGATAATTTTTAATAACTTTTTTTGAAATTTTTAATTAATTTTTTATTTTCCTTCTTTTTCTTTTTTTTAATTGTGGCCTTGCTGGTTCTAGGAAGGGTTATGATGCCCTCACCCAACCTAGCTCAAGGTCACAATGACCTCGCTAAATATGGGCAAGGCCGACAAAGGGCCATGACCCTCACCAGCCACAATTAAAAAAAAGGGTTAATACCTAAAAAACCTCAAATTGGTATATTTATGATAATTTTATCTTAAATTAATTTTTTGACCATAAAAAATCGCAAACCGATACACTCGTGACAAATGTGTCCCAACTGATCATAAAAAACCATAAACTAGTATATTTGTGACAAATTTACTCCAAACTAATATATTCGATTGCCAAAAACCCCAAACTGGTACATTTGTGATAAATATACCTCCATTAAATTAGATTAATACCAAAAAAAATCACAAAAATTATATGACTGTAACAAATGGAGAATAAAATCTCAATTGATACACCAATCAACTATCATGTATCATTCAACTTAATAATTTGATAGTATAATTTAACGAAAACTAACAAATGACAAATTTGTCACAAATATATCAGTTTGGAGTAAATTTATCAAAGATGTACCACTTTGGGGTTTTTAGTGGTCAAAAAATTAGTTTTTGATAAATTTGTCACTAGTGTACTAGTTTGCGGTTTTTCAGGGTATTAATTTTATAAAAAACTAAAGAAGGATGTCGCGACCAAATTTTTGGTGTGAACCACCTAAGGTTTGGCTAATGGATTGTTAAACCTAGACTTAATGCAGGCTCTCCCAAGTCCATACCAATTCTCGACTTAAATTCATGTTCTTAACATGCAAATGATTTTCAATAAGGAGTCGCCACTAATCTATTTTTTGGTGGGTCGATTAGAAACCCAACTAAAATAACGGGAGAATTATTTTACTCCTACGAACCGGAGATTTATGAGTTTGGAGACTTGGTTACGCTAGATTTCTCTAACGCCCTTTCGGTATCATTATTTAATTTTCAAAAATGTTTTCGCAGGCAACTTTGATTAATTTTAAATCTATTTTCCTAACATGTGAGGTGATCATGCAGATGCGCAAATCACCAATTTAACACCCAAGAAAGCAATTAAATAATACAGAACTTACCTCAAAGCAACGAAATCATCTGCAATGTTAAAATAAATTCCACATCAACATCCCTAGATATGGTTTCTAATTAACACACAATTTTTATTTTGTTTTCGCTTATTGAAAATCATGCAATTGTAATGCAATGTTAATTGAATGACCTAATTCCAATGACATGTAATTTCTAATTAAATTGGCATAGCAAAAATACTAAATGACATGCATCTCAATGAATCGAACCCTAATGACGTGCATATGACAATTTTTCTTTTTCCTAAAAGGATGCATTTTATCCTAAATAATAAAACTAATTCAACTTATGACATTTTTTTGTATTTTTCTATGAAATTCGGAATAAAATGTGAAAACTATCTAACTAGATTAAGATTCTATTCAATTTGCATTAGGAATTAGGTTAAGCCAAATCCTAATTTAAACTAAAATATCATCTTAACCCAAATAATCCTAAAATGCAATCTATCAATATCTAAACTTATATTAAATTAAGAAAGATATTATCTAGAATTAAACTAAGTACAATTTTACCCTAATATGCAATGACGCGTGCACAGTATGCTCTAACTCTACATGACATATGCATTATGATTTTTTTTTTGTTTTTCCTTTTTTTTAATTTCGAAATTAATAATTGCCCAATAATTAAACATGCAATCCAAATTTTTAAAAAAAAAAAAAGAACTAGCAACCTAAATTAATTGATTTGATTTTTTTTATTTTTGAAAATTTGAAGTAAAATACCTATTATGAACATGCAAACTCTAAACTACATTTTTTTATTTTTTTTAAAAAAGAAAATTAATTTAAGTAACACCACAGCAAATCAAGCCATATTGATACCCAAATTGACGAACCATATCTCGTGCATGAGATCGGGTTGGCCAATTTCACATAAATACGAATCGGATCTTGGGCGGGAGAGCCTAGAGACACTCAGAGATGCCAGGATGGAAACGTTTCTAACCTACCCAAGCTGCATTTCTTGAAGGATCCTACCAAGCTGGAGAAGAAGAGGAGTTTAGAAAGCCATGGAGAGAATTTTCACAAAGCACTCTTTACTTCAGGGGACTCGCCCAAAACATTACACCCTCCTTGCCTTATATAGGCAATAAGAGGTCAAGGACACACACACGGGGACCTAGCTCATGGGTGGAAACAAACATGGCACCGAAAGGGAATTATTCGCACACTATGAACAGATGGTGTACGTGAACAAGACATTCCCTAGCCTAGTGCTACAGTAAAAGTGAACAGTGATTTGCTACAGTGAAACTGTACGGACTCAACGGTCTCATCCGTCACGAGCATTGTAGCTACAAACTGAGTCATTCGAGCTGTCTTCTAGTAGATGTGCCTCGTACTTTTGTTCAAGGGCTTCAAGGTCTTCTGGTGAGAGGATTTGGTTTAACCTTCGTGATGAGGATGCTTGTTCATGAGCCCAATGTGATGCTTCTTCTTCAGCCCAGTTTGTATTTCCATCTTGATTAGGAATTCTTGGCTGAGGCCAGTTGGATGGATCTGCATAGAAAGATGCGTCCATGCTTTGGAATTGTTCGTAGGGATCTGGGACGGAGGTCCTCCAAAGCGTGCATAGGGGTCCGGGTGGATTGGACAATGTCATCTTCGCTTGTCATTTCGGGCTCTTGGGACGATGAGGCTTGTCTGTATTGTCCGAGTGCTTCCTTAGCTTTTGGTGCTAGGTCATAATGATCCCACGTAGTGGGTGCATTATTCCAAATATCCTCGGGAATGGTCTTGTTTTCCGGCACGGGATTTCTGCGGAGTTCTCGATATTCATGTTCACAAAGTCGAACAGATCTAGGATAAGATTTGTAAATCCGGGCTTCTCGGCTGTTCAAGTTAGGTTTATAGGATGTGGTTCCTATTTCTAGTGGTGCATCGAGAATGCTTCTATTATTTCTGCAAAAATTCCAAGGACGTCTAAAAAACAGAATGGTATGGACCTCGGGATTTGGCGTCATAGATCTCAGTTCTTTTTCCAAGTCTTGTTTCCAGCATGTAGGATGATATAACCAATTTAGAAATTCTAAAAGATTTCTATCACATTCTTTTTCAATGTTTCTTCCGAGCAGAAATACCCTTGTGAGGTTGGCAATGAATCTTCTGGTTGGTATTTCAAAAGCTATTAGATACTTATTAGTTAAGTACCATAATAACGTTTTGAGCTGTTCAGGGAAATCATCTTCCTTCCAGATAAGAGGATGAATGAATGGATAATTCATATTTAATCCAAAAGGATAAAGAATCGAACCTCCATTGAATCTGAATAGGTCTGTGTGGCTTTGCCATATGAGGTTCTCCGGGTTCTCGGCAAAGGCGTCGTTCGGATTTCGGGATTTGGATAATCTCACGAGGGGATATTTCCAGCTTTGTGAATCTTTGATGTTCTCGATTTTGTATTTTACTCCATGGTTGAGCATATGGAAAGCAGGTCTTTTAATATACATGTTGATCTCGGCTGGTGCTTTTGGCCCTGATAAGAAGTCAGCAAGTACATTCTTCTTTCCAGGAATATGCTTGGTTTCAAAGGAGTATTTTGAAAACCATTCTGCCCATCGTCTGGGAAATTCTGGAGGGATCTGGAGAGTAACAAAATATTCCTTTTCAGTAGCAGGAATAGGGTGCTGGTCGAATTTGGAGGACTGGACGTACTCCTTTACTTGCTTTGGGGTCTGGTAAATAAGTTGGCGGATGGAGCGAATGGGTGAGAATGAAGAGGTTGGTTTTGCGAAAGCAGAATAAGGGTTCATAAGGGGGAGTTGGGTTTCAGAAATCTTGGTTTCATCACTAAGAGAGACTTCATAAAGATAGTTTATCTTAGAAGCATTAGAGACACGAAACTCAGGAGGTGTTGAGGATGAGGACGAAGGTGCAAGGGACACTGGTGCATCGAGGATGAGTCGGATTTTGGGCGCGAAAATCGGACTGACAATCACTAATTTCAAGGCAATTTCATATCATGGAATTTCAACTTCACATTAAAGGAATAATTACACTAAAAGGATAAAATAAAATAGCAAAAATAATAAAACAAAAATGAGATAAAGAAAATACCTAAATTTTCTTTTGCTTTTCTCTTTTCTTTTTCTTTTCTTTTTTTCTGAAAAAGAAAAAGAAAAATAACTCAGTGGCCGGTCCGGCGAGGGGAGATCGTCGGCTAGGGTTTCGGCGAGGGCACCGGGAGCGGCGCGACGGCGGCGTGGCACCAGGGGACTTCGGGATCGGCACGGGGCGACGCGGGCGGCACGGCGAAACCGGTGAGCGACGTCGCGGGCGGAGCAGAGCCGGGTCTCTTGGCGTCGATCACGCGGGCTGCAAAGGTCGGATCGTGGCTACCGCGGGGACCTCGAATCTGCAGGCGCGGTGGTCTTCGGCTGAGGCGGAACGCGGCAAGACCAGAGGTAGCGGCGGCAGCATCGGGGAAGGGCAGCGGCGTCGTGGACCGGCGCTGGGTTGCGGCTTCACGAGGGGAAGGCGGCTAGGCGTCGAGGCGTTCCATCGGGTCTGATCTACACGTGGTTAGGAGCGGAGCAAAGGCGGCGTCAGATCTAGGTCTTCATCGAGATGGGTAGAGACAGATCTGCAGAGGTGGGTCGCAACGGCAGGGATTGGCGCGGCGTTCGGGGGTTCCTGTTGCAAGCGCGGGCAGAGACGAGGCGGAGGCGGCGGGTCGCGGGCCAGAGTAGGCGGCGGCGCGTCGTCGAGGCTCCGGGGGCTCGGCGTCGGGGCGGCGCAGGTCGACGGGGCTCGCGGGTAGACACTGGCGGCCCGAGCGCTCACGGACGGAGATCGGCGACGGCGACGCCGGGGTTCGACGGCGACAGGGCCGGCGAAGGCCCTCCCCTGCGGGGAAGATGAACAGTCGCGCAAGGGGAGGGCTTTCTTTTTTTTTTCTCTTTTTTTTACATTTCCTCTCTCCACTCACTTTTTCACCTTTTGCTCTCTTTTTTTTACCGACAGAAAGGACCCCCTTTTCCCCACCGTACGCAACTCTTTTACACACCAAAAAAATATATCTTTGCGGTATATTTCATTACCAATTTTGCTCGTGTAAAATTCCATTGAATATATCATTTCACCCTGCGCAATATTTTTTTGCATATTCGATCAAAAAAATTTCCCTTTTGTGCAAAAATGCATCTCCCTAAATCTTAATGAAATATAACACAAAATAAATTTCCCTAAACTATATGCCATGTGATTATGATTTTTTTTTATTTTTTATTTAGCAAAAATTTAACCTAAAAAATTTAGGTGTCAACAAAGGAAAATAGAAAAGAAGAATAAAAAATTTGAAAATTATGAAAATATTATTAAAATTCTTCACATTAGTGTCAACTGTGTCACATAAGGCATAAGCCAATTCCAGCCAAAAATGATTGAATTGACTTAGTAAGCAAAATATAAAAGGTTTAGGATTTAATTGACAAAATTGAAAGGGTTAGTACTTTTTGAATAACTTTTCCTTCGGAAAACAAAGCAGCTATTTTTTAATAAAATAAAACAATAAGACAAATAACAAATTTGCAAGAAAATATATCAAAGAGAAAAATTGCAAGTGGGAGCGGCGGACAAGGGTCGGTGATCCTTACTGGAAAACAAAACAGCCATTTAAAAATAAAATAATATATATAAAAAAATTATTTTCAAGAAAATAATAAACATGAAATATATAAATAGGGAAAATGCCTCCATGATGAAAGGAGAAAATGAAAAACACCGGTTACTCACTACATATTTCTAAAGGTTGATTAATGTCAAAAAAATGATTGATTAATAAAATTATTAAGGAGTTACAAAAAAAATAATATGTTTAATGAAATCCAAGGTGAAATTTTCACATGTTTTTTATTGATTAATCATTTTTTGGCATTAAGCAACCATTAAAAGTAAACAATGAGTCCTTTACCAAAAAAAAAAAAAAAAAAAAAAAGTAAACAATGAGTCTTCATTTCTTTACCAAAAAAAGAAAGTAAACAATGAGTGTTCAGTTTTTACAATTTGACCTTTTTGTTGTCGAGGCCTTTCTTCCATTGACTTAATCAAGTCTTTTTTTTTTTTCTGAAAATATCTTATTAGCTCTATTAATATATACATTAATTTTAGCAGCTTTTGTGTTTTAGTAATATTACTCATATTTATTTATGTCGATATTAATATTTTGATTAACTTGTTTCTCCATTTCTTCACTTTTTGTAAGGATAGAAGAGAGATTTTCCTCAAAAAATGAGATGAAATACACTTTTACTATTTAAAGGTCATGTGGATTGCACATGCTAAAGAAAAATATTGGAGGATTAACGTTTATAACTTAATTGCACTTTTTCAAATGTTTAGAATTTAATTGCATGGTAGACAAAACATTTGGTAGGGGAGATTCAGTAGGAGAACATAATATTTCAAAAGTGATATTTTTATTGGACAGTGAGAGAGTAAAGGAATGGATTATGAGGGATTGCGAGTGGTTAACATGATTGATATTATATTAAATTGTTAGTTCCTTCGTATCCATCAAAATACTAAAATGCTTGTTGGGGTTTGTGTTGTTAATAAATGGAAAAAGAGCTACAAAACACCTCAAATTATGCCAATTATGATATATCCATCATGATTTTTTTTGTGACATCAAAAACTCTAAACTATGCCAATTGCAACACATTTATCCTAAATTTTTCCTTTTGACAGAAGAAATCACAAGCTTATATCTATGTGACACATTTACCCTCAATCAAAGTTCTATTATATTATTTTTCAATCAAAACAATGTTGTTTATATTTCATTTAAGTCGCATGAGTGCTATGTTAACAATGTTTGCTTTCCGGCACCAATGTGGGGAAACTTTTAATAGTCCCATTGATGAACAATTGTCACACAAATATAAGTTTGAGAATTTTCGTATCACAGAAAATAAAGTTTAGGGAAAATGTGTTACAGTGAGCATAATTTAGGATTTTTAGTGGCTTTTACCATTAACAAATATATAATTCTCATTCCCTCTCATATCTTCATTAATTTCTACACGTAAATATGTAAAAGGATAATCAAGTCCTAAGATGCTTTCCATTCATTTCTCTCACCAGCATCTAAGAACACTACAACACAATTCCTCCATTTTGCCTTTATTTGAATTCTTTTTCTCGTTTTCAGTCACCTCTACCAACACAACATTAGACAGTACCATATGCTCTCGAATTCATGGAGACAAGGGGTGGAATGTGTAAGTTTTTTTTTTTTTTGGGGGTGGGGGGTGGGGTGTGGGTTGAGGAATGTGTCGATTGAAACGTGAAAATTACCACTTTTTCTTATTTGCATGATTGAGTGATACGCGGGTGCTAATATCTGCCTGTCAAAATGCATTTTAATGCATGCGCCACTTGCCTAATACCGCTTGACCATTAGGTGTCTCTTTTGGTCAAGAAATGATAATGAGGCCTCGGATGACGCGAAGCAGTCGCTCCATGTTTGCCGTATCATCGGAGAACTGAAACTCAACAAGGACAAGCGGTTCGGCTCCAGGATTTGGCAGTGGTTTCATCTCGTCGGGGCATGGTGAGTCTCGCCCGACCCCTATGTTTCCTTGCAATATTTGAGCTGTGCTGTGGTCAAAAGTCGCTCAGATTTGGAGGAGTGTTATGACACCCACAAAGAATTCTTATTCCCTTTTGCTTCGCCGTGGCCATCGCCCTTTCCGCTGTCTGAGAAGCCGATGATGGCTGCCGGAGCGTCGCTGCCATCAGTTTGGTGGAAAAACTTAGAGAGAGCAAGAAATGTATTTTCTTATGGGAACTTTGAACTAGACTATGACGGTCAATATATGTCATAGGCTAAAAGAAAATCTTGCAATACGTAGGGTTTGTTCATTTGACTAAAAAGTATGTTGTGAATTAATTTTTTGGTCTTTCACATATTTGATTCATTAAAAATGGTTGGTCACGGAAATTTTTTGTGTGTAAAATGTAAGTGTTATAGAGTAGATGAAGGACGCCAGATTAGGGGCATCCCTAAGCATTACCATGGAAAAATATTTATAGAAAAACACACTTAGACTTCATTCATTTCACGAAAAAAAACTTCTAGGAAAATATTTTCCAGATTTTCTGACGTCCGTTTAATGGAAAATGAACTGGTCAACTGGTCGGGGAAAACATTTTGCATCAGCGAAAAAGTCTTCTAAAATAGAAAAAAAAATGTTTTCAACTTTTTAAGATGAGGAAAATATTTGTCTCACTCACTTTCTCTTATCTTACACCACCCATGTTAATCTTTCTATCTTTCTTTCTTTCTTCTTCTTCTTCTTCTTCTTTTTTTTTTTTTTTTTTTTTACATTTTTAAAAAGTTTGATTTTGATTTTTTTTTTTAACATCTGTCTTGGCCGGTTGTTAGCCACGACAACATTGGTGACCGGCCATAGGATAGCGAGCAACGAGCTAGGGCTCGAGGCTTATTCGAATGGCGGTGAGCCCGGGCGAGCGGCAAGCTAGGGCTCGAGCTTGCCGCTCACCAATTGGCAAGCCTCGAGCTTGAGCTTGCCTTCAGCCAATCGTTGGCCCCTGAAGAAGAAGATAAAAAGAAAGAAAATAAATATAAATACAAAATCAATTTTAAAAATAATTCAAAATCGATTTTAAAAAAATTAAAAAAATATTGAAAAAGAATGCATGGAGGCAAAGATTTTCCTAACGAACAGCAGAAAATATATTTCACTTTATTTTCATGTTTCAACCAACATAAAAAAAAAATAAGTACGTTTTCCTAAAAAATGATTTCTTGAAAAATATTTTGTAAAAATATCACATTTTCTCGAAACAAACCGAGAAAATGAATTCCAAGTTTTGAATAGGGTAATCATATTCCTAAGCATAATAAGGCTGCGTTTGGGATCTGCCTTCCCAAAGCCCCTTGTTGTCCAAAACTCCTTGGGCTAAATAAAAGATGTTTGACAAAAAAAATTTAAGCTCAATTTCTGAAATGCAAGCCTTCAAAAGGCTAAAAGCCCAAGGCAGCTTAGGGGCTACCTTGGGCATTCTTGGCATGTTGGCCTTGGGCCACTGAGAAAATATTCTTCTGAAATTATCCTTGCTAACCTTTTGTTTTTCCCGTTTTGTCCTTGATGACTATTCATCTTCATCTTTTTCCCTTCTCTCTGTTGAGTAGGACTAGCATCTGCATGTGGTCACTGGCAAAGAGTAGGAGGTCCAGTGAAGGGTAGGCGATCCAGCAAGGGTCATCGCAACCTAGATTGCGATCTAGGTCATTGCGACCAGATTGCATGACCTTGGTAACCTTTCGTGGAGGTCATGGCGCATTGGGTCGCGCAACCCTAGCCGAATGGTTGTGCGACCCTTTGCGCCACAACCTACGTGCGAAGGTCGCTGAGGCCGCGCGATCTAGTAATGGCGACTTCCGCGTGAAAATCGCAACAACCCACATTGCGATCTGGGTCGTGACAAACTCCGCATGGTGGTTGCAATGACCCAAATAGCGATCTAGGTTGCAGCGACCCTCATCCGGGGTCGCGCGACCTTGTTGGACTACCTGACTTTGGCCAAATCGCTTGCCCTTCGTCAATGACTATTTGTCCTAAGCTAGCCAACTCTTCTATTTTTTTTTAATAATAAAAGTCTCTTTCAAATTAATTTCTTTAAATGCTTTTTTGCTCAAAAGTATTTCATAATGAACTTTTACAATACAATATTTTAAACACAACTTGCATTTTGAAACTCTTTTTAACTCAATGACCTTTACATTTTCCTAAAAGCCTTCCCAAATACATCCGTCTCTTAACACAAATGCTTTTCTTCACTAAAACAGTATTTTATGTGCTTTTTAGCGTATCACCAAACAAATAAAACTGATTATTTTTCTCAAAATTAATTCTCATACAAAGCGCTTTGTTTTATGAAGTTACACGTGAAACAAACTAACGAGCAACATGTAGGAATTTTATGTAAATTTCCGTAATATATTATGGAAAAAGCAACAAGCCCAGAGTGACCCTCTCGGTCATCATTACACATGTTCTTTTTTGTCTGTCTGAGCTGAATATGTCGGTGGATATGCTTGTCACTTTCCCTGCAAAATGCTGGAGGAAAAAGAGATTTATTTTAGACATCCAGACATACCTGACAGAGAGCAATTATAATTGATGGGATTACTCAGTGTGGCAACTGGCGACGCTCGTCCCCTGGTCCTCCATTTCTGCAGTACCTGCTATTTATAGTGTTTTCCTTGACTCTTGCCGGCAGATCAATGCCCATCATAGCAAGACAAGCTTACATTGTTGGACGCAGAAGATATCACAATCAAGATGAAGGCAAGAGATGAAGATGACTGTGCAGCGGACCATTTATGACCCGTTTGGTTCAGTTTTTAAGAAATGTATTTACAAAAATACAAATATTTTTAGGTAAATGGAGTTTTTCGAAATGCAAATATCATTTGGTAAAATTTACATTTGTAAAATACTTCTATTAAATTAAAAAAAAAAAACAAAATAACTATTTGTATTTTTTTTTTGAATATGGCCACTGGACTATTGGATTTGATGGCCGGACTGCCGGATCTAGTCCCCCTAGACGGTTGCCAGGGTCAAGCGACCCTAGGCGGCCGTCGCCTAGGGTTGCCTGCCGCCTGGGTTGCGCGACCCAAGCGATGGCCGCTTGGGGTCACGCGAACCAAGCGGCCATCGCCTGGGGTCACCCGCCCAAGCGACCGTCGGTTGAGGTTGCATGACCTTAGGCGGCCGCCTAGGTCACGCGATTTAGGCCATTAGTCTCTTGGGTCGCGCAACCCAAGCGTTGCTTGAGGTCCGATGACGGTCCCCGAGGTCGGGCAACCCTTAGGCGACAGTCGTCGACATGTCGCCGGCATGCACGACCCCTTGGCCAGCAGTCGTCAGCCTTCGATCGGCTTCTCCATCGGCTGCATGAACAGTGATGAACAGTACAATTTGCATTCCGAAAATGCAAGTTCCCAATGAATCTCTACTCCTCCATTCCCCCAAAGGCCTTTGAAGCTCTTTGAAGATGCAATTGCATCTTCCCAAAGTTCTCAAAAAATTGAATCAAACACCACTTGCATTTGGCCAAACCCCTTTAGAGCCACAAAGAGCATTCCTAATGTTGAACCAAACAAGGCCTTAGTCGGGATAGATGGTCAAGTGGAAGCGATAATGAACTTGTTGAATTATGACTTTGGTCGTGCATGGTGTCTTGAAGTTCATGGCCCAGGTAGTGTTGGAAAGACAACCTTTACCAAGGCTCTCTTTGACAAGCAGATTTCTAACTTTGACTAGTATTGCTTCCTCCGAGATGTGCGTGGATCATCACGCTGTGATGGCCTAGTATTTTTTCAAATGAAACTGCTATCCGACATCCTCGGTGAAACTAAGCCTATGATTGACATCCATGTTATTGATGCTGGAATGTCTACAGATGACATCAATGACACTGACTATGGAATGAAGGCTATCAGAGAAAAAGTCCATGGTAAAAAGATTTTGATTGTTCTAGATGATGTGGACCATAGGGAACAACTTGAGAAACTAATTGGCAAGATTAGTTGGTTTGGTATAAGAAGTAGAATCGTAATTACAGAAATAAACAAAAGTATCCTAGAGAGTGTAGAGGAAATTATACTTTATGAGCTGAAAGAATTGAATTCTGATCAAGCTCTTCAGCTTTAAGAAAATCACGCATTCAAAAGGAAATATCCTCGAGATGATTATTATGGCAGGCTGTCTAGGGATATTGTTTCTACTATTGGCGAACTCCCTTTGATCGTTAAGGTCATAGGCTTGTTTCTTCATGGGAAGCACAAAGCTATAAGGAAAGACACACTAGAAAAGATAAGGAGCACCGCTCATGAAGAGATCCGCCAGAAGTTGAAAACTAGTTATGATGCCTTAAATTTCAAGTAAAAGCAGGTTTTTGTTGATATTTTATGTCAGCCCTTCCATGAGGAGGAGTGCATCTTACATGTGGGAAGATTGCAACTTCTTTTCACAAAGAGAAATTGAAGTCCTCAGTTCTTTATCATTGATGCATATTAAAGAGAATGGCAAGTTATGGATGCATGACATGCTCAAAGATTCAGGGTGCCAAATTGTCCATGAGGAAAACCTAGATCCCGAAAAGCGTAGCAGATTCTGGATTCTTGAGGAAGCTGTGGACATGGTGAAAACAAGAGAGGTAAGACGTTAAGAGCACAAATTCCGTCTCTCTTTGCATAGAATCAGAAATTTGAGATGAAATTTGTACATATGTGAAAAAGATAAATTGAAAGCTCTTTCTAAATATGTGTGTATTTGGGAGAACAAAGGAAATATTGAAGTACTCAGTCTAGCTGCAGATCCTACTCTGCTCATCTTTACCGACGAAGATTTCGCAAGGCTACCAAATTTAAGATTTCTTAAATTAGATGGGGAGCTTTTTCAGGAACTTTACTAATATCCTTTTAAAGTTACGATGGTTTTCTTGGTGCCATTATCCTCCCGATTTAATGGCAACTAATTTGTTCCCACAAAATTTGGTTGTCCTCCAACTCTCTGAATTTAACGATGCCATTGCTTGGCGGGTGTTGCCAAATTAAGATACGTATGTTGTCGTCCGCTTTTCTTAGAGCTATATTGTCTGATGACACTGGATGACGCTTTATTCTTCCACAGATGCTACACAACTTGAAAGTTCTAGAGCTGACAGGTTTAAATATTTATATAATCGACTTGTTAGGGTGCTTTACTCTGGAAAGATTGATCATTAAAGGATGTCAAGAATTATTTCAAATAAATCGCTTCATTGGGGAACTGAAACGATTGGCTTACTTGAATATTGAGGGTTGCAACCAACTAAGACGTCTCCCCGGCGAAATTGGAATGCTAGTGAAGCTAGAGCACTTGTCTTTGAGGAACTGCTCAATGTTCATGCAACTCCCGGACTCAATGCAAAAACTAATTTCATTGATTAAGTTGGATCTATCGTACACATCAATTAAAGGGTTACCTTGGTCTGTTGGTTATCTCGTGAATCTCAAGTCTTTATCTCCCGTAGGATGCAGAGAGATGACGGAACTTCCGTATTCGACTGGAAACCTCGAGTCCCTGATTGAATTGGATCTATCGTTCACGTTCACCAAAGTGTTACCTCGTTCTACTGGAGATCTAAAGACTTTGACTGTGATAAAGATGGAACATTGCAATCTGTCAGAGTTTCCTTCAGCCGTTGGGTTGGCTTTGAAGCTTGAAATGAATCATGCTACAGATGTTCCACCATGGTGGGCCAAGTTTCAAGCAAAATTGGGAAGTTGTCGTTTTTGAGAATCCTAGATCTGTCACACTCACATTCGTGGAGCGCCAGAAACCATTGCTGAGCCCCTTTCATTCGTAATGGGTAGGGAAAGCTTAGGTCCAAGAAAGAGGCCAAATCTTCTTGAGATATTTGAAATATATTACCCTTTTGTCTCTTCCCCTTTCAATCTATATTTTCCCTTTTCCTTTTGAACAAATCTAGCACAGGACCATTACTTCCTCAAACAACCGAATAATGTTGACATCTTTCTTTATTTGGCCTTTTCGATGTCTTTGTCCGCACTTTTATTCACCAGATCAGCAAAAATTCTTTCCCCTTTCCTTTCTATTTCTTTTCTTTTTTTTTTCCTCAATTAATCAGCCATGATTGGAATCTATGCACAATATTTCCTTCCGTCTCATTTTGATTGTCAATTTTCGATTCTCACGTTAACCCTAATATTTGACAAAGATCATTCTCTCTTCCAGTGGATCCGCCGCCTGCCTGCTCCGTTTCTGCTCTCCCTTGGCCGCGACCCAGCCGTCCTACTGCCCCGCCGGAGCCCGCGTCGCCGCCACACCACAGTGACCAGCGAGCCTGCCGGCTGCTGCTCTCGCCAACCCACGACGACCGCTCCTGTGACACCGCGAGCCCGCGACACTAGCAACCCGCGAAGGCGCTACCGACTCGCGCCCCAGTCCCTACTGCTGCGACGGCGCTCCGCCGGCCCGTGCCTCCTCCGCTGCAGATCCCGCGAGCAACTCCACCACCGAGCGAGACCCTCGCACCTCCGCCAGCCTCCGTCTGGTCTACCCAGGAGCCGCGAAGCCGCTGACCCTCACCGCTTCGCCGCATCGCCTCGTGCGACCCGAGCCGGATCTGCGTCCCTGCCGCCGCGAACCACCTCGACCGCAACCTCTGGCCCGCTGAAGCCCTGCCGAGGCCGGACCCGAGCCAGATCTGCCCGCCGCCCGCACGAAGCCCGCCTGTCGACTGGAACCCTAGTCCGCGAGCTCGCGCCCTTGCTTCAGCACCACACCGCCGGCGACCACCACCCTTGGCTGCGCACCACCACGAGCTGCCAAGCCTCGTTTGGAAGAAAAGGAAAAAAAAGAAAATCACATTAGGTAGTTTTTCTTGCTATTTACTTTAGACTATACTACCGTGTGATTAGTGATGTGTGGTATGAGATTAGTCAATGGGATGGACCATTAATGTGTATTTTTATGAGATTAACCAATGGGTTGGACCATTGGTCTTTGCCTATTATTGTCTTGAATATTTTTGCTTTGAACATATTGTCTTAAAGTAAGAAAGGCTACATTTTGAGCTTTGTTAAATTTCTGGATTTGGTGAAAGTGACTTACGTTTGTGTTTTAAATGTGTAAATTGATTGCTCAATCCACTTAGAAGAAATGTATTACTCACTGGGCCATGGTAGCTCATTCCTTTCTTCTGATCATGTTTTTCAGGTCCCTCAATTAGTGGCCATTAGAGCAAAAGCGTCTTCAGAGATGGACTTTGGGTGGTTTGAGGCTACTTCCTTTAGGAAGAAGGATGGCCGTGTCACCTCCATCCCTCTAGGATTTGGGTTGTGACACTTACTATGCCGGACACCGAAGATATCACAATCAAGATGAAGGCAAAAGATGATTTTGAAACTAAGCATTTAGTTGGGATAGATGGTCATGTGGAAGCCATATTGGACTTGTTGGACTATGACTTTGGTTTTGCACATTGTCTTGGAATTCATGGCCCAAGTGGTATTGGAAAGACAACCCTTGCCAAGACTCTCTACGACAAGCTCATTAGTAACTTTGATCGGTATTGCTTCCTACAAGATGTTAGTGCATCATCACGCCGTGATGGCCTAGTATATCTACAAAAGAAAGTGCTATCCAACATCCTCGGTGAAACTAAGCCTTTGGTTGACATCAATGACGTTGATGATGGAATGATGATTATTGGGGAAAGAGTCCATGATAAGAAGGTTCTAATTGTTTTAGATGATGTGGACCATAGGGATCAGCTTGAGAAACTAATTGGCAAGATCACTTGGTTTGATACAGGAAGTAGACTTGTAATTACGACTAAAACCAAAAGCTTCCTAGAGTACGTGGAGAAAATCATACCTTATGAACTGAAAGAAATGAATTTTGATCAAGCACTTCAGCTTTACATGAATTATGCATTCAAAAGAGAATCTCCTAGAGATGATTATAATGACAAGCTTTCAAGGGATATTGTTTCTACTTGTGGAGGACTTCCTTTGGTCATTGAGGTCATAGGCTCATTTGTTCATGGGAAGCACAAAACTATATGGAAAGATACACTAGAAAAGTTAAGGAGCATTGCTCATGAAGAGGTCCACCAAAAGTTAAAACTTAGCTATGACACCTTAAATTTCAATCAAAAACAAATTTTTCTTGATATTGCTTGTTTTTTTTTTCCATGAGGAGGAGATTAATACTTCTTACATGTGGAAAGATCATGACTTTTGCCCACAAATAGATATTGAAGTCCTCAGTTCCCTTTCATTGATAAAGATCAGAGAGAACGGTGGGTTATGGATGCATGACTTGCTGAAAGACCTTGGACGCCAAATTGTCTATGATGAAAACCTGGATTTGGGAAAGCGTAGCAGATTGTGGATTTCTGAGGAAGCTGTGGACATGGTAAAAACAAAAGAGGTAATACATCAAGGCACAAATTCTGTCTTTCTTTGCGTAGCGTCAGGGATTTGACGTGAAGTTTCTACCTCTGTGAAGAAGAGAAATTGAAAGCTCCTTCTAATTGTATGTGTATTTTGTAGAACAAAGGAGATATCGAAGCACTCAATCTAGCTGGAGATCCTACTCTGCTCATCTTAACTGATGAAGATTTTTCAAGGCTGTCAAATCTAAGATTCCTAGAATTAGATGGGGGCAGCTTTATCGGGGACTTTACCAATCTCTTTTCAAAGTTAAGATGGTTTTCCTGGTGCCATTGTCCTCCAGATTTAGTGGCAACTAATCTGTTCTCACAAAACTTGGTAGTCCTCCAACTCTCGAATTTAACGACACTGATAATTGGGCGGGGTGGAGCCAAATTAAGGTATGTATGCCATCATACACTTTTCTTATAGCTGTATTGTCTGACGACACTGTGTAATGCTTTATTCTTGTCACAGATGCTACACAATTTGAAAGTTCTACAGCTGACACGTCTAAACATGATCAAGATGGACTTGTCTGAGTGTTTTGCTCTGGAAAGATTGATTATTAAAGAATGTCAACAATTGGTTGACATCTCCATTGGGGATCTAAAACAGTTGGCTTACTTGATTATTGAGGGTTGCCATCGACTAAAAGATTTGTCTGGTGAAATTGGCCTGCTAGTGAAATTAAAGCACTTATCTTTGAGTAACTGCTCAGAGTTACGGGGACTCCCAAGCTCGATCGGAAACCTAAATTCATTGATCAAGTTGGATCTATCCTTCACATCAATTGGAGTATTGCCTTGTTCTATTGGATATCTTGCAAATCTCAAGTCTTTATCTCTTGCAGGATGCAAAGAGATTTGGGTACTTCCGGATTCAACCGGAAACCTAGAGTCTCTAACTGAATTGGATCTGTCGTCCACGTGCATCTATGTGTTGCCTCATTCTATTGGAAGTATAAAGACTTTGACTGTCATAAAGATGGAACATTGCCGGCTAGCAGAGTTTCCTTCAGCCATTGGCTTTTCAATGAAGCTCGAAGTGATACATGCTAGAGGATGTTCCGCTATGGTGGGCGAAGTTTCAAGTGAAATTGGGAAATTGTCCTTTCTGAGAATCCTTGATCTATCATACACTCGCATCCGTCGAGTGCCAGAAACAATTGCCACACTCCCTCAACTAGAAGAACTGATCCTTGAGAATTGTGATGAGCTGCAAGTGTTGCCTTCACTTCCCACAAGTTTGACTTGTCTACTTGTTAGTTCTCGGTCCTTGCAGTCTATTTCAGATTTGTCAAACTTGACTAATCTAGTTAATCTTCTCTTATCAAATGGCAATGAATATCTATTACTGCCTTCGTGGGGCTCAACCGTAATCTATAACTTAGAGTGGATTGGGAAGTTATCCAAATTGAGAAATTTGGAATTGTGCCTTCAGAACAATACTATGTCACTAACTGCATTGGGTTCCCTTCCTAATCTCAGGAAACTTTACATGTCTGGCCACCTACACCAAAAATTTTACATGGAGCCCCCTAAATCAGCAATGCTGGGAGATCTCAGCTCAGTAACAACTGTCCCAGGTTTATCCAACTTGAGAAATCTAGTTATTTTGGAGCTCTGTCGCTCTCTGGAAAAGGACATCGAACTCGGCAGGCTAGAGCAGTTGAGACATTTAACCACCCGCAACTGTCCAGCCCTTGAAAGAATATCGCTCTTCCGGTCAGGCTTGCAGAATCTTAAAGAAATGGAAATATGTGACTGCCCAATGTTGAGTGACATTTATGGTCTTCGGGCATTGGCATTGGTAACATTGGAGATTAGTAGCTTAAGTGATCCGCCAAGATCAAGATTGCAAAAGTCGATGGAGAATCGTGACCAGGTGATGCCCATGAAAACGGAGTCGGATGGCTCCCATTCGATGAAGATGAAGAAGATTGACTCTGCTGGGGAGGCGGAGTCGACTCTGATGATGGACAATTCGGTGGAGGATCCGTCGGCGGAGGAGTTGAAGAAGCCACCTTTGTTCCGGACGCCTCAATTGCACAAGCCCTTTGTGGATCTGGAGTTGACTCTGAGGACGGGCAATTCGGATTCAACTGTGACGACGGACAATTCGGTGGAGGATCCGTCGGCGGAGGAGTTGAAGAAGCCACTTTTGATCCGGACGCCTCAATTGCCCAAGCGGCTCGTGAAGGTGGAGTCGACTATGAGGACAGGCAATTCGGAATCAACTCTGACGACGGACAATTCGGTGGAGGATCCGTTGGCGGAGGCGTTGAAGAAGCCACCTTTGCTCCGGACGCCTCAATTGCCCAAGCGGCGCGTGAAGGTGGAGTCAACTATGATGGCGGACGATTCGGAGCCGACTCCGACAACAGACAATTCGGTGGAGGATCTGTCGGTGGAGGATCCGTTGGCGGAGGAGTTGAAGAAGCCACCTTTGTTCGGGACGCCTCAATTGCACAAGCCATTCGTGGATGTGGATGTGGAGTTGACTCTGAGGACGGGCAATTTGCTCGAGCCGCTTGAGGGGTTGGAGTTGACTCTGAGGACGGGCAATTCGGTGGAGGCGTTGAAGAAGCGACCTTTGTTCCAGACGCCTCAATTGCCCAAGCGGTTCGCGGAGGCTACAGACGATTCGGTGGAGGATCGGCCGGTGAAGGCGTTGAAGAAGCCTGGGTTGGTCTGGACGCCGGAATTGGACAAGCGGTTCGTGGATGCGGTCGCACACCTAGGGATTAATAACGCGGTGCCGAAGACGATACTGCAGCTGATGAATGTGGATGGATTGACCCTCGAGAACGTCGCCAGTCACTTGCAAGAGTACAGGCTTTATTTGCAGAGGATGCAGGGGCCGTCCAGGGGCCCTGACGAGCTTCCGTCCCGCCCCTTGGAATTTTGGACGAATTCATCGGACACAATGATACCGGATGAATGCCACGTCATCATTCAAAATTGTCCGAAACTAGGTGATACTCCTGGGGGTGGCATGTTTTACAAGGATTATAGAGATACGATTCTTGGACTGATCAAGTCTAATTCAGATACGCACACATCCGACTGTATGGGCAAGGTGTGTTCCTTTCTTTTTTTCATAATCATAAGACAAGCTTAATACCGGGGACGGATCTAGACGGTAGGAGTTTAGTTTAGGGGGGCCAAAAACCTTAAGAAAATTGACGCCACATGTCAATTATAGTGCAATTAATTACTAAAAAGTGAAATTAAAAAAAAAAACACTTGAATGCACTGAAATACCTTTTTGGACCGAGTAATCTGTATAACAAAACAATATTGATGAAACTAAAAGGAAAAATCATGCTGTAATTTGATTTTCTATTAGAATAATCATATATGCAAAATTTTGAACCATTTGCGCAAAAAAAGTTATTTCCAAAATATGTTGCAACCCCAATATCGATTTATATTAGGTAACAATAATGATTAGAGGGAATCTATGTTGCCTGTTTCTATACTTGTTCAAGGTTCTCCTCAGAAAGCTGTTCATTACTACTTATTTAGTAGATTTATAACACCTTGAGATATTGATGTTCACATAATATTATCCTGTATCTATTTTTATAGGCAATATCTATGGATCTCATGTCAAAATATTCAATGTGATCTGCTTGAACTTGAAGATTAGTTGTGGCTAATCTAATTCCGTTAAAATTAGGAAAAAGAAATCAACTAGTCAATAACAAGTCTCACAAATGGGAAAGATTTTATAGATAAAAAGTCTAGTGTCAAGACACGCTAGGCATGTTCAAGTGATCGCCGGTGGATTACATATGGAGAGAAAAGAAACCGGTTGTCAAGGAATTGATTGATTGTTTAATTGAGTTGACATGTAATAGATAGTTTTTAAATTTGTGTGAATTGAGTGGTTACTTAAATGAAGAAAGTGTAGTGGGTAGTTTTAACTTTTCATGCAAGGGTAGTTTTAAAAAGCAAAAAGTGAGACGAATGGTGTTTTTGGCTTTTATATATGGGATATGGATACTACAAACCCTAAAACTTATCGTGAAAATGCAATTGAGCCTTAAAACTCTCAAAAAGTATAAGTAATCATAAAATTTGTCAAATTAGTGCAATCGAATCTTTCTATTGACACTGTCAACTTGCCTAATGAAAAATATTGATATGACATTTTAAAGTAATTTATTTATTCTATGTGGCATTTTTTATTTTTTTCTTTAAATATTGTTTAAATAATAGTAAAAAAAAATTAAAAAGCTAAAATAATTTTAAAAACAAAGAAAAAAAAGGGCAAAGATTTTGTTGGGCGTGCTGCCACCGCCCATTATTAGAGGGGGTTGGCAACGTTGCCGACCCTAGGTGACAGAGGGGGTTGGCCCTCACTAGCCTGGGCCAGGCCATTGGCCGCCCAAGCAAGGGCCAACAAGGCTCGCCTAGATCCGAGCGAGCTGCGCTAGCCCTAACTAAGGCATTGACTAGATATGGGCAAGCCTCACATGACCTTGCCTCGGGCCGGCAAGGGCCGCCCTCCACCACCTAGGTTAGCGATGTTGCCGCCCCCTTCGACGATGGGTGACGATGACATGCTAAAATAATTTTAAAAACAAAGAAAAAAAGGGCAAAGATTTTGTTGGGCGTGCCTTTGCCACCGCCCATTATTAGAGGGGGTTGGCAACGTTGCCGACCCTAGGTGACAGAGGGGGGTTGGCCCTCACTAGCCCAGTCAGGCCATTGCTGGCCCAAGCAAGGGCCAACAAGGCTCGCCTAGATCCGAGCGAGCTGCGCTAGCCCTAACTAAGGCATTGACTAGATATGGGCAAGCCTCACATGACCTTGCCTGGGCCGGCAAGGGCCGCCCCCCTCCACCACCTAGGGTTAGCGATGTTGCCAGCCCCCTTCGACGATGGGTGACGATGACATGCCCAACATGATCCCTACCCTTTTTTTCTTTGTTTCCAATTTTATATTTTAAATTATTTTAAATTTTAATTTTTTTATTATTTAAATAATATTTAAAGAAAAAGTAATAAAAAAGCCATGTACAATTAATAAATTAATTTAAAATGCCACATTAATATTTTCCGTTAGACAAATTGATGGTGTTAATAAAAGGATTTGATTGTACAAATTTGATAAATTTTAGGACTTAAATGTATAATCTAAAAGTTTTAGGACTCAATTACACTTTCATGACAAATTTTAGGATTGTAATGCACATAATCCTATGTATACATTGATATCGATTAATTGGGTAAAGTTAAGGCTAGCGGAGAGAGAGATTTACATGTTATTAGGGAGGCTGGACCAAAACACCTTTTGGGCCATATTCATAGGAAGAGGGAATTACCTAAGACCATGTAAGCATTAGCACGATGTCAGGATTCATTTGTTAATTAATAATGAAAAGCAAAATAATATCACTCACGCTGTTAAATATTGGTGGATTTAATTTATTTTATTGGCATTTGTATGGCAAGTCATGTAAAATCTTACAATACATAATGTGACTCAGAATTGCATCAGTTTAAATATAGACCCATAGCAAACCATTCTCGGGAAAATTGTACAAAAAGTCATAAACCTATTGCATTTTTGTCAATTCAGTTCTTAAACTTTTTAACTTTGCCAATTAAGTCATAAACTTATTTACTTCTTGCCAATTTAGTTCATCCGGCCAATTTTGGCAGGAAAATGCTGATGTGGACATCGGCAGTGCCATGTAAGACTGTCAGCGCTGACGTGGACAATTTTTAATAATATTTTAATATTTTATAAATATTTTTTGAATTTTATTTATTTTTCTTTTTTTCCTTAGCCTTTTCCGATGGTTGGCCATCGGCCACAGCCGGCCGACTTGCCTCGCCCGCCACAGGCGAGGGGAGCCCTCGCCTAGGCACGGCTCGGCAAGGGTCGCCTAGGTGAGGCCGGCCCTTCCCTAGGCTAGGGCGACCTTGCTGGGCGTCGGTTGAGCGACGACGACGCCAAGTGAGGGCTGGCCTCGCTAGATTTGGCAAGGGGAGCCCTCGTCGGGGCTCGCCCCGCCTGTGCGAGCGTCGGCCTCGCCCGCCGGGGAGGTTGACGCCGCCGGACGAGGGCGAGCCCCGGTGAGGGCTCCCTCGTTAGATCTCGGCAAGGTCGACCTCACCGGCCAAGGCGGCCTCGCCCGGCATCACCGTTGCTCGGCTGACGGTCGGTCGAGCCTCGCTTGTGGCGGGTGAGGCCGGCTGGCCGGTGGTCGGCCGGCTATGGTCGGTGGCCGGCCGTCGCCTGTGGCTGGTGGCTAGCCACCGGAAAATGCCAAGGAAAAAGCCAAAAAGAACAAAAAGGAAAAAGGGAAAAAAACAGAAAAAATAAAAAAAATAAATAATTATTAAAAATTGTCTACGTCGGTGCATTATTAGTCCTACGCACCGCCGGCCAAGTCCACGCCAAGATTTTCAGCCAAAATTGGCCAGATGGACTAAATTGGCAAGAAGTGAAAATGTTTAAAACTCAATTGGCATAGTTAAAATGTTTATGACTCAATTAGCAATAGTGCAATAGGTTTAGGACTTTTTGGACAAATTTTCCCAACCATTCTCTCGAGATGGAATGAGCCTTTGGGTATCTCAAAGATGAAAGGAATTTGTGAGGGGGAAAGGCCTATTGAATTTGCACGGTATGTTACCATAGATCAAAAGTTACATTTGTCCAGGTACCTTGAAGACAAGGAACTTAATATAAGGGAAAAGGTTTATTGGTATGAGCACAGTATTTTGAGTAAAGATTAGATTTGCTCCTGATGATTTAAGTGATCTCGCTATTAAGGATGTCAACCAGTCGATTCGGTTCTTGTGATTCTATTTGCCACACTTATTTGCCATGCAGACTCGTGGTTCTCATTTGCCAATTGCCGTCTAGATATGGGCAGAAAGTTGGACAGGTTCCATTATGGGACAAAAAGGTTAAAAAAAAATGAAAAACAGAAAATGAGACGCGTCAACAAGTGATATGTCCACATGTGGCCACAGTAGTAACCACCAATGAGCAAGATCTTCCTACTATAGCGTTTTTATATACCAGCAATGTTTAGGACGTAATTATCATAATTTAACGATCCTTGTTTCATATAATAAAATTAGAGTTTAACGATACTTATCATAATTTTATATACCAGCAATGTTTAGTTAATCTTCTCTTATCAAATGGCAAGGAATTTCTGTTATTGCGTTCACCCACCCTAACGAAATCCATAACTTAGAGTGGATTGGGAAGCTATCCAAGTTGGAAAATTTGGAAGTGGGCCTTCCGAACCTTACCTTGTCACCAACTGCATTGGGTTCCCTTTCTCATCTGAGGAAACTTTACATGTCTGGCGACGTACACCCAAACTTTCTTATGCAGCCCCCTGAATCAGCAATGCAGGGAAATCTCGGCTCAATAACAACTTTCCCAGGTATATCCAACTTGAGAAATCTAGCAACGTTGAAGCTCTGTCACTCTATGGAAAAGGCAATCCAACTTGGCGGGCTAGAGCAGTTGAGACATTTAACTGTCGGCAACTTTCGACTCCTTGAAACAATAATATTCTCCCCGCCAGGCATGACGAAACTATTAGAATTGGAACTAGAGGACTGCCCGATGTTGAGAGAGATTCATGGTCTTGGGGCATCAGAAACATTGGAGAGCCTGGAGGTCAACTTATGCCGGTCAATTAGGAGGTTCAGTGATCTGTTGAAATTGCGAGAGTTGACGGAATTGAGAATCACAGGTTGCAATAAACTGCAGGATTTTCAAGGCCTTCACAAGTTAGGATGTTTGAATCTATTTACAGTGATTTCGTGCCATTCCTTGGAAAATTGGACGAATGTATCGGATACAATGATACTAGATGAATGCAAAGTGGTAATTCAAAATTGTTGGAAACTGGACGAAAGTGCTGAGGGTGGCATGCTTTACAAGGATTATAGAAATAAGATTCACGGATGGACTGATTATACTTTCATATAGGGGAGAATCACCAAAAAAGTCATAAACCTATTGCAATTGTGTTAATTTAGTCTTAATTTTTTTTTGGCCAATTTAGTCCTAAACCTTTTATAATTATGCCAATTCAGTCAATCTGGCCAAAATTGGCCGGTCGGCGCTGACGTGGACGCCGGCGGAGGACGACCGGCAGACGAGGCAATTTTTTAATATTTTTAATATATATTTTAAATCTTTTAATTCTTTTTTTCTTTTTTCACCTTTTCCTCCGCCGATCGGCGCCTGCTAGAGGCGAGGGCTGGCTAGGTTAGCTTTGCCGGCCACTGGCGAGGGCGAGGCCCCGCCAGATCCGGTGAGTCGGTCCTCGCCAAGGGCTACGGCAAAGGCGGGGAGGGAGAGGATGAGGAGGAGGAGGAGGAGGCGGCTGCGAAGATGGGGGCATTGCTCCGCGCGCGGGAGAAACCCAACATCCCCGTGCGTCGCCGTCGTCCCCGCACTCGTACACAGATCTCCACCCCCACCTTGCTCTCCCCGCCGTCGTCACCGTTGCAGTCGCAACGCCCCTCTTGCCTCTCCGCAGCTTCTCCGCCACCTCCTCCTCCTCCTCCTCCTCCTCCTCATCCTCTCCCTCCTTGCCTTCGCAGCAGCCCTTGGTGACAGCAGCCTCGCCCAGCCTTGGCGAGGGCTGAGCTCGCTGGATCTGGCGAGGGTCGACTTGCTGGATCTGGTGGGGCCTCGCCCTCGCGGATCTCGGCGGGGCCTCGCCCTCGTCGGCCCTTGCCTTCGGCTAGTGCGGGTGAGCCTCGCCCGGCGGTCGGCGGGCGACCTCGCCGGCCCCTCACCTCGGCTGGCCAAAGGAAGAAGAAGGTGAAAATAAAAAAAAGAAATAAAAAATTTAAAAATATATATAAAAAAATTAAAAAAAAAATTTTAAAAATTGCATTGCCGGTCGGCTGTCCCCTGCCGGTGTCCACGTTAGCGCCGGTCGGCCAATTTTGACTGGATGAATTGAATTGGCACAATTATAAAATGTTTAAGACTAAATTGGCTAAAAAAAAAATTTATGATCGAATTGGCACATTTATAATAAGTTTAGGACTTTTTTGGTAAGGCCCAGATTCGATAGTATGGACGAGGTGCTTTTTCTTCTTATTTTTCTTCATCGTCATAAAACAAGCTTAATTCAGTGAATCTACAAGGCAATAGTTGGGGGCCAAAAAGCTGATGAAAATGGACACCAATCAATTTAGATATAGACCTACAGCAAATTCAGAATACATACTTTGCCTCGCAATTGCATCAATTTAGATACGAAAATATAGCAAACTTTGGGTGAAATGGGCTTTGGGTATCTTAACGATAAAAGGAATTTATGCGGGGTTGCACTATACATGACTAAAAGTTTAAAAACTAGGCTAATACCACCAAAAACATTAAGTTGTTAGAAACTGTTGAACAATGTACTTATAGCATATGACTTGACCATCTTAACCAATGATAATCATAATGAAGGAGTAACATAATTTAAATTCACATCGATAGAGCTAGGCTTGGATTTGTGCAACATAGATGCATTTTAAGAAGGTTTACTGTAAATCATCGGGACTTGCCCCAATTGTCACTCTTCCCACATGAGAAGGGAGAGGTAGGAAATTCGAATCCTCATCTTTTCAGGAATTGGGGTGGGGACGTTTAGTTTTAGGTATAAGTTTCGATTCCCATGCCTTGCAAAAAGACAGCATAAAGGTCTAATGGTGAGTTGAGAGTTAGAGTGGGACAGACGAAAAAAGAAAAAGAAAAAGAAGGTTGACTATAAAAAGAAGTCATAACATTTGCTTATAGACTTGGGAATTTTGAGGACAATGATATAATTTCCAGAGGAAAAGTTAAAAAAATTATCAAGTGCAAATAATCTTATGTTTTGAACAGTATTTTTTTTTGGTGAATTGTTTTGAACAGTAGTTTTAAGTTGCATACTATTTGAAATTTCATGTTCGTGAATTTTCTTTTGAATGTGTAAGAAAGTGTGGCAATATTGACTGAGATATACATTAAATGATAATAGTGATTTTGAAAGTGATGTGGCGGGATGCAACGACACCAATCTACTTCTAGACCATATTTTTTTTAAAAAATAAATACAAGCGTTTGAGTTTAAAAGATACATATTAAGATGACAAGTCAAGATTTAAGTACATGCATATGTCACGGGCCGACAGTTCCTTGGCTGCGAAATAGCCTATGTAGTACCTGGTGAGCGAAGAACACCAGGTTAACCTTCCTTCTGTAGTTGTTTCTAAGAATAGTACAGTGAATAACATCATCATATTTCAACCAAAAATAAATAAATAATAATAACATCATCGTATTAGATCGTATCACGTTCAACTTAACTTGGGCGTCCAATCCATCGATCGAGACACACACAACACTTTAGGTATAACAATTGGTTTCTACCTATCATAACCTTATTAGAAGAGTGATATCAGCTCCTAACTGGTTTGTACAAGGGAGGCTAACTCCGCCCTTCAAAGCTCTATAGAGATATAACATTTTTATCTTGTCACCGAGCTTGTCACCAACCATCTCGACGCCACTCCCACAAACTAATTGTATCATCTTCTTTGCATCACTCACTTTTCACTCAATAGCTCCAAGCTCCAATCGCAAGGGTACGTGAGTACCGGACCATGACACATGCATGTATATCTTTTTCTCATGTTAATTATTTTAACCTTTCAATGTAGATTAATTGTTAATAATGTTCGCATAAATGCTCAGCTATTTCCTAGTACATAATAATTAAAGCCTAAATTGAAAGAATATTTGCTCCTATGCCATGTGAGAAAAGTGGGAACTAAAAATATTTCAATAATTGAACATTTGCCGCCCCATATCATATTTCAATTGGGTCATGTTCTCTATCAATATGTGCTAAGGTTTTACAGTACGCTGTCTTTGCACATGCATGTCAAAAGATTGGCTTGTCGGTGTATAGTAAGAAATTCAAAGTTGTTTTATAAAACGATTTTTGAAAGGTAAAAGATCATCACTCCTGAATCTTGGGTTTCCATCGAAACAGTGGGGCAGTAATTTTGATCGCTGGCAGATCAGGATGACCAGTGACTTCGTATGGCAGGCAATTTATGCAAACACAACTTTAGAAAATATCAACAATTGTAGGTACCTCTTCGCATCTTGCAGCCTTATCAATGACTAATCATCATGTTTCTTGTAGGTGGCTGAAACGGCAGAGAAAGGACAAGTAGCCAGTATCGGAAAATATGTTGGAATTGATGATCAAGTAAACCAAATCATGAGCTTGATGGATATTGATGCTAAGGACCAGCGGATCATTGTCGTCATTTATGGAAAAGGTGGAATTGGCAAGACGACTCTCGCAAAACTCATATACAACCAAGTCTCCTGTGATTTTGATGCTTGTAGCTTCCTTACAGATATTAGAGAAACAACTCTAGTATTAGGAGGGCTTCGGCTTTTGCAAGCTAAGTTGATTTCCGATGTTCTAAAACGGGAACTTGAGGATGTTGCTTTTGTCAACAGGGGAATTGAGTTTTTCAGGGACTTGTTTTGCAACATGAGAATCTTGATTGTCCTTGATGACGTGGAAAATTTGTTTCATGTCCAGCAACTCGTCGGAAATTGCTTTAATTGCTTTGCATCTGGAAGTAGGATCCTTGTAACCACTAGAAACAGTGTCATCCTGGAAGAGTCTCCTCAGATCCGGACTTATCATGTTAATCTTTTGGATAAGGATCAAGCTCTTCAACTCTTTAGGCGGCATGCATCTATAGCAACTTCTTCCTCACATGGCAACATTAAGTTTTTGCAACATGCTTTTGAGGCTATAGGAGCACTCCCATTGTATATTGAAGTTATGAGTGCAGTCTTCAATCGCAAAACGGAGGAGGAAAGAACACACATACTACAGGGGTGGACAAAAAACAAGCACTGGTATTTTCGGGAATTTTTGGAGGAAGGATATCGAACATTAAATGATGGGAAGAAACAGATATTTCTGGATATCGCCTGTTTCACCACCGGCATAGATTTTCGAATTGCTTGGTACCTATGGTATGACACCTCTTTTCTGCCTTCTCGTGAAATTTTGACTCCCCTGGCCAAAATTGGGGAAAACAATCAGATATGGATGCATAGCCTGTTGAGGCGACTTGGCAGAGAAATCGTTCGTGCAGAGAGTCTTACAAATCCAGGAAGGCGGAGTAGATTATTTAATCATGAAATAGCTCTCGACACGATAAAGAAGAAAAAGGTGAACGTTTGGTCTGCTTTTTTTTTTTTCCCTTTAATTTATGCATCGTTAAGCATAAGAAATAGTTTTGTTGTCTTCACCACCAAAGGAAAGGAACTATTTCGCCAGATATTGTTAAGATCCGACCATGTGTGATATTGACGTTGTTGTCATTTTCCTTTAGCAATGTTTCCTGACTAGTTACGTGTCAAGAAGAGAGACCATCCTCACTATTTCTATTCGTTTTTCTCGTCCATCACAGGGGACAGAAAAGGTTGAGGCACTCTGCCTTAACTTTCAGTGGCACACTTCAGAGAAACTAACAGCAGAAGATTTTGAGAGCATGCCAAACCTACGGTTTCTTCAATTGGATCATGCGGACATTGCCGGAGATTTCGCTAACGTTTTTCCAAATTTAAGGTGGCTCCGTTGGCGTGGGTGCCCTCGACATCTGCAAGTAACTAATTTTCACTTGGGACATTTAACCATCCTCGACTTGTCATGGAGCAAAGTCACGACAGATTGGGATGGCTGGGATCAAATAGAGGTAGTTCGCAATTCATTTGCCTGGTCTAACGTAACTATTTGTGAAGTGCACTCACGCAAATATTTGTCCTATTTTGCAGATGAAGAACTTGAGAGTTCTAGATCTTACAGGTTGTGCAGACTTATTAGTCACTCCTAGGTTCTCTAGTTGCCAAAATCTGGCTATATTGATTTTGGAGCGATGTTCGCAATTGGTCAAGATAGATCATTCGATCAGCGATTTTAAGTACTTGGTTTCTCTGAATTTGAAGTTCTGCACAGAGCTCAGCATGTTGCCAATAGAAGTAGGTCGCTTGACAGCTCTACAAGAGCTTCTCATGGACGGGACTTCGGTACAAGAAATTCCCATCTCCGTTGGTCATTTAAAGCAGCTTGAAACTCTGAGTGCCTCAAGCTGCTTCACATTGAGTCTGCTACCGAGAACGATATGTCACCTGACGAATATCTCACTTCTTTCCCTTGATGGCACCAGAATTGCAACACTTCCCGATTCTGTTGGAGAACTGGTTAGACTTAAACACTTGTCATTAAGGGATTGCCGTCGAATAAGAAAACTTCCAAGCTCCATTGGCAGCATAGGGAGATCGTTAGTTGAGTTAGACGTGTCAGGGACTGGCATTTCCAAGTTTCCAGATTCACTAAAAAATCTGCAGAATTTGAAGGTGTTGAGGATGGATTCTTGTTTCTTTAGAGAGTTCCCTCCTAATATAGGAGAGCTTATCAGCCTCGAAGAAATACACGCCTCCTGGTGTCGGAGTCTCGAGGGGGGCATTCCGAGCAAGATTGGGAAACTGCATAATTTGAGAATCTTGAGGCTGCGACATTCGACTATTTCCAGCATACCGGCGGAGATCCACCAACTTTCCAATCTTCGAACACTTGATTTACTTCACTGTGACATGATCAGAGAGTTGCCAAGGCTTCCTCTAGCATAACGGTTTTCTATGTAGACGATGAGCTGAAATCGTCGCATTTGCCATAGCTAGGAAAGCAATGCCACTATCATGAAGACTAGGCTAGGGACCCTGGAGAAATTATGGCCTTTCCATTTACTTCCATGTTGTCATTCCAAATTTGAATATGGACATCACCAAGAAGAAGTGTTTTTATGAAGTTTGCAAGGTCATTTTCTGAACTTTATATGTGTGTATATGTGTTATGTATACATGCCTATCTGCATATTTCCTTAATGACCGAGGCAAAAATTCCTAATACATCATCACTTTGGACCCATCTCACAGATAACTCAGAAGCTTAGGGGCCTGCTAACTTGGACGGTACCCAAGTCAGCAATCGGCATAAAGACTATTGTGACAGCATCCGAAGACTGGTATTGCTATACCTCATCATCTTATGATAGAAATAAGACATCTATATATCTCTAATTATCGTGTCCTAGAGAGTCCTCTTTTGAAAGGGAAAATACACTAGTAATTCCTAAGCTTAGATCCAATATACAATGTCATCCTTAGACTTTTAATTTATTCAATATGATCCCGAAACTTTTTATTTGTTCAATTTATTCCCTCAACTTTTCATAACAAAGTCAAATCCTTCGATACTATTCAAAATATTTCTTAATTACACTACTACTTGAATTTTAGAATATTTTTTTCATTTCAATCCATTTCTTAAATCGACAAAAAAGTTACTTTCTATCTTAATTAATAAGGAGGACAGAAATTTACACATTACCTTCCAAGGATTCGATCTAAATTGAGCGTATGTAAATGGGAGAAAGTAGAACGAGGACCTGATAAATAGTGTTCCCCGTGTTGCAGACTACTCGGAAATCAACGTCCACGTGTGACATAGAGGTAGCAATGGAGAGTGCCTGAACGCACAAGTATAATGACTTCCCAATTCCTTCTCACGCAAGAAAGTGTGCGTTCTGGCATTACTATTAACTTGCAGAATCAAGAAAAGAAATCGTTTCACCGGAAATGGTCCCTTACCCAAAAACAGTGAATAACCTTTCGCCAAACGTGGATCTTTGGTTTTCTGATGGAAATAGGATTATGTGGTGATTTCAAATAGGAGTTGTAATTGGTTCCGCAAGGAAAAATGGATAGCAATTCTACACGTAGACTACTAGAAAATAGAGGATGAGAGTAAAAATAGGGCATTCCATTAATAAAATGTTAAGGTTATATTTGTGTTCCTGATGTACAATGATAGCATATTGGCAGTATATATAGTCCACTAATTATGACTGTTTACCAACGGTTATTATTACTAAGTGCAATTATACAAGTATTTTCAATATTCTAGGCTCTCTATTCTCACGACATTTCCATCCACAAGCGTTTGCAGCTCCTAAGGCTATTATACTTCTCGACTGGCGCTCAATATCTTTGTCTTCAATCGGCATCTCAATCCTTGTGTTCTCTTCTCTATCGAACCCTTGGCCAAATTTAGATGGCCTGCTTGTTGTGCTCTTGGTCGTCATATTTTGGCCATCACCTCTTGAACACTTGTTGATGTTGATGCCAATATTACTTTGTTGTCAATCGTTGTATCACATATGTCAATATTCATGCTATATAATTGTTAACTATCCAATGGCGCGATCATCAACCAATTCTCACTCGATCGACTAACCCCAATTGCACATCGATTGCAATGGGTTATTTTTTTTGTATAAGTAGAAATAGTCAAAGCGATAGAGGTTCCCCCCTAAGCCCTTGGCACGTACCGAGTTTTTTTTCTTTTTCTTTTTCGAGTCAAAGCACATGCCGAGTTTGAGAAGCTTAAGAAACCGCTTTATCAAGAGGATAAAAAGGGCCAGACCAAGATCGTCGGATTGAAACAACTTCCGTTCCTTAAGGGCAACTCCTCTCCAAACCACCTTCTATCTGAGTAAGAATTTAATCGTTCATATACACTGGGAAGAGGCACGTGACAGATGTAGGAAAAAATAGTTCTAAATAAATAAGATTTCTTTAAATAAAAAAACAACACAAGGTCTAATTTGATTACCCATAAAGTGCTAAAAAGATAAAAAGTCGGCAATTAATGAAACTAAGCTCGATTGATAATCTTAGTTAGCATTAGCTAGGGGTGAGCATGGTCCGGGTTGGGCTGGTCCACCCCCTAACCCTAGGACCACCCGCATAGTGCTGATCCTTAATTTTTGGGACCGAGGACTGACCCTATTAAGCTTAGGAGTGAGGACCGGACCGACCTAGTGGGTTCGGTCCCCGTTCCGCGGTCAATCCGAGACTAACCGATAATTTTTTATTTCATTTTTTGTACTCCTTAAAAAAACAATTGAGGACCAGGCCAACCCAATAGGTTCGGTCCTGTTTCAGGGTCAACTCGAGATCAATCAATAATTTTTTATTTTATTTTTTGTACTCCTTGAAAGGGTAACCGAGAACTGGACTTACCCAATAGGTTCAATGACGAGCGAGGTCAGCTAAGAAAAGCAAGTAGTGAGGGTTGAGTGGGGTGACCGTCGAATAGAGTGAGTATCAAGTGCCGAGCGAGGAGCAAGCCAAGCAAGCATCGATCAGTGAGAGGCACGGGTGACCCAAAGTGAGTGAGATGAGTGTTGAATGGCGAGCGGAGAAGTTGTTTCTTTCAATTTTTGCAAATTGAGGATTAAGAGGACAAATAAGATAAATGTGGATACCGTAAAGAGCTATTTATGCCATTTTGGATGTCGTGAGGACTTCTCACAAAAACATTTTCCTCATTCATAAATTATGACTATTGACGCCATAAAAAACATGAAAAATCTCAGTTATTAAAGAACAATGTAAAATTACTTGAATTTCTCACTAAAGAGTTGTTTAATGTTGTTAACGTCGTTTATTTTAAAGTTTTCTCTATATAAAAAAATTATATATATATATATATATATATAGTCAAGGTTGGTCCGGGTTGGACAGATCCTAAACTCTTAGGACCGAGAATCAACCCACACAGTACTAGTCCAGGATTCCTAGTACCAAAGATCGACCCAGTCTCCTTAGGAACCAGACCAAGACTGGTAGGGTTGGGCCGGTCTAGGGTCGGTCCAAGGTTGACCTTAGACCAATGCTCACCCCTAGCATTGGCTCAAAGGATTTAGTTAAGTGAAAAGTCCCTTCGTGTGTTGAGTAAGTAACAGGTAAAGTAATTATTTTAGTTAATAAAAAATAATGAATGATAAGAATTATATGCCAACACCTATAAGGGTTAATAATACAAAAAATCCAAAACCGATATACATGTCAAAAATCTATAACAAATTAATTTTTTTATCGCCAAAAATCCCAAATTAGTATATCCATGATAAATTTACCATATGTTATTTTCTGTTAAATTTTACTTTCAAATTGTTGAGTTTGATAATATGTGACAATTAATGAGTATACTAGTTTATGGCTTTACTCTTTATTTGTCACAAGTGTACTAGTTGATGGTTTCATGGTTTAATTCAATTTAACGGAAACTAATAGAGGGTAAATTTGAGACAAATGTACTAATTTGGAGTTTTTGGTGGTCAAAAAATTAGTTTAAGATAAATTAGTCTCACAAGTATCAATTTGGGATTTTTTGTGATATTAACCCTAATAACAATATCTAGTATCAATATTCAGTAATCAATTTTTTTTTTTTTTTTTAAGTTCTCAACACTTAAAGAGTATAGAACTTATATTTTCAGCGCTAGTTTTTCAGTTTTATCATGCAAGCCCCAACGCCTATACCAATACCAATTTATGATCTAGTTCGTTTGACCTCCAACAATCAACTTAAAGTTCTATTGTCTCTTCACAAATGAATACTAGCTTTAAGGTGCAAATAGCAATACTTAGACCGATTGAATTTTTTGAGCCTTGACTAAACCAATCAAGGACAAATGCCTTACCAAAAAAAAAAAAAAAAAATTCAAGGACAAATGATGAAGTAGGTCGTCCCAGACTCCCAGCCAACCACACAAGACTAGACAAAGCAGATCAACCAACAAGATTGATTGTACAGCAGTTTCTATATATTTAATTGGTAGTGTGAGAATGAGAGAAAGGATTGGAGGAAAGATCGTGTGTAATAGAAACCACATACATGTATTTATATTATGTTCAACGAATTACAGAAGAGGAAATCCACAATTGTAAATTATTACACAATCAACACACATTTACGATGATAATATTTCTCAGTCCTAACATGCCCTCTCCAACTTGTTACAAATATACTTGATTCGGCGACCACCGACAGCTTTACTAAAAATATCGGCTAATTGATCATTAGTTCAAAGAAAAATAGTCATGATTTCTCGAGACTATAGTTTTCTTGAATAAAATGACAATCAACCTTTATATGTTTTGTCCTATCATGAGAAACAAAACTTGAACCATTATGTATGTCACATAACAACATCATTGGTTGCAATTGTGTTGTACCAATTTTTAACAAATTCCCCAAAATCTCTTTTCAATCCTCGATTTGTCTGAAGAAATTGAGACTTAGGCCAATGGCCAGCAACAGATTCATCTTTAGTAACAGTAGTATCAAGAAGTCTAAAATGAGAAGTTCACTGGCTAGCTACTACCCCTTCAATCATAATGCTTTTCTTCCATCACCCATGTCAAGGCGATTGGAGCATGTTTGGTAACTATCCCGTTTTTCTATTTTTTTGTTATTTTGTTCTTTGGAATAGAAATTCGTTGAAAACGCCAATTAATTTTTCTATTCCTTGGAATAGAAAAGTGGCCAGTGAATAGATTTAATAGAAATAAGACATAAAAAGAAAAAAAGAAAAAAAGAAAAAAAAAAGAAACTATTTTTTTGTTCCTAGAAACAATTTCTGAAACATTGTCATTTTCCTTTCTTTGTTTCCTTCCTTCTTCTTCCTCCTCTAGCTGGTCATCGGGTCATGGCGATGGTTGGCGAGATCGAGCCTTATTGGTGGCTAAGTGAGGCTCGACCTCGCCAAATCTCGCCATGGCTAAGTGTAGCGACCTACCCATTGCTAAGGATAGAAATAGGTTTAAGGATATTACCTAAAAAATAGGTCTACGAACCCTAGTTTTAAATGTGGGCTCTCTCAAGCCATACCTCACGCGACGATCGGGTGTTCAATGTTAACTTAAATTGACACTATGAAAATTTTATAATGAGAAGTCACTACTAGCTCATTGGGGTAAATTAGAAATCAAGTGAGGCATAGGAGCGTATTTCAATTCTTACACAACCAGAGAATCTTCGATCAGGTACTTGATTACACTACGGGCGCACATGGTAACGTTTACGTTTCTCGGGAGCAGCTTTTAGAAACAATTTTTTCTATTTCTGCTCTCGGGAATAGTTTCTGAACATTTTAAGGCGTTTGGTAATTATAAAAAATTTATATTCCGAGAATAGAAATACGTTTAGTATAACCCATAATATTTTTGTAACTTAGAATTTCTTTTAATATATTAATAAGTTATTACTTTTTTATTTTCTTATTTTCTTTTTCTTCTCCTTCCTCTTAGCCGATCACCGGCCTTGGCCATGGCCGACCGGTGACTAGTCAGACGAGGGTCGGTGAAGTCGCCGGCCTCAGGGGAGCCTTGCTGACCACCAATGAGGTCCCCTTGAGCCTCGCCGTGGCTTGGCGAGGCTCGGCCTCACCCTAGCTGGGTAAGGCGACGTCGCCCCAGATTTGGCGAGGCCGAGCCTCGCCCGACCACCGATGGCCACCGATGAGGCTCGACCTCACTTAGCCACCGCGAGGTCGGCCTCACTGTGGCTGGGCAAGGCTCGACCTCGCCCAAATTTGGCGAGGTCAAGCCTCCCCTAATCACTATGAGGCCAGGTGATGCCAACCTTGTGGTGGCTAGGTAAGCATCGCCTGGCCTTGTGGTGGCCAGGCAAGGCTCGAAGGCCTCACCCAGCCACGGTGAGGCTCCCTTGAGCCTCGCCAGTGGCCGGCGAGGTCACCGGGCCTCGTCTAGCCGGCCATTGCAAGGCCGGCGACCAACTAGGAAGAAAAGATGAAAAGAAAAAGAAAGAAAAGAAAGGGGAAAAAAAACTTATTTCTCGAATTGTTAGGAAATAAAAAGCAACTTTTTTTGTTTCTTATTTCTATTCTAGATTTGTTCCCCAGAACAAATTTGTTCCTAGGAACAAAAAACTTACCAAACGCGTTTATGTTCTATTTCTACTCTCGGGAACAAAAAAACAAAAACACATGTTCCCGGGAGCGTTACCAAACGCGCCCTAAGTAAGCAATTTGTGCCTTTTTGGTACTTAATCTTATTCATTTCAAAAAAAAAAAAAATTCAAGAAGTTTGGCTTGATTTTAAACCTATCTACTAACATGTGAGATAACATACGCAATCATTAGAATAATAGTCAGCAACCAATGTTTGGAGAGCAAGAACCTAACATTACCAAATAAGAAACATGCCATTGCTAACTAAGCCAAAGGGAAACCATAATCAACATAAGGAAAGTGAGTGATTAAGGATATTCGTCTTTAAGGACAATTGAAACCTTATGGTAAAGCCTTAAAAACTTGTTCAATTTTTTTTAGCATAATTTTAGATCAAAAGGCTCCCACTTTTTAAGAGAATATTACCCGGAAACTATTTTTAAGCTTTTTGAGTAGTTCTATTTTTTAGAATTTTTTTTCTTTCTTGGAATTTTAAGGATTTTTACCAGTTTTCTAAAACTATTTTGATTTTTCCGAATTTTCCAGAATTTTAACTTTTTTTTAAATTTATCCATGCATTTTCTGAATTTTCTAAATTTGTTATGAATTTCTGAATTTTAAAATTTTTTTCTATATTTTGTAAATTATTAGATATTTTAAATATTTTAATTAATTAATTATTTTTTGACCTTTTTATATATTTTTAATTTTATTATTATATTTAAAAAAGAAAGAGATTCGGTCCGGGTTAGATCAAAAACCGGGTCTCGCTAAGGCGCACTCTGAATTAACCCCAAATTGCCCATAAAAAAATTAGAAAGAGAAAGGCCCGCTCGGCCTCTAGCTCACTTCCACGATTCTCGGCCCAGCCGGGTTCCCTGACAGCCCACGTTTCCTATTTCCATCCACCAGCCCAAAACTAGAGCCCGTAGCCCAATCATCTTCTTCTTCTTCTTTGGTTATTTTTCACTTTCCCCTTTTTCTTACTCTTTATTTCCTTTTTCCCCCCTTCTTCTCCACGCCTTCCGCTTCTTCTCCTGAAGCCCTTCTCCCGAAGCGTCCCCATCTCTCGAATGTGTTATCTCCGGCAGTCACACCGTCGAGAAACCAACCGGCGTCTTCCACTCCAAACGCCACTCGTCGGCCGACCTCCCCACCGCCAGCTGAGAGCCACGCCACAGCCAAACACCAAACAAACTAAGGCGACGATGGGAACGTGGCGAACGACTAAAAGGCCGACGCTCAAGGTCGCCCAACACCACTGGAACATCCCAATAGAACACGACGCGCACGGACGACTCGATTTCGGCCAAAAACGGGAGGACGAAAACTATATCTCACTTAAGCATTTCGTCGAACGTGTGAGGGGCGCTCACGAATCATGAGGGTTCCGGCTCAACTAGGACCCGAACCCTAGCCAAGACTCTCACCAAACAGACAATGAAACACGCAAGAACAAAAGGAGGAATGGACGGGGGCCGAAGTCCGCGGGAGCCGGTCGTCCGCGAGCTCCAGGCGTCGTGCCCAAAACAGGGGAAGAAGAAGGGCGGCTTACCGGTTAGGCCTGAGGATGTCGAACGAAAGGAGTCGCCGGCAGGCGTCGGCTGAAGCTCTCCCGCTCTCGCTCAGTCGCTGGGACCTCTCCCTCTCGGTGTCAAGCTCTCTCGGTCTCTCTCTCTCTCTCTCCCCTTTGGTTTTCAGCCAAAAGAACCCCCCAGCCAACGTTACTCTCTCCCTTTTAAGTTCCGACGCCAACTGTGCCGCCAGCCTGCCCAGGCCGATCGTACCGCGACATTCCCTTTGCTGCTCATCCTCGTCGTACGCCGTCCTTCGCCCCTCCTTTGTCGGGAAGCCAGCGTCCAAAGCCAAGCGGGGGGGAAAAGATGAGAAGAAGAAGTGGGTTGGGCCGGGAGAAGGAAAAGATGGGCCGCGCGGGGGAAAGAATAGACGAAAAAGAAGAAGGGGCCGGGCGGGCATCGAAATTTTTTTAAAAAATTACAATAATAACTTTTTTCAAAAATCTGTAATAATTAATACTAGCAATGCAAATTTTTCGAATTTCTACATGTGATGCAATTAAATGAAAATTATATTTGCTAGAATCTAAAAATTAATTCATAATTTTTTATGCAATTAATGAACGATTAAACAAATCATCAAAATTTAGGTATCAACGCTAGACGAAGTCGACCTCCTGATGACTAGGCAAAGGTTGAGCCTCGCTGTGGCTCGGCAAGGTGGAGGGGCGAGGCTGGACATTGCCCAACCATTGCAAGGGACCTCGTCGTGGCTGGGCGAGGTTTTGCCACCCTTGTCTCTCTAGTTGATCGCTGGCCATCGTCAAGGCTCGGTAACTAACTAGAGTAGAAAAAAAAAAGAAAAAAAATATGAGAAAATTATTAAAAACTAAAAAATCTTCACGTCACAAAAAAGTTTAAGGGTTATACCAAATGTTTTTCTATTCTTTTTCTATTATGATAATAAAATTTTAGGATTATGCTAAACGCATTCTACTCAAAAACTCATATAGGGAATATAGGTATAACAATTTTTTTCTAAACAAAAATTATTTTCGGGAACAAAAATATTACCAAACACACTCTTTATGGCATAAATTTGATTTAGGTCCCCAAGGAGTTTCTCAAAATTTCTAGTCATAGGCATTACTTTATGATTTTCAATGTTTAAAAAAATATACAAAACATACTCCACTTTGGATCAATGACCATTCATACGCCTTTATTTTCACAATTACTATTTACATACGTCTAAGCATACCTTCATATTTAACAGGACAAATTGACCCTCTCCGCAAACTCATTTTAGCTAATTGCTTTGAGTTTTTGTGATTTGGTTTTTAATTGATTTTGAACATTTTGAATGGTATGAGAAAATTTATGATTAGTAAAGGGGAAATTTTAAAAAGCAAAAAAAGAATATATTTTCGTGAATAAGAATACAAAGATAATTGATGTGAGTGTACAAAATCGTATTCAAGAGTAAAATTTGGGTTTGTATTCCATAAGTAGAGAAATGTAAGGGATAATTGGGTGAAAACTGAAAAGTGCGACATGCTTTTGGTATTTTTCGTTAATTGTTTTTCACCAGCCTTGATAATGAACCAATAAATAGTTGTAAATATCAAAAAAAGAAATCACTTAAATATGTAAGTTGGTTTTGGACATTGTTCTTTTCAAGAAAGTTACCGAGGGCCATTGCTCTCCTACCATCAATTGTCGATGTTTTTAGCAATTGCTTAAGTCCGTGACATTTTAGTTAAAATACCTTTGTTTTCACGCTTGACCCAAGTTTCGGAATCCTTGGTAATCCAAAATTACTGTCTTGTCCTCCCTAATCATTATTGGTCGTGGACATTGCTCAACACCATTAGAAAAAAAGGGCGAAGTCAAAGACAAGTCGCCATAACTTAAGACGGGAGACACTTGCCGTATAACTTCAAAACAGACACTTAAGTGCCACTCTTTTCTTTTTTTTTTCTAGTGGGACACTTAAGTGCCACCTCCGGCGACCCTTGCCGGAAATCCTACGTGGCAATATTTGATTATTATTTTTTGCCTACGTGGCTTGCCGGAGAGCTGAGTCGGCTCAGCTCCAAAGCAGCATAAAAATTAAAAGAAATTTTAAAAATAAGAAAATTTTAAAAATTAAAAAAAATTAAGAAAATTATTGAAAAAGGGGGGAAGGTCGAACGGGCGGCCGAGGGCCGAGCCCCGCCGCCGGGCCGGCCAGCCTCAGGCCCTTGGCGGGGCTCGCGACTCCCGGCCGACCCTCCCCACTCCGTCGCGCCCCTTCTCGGCGGCGGCAAGGAGGTGGCGAGGGCCCGCGACCCTCGCCGGATCTAGGTGAGGGTCGCGGCCCGCGCCAGATCTAGGGCGAGGGTCGCGGCCCGCGCCCGGATCCGGCGAGGGCTCGCGGGCCCTCGCCGCCTCCCCACCGCCGCCGGAAGGGTTGGCGACGGAGTGGGGAGGGTTGGCCGGGGTCGGCCGGGGGCCCCGGCTGGGGCCGACGAGGGCCGACGAGCCCCGCCCAAATCCGGGCGAGGGTCGCGGCCCCGCCGCGATCCAGCGAGAGCTCGCCGTCGGTCGGCCGGGGTCGGCGACCCCGGCCGACCCTCCCCCTCCATCGCCGGCCCTTCCGGCGACGGCGGCGAGGGCTCGGCCCTCGCCCGCTCGTTCAAACTCCCCCACTTTTTTTTTTTCTACTTTTTTCTCAATTTTTTTTAATTTTTTAATTTTTTAAATTTTCTTAATTTTTTAAAACTTTTAAATTTTTCTTAATTTTTTTAAATTTTCTTAATTTTTTAAATTTTTTAAATTTTTTTTTTTTTTTTTTTAAATTTTTTGAATACTTTATAATTTAATTAATTTTTATATTATTATTTACACGTAGACACGAAACGGCGTCCTTTTTTGCATTTTCTCCGCCACGTCAGCTTGCAAAACGACACCGTTTTGGACTAAACTCGCCGGAAAATTGCCACGTCAGTCATTTGGCTGGATTTTCGCTGAATTAGCACTTAAGTGTCCCATTTTACTCCGATATTGGCACTTAAGTGTACCATTTTAAAGTTATAGCGGCTTAAGTGTCATTCCTCCGAAGTTATGGCTAAGACTCAGGTTCCCAACCTCGAAAAAAAGATAGGGCTAATAGGCATTTGTTAAGTAATTGGAAATTGGAATAATAGTTCTAAAGGTCTTAAACTTATTATACAATGACCAATTTAATCCTATCCTTTTGAGAGGTCAAAACTCAATGACATGAACACTAGCCAAACCTACGTGGCATGATTGGTGCTAAATAAATTTTGTAATTTTTTGATATTATGAATTTTTATATAATCTATAGTTTATTTTTCTTTCTCTTGTTTTTTATTTATTTTACCATTCTTCTTTCCTAATGGGCTAATGAGGCCTCGACAATGGTCAGTGAGGTGAGGGTTGTTGCAGCCCTCACCAAGTTTATGGAAGCCAACAAAGATCGTGATAGACCTCGCCTAGAATAGATCTAGTGAGGTGAAGGCTGTTGGGGTCCTCGCCATGCATAGATCTGGTGAGGCAAGGGTTGCTGGCTTGGAAGAAGAATAGTGGGAAAAAAAGAGAAAAAAAATTGATTTTTTTTAAAATTATGGAAAATTGTTCACGTTAATACCAATCGTATTGTATAGGATGGCTAACATCTTTGTCATTGATTTCCTGCTAAAATTGGTCGAAGGGACCAAATTAATAGATCGTCAAAAGATTTAAGACTAAATTAGCCAAAATATTAAAATTGAATTGACCACCATATAATATGTTTAGGATTTTTTGAATAATTTTCCTTAAGTAATTAATTAAAGAAACTTTATAATTTTTAATGCATTATTTGTTTTATTATGCACAATCAGTACTTTGAAAACTTAATTATCCAAATAAAATATACTTAGCAAGTACTTGGGGACCCTAAGAACCTTTTGAAAAATAGCAATGTTATTGAGATTAATCTGAATTTAGTAGTAAAAATAAGTTATAATCTGAATTTAGTAGTAAAAATAAGTTACATTCCGAGCTAAATCATGGATCAAGACAAATTATCTTCGATAACTTTTTTCATCCACGGCTTCCTTCTATGTTGTAAGTGAAAATAATTCAATTTGACAGCCCCATAATATATAACTAAGTTGAAGGAAAGTCTTCAGTCTCCTGAAGATGAGAAAGATGCTCATTCAACAAGACCAACCTCCATGATTAATTAAAGTAAATCATAAAAGTAGAAGGAACATGCATGAACTTTAATCAAACAACTCAGAGTCAATTCAACTCCCAAGATTGCCAGATTATATCATGACATGTGATGCACTCAAATTTTTTGAATGTTCTTGAGAAAGTCCTTCGACATCATTCTGTTCCATTGTATATTTATAAAATTATTTGTAAATTCTACATAACGATGGTACAATTTTGCAACCTGCTACCTATTGATCAAATATATTATGAACTTACCAAAAGCATTAGCGATTTACCATAGTCAATGCTCTCATAACTTACCAACTATGTTATCCATTCACTACTCAAATCTAAATCATAGCAGAAGCCGATAATTTACTGTTGGGCTTGTGAATGACAAAATTCTTATCTCATTGGTAAATAACAAATAGTTACATGCCTACTTATAAAATCTAAAAGTATATACTATTAGGTTTGTCGATGGTAACTTACCATCAATATTTCAAATTTATTACCAAAGTTACATATTGATCAGATTGATAAATAATAGTAATCTAGAATTGGATTTGTGGATGTTAAAATTGTTATTTCATCAGTAATTTGCAAATGGTTGAGCAGACTAACAATTTACAGATCATTTTTTACTTACCTTCAATATTTCAAATCTACCACTAACGTTACAATTTTATTATCAACAGAGCAGCATTCCATTTTTGGCAAACGGAATATTTGAAATCTGCCAAATCAATATGAGCTCAATAACAAACTGCTTGAAACATCCAACTCAAATATATCCCTACAACCAGTTATTCATCATGCTTTCTGCAATCGCAGATAAACCTTCCAAAATCGTAATTGATGATCTCCGCTTTGCAGCATGAGACAGAAGAGTGACGAATGACAACAGACTAACAAAGAGGGCCGGGACAAGAAATATAGAAGATAATGTACAGCAGTATTATATAACATGGAGAAAAAGAAATCTACACTTCACACGAGTCCTAGATGCACAGAATGACAGGCCCTTCTACCATCGACAAAAAAGACCTTGTCACAATGCATCGAGAAGAAGAAAATCTGACAGAATTTGGAATGACACTCGCAGAAATCACAATTGAGGCTGCATAATGCAGTGTGCTTGCTTTTCAAGGTTTGACAAAAGGGCACTTTTGTTCTGTCAAAGGCCCTTACGTTTCTCTCTACCCGTAGCATCCACATTAAGCATTGCCGTGTACCACTGATTTATGAGATATATCATCTCAGCTTATGATCTCACCAGCCCTTGATCTTCAACTCACACATTGTCCTGAAGAATTACAAAGCAGAATTCTCTTCCCAATCCAATCCTGAAGTGATCTGAAGAGATATTGATTCTGAATTATTGAACTCGTTATTTATTAGGAACATGAGCTACCACCTATCTAATGTTTCGGAAAACGGACACCTCTAAATATGTTGAAGCAACAGTCTCCTTGATTGAATTACCATCAGTCAAAGGACCGAATGATGGATATGACCCAAATAGCATGTAAAGGCTCATTCAATCATGGGCAATTGATTTGGCACAGGAAGCATGTTGGCATATGAAAAATGTATTCACGTATCACATGCATGCTTTCGCTTTTAGTTTCATGGAAATCTTCATGCAAGCAGGATACTACATCATGCAATGTGGAGTGTGTACAAAAATATACAAACTGGGAAGTTTCCAAATTTCTACTTAACAATACAATATGTTGTGTTACTTACAAAGTAAACCGTCTTTCAGTTATTAATTCCTCTTACAGTTTCATATTACACACAGTGGATGTGTCTGATTATATTCTGGAAAATTTTTATTTCTAAAATGAATCCTCATTAATGACCAATTTTCAAAACCCAGTACTTTCAATGAAACATCAAAACAACAAACTTAGACAATTTAACTATGCTTACCCACTCACATGATTGATTCAATAGTTAAATCTCAAGATAAACTATGATTTTCAAACTTTGTTAGAACACAGGCATAGTTTGCATGAAATAAGAAAAGTTCACTTCAGGCAATTGATGTTCTCAAAATTACTCCATGTCCCATCGGGCATGACACTTCTGTAACCTCTGAAATTTGGAGCATCAGGTTCTGCAAGAACGTTTGGAGCCACGAACAAATAGAATTACCAGCATCTAAACTCCTATGGCTAGAAAGTTTACCAATTCTTGCTGGTGAATACATCATCTGGTAGATCTCTATTCTTTTGCAAATACTTTTTGCTCTCAACAGAAAAAGAACTGCTAGAGTTGGTTCATGCTGATGGTTTATAGTTCCATGAGGAATCATATAGTGCATAAAGCCAGATACTTCAATACCAACCACATATTCCCAGCCCATCTGACAATTATTTCTTGAATTCACTACCCAGAAGAAGCACAGATTAAGCAAAGTATGACAATGGGAAAGAGAAATGTTGCAGTAAGAAAACAGGAAAAAGAAGAAGAAAAGAAATGGAAATATTCACCTTGGGGAGACTCTGTGGAGTATAACAAGTCTCCCAACTGTAGATAAAGAGAAAAAGTGCATTACTCACCCAGAAGAAAGAAATAAACTCCACCCTCTCTCAATTGGAAATAGAGAGTATCCTCACAGCTTGCAGTTGAGATCGCTACATGCATTGACCACCACATTGACATCGGTAGGGACAATCACAGTGCCTCAAGCAGCAATTTTTACAGTGCCTCTCACAGGGCTGATCCTGAATGTTGCAAAAGTCTATCTCCTTAATTTCCAAGCTTGTGCACTTTGATAGGTCCGGCAATCTGTTAAGAGAATAGCATTCAGACATAGAAAACCTTCTCAATTGTGATGCTTGTTCGAGACCATCAAGGTTCTTAATGTCGCAGCGAGATATCTTCAACACTTGCAGGAGCCTTAGATTCCCAAGACCAAGAATTTCCCGTGCATTGCAATCACAGAGCTCCAACTCAGACAGAGTTTCCAGATTAGAGAAATCCATCCCCTGGATCTGGCAATTCTTGATAAGCAGTTTTGACAAGCTTGAGGGAAGTTGTGGGAGGTCTAGCAGATTTGTGCAGGACAAATCAAGTTTTCTAAGTTGAGTAAGAGAATTAAAATCTTCTGGTAGGCTAGCAACATTTGGAAGGCACAGCCTTAGGGTTTCTAAGTTGGACAAACTTGATATCCAGGCAATGCTTTCAGTTTGGAACAGCTCAGAAGAAGATATCTCCTCCTCATCAGGATCATTGACTAATTCCAAAACTTTCAAATCTCTCAGATATGAAAGACCTTGAACTATCCTCATGTTTTTGGTTCCCCAGCGCAAACCCACTAAACTAGATGGTAATTTTGGTATAGTCTGAAGTTCGTCACAATGGAGCAAGTGGAGGGTCTCAAGACGAGAAAGCTGACAAAGGCTCGGGTAAGCTAAAAGTCAGGGTAAATGATAACTTCAAGATTCTCAAAGATGATAACCCCGAAATATCACAAGGAATTTTCCCATTCAAAGGGCAGCCAGAAAATGTTATGACTTCCAACTTCTCTAGATTTGTAATTTCCTTCGGAAATTTTCTTATGTGAGTATTCTTCATCCTTAGCACCTCCAATCTATCCAAATTTTTTATTGATTCTGGCAATATCTGAATTCTGGTGTTTGACAGATCCATTTTCCGTAGTGACCTAAGCATCCCAATGGAGTCTGGAAGTGCAGTTATCCGCTGACAGTCTCTTAAAGACAGCTCTACAAGTGACTCTAACAACTGAACAGAATTTGGGAGTCCTGTGATAATAGCTCTATCCAATGCAAGATGTGACAGGGACTTTAAACAACGAATAGACTCGGATATTTCAGCCAAATTTTTGCATCCGGAAGCACTAAGAGTTTTAAGTTGCTGCATAGAACCTCTTAAGAAACGAAGGTGACATATGGAAGTTTCATCAATCAAGAGCTCTTCCAAATTATCCAAGGAACCCATCTCTTCTGGCAACAGGGCAATTGGAGTGGACTTGATGTTCAAAGACTTCAAATATTTCAAATTACCAATGGACTTGTCTATAAACGACAAATGAGAACATCGTACAAGAATCAGTCTTTCCAATTTGCTACCAGGTGGGAAGCATGGTGTTTTACATAACTGGCCTCAACCAGTTAGCTCCAAAACTTTCAATTTGTTTGCCTTCTGTATTACAAAGAGATAGAAACAGTTCAATATCAATTAGCTAGTGTTCACAAAAAGTAAAAAATAAAAAATAAATAAAAAAAACTTGTCACATACCTCCATTAATTGTGCCCAACCTTCCCAGTCATCTGCTACAGCACTCCAGGATAGATCAAGAATGACCAAGTTCTCTAGGTTCAAAACAAGAGGCTCAGAGCTCTTATGGCACCCTCGCCAATGAAGCCACCTTAGTTCTAAAAGAAGACTAGAAAAATTTCCTCTCATATTAGCTCGATCCAAGTTAAGGAATCTTAAGTTCAATAGAGCGCCAAATTCCGCAGATGTGAAACAGTCATTAGATCCTTTGTCAAAGGTGAGACCTAGCGCTTGAACATTTGGAGTACCCTACCAATTTGAACATAAAGGTAAATGAATAGGAATTGAACTTTGCTATAGAACTGCCAGTGTTTTTTAGCTTCTTCTACATATTGAAAAATCGGGTAAATTACAAAGAAATTTAACTGCGGGTAGAAAAGAATGTAGTTATGGCTTTCAGGTTTACCTCTTTCTTCTGTAGAGTGGATAGGGCATCATCGTGCACCCACAACCTACTTCGATTACGAGGGATAGGATCTTCATTTAAAACAATTTTTCTGCCCAGAGTTCTCAGTAGATCATGCATCAATAGCTCGTTGTTCTCTCCAATTTTCACCAAAGACATTATGAGGAGAACTTCAATACCACTAGAAGGATAAAGTTTACAATCTTCCCACATGTAAAAGGCAATTCTCTCATCCTTTCCAATCAGAAAACATGCTATATCCAGAAACATATGCTTTGCATATATATCTAAAGCAAGGTAACTTATTTTCAACACATTTTCGACTTTCTCATGAGGAGTGTCTTTCAACTTCTCCAACGTATCTTTCCACGTACCCTTCGACTTTCCAAATAAACGTGAACCTGTCACCTCAAGTGCTAAAGGAAGTCGCCCGCTAGCCAATACGATGTCCTTGGAAAGGCTTTCAAAGCCCTTGCTAGGAGAACCTGTTCCAAAAGCCCGCTTAGAAAACAATTGAAGAGCTTTATCTTCTTCCATTGGTTCAATCTCATAGGTTTCAGCCTCTTTGTACTTCAAAAGGATGTCGCTCTTTCTAGAAGTCACAATAATCCTGCTTCCTGGACCAAACCAACTAAGCTCTCCAACAACCACATCAAGTTGGTCAACATCTTCCACATCATCAAGGAGAATGAGGACCTGCTTATTGCGAAATCCTTCAGCAAGAACTGCCATAGCATCATCAGAACATCTGAATGAAACACTTCTTTTTCGAAGGTCTGAGATTAATTGATTTTGCAAGGACAAGATCCTGTCATGTTGATGTAATTCTCGAATTTCCCTGAGATAACTGTAACCTTGAAAACGATCATAGAGTTGATTGTAAACAACTTTTGCGAGAGTGGTCTTGCCAACACCCCAATACCGTATATTCCAAGGACTCGTACATCGCTGCCGCATATTTCAATTACTTGTCCATTGCGATGCACAACACCGAGCTTTCTCATAATCTCCTGCACATGATGGTCGACTCCAACTAAATTTTTTGTCACAAGTAGTCGACCCTTCTTCAGCTTTTGCTGAACAATTGGGATGAGTTCGTCTATGAGCTTGGAATGATGCCTACAGATGGAGACATGATGAAAAACTGAATCAGAACAATAGTCATACAGCCGATAAAAGCAGAATGTGCAGAGTTGAACCAGGAGTACCGCACCATGAGGCCAGAACAAAGGAGGCATTACAATGCAATTCCAAAGATCCTGCATTTGAATGGTCTAACTTGGTCTAAAAGCCATACGGTTAAGTGGAGTTGCGAAACAATTAAACTTTAAAAGGAAGAATAATGTCAAAGATAGCATGATTGGTTTATGATCACAGTACATCAATTTTGTAAATGGATTTTAAAGCATATTGGATTACCCGTTATGTATTTTCGCTGTTACAAATCCCTTTAACCTTCCAATCTCTTCGAGAGCCACCTTCCACTTCTGGATGGTCTCACAATCAACCCCGTCCCTCTGGTGTTCAAAAAAGCTCTTCTCAAAAGAATTCCTCTGGTCTTTTAAATCTGAGACCTCAATCTCATAGAAAATGGGAATGGTTTCTCGACTCGTCGTCTGCTTGCACTCTAATATTTGGACCAACTCCATGAGGCAGCTTCTGCTGGAAGCATAATCCCTGGAGATGATGGGAATCTAAACCTTGTTTAATCGCTTCAATCAGCGCGGGCTTGATCCCTTCTCCGACAGGCAGCTCATCATCGTCTCGAAATACGCATATCCCAGCATCTGTCAAGCTTTTGTAGAGGAAATCTGTAAAACTCTTACGAGTATCTGGCCCTCTAAAACTCAAGAACACATCATAATTGTTTCCAGCCAAGTCAGAGCTTGGTGAACAGGACGAAATGGGTGATTCCTGTCAAGTGAGTAAATTGAGTCCATCACATCCAGCATAAATTGAGTTTATTACATCGTAGTTAGAAAAGCAATATTGGAAATTGGAAATCCAAATATATCCATACCCTGCATATGCTTCTTGCTAATCTAATCTAACGCTGATATGCTGTAACCATCGATAATGCAAATTTCTTGGCAAAAAGAATTATAAGAAAGAAAGAAAGAAACGCAAGGGCCAGTACAGAATCAAGACGCAAAGTCAACGAATCTAACCGTAGTAGTCCTCCGCCTCTTCAGAGAAGCAGCATCACGACCTTGCCGAGAGTCATCATATTCCCAAGCTGTATTCTGAAGCGACCAAAGCATCCCGTTCCTCGATTCCATCTTCTTTCTTCCTCTGCGATCTTCTTCCACTGCTACTCGTAGGCGAGTGGGACGACCTTTCACATTATTGGAAGGAGTGAAAAACCGCGGGGTAGGTCGAGCTCCAAGATTCAGGACCACTTTCGACCGGATCCACACAAAACGTTGACTCCGACATTGGAAGACGACTTTTTAGGAGCTTTTAATCATGTGACGCCTCAAAAATAGAACTATCCTAAATGTTTTGGGTTAAGTCCATCTAATATGTCAACCAAATTTATCGATGTTACACATAAAAACTCGACCTAATCTTGCCGCACTGAGGTGGAGAACCAATTATAACTTTTCATAAACAGAAAAATAAATAAATAAAAAATTCCAAGAAGTAAAACAAACAGTTAATTTCTTTAAAAACGAAAAACCATGAAAAGTTTTAAAAGTTAAAAGAAATCAAAGACAGCAAATGATAGGTGGCAGTGGCTGGGAAGAATCTGTAGGGTTTGCCGGGAAAACAATAACAACCTAAAGGAAACAATACAGCTAATTTTTTTAAGGAAAATTCCAAATAAGAACTTGAAATCGCTTTTTTTTCGAATAAAGTGCTGAGTGAATCTTCATTCAAATAAGAGCTAAAGCCATCACTTTTTCAAATAAAAGCATGGAGTGGATCTTGTGTCAAATAAAAGCATAAAGTGTTTGTATCAATTTCAAGGAAGGGTTTGACTTTCCAATTAATCAAGGGCATTTTCATCATTTACCTTTTTAAAAAAAAAAATTCTTTCTTTTTTTCTTTTTTCCCTTTTTTTCTTTCTTCCCAAGAAGGCTTGACGAGGGTTGCCCTCAAGGGCCACCCTCTTCCTAGGTGAGGCCAACTCTCGTTAGCCGCTGGTGAGGGTAACTAGGCCTTCATCGACGCTCAATGGGAAAAAAAAGGAAAAAAATAATAAAAGAAAATAATAATTTGAAATTAAAATTATCGTTTGACGAAAATATCATTAATCAGCCAAAATATTAAGCTAATTGGTGACCGATAAGGTCAAGCTCTTATTTGAAATAGCCATGGTCACTTTAGGCCATTATTTGACACAACATTCATTTTAGGCTTTTAATTGAAAAAATGATAACACTTTAGATTGTTATTTGGAAATTTCCTTTTTTTTTTTTAAAGATAAAACAATAAGTGGCCACAAAAATCAGAAAACAAAAGGAAATCAAATAGAGAGAATGGTATATGGCAAAGGATAACAAGGGTTAGTGATCCTTGGGAAAACAAAGACAACCAATCTTTTTTAAAATAATAAAACAATGAGGCCCGAAAGAAATTGGAAAAAGAAAAAAGAAACCAAGAGAGAGAATGACAGGTCACAGAAGATGGCAGCGGCTAACAAGGGTTGGTGATCCTCAGGAAAACGAAACAGCTAATTTCTCTCTAAAAAGTAAAGAGTAAAGATCACTAGAAATCTCCAACTATATCAACTTTAACACATTCATCACGAATTTCTTTTTTGACACAAAAAACCTCAAACTTATACACATGCAATGCATTTACCTTTTTTTTTTTTTGCAACACCAAAAACTCCAAAATTGTATTTATGTGACACATTTATCTCACAAATTTGGTGTCATAAATTTTTTTTTTAGAATTATTGGTGTCACAAACAAAAAGTTTGGGATAAACGTGTCAAACAAATATAAATTTAAGATTTTGATGTCACGGAATAAAGTTTTTGGTTAATATGTCATATGTGTACAAGTTTGGTGTTTTTGATCTCATAAAAAAAGTTTGAGATAAATGTGTTATAATTGACAAAGTTTAGGATTTTTTTGTGACTTTCCCCCAAAAGTAAAACAATAAAGCTAATAAAAGAAAAAATGATATCAAAGAGAGAGAATGGCATGTTTGAGCGGCCAACAAGGTTTAGTGATCCTTGCTGGAAAACAAAACAGCCATTTTAAAAAAAATATATAAAACATACAAATTAAATAATGCTTCAATAACAAAAGGAAAATGAAAGAAATTGTTTACTTACGGCGTATATTTACAGGTTGATTAATGTAAAAAATGATTGATTAATAAATTAGTAGAAGTTACCGAAAAGAAAAAAGATAGAGAGAATATGATTAATGAAATCCAAGGTGATATTCTCAGATACTTTTTATTGATTAATCATTCTTTTTGCATTAAGCAATCACTAAAAGCACATAATGATTGTTCACTTTTTATAATTTGACCATTTTGTTATTGAGGTCGTTTTTCCATTTGACTTAATTATGTTTCTTTTCCTTAACATATCTTATTAGCTTTATTAATATATGCATTAAACTTAGCAACTTTTGTGTTTTACTAATACTTTATATTTATTTATAATGATATTAATATTTTGATTATTTTTTCTCCATTTCTTCATTTTCTATATAATTAAAGTAAAGAAGAGATATTTACATAAAAAAAAATGAAACTAAAATACACTTTTCAACTTAAAAATCATGTGCACTGCAGATGCTAAAAAAATATGGGAGGATTAACATTTATAACTTAACTGCACTTTTTTTATCATTTAGGATTTGATGCACGTTCATTTGGTTGAATAGATTGGTAGGAGGAGAGAATATTTTTTAAAAGTGATCTTTTTTGTTTTTGGATGGTGAGAGAATAAAGGAATGGATTATGGGGGATTTCAAGTGGTTAACATAATTTATGTTATATTAATTTATAAGTTCCTTCGTATGCATTGAAATACTAAAGAAATTGCAGGGATTTGTGTTGTTAGTAAATAAATAAACATATATTTTTATTTTTTTCTTTTTCCCACTCATATGTTCATTTATTTCTATACATGAATACATAAAAGGATATTCAAGTCCTCATGCTACGTCCCAAAAAAAAAAAAAAAGTCCTAATGCGCTTTCCATTCATTTCTCTCGCTAGCATCTAAGAACATAATAACACAATTCCTCCATTTTGCTTTCCACCTATTTGAATTTCTTTTTTCCTTTTAATCACCTCGATCAACACGACATTAGAGGGTACCATATACTCCCGAATTCACAGAGACAAGGGGTGGAATGCGTCGATTGAAATGTAAAAATTAGAAAAAAAAAATTCTAAATAAGAGTATAAAGTGGGGTAATTTTCTTTAAAAAAATTAAGAGTAGACTTTGTTTCAAATAATAATTTGAAGTGGTCAAATCAGTCTCAAATAAGGGCATAAACTCGCCGCTGACTAAATGTTCTCTAGTGGGCAAGCAAGTGAATTTTCCGGCAGTCAGTTGGCTGGCAAGTTTGAGCTTTTATTTTTTAAGTGATTATTTGAAAAGTTAACTTAATTTCATCATCTTTATGAGAAATTTTCCCTGAAAATTATCAATTTTTCCTGTGCTAATATCCGCCGGTCCGAATGCATTTGGATGATGTGCTTCTCACCTTATACTTTTCATCTGCCGTCAGACCGTTAGGTGTCTCGTTTGGTCAACAAATGGTAATGACTCCACGCTCGCCGTATCATCGGAGAACTGTAGCTCAAACAAGGACACGCAGTTGTGCTCCAGGATTCGGCAGTGGTTTCGTCTCGGCAGGGCAAGGTTAGTTCGCGACCACTCTATTTCCTTGTAATATTTGAGCTGTGTTGTGGTCACAAGTCGCTCAGATTAGGATGAGTGTCGCAACTTACCCACAAAGATTTCACATACCCTATTGCCTTGCTGTGGCCACTGCCGTTTCCGTTGTCTACGGGGAACCGATGATGGCTGCCGGAGCTCCGCCGTCGTCAGTTTGGTGGAAGGTGACAGCTGGTCTTGGTGGCTAAACTTTAGAAAGAGCAAAGGTCTTTTTTTGTTGGAACTTTAAAATAGACCTTGTCAATACCGGTAAGAAAATCTTGCAATACATAGGGTGTGTTCCTTTTATTAAAAGAGCTTTTCGCGAAATTAGTTTTTCCGGACTTTCGTATGTTTGATTTGTTGAGAATAATTAGTCGGCAGAAAAATATAAACAGTCAAAGAAAACACACTTTAAATTAGGAAAATGAATTCCAAGTTCTGTACGGAGGTAATGATTTTCCTAAGCATAACAAAGTCTCTTGCCATAATAGCTTTTCACTGAGATAGAGTTTTATATTTTTTCAGCATATCAGCAAACAAATGAAATTGAAAATTATTTTTATAAAAAAAAACCATTTTCAGTATAGGCGAACAAACAAATTAGCATGATATAAAAGTTTTATGTAAAATTCCATAAAATACGATAAAAATAGCATCAGGCAAGGAATGATCCCCTCGGTCCGTCATTGTACCTGTTCTTTCCGGTCTGTCTAAGTTGGATCTATTAGTGGACATGCTTTTACTTTCCCCGCTATTACATATATTTTGCAAAATGCCGAGGAAAATAGGAATTTATATCTGACGTCCAGGTATACGTTATAGAGAGCAATTATAGTTGATGGGATTACTCAGTGTGGCAACTGGCACAACTCGTCCGTCTTTTATTTATGCATCCCCTACTACTTTTAATGTTCTCCTCAACCTAGCTGGAAGATCATTGTCCATCATAGCGACGTGAACTTACTGTATTGGACGCCGAAGACATCACAATCGAGATGAAGGCAAAAGATCATTGTGCAACTGATCATTTAGTCGGGATAGATGGTCAAGTGGAAGCCATAATGGACTTGTTGGACTATGATTTTGGTTGTGCACGGTGTCTTGGAATTCATGGCCCAGCTGCTATTGGAAAGACGACCCTTGCCAAGGCTCTCTTCGACCAGCTCATTTCTAACTTTGATTGGTATTGCTTCCTGCAAGATGTCCGTGGATCATCCCTCCGCCATGGCCTAGTATTTCTGCAAAAGAAGCTGCTATTCGACATCCTCGATGAAACTAAGTCTATGATTGATATTGATGACATTGATGATGAAAGGTCTACGGATGACATCGATGACATCAATGACATCAATGACATTGACGATGGAATGATGGTCATTAGGAAAAAACTGCATGGTAAGAAGGTTCTAATTGTTCTAGATGATGTGGACCATAGGGAACAGTTTGAGAAACTAGTTGGCCAGATCAATTGGTTAGGTACAGGAAGTAGAGTCGTAATTACAACAAGAAACAAAAGTATCCTAGAGAGTGGAGAGAAAACCATACTTTATGAATTGAGAGAAATAAATTCTAATCAAGCACTTCAGCTTTTTATAAATCATGCATTCAAAGAAGAATCTCCTAGAGACGATTATTATGATAGACTTTCAAGGGATATTGTTTCCACCATTGGAGGACTTCCTTTGATCATTAAGGTCATAGGTTCATTTCTTCATGGAAAGCATGAAACTATATGGAAAGATACACTAGAAAAGTTAAGGAGCATTGATAATAAAGATGTCCGCTGGATGTTGAAAATCAGCTTTGACGCCTTAAATTTCAAGCAAAAACAGATTTTTCTTGATATTGCATGTCTTTCCTTCCATGAGGAGGAGATTAATGCATCTTACATGTGGGAAGATTGCAACTTTTTTCCACAAATAGAAATTGAAGTCCTCAGTTCTCTATCATTGATACATATTAGAGAGAACGGTGGGTTATGGATGCATGACATGCTAAAAGACCTAGGGCGCCGTATTGTCCATGAGGAAAACCTAGATCTAGGAAAGTGCAGCAGATTGTGGATTTCTGAGGAAGCTGTGGACATTGTGAAAACAAGAGAGGTATTACAATAAGAGCAAAAATTCGGTCTCTCTTTGCATAAAATCAACTATTTAAGATGCAATTTCTACCATGTGAATAAGGGCAATTGAAAGCTCTTTCTAATTGTGTGTATTTGGCAGAATAAAGGAAATATCGAAGCACTCAGTCTAACTGGAGATCCTACTCTAGTCATATTTACTGATGAAGATTTCACAAGGCTGCCAAATCTAAGATTCCTTGACTTAGATGGGTGGAGCTTTATTGGAGATTTTACTGATCTCTTTTCAAAGTTGAGATGGTTTTCTTGGTGCTATTGTCCTCCAGATTTACTCGCAACTAATCTATTCCCACAAAACTTAGTTGTTCTCCAACTCTCTAAATTTAACAACGCCAATGATTGGGCGGGGTGGAGCCAAATTAAGGTATGTATGTTGTCATGCATTTTTTTGGCAGCTGCATTGTCAAACAACACTGTGTAATGCTTTAATTTTTTTCGCAGAAGCTTCACAATTTGAAAGTTCTACAGCTGATATGTCTAAACATAGGAAAAATCGACTTGTCCGGGTGCTTTACTCTGGAAAGATTGATAATTAAAGAATGTCGAGAACTGATTCAAATTGATCGCTCCATTGGGAAACTACAACAACTGAATTTCTTGAGTATTGAGGGTTGCCACCGACTAACAGATCTCCCTCGCGAATTTGGCCTGCTGGTGAAGCTAAGGCACTTGTCTTTGAGTCACTGCTCAAACTTACTGAAACTCCCAAACTCAATTGGAGAGCTCAAATCATTGATCGAATTGGATTTATCGTACACGTCAATCGAAGGATTACCTTATTCTGTTGGATATCTTGTGAATCTCGAGTCTTTATCTCTTGCGGGATGCACAGAGATAAGGGAACTTACCCATTGTATCGGAAAACTAGAGTCTCTGATTGAATTGGATCTCTCGTTCACGCGCATCAAAGAGGTACCTTCATCAATTGGGTTGGCAAAGAAGCTTGAAGTGATACGCGCTAGATGTTATTGGATGGTGGGCGAAGTTTCAAGCGAAATTGGAAAGTTGGCCTGTTTGAGAATCCTAGATCTATCAGAGACTGACATTCGTCGAGTGCCAGAAACAATTGTTGCGCTCCCTCATCTAGAAAAACTGATCCTCAAGAATTGTGATAAGCTGCAAGTGTTGCCGTCACTTCCACCAAGTTTGACTCATCTATTTGTTAGCTCTCTGTCCTTACAGTCTATTCCAGATCTCTCAAACCTGACTAATATAGTTGATCTTCTCTTATCGGATAACCATGATTATCTATCAATGTCTTCGTCAGGCCTAATTGAAACCTATAACATAGAGTGCATTGGGAATTTATCCAAGTTGGTAAATTTGGAGTTGTGCTTTCCAAACATTATAGTGTCGGCAACTTCATTGGGTTCCCTTTCTCGTCTAAAGAAACTTTCCATGTCTGGCCTCCAACACCCAGAATTTCTCATGCAAACACCTAAACCAGCAATGCAGGGAAGTCTCAGCTCAATAACATCTTTCCCAGATTTATCCAACCTGAGAAATCTAGTGAGTTTGAAGCTCTGTCGCTCTCGGGACAAGGAGATCCATCTCGGCGGACTAGAGAAGTTGAGACATCTAACTGTCCACCAATGTCCTGTCCTTCAAAGAATTATATTCTCCACGTCAGGCCTGGAGAATCTAAAAGAATTGGAACTACGTGACTGCCCGATGTTGAGAGAGATTTGTGGTCTTGGGGCATTGGAAACATTAGAGAACCTGAAGGTCGAGCTCTGTCCGTCAATTGGAAGGTTAAATGATCTGTCAAGATTGCAAAAGTTGATGGAAGTGAAAATCGAACGTTGTCATTCCTTGGATTATTGGACAAATCCATCGGACACAATGATACCAGATGAATGTCAAATCGTAATTGAACGTTGCCCGCAGCTAGGCGAAACTCCTTGGTGGGGCATGTTTTATAAGGATTACAGAGATGAGACTCTTGGACAGATCACGACTGGTTCAGACACGTCCACATCTGACAGAATGGAGAAGGTGACTTTCCTTCTTATTTATCTTTTCATAATCACAAGATAAGCTTAATTTAGGAATGGATCTAGAAGGTAACAGCTTTCTTGGACAGATCTGGAAGTTATTTATGCAAAATTTTGAACCATTTGCGCCAAAAAAAAATGTACTTCTAAATATATTGCAATTAAATTAATGTTAGGTAACACTAATGAGCATAGACGACACATGTTAATTGTACTGCAATCAACTATAGAAAAGTAAAATAAAAGAAAAATTTGAATGCAGTAAAATACATTTTTGGACTAATTACTTTTTATATAAAAGCAATATTTGATGAAACTAAAAGGAAAAATCATACTGCAATTTGATTAGTCGTGGAGAATAGTTATATATGCAAAATTTTGGACCATTTGCGCCCAAAAAAAAGTACTTCTAAATATATTGCAATTAAACCGATTAATGTTAGATAAAATAATGATTGAAGGGAAATTATGTTGCCTGTTTCTTTGCTTGTTCATTGATGTGCTTGGGAAACTGCTCATTTATATAGATTGAGTAGATTACTAACACCTTGAGATATTGATGCTCAGAATATTATCCTGTGTCTTTTTCTATAAGCATAATATATGGATCTCGTGACAAAAATATTCAAATGTGATCCAAAGACTTGAAGATTAGTTGCGGCTAATCTAATAACTTCAAAACTAGGACAAGGAAATCAACATGTCTAACAAGTATGAAAGATTCTGTAAAACTCGAATTTTAAAGATATATATTGATCAATCTTCCTTTATAAACATTCCATCTCCATATGGGGGCAGGAAAATCATGATCAGGATAAATAATGTCAAGGCAGATGCCACACACTATATGGTCGATGGTGAATTGGATGGATATGTAATAGATAGCTATTAAATATGTGTGAATTGGATGGTTACTTGATGAAGATGAAGTAGTTGGTAGCTTAAATCTTTTCATCCAAATAGTTTTAAAAAGTAAAAGTGGGACAAATAGTGGTTTTGGCTTGAATATGTAGACTAATAGAGATTCATTTGGTAAAACATAGGAGAGAGAGAGAGAGAGAGAGAGAGAGAGAGAGAGAGAGTTTGCATGTTATTAGAAAAGTGGGCCATGTACAATTGAAGAGAGAGAATTAACTAGAACACATGTAAGCAACCTACTTGCCACAAATTATGCTTTGCTGATTGCTATAATTAGGCCTTTATTAAGTACATGAGAATTTACATTCAGACTAATTTAAAGTGTCAGCACAATGTCCATTTAATCTTCATTTAAATTTTAATAATGAAAAGCAAAATAAATATCACATGCATGTAAATATTGTTAGTGTGTTAATAATTGCATGGTAAGTCTTTTGAAATCTTAGGACACATTTGGCAACTGGCTAAACAATGAAAATTTATATTATTTTGTTTTCGAGAATAAATTTGGAGAAATCCGTTAGATGAAATTTTTGTTTCCAGGAACAAATATTATTTTTTTTTTGTTTCCGATAAAAAAAATAAATTTGATTATTTACATAGAATCAAGCCAACATATTTTGTACCTTTTATGTTCTTTCTTTTTGTTCTTCTTCCCTCTCTCTTCTTCTTCAGTTGTTGCCGTCGCCACCATTGCCGTCCATCGCCACCATTGTCCACCACCCATCGCCACCGATCACTGACAATCGGTTGGGTGAGGTCTAGCGAGCTCACCGAAGTCTCGCTATCCATATATTATCAAGCTTATCTCTAACTTATATTTGACTTTATTATCTTTTGAATGAGTGCTAAGTATAGAATATGATAAATTTTATTTACATTTGAATTTTTTCTCTGACTAAAAAAAGTGTTTAAAATAAATAACTTATTTAGATGTAAAGCTGAAGCACAGGACGGCGCGCTATCCAATACAACATACGCTTTTTTCTTTCGCATTCGTCCTTGTGCGGCTATGTCAAGAGCTCGCGGTGCGGGTCCTTCTTCCCTTCTCTTTTCCTATTCACTTCTGCCACGACTGTGCTTCCTTGGAAACCACGACCGAATTCTTTCTCTTTTATAAGGGTCATCAACTTTACTTCTTTTTGACCTGGACCACCACACGAGCCAATATATAGCATAGAATATGCGTGCCCATTACCTTTGTCCTCTAGTGGCTTTCTTCTTTGTTTTATACATTATCCAAAGAAAGTGCCTCCCTCCATTTTTAGAACAAATCAAATTGTTCCAATGAATCGGTTTCGTACACGATTTAAACTCAATACACAATTTAAAAATTGTCTACCTTAGCTCAACATTTATAGCCAAATCATAGTACTCATCATCATGTTGCTTTCCCATAGAACAACAAGCACTCACTCTCTATAAATGTCAATTGAGTTCAAACAAAGTTTGAGCTTCGTTATTGGATTCTCAATTGTAGTAGTTTTCTTCACAACAACCTTACCATTCGCCAAGACATCTTGGCTGAAATAGTACTTGATGTCCATAGACTGCATTCACTTATGATGAACCGTCTTATATGTCTAATATATCGCACCTTGATTATCATAAGTATATCAATTCTTTTATGTTCCAACCCAAAGTCCATAAACAAACCTTGTATCGCCTCCTTTGCTATAAGGACCAAATGCCATATACGCTACCTCACTCAAAGACAAAATGTGGTCCTATAAAGACACCTTCCAACTCACTAAACCCCTCACTAATTTAAACACATACCCTACTAAAGACCTGCACTCCTCCAAGTCACCAGTGTGATTTGAATCCACATACCCTGTGACCTCATTGCCATTATTGTCCCTTTAGTACATTATACTCATGTCTTTCGTCCCCTTTAAATATTTGATAATCTATTTCACAGTTTTCCAGTGAATTTTACAAGGATGCTTTATGTGATAGTTAAGTACATCCACACCTTGTGAAATATCAAGTCTGAGCATACCATAGCATACATAATACTATCAACTGCACTAGAATAGAGAACACACGGCATATGCTCCTCTTCCTCCTTAGTCTACCTTTTAAGCCCCTGCAGAAGGGAGTCTCACATCACTAAGGAGAAGCCCTCTGACCTACTTGATAATTGTTGCCGCTCCCTTCACCTCACAAGATGTCTTTTGAGGTTGAGTCCTCCTAGATAAAATGTTTCACTAAAGGTATAGTCACGAATTTCACTAATTGCATACTAAAACATGTCATAACCTTTGTAAAATATTTCTTTTGAGATGAACATAAAACTCCTAGAACCTTATCACACAAAACCTCTATAATACCCAATATCGTATTTGCAATACCCAAATTTTTAATCTCAAACTTAGCATTCAACTACCTCCTCAAGATATCAATATCAAAGATATTTTGAGCTGCTATCAACATGTCATCAACATATAATAATAGATACTTACTCAGTCGTAGTCTTATTCCGGTCTTGTTTTTAAGCCATAAGTTCTTTTTGAAACCCGAATACTAAGTCTCCGGGTTTTCGGGTCTTCAAACCCAAGTGGTTGTTCCACATAGACTTCCAATGGATGAATCCATTTAGGAGCTGGCACTTTTGACATCCATTTGGAATAACTAACATAAAATGATTTCATTATACCCAAAGTTTTTAATCCATCCTCAAACTTAGCATTCAACACTTACCGTTAAAACCCATTTATCCAATAACAAACTTAGCATTCTTTCAAGATCAATACATCGTAAACATTCATCAACATGTCAATAAATAAGATAAAGCTCAACTTATCTTTTGGGTTCTGTTTCTAAATAAGAACCACATCACTAGACTCTTCGCGCCATAGATAAATCAAATACCCATCCTCCGATCTCCTAAAGTAAACATGGCTTTTCATTTAACTTTTCAAATAGTCTTGACCAGTCATGAAAACATCAAAAAGGCTTACACCACTAGGAGTATATGGAGGAGGGAGAGGAGAGTACATAAACCAGATCATCTACAGAATTTTAAATCGTGATTTTCAAATTACCCATCCTCTGATCTGTTCTATCTTTCGAGATACATGGCTTTTCATTTAACTTTTTTCAAACTTTCAAAGTAGAGAAAAGTTTCGTACTTACTTGCCAAGAAATGTCACCCGTCGTGAGTATTCATCCACAATTCTTTTAGGCGCATGTTCTTACCTCCAATGCTTTGTGTTTTGATTGGTCCAAAAAGATCCATATGCAGTACACCACTGCGTGGAAACTTGATTTATTGGTTTAAAGATTTCTTTAACAAACATACATGGTGTCAATTTCAATCCATCAAAGATTTCTTTAACAAACAAACATGATCTTCTTTACCCGAAATAGCAAATCCCTCAAGCTACCTCATCTAAATCCAATCTCCCAACTCATAGTGAAAAAACGTCATTTTCACATCAAGTTGTGCTCCAACTCAAGATTTTGTGTAGCAACTAAGGCAAGTAATACATAAATAGAAGCATGTCTTACCACAGAAGAGAACACCTCATATAGTCAATGCCTTCCCGCTATGGATACCGCTTCGCAACAAGTCTTCCCTTATATCTAGTTACCCCAACACTGGAAATGCCCTCCTTCCATTTGGAGGCCCATTTGTTTTTAACAATCTTCTAACTCTTTGGTACTTTAACAAATCTCCATTTTTGATTTCAATGGTGTGATTCATCTCTTCTCATAGCTACTAGCCTCTACCATGGCTCACTACTAGCCATCATCTCAAAGTAAGACAAATGCTCACTTGTCTCCAACTTATTATCTATAGTCAATATATAAGCAAAATCAATATAACCATAACGTACCAATGGTTTAATTTGCCTTCTCCGTTTGCTCATGGCTATAATGTGCTACACCTGTGTTGGTTATTTAGTATCACCAACTTCAGGAACCATGGCCTCATTTATAGTCTCAATCTGTGTTACCTTCGAGGTCTCTGAAGTCTTTACTTGGAACTCCACCTCACTACTGACACCACGATCTATTTGCTCTACTAGTAATGTCTCAACTCCTCTATCAGACAATCATTGTGTCATCAAAGATCACATATTTGCTTATTAGAAAACCGAGTGATCTTTGATTAAAGCACCATAACCAATAGCCTTTCACCCCATGGGCATAACCTAGAAATATGCACTTCTCCATGCTTAGCTCAAGCTTACCATCACTTATATAAGCATACGCAGGACATTCGAATACTTGTAATCTGGAGCAATTAACAAGTTTCCCTACTATACTTCCTCAAAAGTCTTCCACTCTATAGTAGATAATGGAGTTCAATTAACCATGTAAAATGCCATGTTCACTACTTTAGCCCAAAATTTATTGTCTAGTCCTACATGTGAAGCATGCACTAAGCTTGCTCAAGTAAAGTTCTGCTATTTCGTTCTACAACACCATTTTGCTATGGTGTCTTAGGTATTATGTAGTGTCTCACAATCTCTTCTCTCTCACAGAACTCGATAATCTTTGCTACAAAGCTCCATGCCGTTTTCGGTTTTCACAGCACTTGATTTGTTTATTTGACTACTTCTTAATCAATACCTTAAATTTCTTGAACCCAGAAAGTATGCCTGTATCTTTCTTGAATAGTTGTCGATAAATGTTAATGTATACCCAGCACCTTCTTTCAAAGGAACCAGAGACAAGCCCTAGACATTTGAATGAATATACTCAACTGCTTGCTTTGTTGAATGAAAAGTTATAGTAAACTTAATCCGACACTACCTCCCAAAAATGCAGTGTTCACACAAGTCCAGCTTTCTTCACTCAACATAGTCACACTTGCCTCACTCATGTGACCCAACCTCATATGCCATAACTTAGTCAATTTAGAGTCTTATTCACCTAATGAAATTGTAGCGAGTATTATCACGGTCTTTCCCAGTAGCTGATAAAAAATATTCACTTTCTTCCCTTTCATCATTGTCATGGCACCTTGAGAGATTTTCAATATTCCACCTTCAACATGTACTCACACCTGATATCATCAAGTGTCCCTATAGAAATAAGGCTTTTCTTTGGTTTCGATGCATGCCTCATGTCTATCAATGTGCGCATCATCCCATCATGCATCCAAATCCAAATTGTTCTTATTTACACATCCTTATAGGCTGCGTTATTCCCCATCAAAACTCTACCAATCTGTCATATGATAAAAACACCCCAAATCCGGCACTCATTCATCTCTTGACAAATTAGTAGTCACACACAAAATAGTCTCTACATCACTAGTGCTCTTCTCGGTGAATGTTCACCACACTGCTTGTGGCATTTTGCCTATCACCTTAGTTTCTTAGCATCGGACAATCTCTCCTATTGTGACCCTCCTCATAACACTAAAAGCACTTCAATGTCCCTTGAACTTTTAATGGAGTGATTTCGACCGGCTTTTACCTCTATTTGTATTGGACCCCTGATGTTATTCTCCACCTCAAATCACTAGTCCATGCACTACCTCTTGTGCTTGACCATTATTTTGCAATTTTTTCTATTAGTCCTTAGAGGACAAAGCAAACTTTACCACTTCTAAGGTATCTTAGTGCACCCCTGTAGTAGTAAATTAGTAAAGTGCTACCATGACTTTGGTTAAAACACTAACAAAAACATGCCCTACTCTTCATCATCTAGAATATTACCAATGTTTGTTTAAATCCATCATGAGTTTATTAAGCTCATCTAAATAGGACCTAATTGACGTACCTTCTGTATATCTAAATTAAAACATCCTCTTCAACATGTAAGTGATTGTTCAAACCCTTCATTACATAAAGTGCCTATAGTTTAGCCCACAATATTGTGGCATCCTTCTTCTTAACCACCTTTAGTAACACTTCATCTAATAGGTTCATCAGAATTATACTAATTTTTTTTATCACAAACAAAATCAAATAGGTACACCTGTAATAAGTTTACCCAAATTAATTTTTTTATCATAAAAAATCTCAAACTGATACATTTGTGACAAATTTGCTCACCATTGGTTTTTGTTAAATTAAATTAATACCATGAATCTAAGGTAAAACCCCAAATTAGTACTCCTGTCAATTGCCACATATTATTTGACTCGGCAATTTGACAATAAAATTTAAGAGAAACTAATGGATGATAAATTTATTACAAGTGCACCAATTTAGGGTCTTTGATGGTATAAAATTTAATTTATGATAAATTTGTCACAAATGTATTAGTTTAGAGTTTTCGTGGTATTAATTCTTGTTTAAAATACATACAAGCTTTTGAGTTTGAAGGATACATATTAAGATAACAAATCAAGGATTTATGTCCATGCATGCATATATCTTTTTCTCGTGTTAATTATTTTGCCCTTTCACTGTAGATTAATAGTTAATAGTGTTTGCGGGACCCGCGGCTATTTTCTAAAACATAATTATAGCCGGAATTGAGAGGTCCAGTCGCTCCCTTACTCGCCATTGGATATTTCAATTTGCTATCTTTAGACCATTGGCGTCGGTTGCGGAAAACACCCTTTAGCAGTACGTGCGTATAAAAGTGGGAACCGACAATATTTCGATGATTGAACATTTGCCGCCCCATATTTTCTTCTTTGAATCAACTCCTGGAATCAATCATATTTCAATTTGGTCATCTTCTCTATTAATATGTTCTGAAGTTTTAATGTACGCCTTCATACACATATCTAAAAGAACCCGCTTGCCAGTGTAGAGATTAGAAATTTCAAAGCGGGTCAATTGTTTGACAAGAAAAAAGATTGTTTGACAAAACATATTTGAAAGGTAAAAGATCACTCTACTGAAACTTGGATTTCCTTTGAAACAATGTAGCAATAATGTTGATCACTGGTAGATCAGGAAAATCAGTGACTACGTATAGTAGACAATTTATACAAACACAACAACGTTAGAAAAGTTCAACAGACATAGGTATTTATTCGCATCTTACAGCCTTGTCAATGACCAATCGCCATGTTTCTTGTAGGTGGCTAAAACGGAAGACGACAGACAAGTTGCCAGTATTGGACAAGGCAGCGGAACTGATGATCAAGTAAAGCAGATCATGAGCTTGATGAATATTAATAATGACAAGGATGAGCGGATCGTTGTTGTCATCCATGGAGAAGGTGGGACTGGCAAGACGACTCTCGCAAAACTCATATACAACCAAATCTCTTGTGATTTTGATGGGTGTAGCTTCCTTGCTGATATTAAAGAAGCGACTCAAGTAGTAGGAGGGCTTCATCTTTTGCAAACTAAATTGATTTCCGATGTTCTAAAACGGGAACTTGAGGATGTTGCTTTTGTCAACAGGGGAATTGAGTTTGTCAGGGACTTATTTTGCAACATGAGAGTTTTGATTATCCTTGATAACGTGGAAAATGCGTTTCATGTCCAGAAACTCATCGGAGATTGCTTTGATTGCTTTGCTTCTGGAAGTAGGATCATTGTAACCACCAGAAACAGTGTCGTCCTGGAAGAATCTCCTCAGATCCGGACATATCATGTGAGTCGTTTGAATAAGGATAAGGCTTTTCAACTCTGTAGGCAGTATGCATCTATGATGACTTCGTCATTACGTAGCAACTTCAATCTTTCGGAAAATGCTCTTATTGTAATGGCAGGACGCCTATTGTTTATTGAAGTTATGGCTGCAGTCTTCAATGGTAAAACGCAGGAGGAATGGAATAACTTACTAGGGCGGCAATGGTCACCATTCAGGCAGTGGGATTTTCAAAGAATTTTAAAGGAAGGATATCAAACAGTAGATAATAAGCAAAAACGGATATTTCTGGATATCGCCTGCTTCGCTGCTGGCATAGATAGCCGAATTGCTTGGTACCTGTGGGATGACACCTCTTTTCTGCCTTCTAGTGAAATTGTGAGACCCCTAGCCAAAAGTGGAGAAAACAATCAGATATGGATGCATAGCGTGTTGAGGCGATTTGGCAGAGAAATCGTTTGTTGGGAGAGTCCTACTGATCCAGGAAGGCGAAGTAGATTATTTAATCATGAAATAGCTCTCGATACGATAAAGCGGAAAAAGGTGAAAGTTTGGTGTTGGTCTTCTTTCTTCTTCTTCTTCTTCTTCTTCTTTTAAATATATAGTGAATCGTAAGAAATACTTATGTTCACCGCCAATGGAGAAGAACTATTTCGCCAGATACTATTAACATATGACCATCTGTGAAATTTACGTTGTTAGTCATTTTTTCTAAGACTTTCCTAACAGGATACGTGTAGAGAAGAGACACCATCCTCACTACTTCTATTTGTTTTTCTTGTCCATACAGGGAACAGAAAAGGTTGAGGCACTCTGCCTTAACTTTCAGTGCCATACTTCGGACAAACTTACTCCAGAAGATTTTGAGAGCATGGCAAACCTACGGTTTCTTCAATTGGATCATGCAGACATTGCTGGAGATTTCGCTGAAGTTTTTCTAAATTTAAGGTGGCTCCGTTGGCGAGGGTGCCCTCAACATCTGCAAGTAACTAATTTTCACTTGGGAAACTTAACCATTCTCGACTTGTCATGGAGCAAAGTCACGAAAGACTGGGAAGGCTGGGACCAGATAGAGGTAGTGCACAATTTATTGCTATGGTGAAATCGCTTGGTCTATTGTAACTATTCATAAAGTGAGCTCATGCAAATATTTCTCCGATTTTGCAGATGAAGAACTTGAGAGTTCTAGATCTTACAGGTTGTGCTGACTTATTAGTCACTCCTAAGTTCTCTGGCTGCAAAAATCTGGCCATATTGATTTTGGAGCGATGTTCTCAATTGGTCAAGATAGATCATTCCATCAGCGATTTGAAGTGCTTGGTCTCCCTGAATTTGAAGTTCTGCATAGAGCTCAGCAGGTTGCCGGTAGAAGTGGGTCACCTAACAGCTTTGAAAGAGCTCCTCATCGACGGGACTTCAGTACAAGAAATTCCCATCTCCATCGGTCATTTAAAGCAGCTGGAAACTCTGACTGCCTCAAACTGCTTCTCATTGAGTCAACTACCCAGAACAATATGTCACGTGACAAATATCATACTTCTTTCGCTGGATGGCTCCAGGATTGCAGCACTTCCTGATTCCATTGGAGAACTAGTCTGTCTTAAACATTTGTCATTAAGGGATTGCCGTCGACTAAGAAAACTTCCAAGCTCCATTGGCAACATAGGAAGATCATTAGTCGAGTTAGACATGTCGGGGACAAGGTTGTCCAAGTTTCCAGATTCGATAAAAAATCTGCAGAATTTGAAGGTGCTGAGAATGGATTCTTGTTTCTTTACTGAGTTCCCTCCTGATATTGGAGAGCTGACCAGCCTCAAAGAGATACACGCCTCCTGGTGTCGAAGTATCGAGGGGGGCATTCCTAACAACATCACGAAACTGCATAATCTGAGAATCTTGAGGCTGCGACATTCAAGAATTTCGAGCATACCGACAGAGATCCACCAACTTTCCAAACTTCAAATCCTCGATTTACTTCACTGCAACATGATCAAAGAGTTGCCCAGACTTCCCTCTAGCATAACGGTTTTGTATGTAGAGGATGAACTTGAGTCATCGCATCTGCCATAGCTAGAAAAGCTATGACATTGTGATGAAGACTAGGCTCCAAAGACCATGGAGGAATGATGGCCTTTCCATTTACTTCATGTTTTCATTCCAAATTTGAATATGAATATCACCAAGAACTTTTTGCGTATGTATTATACCATATTCAAATAATACAGAAACTAAGAGAGGCACAATTAATAAATTGGGTTAATATCACGAAAAACCCAAAATTGGTACACTTGTGACAAATTTACCCTAAATTAATTTTTTTTATTACAAAAACCCCAAATCGGTACATTTATGTCAAATTTACTCTCCATTAATTTCCATTAAATAGGATTAATACCATGAAAAATCACAAATCAATACACTTAAGACAAGTAGAGGGTAAAATCCCAAGCCACCACCTGTCAACTGTCATATGTTGTCCAACTCAACAATTTGACAGTAAAATTTAACGAAAATGTATGAAAAGTAAATAAGGTATACTAGTCTAGTTTTTTTTTTTTTTTTTTTGGTAGTAAAAGAATTAGATTTAGGTAAGTTTATTGTAAATATGCCAATTTAGATTTTTTGGTAATATTAACCCTAATAAATATTACACAATCAACTCACATTTATTGCGATTCTATTTCTCATTCTCAAGACTCCCTCTCAAGCTGGGGCATAAATATCATGTATGGCAAATACACACACACATACTTGACTCAAGGACTACATAGAGCTTCAATGAATACATCAGCTACCGATCATTAGTTCTTAAAAACGCAGTCTTGATTTCCCAAGACAATAGCATTTTTCCAAAAAAATGATTGTCAACCTCTATATACTTTGTCCTCTCATAAAAAAACAGGATTCAAAGCAACAAGTATCGCTGCTTGATTATCACAAAACAACACCATCAACTGCAACTGCGTCATACCCAAGCTACAACTCATACATACCAACTCCTCGAAATGTATTTCCAATTCTGAATTTGTCTGAAGAAGCCGGGAAATAGGCCAGCTACAGACTCGTCTTCATTAACAGCAATATCAAACATGAGAGGTTTTAGTCGGTACCTCATCAATCATACTAGGACTTCTCTTTTCTTCCATCCCCCATATTGAAGGTGATGTGAACAGCAACACCTTATGACGCTGATCACTTATCAAATGGCATATTTAACAATGAAACTCTTCTCCATGATCTCTCCTTTTCTTTCAAAAAACCTCCATATCTATTTGCCTATAAGAGCTTGAAGAACAAACCATTTTCTTCTGGTAGCCAGTCCCCATCTGAATAGAAGAACAAACTGAAGTCCAGTGGATTAGATGAAATCTGGACATATCATCATCAGGTCTCCTGACGACGGAAATCTCTTTGCAAATTCTCTAATATGTTTGCAACATAGGAACTGAAAGAAGTGACAAAAAGTTAGTAGGTTAGTCTCGACAGAAAGCCCTTAATAATAATAATTATTCTAACCCCTTCAGACAAAAACCTCATCCAACTGGCCAGCTTCCCTCCATTCTTCTCAATGATTCCCTTTCAAACAGATTCACAATTCAAATGGGAACCTACCAGCAATCCCAATAAGCTATTTGAACAGCGTCCATATGTGCAGCCAGCTAGGTTAGACACCTCAACCATCACCGTGTTTCAAACAAAAATAGTGTCCTTTAGTATACAATGCGCCAAGGGAGACATACTCCACATCAATGGAAGTGGGTCATAATTCTTTTGACTCACAGAAGTCAGAGTTTCAAAGACCATAGTGCTTGTTTATTAGCTCCAAACAGCTATATTTCTCATATTTGCAATCTTTCTGTTTCTCCAATTTGCTCAGAGATGATGCTACCAGGATGCTACAGGATCCTGGTAAAACAAGAAATAGCCTCAGAATCTACATTATACAGGCACAGAATCTTTTTATGAGCAATCATAAAGGTGATAGAGAGCTCTCATCTATTTAATCATGCCCATTTTGTTAAAGCGTGCCTAGTGACCAAGAAGTCCCTTGAAGATGTCATGCAATCTCTTTAATCAATGGGAGAGTTAAATTACCAAAAATTCTGAAGGAACAAGATACCAAAAGTCCTTATTCATAATGAAGCTCCACACACCCACTAAAGACAAAGATCATAAAACTTTCTATTAAAGTAAGGTACGGCCAACTTCTTATGAACCAGAAGCTTATTTTCTGAAATGCATGAAAAATAAAGTGGAACTGTTGTCAAGCATATAAAATAAGCATACTGGGGTGAAGGATATACTAGAAGTCCATGACCATCATGAAATCATGACATTTGTATCAAATAGAAAATAATGAGCATCTACGGTGTTGGTAGAAACAGTAACAAGCAGCATTAACTCTGACCTGATCATATCCTTATAGTCTTGTCTGCTTCTTTCATTGTTCTCTAATCAATTCAGGCAATAAGTCAGCAGCCTCTTTCCCTTTCTCCCAATGCACAAATCCTTCTACACCTGCCTTCCATGTTTCCTCGTCCAGAGCACATCCATCACCCATCATTTCCTCAAACACTTGAGCAGCTTTATCTATATCTCCTTTCCTAAAGAAATATCGAACAAGAGTACTAAAAGTCGAAGCATCAATAGAAATTCCCCTGGCCCGCATGCTTAGGTAAAGCTGATAAGCACGATTTATTTCACCATGACCAGCAAGGCCTTGAACAACTGCATTGTGGATTCTGACATGAATAGACCAAGTTAAACGATTGGGAGAGATTCCTTCTAGTATCATCTCATCAAGGGAGTTGGCAGCCTCCTGAAATTTGCACTTGTCGCAAAAGCCAGCAATGATCTTGCCATATAGTCCCGCATCTGGTTTCAAACCCTGAAGCTTCATCCTGTCAAGAGTCTCCAAAGCTTCATAAACTTTCCCTTCTTTACAGAGCCCATGGATTAAAGTGCTGTAAGTTATCATATTGGGCCTCAGCCGTTTCCTAACCATCATGTCCAAAAACTCCATTGCTTGAGAAGAACACCCACTCTTGCAAAATCCATCCATTAATGAACTGAAAGTAAACACATTAGGCTCAATACCTTTGCCCATCATCTGTTCAAACAATCCAAAAGCTTCATTTAAATTCTCAGATTGACAGAGACCGTGAATCATTGAAGTGTAGGTGATTACACTAGGTGAACAACCTTTTGTCTCCATCTCTTCGAACAATTTCCTGGCATCACCAATTCTCCCCCATTTACACAATCCATTTATCAAAGTACCATATGTATATGAATCCGGAATAAATCCACGATTTGGCATCTCATAAAATATCTGAAGGGCAGAATCCATCGTTCCACTATTCTTGCACAAAGCTTTGATCAAAACATTGAGGGACGCAACTGTAGGTGATACACCAATCACCCTCATGTGTTTATAAAATCTAAGAGCTAGTTTCAATTGGTTTTCCTCAACAAGTATATCCAAAATAGTAACGTATGATTTGGGTGAAGGTTTGCATTGGAAGCGCTTCATCCTCTGGAATACCCTCAATGAATCCAGCGGCCTGTGAACCCGCCCGTAGCCTCTGCAGATGGAGAGAAATATGTCTTCCATAAGATTACATTGTTCTTCTTTCATTCTCTGAAGAAGCTCTTCCGCTGTCCAGAACTGATTTGCAGAGACCAATTTCGATATGATAAGACTAAAGGTTTTCTCATCATGACGAAAACCATTACTATACTCTGCTGTTGCCGAATCAAAGATCAGCATTGCCCTCTGTACATCCCTTTCAGCCCTAATAAGCTGCTCTACTTGGGACGTCGTAATTTTATTAGACCATTTGATTCTACTGGCCATTGCAGCTAACTTTTTAACCTGATCGCAGCTCAGGCGAAATTGAAAAAATGCGCTGACCTCCGCTCACAAAGAGATGATCCACATTGGGCTTTCAGCAGAATGAATGAGCCAGGTAACAATCATCTAATAACTGTGCCGGTCACTATGAACACAGTAAATCTGCATCAAACAAAGAATTTTATTTCTCCCACATATAACTTACCAAGATTTCACAATCAATGAAAGAAGAAAAATCATGCAGACAAGAGGAAAAAAAAAAAACATATTTCAGCCTAACCGATCTCTTAAAAAGGAAAAGCAAGAAGAGGGTGCAATCACAACTCCCAAGATACACACGCATCTTCCACTCATCATTAAACAGCCCGAAAAACAATCTAATCTAGCAATAAAAGCAAATGCAGCGAAAGCTCGACAAGAAATTTTTATTGTGGTTCGCTTTTGCACTCATTTCTTGCAAGAACACTCGAAGAAATGCATCGAGAAGTTGATTCTCTGGGTAAGTCGGGTCGGATTACATTGGATATCACAATGCCATTCGTCCTGGAACTTCCATCAAACACATGGCGTGCAGGGATGCTCGTCGAACGCGATGAACTCCGTCACCATCGGTGCTCTAAACACCATAGCTGCACCGTCGCTGGCGACACGGAACCACCAAAATAGTGGGTCAATTTGAGCTTTGCTCAAATCCTGCAGTTGCGAAAAGAACATCGCATTTTGATAAGAAAGCCCGGACATAAGTAGCATAACCCGGAAGCTTGCCTTCGCGGAGTTCTCGTCGAAGATGGCGGTGGAGGGGAGACCGCTGAGAGGGCTGACCACCGACTGGGGGCGTTCGGTTGCGGCGGCGGTGTGCGGCGGAGAGGAGCAAGCTCGACGTCGACGGCCGGACTAGGTGCTGTGCTTGTTTTAACGTATACATGTATTTCGACATTAATAAGATAGGATGAAAACCCAGAACTTTTTTTTTTTTTTTTTGGTTAATATTTTGAAAAACCCTAAACTGGTACATCCGTGACAAATTTACCCCACTATTTTTTTTACCACCAAAAACCGCAAACTGGTATGCTTTTGACAAATTTACCCCAAACTAGTATACTTGTGATAAATTTACCCCCTGTTAATTTCCGTTAAATTTTAATTAAGTTAAATTACACGTGACAATTGATAAGTATACCAATTTGAAATTTTATACTTCGTTTTTATAATTTTTATGATTTTTTTGTGATATTAATCCAATTTAGTGAAGAGTATAATTGTCACAAATTTACCACTTTGGATTTTTTGTGATCAAACAAATTAATTTGGGGTAAATTTATCATAAATATACAAGTTTAAGGTTTTTTATGGTTAGTCGGGGTAAATTTGTCACAAGTGTACCAGTTTGAGATTTTTTATGGTAAAAAAAATAATTTTGAGTAAATTTGTCACATGTGTATCAGTTTAGGGTTTTTTTAGAGTGTTAACCCTTTTTTTTGTGCGATTCAGCTAAATAAAAGTTTTTTTTATTCAAATTAGTTTTTTTTTTGTTAAGATAATAACGGAAAGGGTCCTCCTAAGCGTGAGAGGTTAAAAGGCTTTGACCACCGGGAAAACTCCGGTAGAGGTCGGGATCCAGGTCTTGAAAAATATTCCGGCCCCATTGCCCAACCCAGCCCTCCCCCTGAGATGGGGGAGGGTGGCGAACTGGTTTTTTATTTATTTATTTTTTTTTCTGTTAAGATAATAACGAAAAGGAAAAAAAAACATAAAATAAAATAAAATAAAATTATTGCACATTCACCATAATTTTTTTATGATGTCAACAAACATATATTATTCTCATTGAAACACATTTATTTTCCATTACAGTTTCATTCTCAAAAAGCTAATGTAAATTGAACACGACACTTTAAGACTACGTTTAGCAGTTGAAATAAAATTCATAATATGATATGTTTTATTTTTTCCTACATTTGATACCTACTTAAGATAGAATAAAGTCATATATTAGGGAAATATAAATCAGATAAAATTATCCTATAGGGGAAGTGAGATAAATGTGGATAAGATATCTAAATCTATAACAAGAAAGTTATTTTTTTCAAACAATAAACTTCTTAAATTAAGAAAATTAAAAAAAATTAATATAATTAATATTTGAATTATAATATAATAAATTCAAAATAATAATAAAAATTTAGTTATTTTAATTTAATCTTAATTTCATTTATATATTTGAATTTAATTCTATTTTAGAGTATAAATTCAACATATAAATTTAAACATATACTCATATTTATTTCATATTTTAGTTGTCTTAATATTTTAGATACATTAATACAGTTTATTGTTTAATAAACTTTTATTGGAGTATGATGGAAAGAGAAGAAAAAAATAAAAATAAATAAATTAATTAAAAAAGGAGAGGCAAATTAAATAAGGGTTAATATTATGAAAAATCCTAAATTGGTACACTTGTAACAAATTTACCCCAAACTATTTTTTTGACCACCATAAAACCCCAAACTGGTATATCTTAACAAATTTACCCTAAATTAGTACACTTGTGACAAATTTATCTTTCTGATAATTTTCGTTAAATTTTACTATCAAATTATTAAGTTAAATGACATATGATAGTACATATGTATACCAATTTAGGATTTTACGCTCCATTTGTCACAGTTTACACTTTTTGTGATTTTTTTGTGGTATTAATCAAATTTAACGGAGGGTATATTTGTCACAAATTTACCATTTTGAGATTTTTTGCGGTCGAATAAATTAGTCTGAGATAAATTTGTCACAAATATACCAGTTTAGGGTTTTTTATGGTCAGTTAGGGTAAATTTGTCACGGGTGTACCAGTTTATAGTTTTTCAAGGTATTAACCCATAAAATAAAGTAAAAATAACCACTACATTAGTGGCCGCGATGGTTTAAGCTCTCTCCCCCTCACGAAAGGGAGGAGGTCGAATCCTCTCACGGTCACTTGGGTTCTTAAATGGGACATCAAGAGTGGTGGGTCCTCCCTCTTACATGTAAGGGTTTACTTTCGCACACGGATGGGATGTACGAACTTTCTAAGTCACCAAAAAAAAAAAGTAAAAATAAAGTAGGCTGTTATGAAAGATTTTTACTATTTTTATTTATAAATTTTTTTGTTTAATTATACTAATAATAATGTATTTGATATGATTTGAAGATATCTGACTTTATTATTGTAATTGCTAAATAATAGATATATATCGTTTCAAATTCTATTCTGACTAAAAATTTGAATGATCAAACGTTAACTTTAGGGACAAGTAGGTCCAATGAGGCCATACGTGAGCACCACATTAGAAAGAGAAAAAAGATCTAAACAAAGGAAAAAACAATTGCACCGCCCAAGGTCTTCCTCTCGAGGAAGAGCAATACGAAGTTTCAAGAATGTCAAGCTTGAGCGGCTGCCATGGCCTCTCCAGCTCGAAGCTTGGCTTGTCTGACCTCAACCTTCGAAACTCACAACCGCCATGACCGCTCTAGCTAGAAGATTGGCTTAAGGGTCTAATTTAGTCCTTCAAAGCTAGCAGGCAATCACAAGTTGCCATGGCCAAGCTTTGAATTCGCAGGTGGTCCCAATCCGCCATGGCCAAGCTTCGAAGCTCACGACTGCCATGACCGCTCTAGCTCAAATCTTGGCTTGAGGTATGACCTCGACCTTTGAAGCTCGCGAGTATTCGCAGGTAGCCAAGGCCAAGTTTTGAAGCATCTTGAAGGTCAAGCTTTGAAGCTCACAGCCGCCGCCATGGCCGCTCAAGCTCAAAGCTTGGCTTGATTGTCTGTCCTTCATCTTGAAACCTCGTGAATGGTCGGGCAATTGCAAACAAGCACCATTGGAGGAGTTTGGCCAAGCGACTGAAGACGATGAAGGCGGTGAATGGTACTTTGCAAAGTATTGGGGAAGATGATGACTAGTGCAATCTTTTTCATTTTAGTTTTTAATTTTTTGAAAATGTGGCACCACATCGTTGCCAGCCCTTGGCAAGGCCCGACAATCCTGGCCGACTCTCCCCCACCAACTGTTCATCTTCTTCCTTCCTTTCTTCCTTCCTTTTTTTTTCAAATTTATTTTAAATTTAATTTAATAAATTTTCATATTAATTATTTATCTACATCAACAGCAAAATGACGTTTTTTCACTTGTCTAGTCACATCATCATGCAAAACGATGTCGTTTTACACTTGTATCACCGGAGAATCGCCATGTCAGTAATTTGGTCGGATTTTCCCGCCATCGTCACTTAACTTATCCATTTTGCTCCGATTTTGATACTTAAATATCACTTTCTTAATTTTTAATACTTAAATATCCATCCGTGTCAAGTTTTGGCACTGTAAATATCCGGCGCTCATAGCTTGTGCTTTTGAAATACTATGTTCTTCATACTTGGAAGGACAAACATCTCTTTTCAATAGCATTTTTTATTAAACGCTCCTTTTTCGCATTTTTAGAAGTAACTTGCACTATTTTTTTTTTTCCTTTTTGAAGAATAAATGTTGGCAACTCTCGTCAAAACAGTGAGTTTGAACGGACACATATTTTGCATTCTAATAGTAATTTAGATGGTGTTTGTTTTGTGAATAGCATCTTCATTAGGTGATTTGCATTTTCCTCTTCTTTTTGAAAAATGTATACATTGCACAACCACATTGATACCATAGGAATAGTTCATTTTCTTGATAAAGACGAAGCAAACACCTCAAACCTTTGAAGTCACAATACCTACTGACAACTGAAAAATTTGCAGACCGCTTACAGACATAGACAATACATATCAGTGACTATTATTTTCGCCATGGAATCAGTAACTTTTTACGATGAAAAGTAATTTTCCACCTATTAAAATTAGTAACTTCACAATGTTAATCATCACTTTTTATATATAGGTGAAGTTTGAGCATAATGGCGACCAATAATTCCTTGACGTAGTCAGTAATTTCTAATTTTGAAAGTTGCCCATCCATGCAATTAACGAAAATCGCAAAAGGGACTTTGGATATATCAATGATAAGTTACATCCATACGTGCTTAGTGCTTGCCAAAAACAAGTGATTAACAACTTTCCCGAAATGCTAAAAAAGGATAATTTAAGCAATAAACTTCAGAAATAGCAGTGCTGGAGAATATGCATTTGCAAGTTGTACCTCTAAAGAAACCCAATACACACGAGCTAATTTATTGGAATCGAGTGAGACTGATACTGAAGCATTCTTCAACAATCTTGCTACGCGCACCGACCACCGATACATTTCCTTGGATTGCCGCATACTAGGAGGCTGAATCCGAAAGCAGCACATCCTAATTCATCCATCAGAGCAAACATATCTCTAGGAACCATGAGCAATTCCAGACGTCCAAGTACTTCCCTGTCAAGCTGCAGAAACCAAGCTTTTCTTTGAATCAATCCAATAGCTAAGCGATTGAAATTCGTACAAGAAACAATAAAAAAAGAAGAAGAAGAAGAAGAAGCAAGGCGTTTTATTTTGGATTTCATAGCACCAAAACAGAGTTCTAGTAACCTGACAGTACTCAAGAATGTGCGTACACATTGCAGGCCTCATGCCGCTTTAAATTATGTACAGATACGAATGGTGGAAGATGACAACTATCATCTTCAAAGAACGATCTTCAGTTATGTGTTTTACCGGTACGTTTGCATTTGCATAAACAATACAGAATGTATAGCAATGAGAGAAGAGAAAAGTTCTAATAAAATTTATGCTATAAACCTGTTGTTCATTTTTGTCCGTGTAAACCCCTTGCGAAGAGTTTCTCTCTAATCTTTTGCAGCTGATTTGCAGCTCCGCTCATGCTCATCCGTCTTCCAGGCATTTCATCGGAGCAAGTGACTCCAATATCATATACTGTAACCAAGCACTCTTGAAAAATGCCATCGCTTTCGGAGAGCCAATGCCGATGGCTACTGGTGCTTAAATGATTCTCTCTTTCTTGAAGTAGAATGCAATCCGTAATTTCCATCACTCGTTCAGGTAAAGCTTCAGCCACAAAACTATGAAGAGTCAAATTGTCTCTAAATATGTCATCGGTGGGACTCAACCCTGTGAACATCTCCAATAAGAGAATGCCATAACTATAGATATCACCTTCTCTTGAAACCTCACATCCCATTGCATATTCTGTGACAAATGTAGATCATAGTGGGGGTGAAATTTGAAGTACGAATCACTAAAGCAGAATGTAATAGGCATAAGAGGTATCATGCAGCTACCAAACTCACAAAGTGACCCATCAACATTTTTTTTACCTATGTAAACTTTTTTTGTATGAATGAGAGAATTACCTGGTGGAGCATAACCAATTGTTCCTCTTAATCCCATTGAGCTCATTTGATTAGCTACGGTATCAATGGATGATCCAAGGAGGAACTTTGCCAATCCAAAGTCACCAACATGGGCAGCCATGTCAGCATCTAAAAGGATATTGCCAGGCTTTAGATCACAATGAACAATGGGGATATGGCACTGGTGATGAAGATAATCCAGTGCAGAAGCAACACCAATAGCAACATTTATCCTATGAAAGAAATTCAATGTCTGGGTAGGTTCGTTCCTGTGAGATGGTGTTGGGTTTGGGTGTAGCCACCTTTCTAGGCTTCCCTTTTCCATGTACTCATAAACTAAGGCCTTAAAATCATTTTGCTGATAATCAATACCCGAGCAAATTGTCAATATCTTTAGAAGATTTCGATGTCTGATGTTCTTTAATGCCTCGCACTCCGCCATGAAGCTCTTTAGAGCACCACGATGCACTAAATGAAGCACCTTCACTGCAATGGTCATATTGTTCTCCTCAATTATCCCCTTGTAAACAAAACCAAAGCTTCCAACACCAATCAAATTCATTGAAGAAAAACCATCGGTTGCTTTTAGGAGTGCTCGATAAGATATGTATGGCCATGGATCCTCCATGGAAGTTGAAATTGATTCTTTTACTTTCTTCTTTAACCAACAAAGATACAAAAAAACTAGAGTAAGAATTATTCCAAGAATGCCAAAAATAATACAAGCCGACGATACCAATATATGGATTTTTCTTCTCTTGGAGCTTTTGGAGATGCATTCGGGGAGGTGAAATGCCGGCAATCCCCCACAAAGGGCATTGTTCCCAATAATAGAAGTCATGGTAGCATTCTTAAAGACTCCTTCATGCGGTAGCATGCCTTCAAAGCTATTGTAAGACAAATTCAAAAGTTTCAACGAATGAAATAACACTAAGAATTCTGGAATTTGACCCGACAAATTGTTGCGTGAAAGATCTAGTTCTTCAATGCCTCCTAATGATCTGATCGATTGAGGAATGGACCCGTTAAAGAAGTTTCCCCCCATCCTCAGAAATGTCAATCCAGTGCAATCCCCTAAACTATTTGGGATTTCACCTACCAACATATTGTCAAAGATTTCCAACTCAGTCAGAGTTCTCAAGTTCCCTACTTCTATGGGTAGAACCCCGCTCAGACGGTTATGAGACAAGCCCAGAAAGATTGTTATCGATGAGAGACCTATGAGCTGTGGTGGTATGGTACCGCTGAGATTGTTACTAGAAAGATCAAGCCATTGGAGAGATTGACACTTCGATAGATGTGAGGGAATTTGCCCATGAAAGTTGTTCAAACCAAGACTTAGTACGATCAACTTAGTTAGATTTCCTAAAGAAGTGGGGATTGTCCCTCTTAGGTTGTTACTACCTAAGGACAATCTCGCTAGATTTTGTAAATTCCCAATATTTGGGGGGATGCCGCCTGAAAACTTGCTACCACCCAAAATTAACACTTCTAGGTTGACTAGATTTCCAATTTCTTGAGGAATCTTACCAAACATTAGGTTCTCCAATGCGTTGAATGACTTGAGAGCACTCGAGAAATTACCTATGCATTTGGGTAATGCCCCACCGAGTCTGTTCTGACCAATTTCCAAGGACTTCAATTCTGTGTAGTTTGTCAATGAGCATACAAAGCTCAAGTCTTTAGAATTTCCACTTCCCAGCTCATTATTAGAGATGGAAAAATGCCAAAGCTTGGGCATATTTCTGAAAGAAGGCACTTTCCCTAAAAGCTTGTTGTTTTCCAATGCAAGTAACTCTAGATTTGTCCAATTGGACATTGAGGGAGGAATTGATCCCTCAAATTGGTTCCCACCAATGCTAAAAGCTCGAATATTTGGGAGCATCGAGCCTAAGTCTATAGGAAGACTCCCCATCATCTGGTTAAATGCCACGTCAAACCAAACTAAAGAAGAGAGATTTAGCAATGAGGACGGAATTGTGCCTAACAATCTATTTTCTGCAAAAATAATACCTTCTAAATTTGTCAAGTGGCCTAGAACTTTGGGAATGCTCCCGCCCAAGTTATTTGACGTGAGTTGAAGAATATGTAGTGAAGATAGGTTTCCGAAGGAGGAAGGCACGTTCCCAGAGAGTGCATTTTTATAAAGGGATAAATAATTTAGCTTTGACAATGAACCGAGTTCTAGGGGAATTTCTCCGATTAGTTGGTTGGAGTCAATGATAACGACTACTAATTTTGAGCAACCTGACATGTTTCTAGGAATTTCTCCAGCCAATGAATTGTTGTCTAGCTGCAGCCAACGTAGGCGGCGCAACCGCCCAACTTGCAGGGGGATTTCTCCAACAAGACTATTATTTTGGAGATAAATCTCACTCAAGAAGCTTAGATTTCCTATATAAGGAGAGATGGACCCTGACAATCCTAGTGAGTACAAATTCAGGACCGTGACCCTTTGGTGTCTCAAGCCACACCTAACTCCATACCAATGGCAAAATCCAATGGTGTCGTTCCATGAGTCAAGCACCAAGTAAGGGTCTTTGACTGCGGCCTTAAATGCGAGGAGTGCGAGTTTGTCGGTTTCATTTGTGGCGGAGGAGACTAGGACAAGGCACAATGCAAGCACAAGTCAAAAAATGAAACAGAGTGATTGTAATTGTGCAAAACTAAAGTGTGCAAGCTCCATAGCTCGAGCAGAAGTGGATAGATATGAAGGGAAGGACCGTAAGAGGAAATGAGAGATGTGGGGAGTGCTGATGCAAATTGCGAAGAGATTTATAAGGAGGGGTGGAGTCTGATGGAGAGCATTTTGAAGAGCCTTTTAGTTCTTCCTTTTGCCATGTCACATACAAAGCCAAAACAACAGCAAATGAGTAATAGTCAACTATCAACCACCTGACCTTGGCTCCAGCACTCAACGCATTGGAGAAGTTGCACTACTTTTTCCTCTATATCATCACAAGTAAATGATGTTGACTTGGTACAAATGTTCCTAACCATCCATTGGTTTTTGCTCAGTCACCCATTATGATAATACATAGAAATCATAGTGAAAATTATATACTGTTGATCTTTTGAGTTGAGTCCACTTCAAGCTAGATGACTATCTTTGTTATATTTACTTTTGGGTTGAGCCTGTTGTACAAGTTGGATCAATCACTGAACGGTGTTCTCAGGGTTGAAAATTGGGGGGAAGCTCCATTGTTGTAATATTGACTTCAAGAATTTGCATTGCACCCACTAGAGAAATTCAATACACGCAAGTTACATGTTAGGATTGAGTGAGACCGATTATATTGAGGCATACTGGGATAATACCTACTATGCACATCAAGCGTGGATGCATATCTTCAAATTGCTGAATTCTAGAAGGTTGAATCGGAAAGTTATGCTACCTTATTCACACACCAAAGCAACGGTATTGCTTATATATGACCGAACAGATCTAGGTAAAGAGTAATTCTTGACATCAATTATCTTGCGCTACAACTAAGCAATGGAGAGCCACTATTCCTACTCACATTATAGAACCCAAGCTTTTGTTGAATCAGATTTCTAATAGCTCATTGATTGCGATTCGTCTTAGTGAGCATCATACAAGTCAAAAGAAAAAAAAAAAAAAAAAGAAGCAAGGGAATTTTATTTGAATTTATTTAAAAAAAAAAAGTGTAACACCAAAATAGAGTTTTAAGCAAACTGACAGTAGTCTAGAACCAATGTTCATCATAGGCTTATACTAGTTTAAAATACTTACAGATACAGATGGCAAATGGTAATCAACTATTATCTTTAAGTAAAAGATCTCTAGTTATATATTTTACCCGTAAATTTGCGTTTGGGTAAATAAGACTAAATATATAGCAACTAGAGAAGATAAAACTTAATAAATTTTATCATACGATGTATGTAAACCTAATGCAAAGAGTTTTTCCATAAGTTTTTACAGCTGATTTCAGAGAGAGAGAGAGAGAGAGAGAGAAATTTGGTGAAAAGATGTGCTTTAACTAAAATTGGTGTGGATATAACCCCACCTTTGTTGTTATTCTATAAAATCGAATATATGATTTTAATTGTTTCTTTAATAATATTTTATTGTTGTAGAGTTTTAGAAATTTGCTCAAGTTTAGTAAGTTTTAGTTTAATATATTTGTTGATAATTGATTATTGTTTGTGAAAATTAAGATGTGGGTCTTATAATTCAAATAAGTACTAAAATTTTGAAGGGCCTTTCTTGTTTTTTTTACTTTTTTTGTTTTTTTTTTTCATATCGCAGACAATGCCAAAAACAATGGCAAAGTGAGTAGTTGTCAACCATCAACCACCCGACCTTGGCTCTAGCACTCAACGCATTGGAGAAGTTGCACTGCTTTTTCCTCCATACCATCACAAGTAAACAATATTGACTCGATAGCCAATCTTCTTAACCATCCATTGGTTTTTTTTCTTACTCACCTATTATGATAATACTTTCTATACGACTGATCTTTTGAGTTGAACTTGCTCTTTTAGGTTGAGCTCATTCTACAAGTTGGATCAATCACGGCAGTCTAGTCCCACAATTTTTAATGGTGCTCTCAATGTAGAAAATTAGGGGGAAGCTTGACTGTTAGGATGTCAACTTCGAGAATTTGCACCTGCACTCACTAGAGAAATCCAATACACATAAGTTACATGATTGGGACTAAGTGAGACTGGTTTTATTGAGGCATACTAGATAACACCTACTATGCACATTGAAGATGGATGCATATCTTCGAATTGCTGCATTCTAGATGGTTGAATCCAAAGCTATACCACCTTATTCACCCACCAAAGCAGCGGCGTCGCCTGTCTCTAATTAAACCTGGATCTAGGAAGAGAGCAATTCATAATAATCCAATTATCTTACACTACAACTAAATGATGGAGAGCCACTGTTCTGGTCACATTACAGAACGCAAGCTTTCATTTAATCAGATTTGCAATCACTCATTAATTGCAATTTGTCTTGATGAGCACCATAAAAGTAAAAAGGAAAAAATAAGCAAGGGAATTTTATTTATATTTATTTTAAAATACTATGAAAAAGTAACAAAAAAATCATAAGCCTATTGCATTTATGTCAATTCAGTCATAAACGTTTTTAATTGGTCAAATTTAGTCCTAAACATTTTTACATTGTACCAATTGAGTACATCCAATCAATTTTGGCTGAAAATCATTGACGTGAATGTCAGCCATCCTACGTAGTCCAGTCGACGCCATGTGAACATTTATTATAATATTCTAATAAAATTTTAATTTTTTTTTTGAAATTTTTTAGTTTTTTGGTTTTTTTTCTTTCTTTTTTATTCTTTACTTTTTTTTTTCTTTTGAGCTGACTGACGGCTAGAGCAAGGAAACCCTTGCTGGAGAAGAGACTTGAGGCTTCAATCAAGCAAATGACGCACCTGGTGAGGCAAAATCGAGCTAGACCATTGTGATTGCAGGCTGAAAAAGAAAGAAGAAGATTCTCTCGGGCAAATGGAGGTCGATTCTGCGAGCTGCACCAAAGGAGATAGCGCGTTGATCCAAACGAGGAGGAGCAAAGCTGCAATAGTCGGAGAAGCCATTAGAGGGTAACAATACAACAAGTGAGGGACACAAAACACAGGAAGGCGAAGAGGAGGAGGAGGAGGAGGAGGAGGCCGAACCTAGGAACCGAAGGGGAAAAAGATAAACAAAAAAGAAAAAAAAATAGGACTAGTGACCGAGAAGCCTCTGTCCGCCTACACAAATTTGGTTTCAGAACATTAATTGATCTGGGAGTTTTTTTGAATGGCTTCGCTATTTCTAATAACTGGGAGATAAACCTCGATGCATAATGCGGTCTTCCCAATAAATTTTGAACTTCTTTGACAGTACAAGGAGGTTTCAAGTTGCAAATGACATTCACCTCAATAAACCTACTACTAATGACATCCAAGAAACTTTCCAAACTTTGCCCCAACTATGCATTTGGCAGGGTTAAGCCTCAGCTTGAACTTTCTAAGTCTATCAAACAACTTCTTCAAGACTTCAATGTGATCTTTACCTTGTCTCATTTTAATGATCATGCCATCGACATAAATTTCAATTTCTTTATGCATCATATCTTGGAACAATGCCACCATAGCTCTTTGATAAGTTGCCCCTATATTTTTCAGGCCAAAGGGCATCACTTTATAACAAAAGGTCCCCATGAATCGATGCAAGATATCTTAATCTTGTCTTCTTCCTTTGTTCGGATTTCATTATAACTAGAGAGTCCATCAATAAAAGAGAATAATTCAAATCTTGAAAATCATCCTTCGAACTTGCTTTGTTCTGGTCATGATAATCAACGCATATCCGGATTCGTCCATCTTTCTTCATGAGGTTTTAAACTTCGTCTATTTACCCAAGCCCATTTTGTTAAAGTGTGCCTGGTGACCAACAAGTCTCTCGAAGATATCATGCAATCTCTTTAATCAATGGGAGAGTTATTATGAAGGAATAAGGCACCAAAAGTACTTAATTCATAATGAAGTTCCACACCCCCACTAAAGACAAAGATAGATTGGACAACTTTCTATTAAAAGAAGGTACGGCCAACTTCTATGAACCAGAAGCTTATTTTCTGAAATGCATGAAAAATAAAGTGGAACTGTTGTCAAGCATATAAAATAAGCATCATGAAATCAGGATACTTGTATCAAAAAGAAAATAATGAGCATCTATGGTGTTGGTAGAACCAGTAACAAACGGCATCAACTCCTACCTATGATAATATTCTTATAGCCTTGCCTGCTTCTTTCATTGTTCTCTAATCAATTCCCACATAAGTTAGCAGCTTCTTTCCCTTTCTCCCAATGCACAAATCCTTCTACAACTGCCTTCCATGTTTCCTTGTCCAGAGCACATCCATCACGCACCATATCCTCAAATACTCAAGCAGCTTTATCTATATCTCCTTTCCGAAAGAAATATCGAACAAGAGTACTGAAAGTCGAAGCATCAACAGAAATTCCTCTGGCCTGCGTGCTTAGGTAAAGCTGATAAGCACGATTTATTTCACCATGACTAGCAAGGCCGTGAACGACCGCATTGTGGATTCTAACATGAATAGACCAAGTTAAATGATTGGGACAGATTCCTTCTAATATCATCTCATCAAGGGAGTTGGCACCCTCCTGAAATTTGCACTTGTCGCAAAAAGCCGGCAATGATCTTGCCACTAAGTCCTGCATCTAGCTTCAAGGCCTGAAGCTTCATCCTGTCAAGCGTCTCCAAAGCTTCATAAGCTTTCCCTTCTTTACAGAGCCCATGGATTAAAGTGCTGTAAGTTATCATGTTGGGCCTCAGCCATTTCCTAATCATCACGTCCAAAAGCTCCATCACTTGAGAAGAACACCCACTCTTGCAAAATCCATCCATTAATGTACTGAAAGTAATAACATTAGGCTCAATACCTTTGCCCACCATCTGTTCAAACATTCCAAAAGCTTCATATATATTTACAGATTAAAAGAGACCATGAATCGTGGAAGTGTAGGTGATTACACTAGGTGAACAACCTTTTGTCTCCATCTCTTCAAACAGTTTCCTGGCATCCCCAATTTTCCCCCATTTACACAATCCATTTATCAAAGTACCATATGTATATGAATCTGGAACATATCCACGATTTGGCATCTCATAAAATATTTTAAGGGCAGAATCCATCGCTCCACTGTTCTTGCAAAAAGCTTTGATCAAAACATTGAGGGAAGCAACAGTAGGTGATACACCGATCACCCTCATGTGTTTATAAAATCTAAGAGCTAGTTTCAACTGGTTTTCCTCGACAGGTATATCCAAAATAGTGACCAATGACTTGGGTGAAGGTTTGCATTGGAAACACTTCATCATCTGGAATAGCCTCAATGAATCCAGCAGCCCATGAACCCGCCCACAGCCTATGTAGCACCGACACGGACACGTGACACGTGACACGACACGACACAACACGCCGACACGTCATTTCTTAAAAATAGAGAATTTCGACACGTTCCGACACATTATATATTAGATATATTTTTATATATAAATACTTTTTATATATAAATACATAAATAATAATAATAATAATAATAATAATAATAATAATAGCCTAGAATTAATTTACACAAAAAATATTAAATAATATCATTCATTATTTTAATTTGTTACAATAATACACAAAACTTAGAGGAAAAAAAATATTGTTTAAAGAAAAATGCTGAAATGATATTTTTAAATTTATTTATTTATCATATATAGCATTTTTTATTACTTCTTTCAGAGTAAAAGACTTTAAAAAATAAAACAATTCTAAAAAATAAAACTGAAAAAAAAAAAAAAATCGACCCCGTGTGTGTATATTTATAGCAATTTTATTACTTCTTTTATTACTTCTTTTGTGTATATTTATATTTTGACCCCTCAAGTATTATAAATTTTTAAAATTGACCACGTGCGTGTCGGAATCGCGTGTCGAAATTCTGGACTCGCGTGTCGGAGCGTGTCGGAAGGAGTTGACCACGTGTCGGATTTTTCGACACTCGTTGACCGCGTGTCGGATCGTGTCGGGACGTGTCGGAGCGTGTCGGACACGTGTCGGAGTGTCAAACACGACACAAAGGCTTCCGGAGAGTGTCCGTGCTACATAGCCCACAGCCTTTGCAGATGGAGAGAAATATGTCTTCTGTAAGATTATACTGCTCTTCTTTCATTCTCTGAAGAAGCTTCTCTGCTGTCCAGAACTGATTTGCAGAGACCAATTTCGATATGATAAGACTAAAGGTTTTCACATCTATGCTCTGCTGTTGCTGAATCAAAGACCAGCATTGCCCACTGTACATCCCTTTCAGCCCTAATAAGCTGCTCTACTTGGGACGTCGTAATTTTATTGGACCATTTGCTTCTACTGGTCATTGAAGTGAACTTTTTAGTCTAATCACAGCTCAGGCGAAATAGGAAAATTCACTTACCTCCACTCACAAAGAGATGATCCACATTGGGCTTTCAGCAGAATGAGCCAAATAACAATCATCTAATAACTTTGCCAGTCACCACGAATGCAGCGAATCTGCATCAAACAAAGAATTTTATTTCTCCCACATATAACTTACCAAGACTTTACAGTCTATGAAAGAAGAAAAATCATGCAGACAAGAGAAAAAAGAGAAAAACAAAACATATTTTGGCCTAAGCATCTCCTAAAAGGGAAAAGCAAGAAGAGGGTGCAATCACAACCCCAAATATACACGCATCTTCCACTAATCATCAAATGGCCTGAAAAACAATCTAATCTAGCAATAATAGCAAATGCAGAGAAAGCTTGACAATAAATTTTTATCAAGGTTTGCTTTCACACTCATTTCTCGGAAGAACACTCGAAGAACCGCATCAAGAAGTAAATTCTCTCGGATTACATTGGATATCACAATGCCATCCGTCGTGAAACTCCCATCAAACAGATGGTGTGCAAGGGATGTTCATCGAACGCGATGAACACCATCGCCATCGGTGCGCTAAACACCATAGCTGCACCGTCGCTAGTGACACGGAACCACTGAAATACGGGTCGTTTGAGCTTGTTCAAATCCTACAGTTGCAAAAAGAACATCGTATCTTGATAAGAAAGCCTGGACAAAAGTAGCATAGCTCGGGAGGTTGCCTTCGTGGAGTTCTCGTCGAAGCTGGCGGTGGAGGAGAGACCGGTGAGAGGGCTGACCACCTACGGGGTCGTTCGGTTACGGCGGAGATGCGCGGCGGAGAGGAGGAAGCTCGACGTCGACGGCGGGACTAGGTGTTGCGTTTGTTTTAACGTATATATGTTTTTTTTTTTTTTTGGTGAATGTATATATGCTTTTCGACATTAATACGATGGGATAAAACCCTGAACACTTTTTTTTTGTGCAATTCGGCTAAAATAAAAGGTTTTGTTTATTCGAACTGGTTTTTTTCTGTAAAGATAAAAACGGAAAGGGCCAAAAAAAAATCGAAAATTTTACTTTTTTTTGGTGCAATTCAGCTAAAATAAAAGGTTTTTTTTTTAATTCGAACTGGTTTTTTTCTATTAAGATAAAAACGGAAAGGGGAAAATATCAAAAATTTTAAATTATTGCACATTTACCATAATTTTTTTTAATGATACCAAAAATCATAAAGAAACACATTGAGACACATTTATTCTTCATTACAGTTTCATTCAAAATAATAATAAAAAAGCTGACATAAATCTGATGTGACACTTTTAGGCTATTTTTGATAGTTAAGATAAAATTTAGGATAAGATAAATTTATTATGTTCTACATTTGGTGGATATTTAAGATAAAATAAAATTAGATTTAAAAAGAATATAAACCAAATAAAATTATTCCATAAAGGAAGTGGGATAAAGTGGATAGAATATCTAATATAAATAATAAGAAAGTCATTACTTTTTTTCAAACAAAAAATTTATTAAATTAACAAAATTAAAATTATATATCAATATAATTAATAGTTGAATTTTAATATGAGAAATTCAAAAAAAAAAAATAACAATTTATTTTAATTTAATCTTATTTTTATTTATATATTTGAATTTAATTATATTTTTTTATAATATAAATTTATTTATATACTTATATTTATTACATATTTTAGGCATTTTAGTATTTTAGGTACATTAGTACAGTTTATTGTTTAATAAACTAATGATGAAAGGAGAAGAAACAAATAAAAAAAAGATATTAATTAAAAAGAAGAGGAAAATAAAATAAAAATAAAGTATAAGAGATTTTTTTGTAAAATATTTTTGTTCATTTATATTAATATACCGTTTATATCAAATAATAATATAATATGAATATATCCAATTTTATTACTATAATCACCAAATAATTGATAAGATATAAATAAATCTTATCATATCTAATTTTATTTAACTAGAAATTCGAATGGTCAAATGAAGCATTAAGAATAAGTGGGTCCCACGAGGCTATAATTGCGCACCACGTTTTTATTTTTTTATTTTTTTTAACAAAAGTGCGCACCACGTTAGAAAAGGTCAAAAAAATCTAAAAAAGACGAAAAGGATTGCACCGCCCATCGTCTTCCTCCCGAGGAAGAACAGTACGAAGCTTCAAGAATGTCGAGCTGGAGAGCTTGAGAGGCTGCCATGGCCTCTCCACCTCGAAGCTTGGCTTGTCTGACCTTGACCTTCGAAACTCACAACCGCCATGACCGCTCTAGCTAGAAGATTGGCTTACTTAAGGGTCTAATTTAGTCCTTCAAAGCTAGCGGGCAGTCGCAAGTTGCCATGGCCAAGCTTCGAATTCACGGGTGGTCCCCAGCCGCCATGGCCAAGCTTCGAAGCTCACCACTGCCATGACTGCTCTAGCTCAAATCTTGGCTTGAGGTATGACAGCCAAGGCCAAGTTTTGCAGACAGCCAAGGCCAAGTTTTGAAGCAGCTTGAAGGTCGAGCTTTGAAGCTCACAACCGCCACGGCCGCTCAAGCTCGCGGCTTGGCTTGATCATCTGTCCTTCATCTTCAAACCTCGTGAATGGTCGGGCAACCGCCAACGAGCACCATCGGAGGAGTTTCGCCAAGAGATTGAAGACGATGAACGCGGTGAATAGTAACTTTGCAAAAGTATCGGAGAGGACGACGACTGGTGCAATTTTTTTCCTTTATAGTTATTAATTTTTGGAGAATGTGGCGCCACATCAAAGCCACTTGCAAAAGTGTCACGTTTGATTCATATTAACTTTTTAAAGGTGATTTTAGATGGAACGGTAAGGAAGGGTTATTGTGCAGAATAAATATAATTTAAAATCTTTTGTGATCTTTTCCCTTATTTTAAAGATATCTTTGTCCATTGATATGAATGTCCAGAAGTTGACGACGATAGATAGGGAGGAGACTGACACTAGCCCATGTTGCCAACCAAATTATTAAAGTGACAAGTTGTGAGAGTTAATGAAAATGATTAATATTACGAAAAAACTCAAACCAGTACACATATGATAAGTTTACACCAACTCAGGGCGTGTTGTAACATTCAGTTGGTGGAACTTGGCATTCAAGCCAACTACAGCCCGGGTTAGTCTTGCGGCTAACCTCCACGTGGTCCTTGGGTAGCCTCGAATTTAATCGGTTAGTTTTTTAACTCAGGGCGTGCTATAACGTTCAGTTAGTGGAACTTGGCATTCAAGCCAGCTACAGCCCGGGTTAGTCTTGCGGCTAACCTCCACGTGGTCCTTGGGTAGCCTCGAATTTAATCAGTTAGCATCCAAACCACCATCTCCTTTTCAGGAGACCTGCTGTTACCCTAGCAGCCGTGGACCCCTCGCTCCTCTCAGAATTGTTTCTCCCCTGAGAGGCGGGATACGGGGACCCCACCCTCGGAAGGTTTTCCCTTCAGTGGGGGGTTCCCCTTAAGCAGTTTAAAGACCTAGTCAGGTCCAAAGCCACTTGCAAAAGTGTCACGTTTGATTCATATTAACTTTTTAAAGGTGATTTTAGATGGAACGGTAAGGAAGGGTTATTTTGTACAATAAATATAATTTAAAATATTTTGTGATATTTTCCCTTATTTTAAAGGTATCTTTGTCGATTGATATGAATGTCCAGAAGTTGACGACGATAAACGGGGAGGAGACTGACACTATCCCATGTCGCCAACCAAATTATTAAAGTGACAAGTTGTGAGAGTTAATGAAAATGATTATTATTACGAAAAAACTCAAACCGGTACACATGTGATAAGTTTACTTCAATACCTACGATAATTTTAACTCAGAGTAATTTTCTAAACATCAAAAATCTTAAAGTAATACATTTATTTATGTTAAATTATATAGTATACTTATGACAAATGGAATATAAAATTTCAAATTAATACACCACTTAATTACCAAGTGTCATCCAACTTAACAATTTAATAGTAAAATTTAATGAAAACTAAAAAAAAATGATAAATTTATCACAAATATATCAGTTTAGTGCTTTTGGTGTTCAAAAATTTAGTTCAGGGTAAAATCGCCCATTTACCAATTTCAAGTTTTTCGTTATATTAACCTTAATGAAAAATAAAGTATTTTAAGGATGAATTTTAACCCTCTAGCATGTCAGTTCCTTCAAAAATACTCTTGGAATTTTAATGTGCTTTTTAAGAGTATCTCACACGTCACATAATCATAAAATTTAACAAGATAATATATGCACAATGATCTACCTCACTTTGATATTCTACAATTAGAATATCTAAATAATAAGTACCACCTTCATTCATCAACCTAAGCTTTTAAAAGAGTCGGTATTAGCCCTCAAAAATTTCATATAATATCAAGGGAAAATGTCACAAATGGTCCATTTACTCAATTTGGTCCCTAAATTATCGATAAATGTTCGATCTAGTCCTTCTATTCGAACCGTTAATTGAGGATTGTTTTACCTTTCTTTCTTTTTTTCTTCTCTCTTCCCTCCGCCGACCATGGCGGAGCCAATGGAGAGAAGCCAACATCCGGCGAGGGTCGCCCTCGCTTGGGCTAGCTAGGGCCACCCTCACCGGTGTCGGGCGAGAGCCATCCTTGCCTACGTCGGGAGAGGACAGCCCTCACCCGACGCCGGCAGGGGCGGCCCTCGCTCGATGCAAGCCAAGACAGCCCTCGCCTGCGTCGGGCGAGGACGGCCCTCACCTGATGCCGGCGAGGGTGGCCCTAGCTAGCCCAAGCGAGGGCGACCCTCACCAGACGCCAGCTTCCCTCCGCCATGGTCGGTGGAGGGAAGAGAGAAGAAGAAAAAAAAAAATCAAAATGCCCAATTCCATTAACTTTAACTAACGGAATGATGAAATTAGTTAATTTTCAAATAGTCATTGGCTAAATCGAACATTTATCGATAGTTCATAGACCAAATTGAGCAAATCGAAAGTTCAGGGACGAGATTGCACATTAAATAAAAGACGAGGAATTATTTGTGACATTTTCCCTAATCTCAAAGTTAGGAGGTCTACGCACCTCATCCATCTTTGCCTTGTCATCCACCGGTCCACGTTTGACTTTGCCTAAGCACCTAAACTACCATGTATTACGTGGTTTTGTAATGTAATGGACCCCATTTATGGGCAGACCCCATTTTCCAGCACTAACACTAGGCCATCAATAATATATACAATTACGTGTGGACTGTGCCCAAGAACCAAAGCTATGATGTCCCCCGTGGTGATTTGTTTAGCAGATGCAGTGGATCCCATGTACTTGTAACCCCATTTTCCTACAGCTGGCTATCAATAGGTCGTACCAGACATTACATTGTTTAGTCTTCTTTTTTGGCCACTCGGGGACCTAAATGTTCGCCTTTGATTATAAAAAGTGCCCATCACCTTATGTATATCCTCAAGGAAGCAACCGAGCACCCATCCAAACTTTGCCTGACGCCAAAGCATAGAGAGCGAAAAATGAGTTCCGGTCAAAGCCAAGTGAAACCCTGCCATGAAGAAGAAGAAGAAGACCCATGCCTCAAAGCCCTCCTGTACTCTAGCTCTCAAGTCTTCCCAAGGATCCTGCACGCCGCGGTCGAGCTCGACCTCTTCGGGATCATAGCCCGAGCGGGCCCCGGGGCCTACATGTCGCCCCCCGAGGTGGCCGCCCACCTCCCTGCCCGGACCCCCGAGTCGGCCGAGATCATTGACCGGGTCCTCCGTTGCCTAGCAAGCCACTCGCTCCTTGCATGCAAGTCCGAGACACTCGACGGCGGGAGGACTGTGGAGAGGCGGTACGCGATATCGCCGGCCGGGAAATACTACGTCAGGGATGAGGATGGCACCTCCGTCGGCTCGCTCTCTCTCTTCGCCTTCCACCAAGCTACCATTGACGTCTGGTGAGTGGAAATTCCTTCGTCTGTGAATACATGACCTATGTATGATATGAAAGATATTACCTGGGACAGGCTCAAGATACGCTGTCATCTTAACACCCAACAAGAGGAAATTAGATCGAGCGATGAAATTTGAATCAAACAAAACCTTATTTACCTTTTTTGCAATTACAGGCTCCAATTCAAGGAAGCAATTTTGGGAGGAGGAGGCAACTTGTTCCAAAAGGTCCATGGCAAGACCATTTTCCAGTGCATGAAGGAGGACTCGTCCCTGAACAAGCACTTCAACGACGCGATGGCTGGCCTTTCCACGACGCAGACGAGGAAGATCCTCGAGGTCTACCACGGGTTCGACGGGATCATGACTCTAGTTGACGTCGGCGGCGGAAAAGGCGCAACACTTAACATGATTGTCTCAAAGTACCCCTCGATCAAGGGCATCAACTTCGATTTGGCCCAAGTCATCGAACATGCCCCTTCCTATCCCGGTACATTAATTATCACATGCTTCCCTGGCTTAGTTGCGCTTATTTACGTTCCAATTATTTAGCACAAAATCATGTTTGCCAAAAATTAGAGGCATTATTGTTCCCAAATTAGGCCCACAATTACATTAGTAAAAATGGCGCGCAGGCGTGGAGCACATCGGAGGGGACATGTTCGTGAGTGTCCCGGAGGGCGACGCGATCATGATTAAGGCAAGCTTCGTGAATCCTTCTCATTAATTATACTACTCGAACGCGAGCCATGTCCTAAGTTTATATGACTCCGCAAATTTGGCAGGGCACGTGCCACAATTGGAGCGACGAGTCGTGCATAAAGTTACTGAAGAACTGTTACAAGGCGTTGCCGGCGAATGGGAAGGTGATCGTGATGGACTTCATAATGCCAGACGAGCCGGAGGATACAATGGCGTCTCGATACGTGTCACTGCTCGACAACGCCATGTTGATCCAGCCAGGAGGGAAGGAGAGGACCGAGAAGCAGTTCGAGTACCTGTGCAGAGAAGCAGGATTCACAGGCTTTAAGGTCGCTGCCCGAGCTGTGTCTGCACTGGGAGTGATTGAATTCACCAAGTGATCGAATGAAACTCCATGATGCTTCTGATACGATGTTCTTCTTTCTTTTCTTGTTATTCTCTGTCGGATTTGTACCTCTTTGTCCAGGACCAGGTGGTCTTACCTTGTGTGCATGAAGCAAATAGGCATTGTGGAATTCAATGACCATGAAATGCTTTGGAAGGGATTTTTCTGCCATCAAGATTTTTCTCTTTTGGTTTAGCGTTAGCTCTCTTTGTAGATAGGGTTAATACCATAAAAACTCTAATTGTTATACTTATGAAAAATTTACCCAAACTAGTATATATGTAACAAACAGAGGGTAAAACCTCAAATCACTACACCCGTCAACTACCATATGTCATCCAACTCAGCAATTTAATGGTAATTTTTTTAAAAAAAAATTAAGGGGATATAAATTTATAATAAGTGTACTAGTTTAAGATTTTTCATGATACTGATTCTTTTTTAAAATAAGCAATAAGATGATTGTGAATTGAACGGAAAAGATCTCAACATAAGTATATTATGGCCAGCAACTCATGCAGCCATTAATGGTATGTGAATTATTAGACGTATAAATATAGCAGGTATAAATGAAAATTTGATTTCTTTATTAGGACCCCAGCCTGCTCGAGTAAACTATTCTCGTATCGAAGCTCAACTCAGCTATTTAGTCGAGCTACCTAGTTAAATTTTGCTTTAGACTCACGTGGAGTTCGACCACCTTACCAGTGAGATCAAGCAGCTTCCTAGCAACTTGACTCACTTCCATCCTCAAGCATCATTTGCCTTAACCCTCCAAAAGTGTGTTGGGTGTTAAAAAAGGCTCGATGCATACTTTTTTATTGTATATCATCATCACAGGCCAGAAACTTCTTCTACATAAAACCATTAAATTGGAAGGTGCACATCCCCAGTTCCTTTCACAGTTTTCGGCATGAAATTTAGACCTCCATATGCATGATCGCGATTGCAATGGAAATAAACCTATTCATCACATTAAGCTAAAGTCCAAAGACTACATTGGACAAATTAAAAATTCATGGACGATATTGCACATTGAGTCACAACTTACATCTTCCACTCATCATTAAATGGCCTGAACAATAATCTAATCCGGTAAAAAAAGCAACCGCACCGAAAGCTTAACAAGATTTTATACAATGGTTCAGTTTCGCGGTTACCTTTCATAAGAACACTCGGAGAAGTGTGTCAAGAAGTTGATTCTCCGAGCGGTTGGATCAGACTACAGTCAATATCACAACGCCATTTGTGCTGAAACTCCCATCAAACGCATGGTGTGCAAGGGATGTTCGTTGAACGCAGCGCTCTGATCACTCTCAGTGCGCAAATACCATAACTGGACTGTCGACAGCAACAGAGAACCACCGAAATAGTAGTCACTGCAGCTTGCTCAAATATTACAGTTGGAAAAAGAACACCGATCATAATAAAGAAAAGCCTCATCATAAGTAGGATAACTCGGAAGCTTGCCTTCGTGGAGTCTCCGTCAAAGACGGCGGCGGAGGTGAGACCACCGACGGGGCTGACCACTGACGGGGCGTTCACTTGCGGCGGAGGTGACGGAGAGGAAAAAAGCTCAACGTCGAAGGCGGGAGTAGGAGTTGTACTCGTTCTAAATTTCTGCATGTTTTTCAGTAATAATAAGACGGGGTGAATCCCTAAACCCTTCAAAGTATACGACGAGGTCCTTGAATCATCATTTTGTGCGATTGGGTATTCAAAGCATATGCTTTTTATTCGAATTAGTTCTTCCATTAAAATAAAATTAGAAATGCCGACATTGATAGGCTTCCGAGTGACCATGTCAATACCGACTGAATAAATTTGTTTTGGAAAAATTACCAAAAAAAAAATCACAAACATATTGCAATTATATCAATTAAGTTCTAAACCCTTTATTTTTACTAATTCAGTCCATATGGCCAATTTTGGGTTGCTGACATGGACACTGCCCGTCCATCGTTAATATGAACAATTTTTAATAATATTTTATTTTTTTCGAATTTTTTTATTTCTTTTTATTTCTTTTTATTTCCCTCTTTCCTCCAACTAGTCGTCAACGATGCTCGGCATCGCCCAGCAATGGTGAAGCCAAGCCTCGCCAATAGCTGGCAAGGTTGAGCCTTACTGGTCCTCACCATTGGCCACTAGCCAGCGACAACCGGCTAGAGGAAGGAAGAAAAAAAGAAAAGAAAAAATAAATTTAAATTCAAAGAACTAAAATATTATTGAAAAATTGTCAACATTAGCGTTGGCACGACAGTGTCCACATCAGTATTGGCCATCTAAAATTGGTTGGATAAACTAAATTGACACAAACGCAAAAAGATTAAGACTGAATTGACACAATTAATCGACAAAAAAAAGAATTAACACAATTACAATATGTATATAATTTTTTTAGTAACTCTTTCAATTTGTACTTACATGTGATTTTCAGGTGTTGATTTAATAAAAAAGCAATCTAAGAGAGAGAGAGAGAGAAGAGATGTGGAATGCAGCTGGAGGTGACGGCAACGAGAGCTGCCAAGCTATTGCTCTCCATCTTTGGCGTCGCCCGACCCCGGCAAGGGCTAAATCTAGCCTAGATTGTGCAACCTTAGCTGCTGGACACAGGGTCACCCGACCCAATCGTCAATCGTCAAGGTGGACAACCTCTAACGTTGCCTTCTAACCAAAAAAACTCTCCAGCATCACCTCGCTGGGGCCTCGTGGCCACCGGTTACGCCTGAACGAGTGGTGATATTATGGGATATTTATATCAATATGTATTGACGTTATAGTAATCTATTTCTCTATCTAACGTTTACTTCGCTTGTCAATTCTTGTCCGAATATGAGTCCCATATTGTTTGGGATTTGTCTTGAATTCATGCTGGCATACGCATTAGAAAACTTTTTTCCTTTTTTGCATCATTTCAATCCATTTTCGGATTTTCTCTCTACGTTATTATTTTATTTTGCAATCAATGCAAATGCGACATAAATATGTATATATATGTAATGATATAATTTCTGAAATCGGTCTTTGTAAACATTTTGCAAGTCTGGCGTAATTTCGGTTGTGTGCTGCAACCGGCCTAGTTGAGGAAATGGTTGAGAGTTATTTTCGAAAAAAGCCAAAGCCAAATACAAGGGTGTCGATAAACCGAATATTGTCGGGCTAGTCGAACATGCATTTTTATAAACAAATAAAAAGAGTATATCAAGGGTTAGATTCGTGTCAATAGCGCAATTCAATCCTTGGTTAAAAAAAAAAAAAAATAGGGGGTTCACATAACCTCGCATTCCTTGCATCCCTTCTACACATAGGGATTAGGAACATTGCACTCGGTAGGACTTAGAATACATTTCATTAGGCCATTCATCCATAGGTTGAAAGTTGATATTTTCGACCAAACTGAGAAAGCCTACCCTTGACCGAAAACACCGTAGTTTCATCATCCTCATCATTTTCTTCATTTCATTTCTTCCGTACATCTAATTTAGGAACACTAAAGTTTAGAGATCTCGGGGCCATTAATGAATAATTCAACTAAGGAAGGCTCAGTAGCTAGTCAACCCAAATCTATGGTTGACTTTTACGACGGAGCCCATTTGGACTTTCTTGGCCCAAACCAGGCCCAGTATAAGATTCAAGAAATATCCTGTTCGCGTGGTAGCATTCGGTTCTCGTTCACTCTCCCTTCGTCTATTGCAGTCCTCGGCGTTTTTGCCTTTGAGGCCTCATTCCTCCAGTCCGATCACCAGTCACGACCAGTAGCTGCTCTTCTTCAAGGTACCAACTCGTGCTCTGCTTTTCATGAGGTAAAGACCTACACCCTTCGCCTCCGCCGGAGTGAAATTCAATTGCATTCAGACCTGTTTCGATGGCCTTGGATTAGCTGTATTGCCTTTGTTTCGGTCGGGTTGTGATTCTCTCACGTATCTTGAAGTCTTTTTTCAAGCATACTTGCGCCGCGACGCACCACAAACAACAAACAAGGACCCTAAAGCAGCGAACCAAGGAAGGTTTGGACGAGGGCCGGAGTTCGCGTGAGCCGGACTGCAATAGAAGGTATTTCATGTACCTAACGGGGAGAGTGATGGCTTGTGTTGTCGGATTCAGATTAAGACAGAAAATCTAGGATTGTTTCAATGCCTTGAACCATATCCTATCCTGCATCTGTGAAGTTCTGGTTAAATATTATGGAACTTCACTTGTCTTGATTAGATAATAGATCTTTAATTCGAATCATCTAATACACTAAATGTCCACCTTCAATGCAGTGAGGTCCAAATGGCCCAAATGTTCGCGATGCCGATAGCTCGCCAGATTCTGACCGAAGTGCACCAATTGCAAAAATTGTAAACGAATTGCAAATTTTATGCATGTACAGAGCAATTGAAATCACAATTTCGTAGAACTGATTAGGAGGAAATCACCACATTCATGTCGTAGCGCCAAATGTTCATGGTCCATGAATGGATGACACTTATGAACTAGCCAAACAGCACGATTGCTGAACTAGTAAAAGCTCTCTCTCTCTCTCTCTCTCTCTCTCTCTCTCTCTCTCTCTCTCTCGAAGACCAAAAGAGAGAACTTAACCCACTAAGAATCTTTACAAATTATATATACAGATGTGAGAATCGGTAAGTGCAGATTATTTGTAGAACTTATAATGAACCACCTACTCTGGTCTGAACTTCACCCATCAGCCGATAATAAATCAGGCTGGCTCTTCTGACATGAATAGGCAGGACCAACCAACAGCCTACAAATTGTCCCTCATATCAGGATTAAAAAGTAAGGAGACATCCAAGAGGAGAGCAAGCTTGGACAAATGGGTTTTGGTTCCGACGGTCTTTGATCACCTTAGGTGAGAATCATATGTTTCGAAGAGATTATCAGGAACGACCAGAGGCAACTTATCTATGTACAAGAAGAGCCTCCGAAGATTCTCCCTGGTCACGGTGAACATGTCGACTATGTCCCTGCTGTCCATGAATATCCAAAGGTCGCCCGAGTTTACTCTCTTGAGGTTGTTCCGACAGAACGGGCAGGATTGCAATCTTGTCCGTCTGTAATGTCACAATGAGGCCACGTTAGAGAATTTTCACACAAACCCTGCAGTTAATGAATAATCCCAGCAAAACCAGACAGGTGACACTAGAGTAAAAGATCAAAGTTGTTCTAGCATCTGATCTTTCTTACATGATGCGGCCAAATGAATCATATAACTGGATAACCTAACTTGAAAATGGACTGTAGCGAAAAATGAAACAAGATTAGAGAACCGAGAAGTACTATATGACAACTTATATAAACGCCCTTGTTGATTGTCGGCAGATAGTGAATAATTCATCAGAGGTTCCATTTTAACCATCCAAACTACAATACAAATGCAAAAACTCTATGACAAGTAGCAATTATAATAATAAATAAACGTCCATGACCCAACGAGGGCGAAAAAAACAAACTAATTTTAGAGTAGCTTACACCTGTAAGGAGATTTTAGACCCAAAAAAAAAAAAAAAAAAAAAAAAAAAAAAAAAGAAAGAGAGAGAGAGAGAGAGAGCCTGTAAGGAGATTTCAAAATGCTTTAACAAGAACTAGTGACTTCATTAAGGTTATTAAACTTCAATAGCGAATTAGCAAATTTGAACTCCCATCAACTATCAGAGATTGCCAGCAATATCTTTGAAGATTTAAATCTGACTTTATTGCTGAAAGAAGATTTATGTGTATGCAATTGGAAGAATGAAAAGTGAACTACCAAATTCATGAATAATGCATTATAGAGGTGGTTATGGAGGGTGATGGCGGAATTGGTACTTACTGAAAAGGAAAAACCATTTCAGAGGCTTAAATCAAATCCAATTTTGCATAACTTCTACACATCCCTCGCCACTTATTAGTCTCGTCATTCTTAATTTTGCCACTGTAAGTCCAGGCATTAAGTGTCCACACAAGACAAATTGACAAATATAAATTCACACAAAGTGCAGGAGCCAACAAAACCATGGTTCTCTCCACTTTTTTTCCAGCGGGCAGAAACCCAAGCTTATCATAAGTCCCAACCTCCTCCCACATAAAAATTCGAACACGAAAGATCATCAACTGGGCTGCATTAAAATGCTCCCAATACTCTCATAGGATGCAGCTCCCTTTGCACATGATTTATTGATCCACGCTAGTATGTCTCCATGGGTGCGCACAACTAACAACTCCCCAAAGTCCCTGCTAATGGTATATGCAAGAATCTGACTTGTTCTTACCTCATAGGATCTGTAACTGGGTTGGAGAAACAAGAAATAGTTAAAAGTGGTCCCCCACTAAATCCTCAATATCTGCTAAGTTTCTGGGAAGCTTGATTAGTACTAAGGAAGGCCGACATTGCCCCACTCTAAGACTGCCTGCCAATTTCAAACAACTATTGATCTTTAAAAGCAACTGCTCTCTGAATAAAGAAAGTCACCAGATTGCCAATTCTCTAAAGCACCCCGTCCACTTCGTCAACCCGCTTTCCCACATTTCCTACCATGCAAAGCTGCAAATCCTAGTGGACATACATCAAACTTCTAAAATTTCTGATCGCACATATGCACTGAAAAGGACACAAGACAGATATAGAATGTTATACAACTGGACACGGAAGTGATTTAGTACCTGAAAAACACTGCTGATAACAAGCTATAGTTTATTTAGTCTGACCATGTACACCAGCAATCAACTGGTGTTTCGCTAGAAGCTTCTAATATCTCTACTCAGGTATGTACTTCCTCCAATGTGCAGTCACAATCCTCAAAGGGTTGAGTTGTTCTACCTTTGGTAAACCAATTACCTACTGTCAAGTAAATGCAAGGCAGATGAACCATGCAAGAGTAATTTTCTACAGAGACGTAACGTTTAGCACGATTTGGTTTGGGAAAATTGCAAACCAATCAGAATCAAGCAGGGGTCCAGAACCGAACCGGACTTACAAAAATGCCTCCTCGAACAGAACCAAACTGATAAATCAGATCAGTTAAGTATAATAGTTTGAACATGTTTTTCTTACCCTGGCAAACACACAAGCAAGTATTCGCAGGCAGCCAAGGCCAAGTTTCGAAGCAGCTTGAAGGTCGAGCTTTGAAGCTCACAGCCGCCATGGCCGCTCAAGCTCAAAGCTTGGCTTGATTGTCTGTCCTTCATCTTCAAACCTCGTGAATGGTCGGGCAACCGCCAACGAGCACCATCGGAGGAGTTTGGCCAAGCGACTGAAGACGGTGAACGCGGGGAATGGTACTTTGCAAAGTATTGGGGAAGACGAGGACTAGTGCAATTTTTTCTTTTTAGTTTTTAATTTTTGGAAAATGTGGTACCACATCGTTGCCAGTCCTTGGCGAGGCCTGGCAACCCTGGCGACTCTCCCCACCAACTGTTCATCTTCTTCCTTTCTGTCTTCCTTTTTTTAAAAATATTTAATTTAATAAATTTTCATATTAATTATTTATCCACATCAATAGTGAAATGACGTCGTTTTTGCACTTGTCTAGTCACATCAGCATGCAAAACGACATCGTTGTACACTTGTATCACTGGAGAATTACCACGTTAGCAATTTGGCCGAATTTTCTCGCCATCGACACTTAACTGATCTCTTTTACTCCGATTTTAGCACTTAAGTATCATTTTCCTAATTTTTAGTACTTAAATATCTGTCCGTGTCAAGTTTTGGTACCGTAAATATCCGGCACTCATAACTTGTGCTTTTGAAATACTACGTTGTTTATACTTGGAAGGACAGACATCTCTTTTCACAACATTTTTTATTAAACGCTCCTTTTCGCATTTTTAGAAGTAACTTGCACTATTTTTTTTTTCTTTTTGAAGAATAAATGTAGGCAACTCTCGTCAAAACAGTGAGTTTGAACGGACACATATTTTGCATTCTAATAGTAATTTAGATGGTGTTTGTTTTGTGAATAGCATCTTCATTAGGTGATTTGCATTTTCCACTTCTTTTTGAAAACTGTATACATTGCACAACCACATTGATACCATCTGAATAGTTCATTTTCTTGATAAAGACGAAGCAAACACCACAAACCTTTGAAGTTACAAACCCTACTGACAACTAAAAAATTTGCAGACCGGTTACAAACATAGACAATATATATCAGTGACTATTAATTTCGCATTGGAATAAGTAACTTTTTACGATGAAAAGTAATTTTCCACCTATTAAAATTAATAACTTCACCATGTTAATCATCACTTTTTATATATAGGTGAAGTTTGAGCATAATGGCGACCAATAATTTCTTGATGTAGTCAGTAATTTCTGATTTTGAAAGTTGCTTATCCATGCGATTAATGAAAATCACAAAAGAGAATTTGATATATCAATGATAAGTTACATCCATACGTGCTTAGTGCTTGCCAAAAACAAGTGATTAACAACTTTCCCGAAATGCTAAAAAAGGATAATTTAAGCAATAAACTTCAGAAATAGCAGTGCTGAAGAATATGCATTTGCAAGTTGTACTTCTAAAGAAACCCAATACACACGAGCTATTTTATTGGAATGAGTGAGACTGATACTGAAGCATTCTTCAACAATCTTGCTACGCGCACCGACCACCGATACATTTCCTTGGATTGCCGCATACTAGGAGGCTGAATCCGAAAGCAGCACATCCTAATTCATCCACCAAACATATCTCTAGGAACCGAGAGCAATTCCAGACATCCAAGTACTTCTCTGTCAAGCTGCAGAAACCAAGCTTTTCTTTGAATCAATCCAATAGCTAAGCGATTGCAATTCGTACAAGAAACAATAAAAAAGAAGAAGAAGAAGAAGAAGCAAGGCGTTTTATTTTGGATTTTATAGCACCAAAACAGAGTTCTAGTAACCTGACAGTACTCAAGAATGTGCGTACACATTGCAGGCCTCATGCTACTTTAGATTATGTACAGATACGAATGGTGGAAGATAACAACTATCATCTTCAAAGAACGATCTTTAGTTATGTGTTTTACCAGTACATTTGCATTTGCATAAACAATACAGAATGTATAGCAATGAGAGAAGAGAAAAGTTCTAATAAATTTTATGCTATAAACCTGTTGTTCATTTTTGTCCGTGTAAGCCCCTTGCGAAAAGTTTCTCTCTTATCTTTTGCAGCTGATTTGCAGCTCCGCTCATGCTCATCCGTCTTCCAGGCATTTCGTCAGAGCAAGCGACTCCAATATTATATACTGTAACCAAGCACTCTTGAAATATGTCATCGCTTTCAGAGAGCCAATGCCAATGGCTATTGGTGCTTAAATGATTCTCTCTTTCTTGAAGTAGAATGTGATCTGTAATTTCCATCACTCGTTCGGGCAAAGCTTCAGCCACAAAACCATGAAGAGTCAAATTGTCTCTAAACATGTCATCGGTGGGACTCAACCCTGTGAACATCTCCAATAAGAGAATGCCGTAACTATAAATATCGCCTTGTCTTGAAACCTCACATCCCATTGCATATTCTGTGACAAATGTAGATCATAATGCAGGTGAAATTTGGAGTACGGATCACTAAAGCAAAATGTAATGGGCATAAGAGGTACCATTCAGCTACCAAACTCACAAAGTGACCCATCAACATTTTTTTAAACCTAAATAAACTTTTTTTGTTTGAATGAGAGGATTACCTGGTGGAGCATAACCAATTGTTCCTCTTATGCCCAATGAGCTCATTTTATTAGCTACCGTATCATTGGATGATCCAAGGAGGAACTTTGCCAATCCAAAGTCACCAACATGGGCAACCATGTCAGCATCTAAAAGGATATTGCCAGGCTTTAGATCACAATGAACGATGGGGATGTGGCACTGGTGATGAAGATAATCCAATGCAAAAGCAACATCAATAGCAACATTTATCCTATGAAAAAAATTCAATTTCAGGGTAGGTTCATTCCTGTCAGATGGTGTTGGGTTTGGGTGTAGCCACCTTTCTAAGCTTCCCTTTTCCATGTACTCATAAACTAAGGCCTTAAAATCATTTTGCCGATAATCAATACCCGAGCAAATTGTCAATATCTTTAGAAGATTTCGATGTCTGATATTCTTTAATGCCTCGCACTCCGCCATGAAGCTCTTTAGAGCACCACGATGCACTAAATGAAGCACCTTCACTGCAACGGCTGTACCATTCTCCTCAATTATCCCCTTGTAAACAGAACCAAAGCTTCCAACACCGATCAAATTTATTAAAGAAAAACCATCGGTTGCTTTTAGGAGTGCTCGATAAGATATGTATGGCCATGAATCCTCCATGGAAGTTGAAATCGGTCCTTTTACTTTCTTCTTTAACCAACAAAGATACAAAAAAACTAGAGTAAGAGTTATTCCAAGAATGCCAAAAATAATACAAGCTGACGATACCAATATATGGTTTTTTCTTCTCTTGGAGCTTTTGGAGACGCATTTGGGGAGGTGAAATGCCGGCAATCCCCCACAAAGCGCATCATTCCCAATAATAGAAGTCATGGTAGCATTCTTAAAGACTCCTTCACGTGGTAGCATGCCTTCAAAGCTATTGTAAGACAAATTCAAAAGTTCCAAGGAATGAAATAACGCTAAGAATTCTGGAATCTGACCCGACAAATTGTTGCATGAAAGATCTAGTTCTTCAATGCCTCCTAATGATCTGATCGATTGGGGAATAGACCCGTTGAAGAAGTTTCCCCCCATCTTCAGTAATGTCAATCCAGTGCAATCCCCTAAACTATTTGGGATTTCACCTACCAACATATTGTCAAAGATGTCCAACTCGGTCAGAGTTCTCAAGTTCCCTACTTCTAGGGGTAGAACCCCACTCAGACGGTTACGAGACAAGTCCAGAAAGATTGTTATCGATGAGAGACCTATGAGCTGTGGAGGTATGGTACTGCTGAGATTGTTACTAGAAAGATCAAGCCACTGGAGAGATTGGCACTTCGATAGATGTGAGGGAATTTGCCCATGAAAGTTGTTTTGACCAAGACTTAGTCCAATCAACTTAGTTAGATTTCCTAAAGAAGTGGGGATTGTCCCTCTTAGGTTGTTACTGCCTAAGTACAATTTCGCTAGATTTTGTAAATTCCCAATATTTGGGGGGATCCCACCTGAAAACTTGTTAACAGCTAGACTTAACACTTCTAAGTTGACTAGATTGCCAATCTCTTGAGGAATCTTACCAAACATTAGGTTCTCATTTACAATGAATAACTTGAGAGCGCTCGAGAAATTACCTATGCATTTGGGTAATGCCCCGCCGAGTCTATTCCGATCAATTTTGAAGAACTTCAATCCAGTGTTGTTTGTCAATGAGCATACAAAGCTCAAGTCTTCAGAATTTCCACTTCCCAGCTCATTAACAGAGATGGAAAAACACCAAAGCTTTGGCATATTTCCGAAAAAAGGCACTTTCCCTGAAAGCTTGTTCTCTTCGAGTTGAATTAACTCTAGATTTGTCCAATTGGACATTGAAGGAGGAATTGGTCCCTCAAATTGGTTACTGACAATGCAAAAAGCTCGAATATTTGGGAGCATCAAGCCTAAGTCTATAGGAAGACTCCCCAACATCTGGTTAAATGCCACGTCAAACCAAACTAGAGAAGAGAGATTGAGCAACGAGGACGGAATTGTGCCAGACAATCTGTTTTCTGCGAATAAAATAAATTGTAAATTTTTCAGGCAGCCTAGAACTATGGGAATGCTCCCGCCCAAGTTATTTGCCCCGAGGTCAAGAGCAAGCAGTGAAGAAAGGTTTCCGAAGGAGGAAGGCACATTCTTAGAGAGTACATTTCCATAAAAGGATAAAACTTTTAGCTTTGACAATGAACCGAGTTCTGGGGGAATTTCTCCAATTAGTTGGTTGGAAACAATGGTAACAACTACTAGTTTTGAGCAACCTGACACGTTTCCGGGAATTTCTCCAGCCAGTGAATTGTTGTCTAGCTTTAGCCGACGTAGGCGGCGCAACCGCCCTACTTGCGGGGGGATTTTTCCAATGAGACTATTATTTTGGAGATAAATCTCACTCAAGAAGCTTAGATTTCCGATATAAGGAGAGATGGACCCTGAGAATCCTAGTGAGGACAAATTCAGGACCGTGACCCTTTGGTGTCTCAAGCCACACCTAACTCCGTACCAATGGCAAAATCTGATGGTGTCGTTCCACGAGTCAAGCACCCAATAAGGGTCTTTGATTGCAGCCTTAAATGCGAGAAGTGCGAGTTTGTCAGTTTCATTTGTGGTGGAGGAGACTAGGACAAGGCATGATGCAAGCACAAGATAGAGAAGGAAACAACATGGTTGTAATTGTTCAAAACTAGAGTGCGCAAGTTCCATAGCTCGAGCGGAAGTGGGTAGATATGAAGGGAGGGACTGTAAGAGGAAATGAGAGATGTGGTGAGTGCTGATGCAAATTGCGAAGAGATTTATAAGGAGGGGTGGAGTATGATGAAGAGTATTTTTTAAGAGCATTTATAGTTTTCCTTTTTCATGTCACAGACAAAGCCAAAACAATGGCAAATGAGTAGCTGTCAACCATCAACCACCCGGCCTTGGCTCCAACGCTCAACGTATTGGAGATGTTGCACTACTTTTTCCTCTAGATCATCACAAGTAAATGATGTTGAATCGGTAGCCAGTGTTCCTAACCATTCATTAGTTTTTGCTTAGTCACCCGTTATGATAATACATAGAAATCATAGTGAAAATTCTATACAATTGATCTTTTGAGTTGAGTCTGCTTCAAGCTTGATGACTATCTTGGTTATATTTACTTTTGGGTTGAGCCTATTGTACAGGTTGGATCAATCACTAAACGGTGTTCTCGGGGTGGAAAACTGGGGGTAAGCTCCACTATTGTAATATTGACTTCAAGAATTTGCACTTGCACCTGCTAGAGAATTCAATACACGCAAGTTATATGTTGAGTGAGACCGATTATATTGAGGCATAATGGGATAATACCTGCTATGCACATCGAGCTTGGATGCATATCTTCAAATTGGCGCATTCTAAAAGGTTGAATCCAAAAGTTATGCTACCTTATTCATACACCAAAGCAACGGTATTGCTTATATCTGACCGAACATGGATCTAGGTAGAGAGTAATTCCTAACATCCAATTATCTTGCACTACAACTAAGCAACGAAGAGCCACTACTCCAACTCACATTACAAAACCCAAGTTTTCATTGAATCAGATTTATACTAGCTCATTGATTGCAATTCGTCTTAATGAGCATCATACAAGTCAAAAAAAAAAAAAGAAGCAAGGGAATTTTATTTTGATTTATTTTAAAATATTGTAACACCAAAATAGAGTTTTAAGTAAACTAACAGTAGTCAACAACCGATGTTCATCACAGGCATATACTAGTTTAAAATATTTATAGATACGGATGGCAAATGATAATCAACTATTATCTTTAAGTAAAAGATCTCTAGTTTTATATTTTGCCCATAAATTTGCGTTTGGGTAAATAAGACTAAATATATAGCAACTAGAGAAGATAAAACTTAATAAATGTTATCATACAATATATGTAAACCCAATGCAAAGAGTTTTTCCCTAATTTTTTACAACTAATTTGTAGAGAGAGAGAGAGATTTGGTGAAAAGCGGTGCTTTAACTAAAATTGATGTGGATACAACCCTACCTTTGTTGTTATTCTACAAAATCATATATATAATTTTAATTGTTCCTTTAATAATATTTTATTGTTGTAGAGTTTTAGAAATTTGCTCAAGTTTAGTAAGTTTTAGTTTAATATATTTGTTCATAATTGATTATTGTTTTTGAAAATTAAGATGTCAGTCTCATAATTGATTATGTTTTGTCCTTCTTTTCATTTTTTTTTTCATATCACAGACAATGCCAAAAACAATGGCGAAGTGAGTAGCTATCAACCATCAACCACCCAGCCTTGACTCTAGCACTCAACACATTGGAGAAGTTGCACTACTTTTTCCTCCATATCATCACAAGTAAACAATATTAACTCGATAGCCACTCTCTTAACCATCTATTGGTTTCTTGCTCAGTCATCTGTTATGATAATACATAGAAATCATAGTTAAAGTTCTATACAATTGATCTTTTGAGTTGAACCCGCTTCAAGCAAGATAACTATCTTGCTCTTTTAGGTTGAGCTCATTATACAAGTTGGATCAATCACAATAGTCCAGTCCCAAAATTTTTAATGGTGTTCTCAATGTGGAAAATTAGGGAAAGCTTGACTGTTGGGATGTTGATTTCAAGAATTTGCACCTGCACTCACTAGAGAAGTCCAATACACATAAGTTACATGATTGGGATTATGTGAGACTGGTTATATTGAGGCATACTAGATAACACCTACTATGCACATTGAACATGGATGCATATCTTCAAATTGCCACATTCTAGAAGGTCGAATCCAAAGTTATACCACCTTATTCACCCACCAAAGCAACGGTGTTGCCTGTATCTGATTAAACATGGATCTAGGAAGAGAGCAATTCCTAATAATCCAATTATCTTACACCACAACTAAATGACGGAGAGCCATTGTTCTAGTCACATTACAAAACACAAGCTTTCATTTAATCAGATTTCGAGTCGCTCATTAATTGCAATTTGTCTTGATGAGCATCATAGAAGTAAAATGGAAAAGATAAGCAAGGGAATTTCATTTGGATTTATTTTAAAATACTATGGAAAAATAACAAAAAAGTCATAAACTTATTGCATTATTATCAATTCAGTCATAAACTTTTTTAATTGGTCAAATTTAGTTCAAAACCTTTTTAAATTGTACCAATTAAGTACATCCAATCAATTTTGACTGGAAATCATCGACATGAATGTTGACCGTCCTACATAGTACAGTCGGTACTGTGTGAACATTTTTAATAATATTCTAATAAAATTTTGATTTTTTTGGTTTTTTTCTTTCGTTTTTATTCTTTAATTGTTTTTTTTTTCTTTTGAGCTGACTAACAGCTAGGGCAAGGAAACCCCTCCTGGAGAAGAGACTTGAGGCTTCAATCAAGCAAATGACGCGCCTGGTGAGGCAAAATCAAGCTAGAGCATTGTGATTGCAGGCTGAACAAGAAAGGAGAAGATTCTCTTGGGCAAATGGAGGTCGATTATGCAAGCTGCACCAAAGGAGATAGCGCGTCGATCTAGACGAGGAGGAGCGAAGCCGCGACAGTCGGAGAAGCCATTAGAGGGTGACAATACAACAAGTGAGGGACACAAAACACAGGAAGGTGAAGAAGAGGAGGAGGAGGAGGAGGAGGAGGCCGAACCCAGGAACCGACGGGGAAAAAGATAAACAAAAAAGAAGAAAAAAACAAAAAGGACTAGTGACCAAGAAGTCTCTATCTGCCTACACAAATTTGGTTTCAGAACATTAATTGATCTTACAGTTTTTTAGAATGGCTTCGCTATTTCTGATAACTGGGAGATGAAACCCGTTACATAATGTAGTCTTCCCAATAAATTTTAAACTTCTTTGATAGTACAATGAGGTTTCAAGTCACAAATGACTTTCACCTTTGAGGGATCAATCTCAATACCCCTACTACTAACGGAAAACCCGAGAAACTTCCCAGACCGCCCCAAATATGCATTTAGGGAGGTTAAGCCTCGACTTGAACTTTCTAAGTCTAGCAAACAACTTCCTCAAGACTCAACATGATCTTTACCCTGTCTTGTTTTAATGATCATGTCATCAACATAAATTTCAATTTCTTTATGCATCATATCTTGGAACAATGCCAGCATAGCTCTTTGATAAGTTGTTCAGGTCAAAGGGCATGACTTTATAACAAAAGGTCCCCATTGGTCAATGAAAGATATCTTAATCTTGTCTTCTTCCTTCGTTCGGATTTGGTTATAACTAGAGAATCCATCAATAAAATAGAATAATTCAAATCACGCCATATATCAATGAGGACGTCGATGTGTGGCAAAGGAAAATCATCCTTCGAACTTGCTTTGTTCAAATCGTGATAATCAACGCATACCCGGATTCGCCCATCTTTCTTCATGAGGTTTTAAACTTCATCTATTTACCCAAGCCCATTTTGTTAAAGTGTGCCTGGTGACCGACAAGTCTCTTGAAGATATCATGCAATCTCTTTAATCAATGGGAGAGTTATTCTGAAGGAATAAGGCACCAAAAGTACTTAATTCATAATGAAGCTCCACACCCCCACTAAAGACAAAGATAAATTGGACAACTTTCTATTAAAAGAAGGTACGGCCAACTTCTATGAACCAGAAGCTTATTTTCTGAAATGCACGAAAAATAAAGTGGAACTGTTGTCAAGCATATAAAATAAGCATCATGAAATCAGGATATTTGTATCAAAAAGAAAATAATGAGCATCTATGGTGTTGGTAGAAACAGTAACAAGCGGCATCAACTCCTACCTATGATAATATTCTTATAGCCTTGCCTGCTTCTTTCATTCTTCTCTAATCAATTCCCGCATAAGTTAGCAGCTTCTTTCCCTTTCTCCCAATGCACAAATCCTTCTACAACTGCCTTCCATGTTTCCTTATCCAGAGCACATCCATCACGCACCATATCCTCAAATACTCAAGCAGCTTTATCTATATCTCCTTTCCGAAAGAAATATCGAACAAGAGTACTGAAAGTAGAAGCATCAACAGAAATTCCTCTGGCCCGTGTGCTTAGGCAAAGCTGATAAGCACGATTTATTTCGCCATGACTAGCAAGGCCTTGAACGACCACATTGTGGATTCTGACATGAATAGACCAAGTTAAACGATTGGGACAGATTCCTTCTAATATCATCTCATCAAGGGAGTTGGCACCCTCCTGAAATTTGCACATTGTCGCAAAAGCCAGCAATGATCTTGCCATAAAGTCCTGCATCTGGCTTCAAGGCCTGAAGCTTCATCCTGTCAAGCATCTCCAAAGCGTCATAAGCTTTCCCTTCTTTACAGAGCCCATGGATTAAAGTGCTGTAAGTTATCATGTTGGGCCTCAGCCATTTCCTAACCATCATGTCCAAAAAGCTCCATCGCTTGAGAAGAACACCCACTCTTGCAAAATCCATCTGTTAATGTACTGAAAGTAAAAATATTAGGCTCAATACCTTTGCCCACCATCTGTTCAAACAATCCAAAAGCTTCATCTAAATTCTCAGATTGACAGAGACCGTGAATCGTGGAAGTGTAGGTGATTACACTAGGTGAACAACCTTTTGTCTCCATCTCTTCAAACAGTTTCCTGGCATCACCAATTTCCCCCATTTACACAATCCATTTATCAAAGTACCATATGTATATGAATCTGGAACATATCCACGATGTGGCATCTCATAAAATATCTAAAGGGCAGAATCCATCGCTCCACTATTCTTGCAAAAAGCTTTGATCAAAAGATTGAGGGAAGCAACAGTAGGTGATACACCGTTCACCCTCATGTGTTTATAAAATCTAAGAGCTAGTTTCAACTGGTTTTCCTCGACAGGTATATCCAAAATAGTGACATATGATTGGGTGAAGGTTTGCATTGGAAACACTTCATCATCTAGAATAGCCTCAATGAATCCAGCAGCCCATGAACCCGCCCACAGCCTCTGCAAATGGAGAGAAATATGTCTTTTGTAAGATTACACTGCTCTTCTTTCATTCTCTGAAGAAGCTTCTCTGCTGTCCAGAACTGATTTGCAGAGACCAATTTAGATATGATAAGACTAAAGGCTTTCACATCATGGCAAAAACCATTACTATGATCTGTTGTTGCTGAATCAAAGACCAGCATTGCCCACTGTACGTCCCTTTCAGCCCTAATAAGCTGCTCTACTTGGGACGTCGTAATTTTATTGGACCATTTAATTCTACTGGTCATTGAAGCAAACTTTTTAGTCTAATCACAGCTCAGGCGAAATTGGAAAATTCACTTACCTCCACTCACAAAGAGATGATCCACATTGGGCTTTCAGCAGAATGAGCCAAATTTTTGGAGAAATCTTCCTTGAGTGTTTTGAAGCTAACAAAAAGTTTCCATCAGTCTAGTCTGAAGACTTGCAGACTCTTCCATCAAAGTCTAAAGACCTCCGGACTGCCAGACTCAAGACTCAAAGTCTATCCTCATTGACAGTTTCTAGTCCGTCGAAGAAGATTTATCCAGAACTGGATGTTTCGTCATGGATTTGACTTTATCGACTGGAGAAGATCTCTTGGCTGGATATAGCATGTCGGAATCCTTTATTCTAATCAAGAATGATTTGGGAATCGTGGATCCGTTGATTGGCGAAGTATACTTGAAAGGTTCTACTTATGGAAACCAAGATCCTAATTGTATGGGCGAGTAGAATGATGGGCTATCGTCTTGTTCCTTAAATAGCTCGAAGATCTTCCTAAATGATTTTGTCCAATGGGTAGATTGGAAGAATTCCTTTGGTAAGTGCCAACGGGTATGATGGCATAAAGGAGTATATAAGGAAGACGTTCCAATTGTTCAAGGGTGTGCACGATAGAAGAATTCCAAAGTCTAAAGCTCTTTGTTCTTAGTCAATTAAATTGTTGAGCGAAATCTTGTACGCAAAAGAGAGTCTATACCATTAAGAGACCTTGAGGAAGTGTAGTAGAGTCTCTACACTGTGGAATCAAGGAAGAGCATAACTGTAACAACTCTTTTGTTCATAGTGAAATCCAGCCAGTGGGCTGTCAGTGCGGAAGAGTGGACGTAGGCTTGGATTAAGCCGAACCACTATAATCTCTTGTGTTCATATTCTCTTCTCTACTCTCTTTTACTTAGATCGTAACTCGTTTTGTTTACAAGAGAGAATTTCCTTTTCATAATCTATTGATTAATACTGCACATATCTCGCAAAAATTGTTTCTGCACCTATTCACCCCCCTCTAAGTGCTCATACTAGCTTTCACAATTGGTATCAGAGCTTGTGTACTCACTTGAATTGAAGTGTTTTACTTAAGAGTTAAAGATCCATGGCTAGTATGTTGGCTCCAGGACTAGTTGAAGGGCAAAGCAACACCAGACCACCTTATTTTGATGGAAAGGAATACAACATATGGAAAAACAAGATGAAGGCATTTCTAAGATCAAATGATCCTCTGGAATGGGACGTGGTAGAAAAATGAATCATTCCTAAAGCTGTATCAGTCACGGAAAGAGGAAAAGAAGTCATTGAGTCTAGCGAAATGACTCAAGAAGAGATAACCAAAAGATAAGCTTTTGAAGCAAAAGCTATTTATTCTTTATATTGTGCATTATCACCTACTGAATATAACAAAATATCTTCTTGTGTTACAGCTAAAGAAGTCTGGGATAGATTACACATCACCTATGAAGGAACTGACCAAGTGAAAGAAACCAGAATCAACATTCTGCTCGGTCAATACGAAGCATTCAAAATGAAAACGGGAGAATCTATCACTGACATGTTTAGTCGTTTTACAGAGATAGTGAATGGTCTTGAAAATCAAGGGCAACTAATTTCTGATCCCATGAAAGTAAACAAGCTGCTGCATAGACTTTCCAAGGATTGGAATCACATAAAAACCTCAATAAGGGAGACACAAAGAATCATGCCACTCTCTGTTGATGAGTTGGTTAGGACTCTTCAGTCTTATGAAGTGGAGCAAATCAATGAAGATGAAGATCCTAAAGGTAAGAAATCTATTGCATTAAATCTAATGATGATTCTAATGTCACGGATTCTGAAGACGGTATGGATGATGAAGAGCTTGCTCTCATGATAAGAAAATTCATAAAACTAAACAGAAAGGGAAGAGGATTCAATCCAAAGAAACAGAGTTTTCAAAAGCAACAGAGTAAGTCTGTTGAGGATGATGAATCCAATAGAAATGTAGTTTGCTTTGAATGTAAGAAAAAATGACATATCAGACCCAATTGTCCCCTCTTGAGGAAAAAGAAAGGAAAAACTGAGAAGTATCGAAAGGCACTCAAAGCAGAAAGTTGGAGTGATACAGAATATGAAGAAAGCGATGATGATTATGCAAATATTTGTCTCATGGCACAATCAGATTCCGAGATAGACTCAGATTCAGACAGTGCAATCAAGGTAAGTAATTTGAAAATCCCTACTAAAGTCTCTAGATACATTGATGAATTGTGTCTTAGTCTTAAAACTTCTCTTAAAAGGATTTCCGAACTTAAAAGAGAAAATTCTGCACTAAAAGAAAATGTCAAAAGTTTAGAAATAAGTGTTTCTACATTAAAAGAAAATGAAGACAATCTTTCAAAAGAAAATGCATTCTTGAAAAATGATATCTCAAATATTTCTAAAAGATTTTCTATAGGATCTGAGAAACTTGAGAAAATTCTTTTAGTACAAAGACCTTACTTCAACAAATCAGGTTTAGGAATGACTGCTGAAACCATTCCTCTAATTGATTTTCCTAAAGTAAAAGAAAGAATTAAGCAAAGACCTACGAGAAATGCTTATAAAAATCATTTCCAAAAAGTGTTTGTAAAACCAGTAGGTCGCAATGCTCTTAAATGTTCTAAGTGCAATAATTCAGATCATTTTGAAAAAGAATGTTCTATGGTTTGGAGACCTGTTAAGAAAGTATGGGCAAAGACAGTATATCATACTAATACCAATGGACCCAAGAAAATATGGGTACCAAAGAAAGATTGAGTCTCTTTTCTAAATGCAGGTCACTATCAAGAGAAATATTAAATGGTACCTGGATAGTGGATGCTCAAGGCACATGACAGGAGATTCAAATTGCTTCATAAAACTTGTTTAAGTTAACGGTGGAAAAGTTTCATTTGGAGGAAACAGCAAAGGAAAAATTGTGGGATACGGAACTGTAAAGATTGGAAATCTCACGATCAGTAATGTTTCCTTAGTGGAAGGACTCAACTACAATTTGCTAAGTATCAGTCAACTGTGTGATACTGGTTTCAAAATCAATTTTCAAGAGGGAATCTGTTCAGGAACTAGTAAAGACTCCTCTCAGTCTTTTACGGGTCAAAGACATGGAAATATCTACCTCTTAGATGTCAAACCAGATGAAGCAAATAGCCAAAATTTCAGCAAAGAAGCTTGTTCGTGGTTTACCCAATCTGTCATGCCAAAAGTCTAATCTATGCACACCATGTGTATTGGGAAAACAGGTAAATAAACTCATTTAAACCAATAAATCAAGTCTCTACTAATCGTGTACTGCAGCTTCTGCATATGGATCTCTTTAGACCAACCAGAACTCAGAGCATTGGAGGTAAGAAATACTGTTTAGTGATTGTGGATGATTATTCAAGATTCACTTGGGTATATTTCCTAGTAAGCAAGTCTGAAACCTTTTTCTTATTTTAAAAAGTTTGCTAAAAAAATTCAAAATGAGAAATGATATGTTATTTCAAGTATACGGACAGACCACGGAGGTGAATTTGAAAATCAAGATTTTGCTAAGTTATGTGATGAATCTGGTTTTTAGTATGTGTTCTCTTCTCCATATACTCCAGAGCAGAATAAAGTTGTGCAAAGGAAGAATAGATCTTTGCAAGAGATGGATAGAACTATTTTAATTGAAAGTAAAATCTCTTTACATTTTTGGGCTAAAGTAGTTTCTACAGCATGTTATATCATTAATAGAGTTTTTCTAATGCCTATTCTGGAGAAAACTCCATATGAGTTATTCAAAGGTAAGAAGCCCATTGTTTCATATTTTCACGTGTTTGGATATAAATGTTTTATTTTGAAAAATGCAAATGATCGAGTTGGGAAATTTGAAGAAAAATCAGACGAAGGAATCTTCATTGGATATTCGACCTCAAGCAAAGCTTACAGAGTATACAACAAAAAGACTCAATCTGTGGATGAATCAATGAATGTCAAATTTCAAGACTCTATGCAAAGCGAATCGATTCAGATTCAACTTGAAGAATCTGAACCTACTCTAAACTTTACAAAGTCTAAATCTCCAGAAGCAGCTCAAACTTCAGAAGACCAGCAATAAATGATAGTCGAAGATTCAAATGAAGAAAAAGATCAACAGTCTGACAAATCAACCAGCAATTGAAAGCATAAGTCCAGTCATCCCACAAATCTCATTATCGGCAATATTAATGAAGGAATTCGCACAAGATCCAAAAGGCGCGAAGAGTCTAGTGATGTGGCTCTTATTTCTGAAATAGAACCCAAAAGTATAGAAGAAGCTCTAACTGATGAAAGCTGAATTGAAGCCATGCAAGAAGAACTCAGGCAATTCAGTATCAATGATGTCTGGGAATTGACTCCTAAACCGAAAGGTAAATCCATCATTGGAGCTAAATGGATTTTAAGAAACAAGATGAACGAGAAAGGAAAAGTTGTAAGAAACAAAGCAAGACTCGTGGCCAAGGGATATACGCAAAAAGAAGGCATAGACTATGATGAGACTTACGCACAAGTAGCAAGGTTAGAAGCAATAAGATTATTACTTGCTTTTGCTTGTCATAAAAATTTCAGGTTATTCCAAATGGACGTCAAAAGTGCTTTTCTAAATGGATTTATCCAAGAGGAAGTCTATGCAGAACAACCACCCGATTTTGAAGACCCAAGGAAACCATACTCTGTTTTTAGACTGAAAAAGGCTCTATATGGTCTAAAGCAAGCACCTCGAGCTTGGTACAATAGACTAAGTAAGTTTTTAATCTAAAATGGCTTTATCAAAGGTAAAGTAGATACTACATTGTTTATCAAAAGAGAAAGCAAAAATTTTATACTTGTTCAAATTTATGTTGATGATATTATCTTCGGATCCTCTAATGAAATCTGTGTAAGAAATTCTCTAAGTCCATGCAGGATAAATTTGAAATGAGCATGATGGGTGAGATAACCTTCTTTCTTGGGCTTCAAGTGAAACAACTGAAGGAAGGAACTTTTATTCATCAAGAAAAATATGCCAATGAACTTGTCAAAAAGTTTGGGCTGGAAAATTGCAAAAAGACCGACATACCAATGTCAAGTTCCTTGAAGCTAGACAAAGATGAAGGAGGAAAGAAAGTTGACCAAAAGCTATACAGTAGCATGATTGGTTCACTTCTTTATCTTACTGATTCTAGACCTGACATTTTGCTTAGTGTTTGCATTTGTGCCAGATTTCAATCAAACCCTAAAGAATCTCATATGAGTGCTGCAAAGCGTATTATCAAATACATTGCCTCAACCTCAAACATAGGTCTCTGGTATCCTAAAGAATGAGACTTTACTCTTCTTGGATACTCAGACGCAAACTTAGCCGGATGTAGAGTTGATAGAAAGAGCACCTCAGGCACCTGTACTTGGAAGCAGGACAGTGTCTTGGTTTTCGAGGAAGCAAAGTACAGTAGCTCTTTCTACAGCAGAAGCAGAATATGTAGCTCTTGGAAGTTGTTGTTCACAAATTTTGTGGATAAAACAACAGTTAAGAGACTTTGGAATTGAAGATTCATGCACTGAAATCAAATGTGACAACACCAGCGCAATCAATCTCACCAAAAATCCGATTCTTCACTCAAGGGCAAAACATATAGAGATTCGACATCACTTCATTAGAGATCATGTTCAAAATGGAGAAGTTTCGATTCAGTTCATTGACTCAAAGAATCAACTGGCGGATATACTTACAAAGCCTTTGGAGAAAAATCAATTTGAAGCTATTCATTCCAGACTCAATATCCTAAAGTCTGAGGAAGCTCAGACCCAAAACTGAAAGTCTAAAGACTCTCAGACTTAGACAATCAAGACTTTTGACTGTAAGTTGTTTTTGTTATCTCTCAGATCAAATCCCAAAAAGGTACGATTATCTATTCTTAATTGATTGTTGCTATTTTCAATTTCTGTGATTATTGCAACTTTTTCCTTTTCGAAAAAGAAGTTACTTTTGAAATGACAATTATCCGATTTTTTTTTAAAAAGGCAGTTAATTTTTTTAAAATGCATCTTTTCATTTCTTTTACGACGATCCGTATGCCTCGCTTCGACTGCCATATATACTATCGATTCTTCTTTATTTCACTCTCACAAACCCTAAGAGAGTTCCGATCTTCCATTTCTATCCTCTTTTCTTGTTTAATCTTCGAAAAGTTATCATCTTTCTTGGAAAACAAGCTTGGAATCTCTCAAAGACTGTGAAAGATGTCGTCCCAAAGAAAGTCTTCAAGGATCGCAAACAGGGGACCACAGCAAATGCGTGAGGGGCCTACGCACTTTGATCTCACCAAGGAAGAAGAGTCTCCTCATCAGCAACAAAACCCACAACATTCTCAGCAGCATCCATCTTCTCCTCCTAGACCTCAGAATGTTTCACACCAAGAAGAGGAAGAAATCATCGAAGATGCAGAACCCGTAAGAACTCTTAAGCCTGGCTTCACTTATAAGCTTTACCATGCTTTGAAGAGGGATGGTACTCCTTTGAACTATATTGATGAATTTTTTAAAGAAAAAGGGTATCGAAATGAAACCTATTTTCTACGCACAATGGAACGATTGGGAATTGCCCATGCTGGATCGGCAGAAGAGGCATTGGCAAATATCCTAACTGATCCACGTGTTGGGGGGCAGAGTCAGCCAGATGGGAATGAAGATGATAGGATGTACAATCATTTTAAACTGAGAATGGGTGTTGCGGCAAAAATCCGAAGTAAAAGGACAAATTTGTTTCGATCGGATGACCACAAGCAACTGTACTCTAAGTTGCTTAAGCGTGGGGTAATAAACCCTAGAAGTGTGGATTTTGATTTTCTTGACTCTGTGAATGTCAATCTGCGAGAAAAATTCACTCTTCTTCAACTCGAACAGTTTTGTTTTGAATCTACAAAAGGTTATGCTGAACTTACTACTTATTTCTATTCAAATCTAAGTTTCTTGGATGCGAATAGATTTTCTTTTAGTGTTCGAGATCAGGACTATGTGGTTGATATGAATACATTGGCTGATGTGATTGGGGTTGAAAGAGGGAGATATCAACATATCAGTGTGTCTATTGTTCGTGCAACGTTGGAACTTGTTAAGGATAAAAGAACGGAAGGAAAGATTTCTTATTTGAGGATGAATGCAACCAACATTTTGCTTCACAAGATTGTGATTAACTGCCTCAGACCAAAATCAACTTTAAAGACTGACGTTTCAAACTCGGAGGCAAAGCTGATGTATGCAATCAATGCTGGTAAAAAATTCTCTCTTCCACACACCATTATGTTTCATATGTGCAGGGCAGTGGTGAAGGACAAGGGTCAACTCCCGTACGCAGCTCTTGTAACCAAGTTATTCAGACACTTGAATATTCAGCCTCCCCGAATTCTTTGTGGTCGAGCGTGCGATCAAATGGTAGTGGGACTGAAAATGGTCTCTAAAATGCGTCTGAAGGAACTCAACAAGGAGTTGGAGAAGTTCAAGGAGAAAACCCCTGTTAAGACTCATCAAATCTCTTCGGCTGCAAAAAGGAAAGGGAAGGAGCCCATGGTTGCTCCATCCAAGAAAAGAAGAGCTCTCATCGTTGAGGATGAAGAGGATGAGGATGATGTCACCATTTTTGCAATGGCTTTGAAGAACTTGAGTTGTTCTGCACCAGAATCAACGAAGAGACAGGAAAAAGATACGGCTGAAACAAAACAGAAAACTGGAGAAAGTGAAGATTTTGAGAAAGAAGCAGAGGAGAGAGATGCAGAGGAGGAAAGAATTGAAGAAGAAGAAGAAGAAGAAGAAGAAGAAATGGAGAGAGTAGAAAAAGAACATGAGAAACACTCCTCTCCACATGAAGGCATGGAATCAGGGGGAGATCCTGAGAAAAGAGGAACATCCTCAATCCCTGCCACCAGTGAAGGAGTAAGTCGCTCTCCAGCAAATCTAGAGGACATCTATGCCTCACACTTTTCTGAGGAGGAACACGATGTTTCATCGCCCAATCTGCGTAACAATGCTAATTCACCATCTCCTGCTTATACACCGTCTGATCATGCAGAAGCAAGTACTCAAACTGATAATTCAGCAGACTTTTGCAGAATTCTTGATGTTCTTTTGGAGATGAAAGGTCAAATCTATGCTCTGGGATGCAAACTTCATAATATGCAGAATACAGGACAAGCTTATTCGGTTTCTTTGAATGATCAACTCCAAGCCCTTGCTCTTCAAGTTCAAGCAAATGCTAAGGGTGAAGAAGTAGCGCAACTGAAGGAGGACTTGAAAAAGTTGGAAGGCATTGTCCAGTCAATGGGAGATTTCCAGCTTGTTCGTGTTCCCAAGCCATCTTAATTTCATTCTCTTTCCATCTCTACCTTTTTAATGATGACAAAAAGGGGAAGAGATGTGCAGATTTGACTAACTGTTTGGATTTAAAACTTTTTTGATTGACTTGATGTTTGTGTTTGGCTATTTGGATTTGGACTGGATTTGGAATTGATTGTTTGAACATCTGTTTATCTTAAGTATTATTGATATCTCATGGCCTTGTTCATAAGACTAACCTACTTTTTGTGGATGCAGATTCTAGTGTTATTACTAAGCCATTTATCTTTGTGAGATATCCATATTTGCTTGAGTAATGTTTTGCAGGTCAAAGTTATCCAAATCTGCAGGAAATTTTTGTCACCATCAAAAAGGGGGAGATTGTTGGAGAAATCTTCCTTGAGTGTTTTGAAGCTAACAAAACGTTTCCATCAGTTTAGTCTGAAGACTTGCAAACTCTTCCATCAAAGTCTAAAGACCTCCGGACTGCCAGACTCAAGACTCAAAGTCTATCCTCATTGACAGTTTCTAGTCCGTCGAATAAGATTTATCCAGAACTGGATGTTTCGTCAAGGATTTGACTTTATCGACTGGAGAAGATCTCTTGGCCGGATATAGCATGTCGGAATCCTTTATTCTAATCAAGAATGATTTGGGAATTGTGGATCCGTTGATTGGCGAAGTATACTTGGAAGGTTCTACTTATGGAAACCAAGATCCTGATTGTATGGGCGAGCAGGATTGATGGGCTATTGTCTTGTTCCTTAAATAGCTCGAAAATCTTCCTAAATGATTCTGTCCAACGGGTAGATTGAAAGAATTCCTTTGGTAAGTGCCAACAGGTATGATGGCATAAAGGAGTATATAAGGAAGACGTTCCAGTTGTTCGAGGGTGTGCACGATAGAAGAATTCCAAAGTCTTAAACTCTTTGTTCTTAGTCAATTAAATTATTGAGCGAAATCTTGTACGCAAAAGAGAGTCTATACCATTGAAAGACCTTGAGGAAGTGTAGTAGAGTCTCTACACTGTGGAATCAAGGAAGAGCATAACTGTAACAACTCTTTTGTTCATAGTGAAATCCAGCCAGTGGGCTGTTAGTGCGGAAGAGTGGAAGTAGGCTTGGATTAAGCCGAACCACTATAATCTCTTGTGTTCATATTCTCTTCTCTACTCTCTTTTACTTAGATCGTAACTCGTTTTGTTTACAAGAGAGAATTTCCTTTTCACAATCTATTGATTAATACTGCACATATCTCATAAAAATTGTTTATGCACCTATTCACCCCCCTCTAGGTGCTCATACTAGCTTTCACACAAATAACAATCATCTAATAACTTTGCCAGTCACCATGAATGCAGCGAATCTACATCAAACAAAGAATTTTATTTCTCCCACATATAACTTACCAAGACTTTACAGTCTATGAAAGAAGAAAAATCATGCTGACAAGAGAGAAAAGAAAAAAAAACAAAACATATTTTGGCCTAAGCATCTCCTAAAAGGGAAAAGCAAGAAGAGGGTGCAATCACAACCCCAAATATACACGCATCTTCCACTAATCATCAAATGGCCCTAAAAACAATCTAATCTAGCAATAATAGCAAATGTAGAGAAAGCTTGACAATAAATTTTTATCACAGTTTGCTTTCACACTCATTTCTCGGAAGAACACTCGAAGAACCGCATCAAGAAGTAAATTCTCTCGGATTACATTGAATATCACAATGCCATCCGTCCTAAAACTCCCATCAAACAGATGGTGTGCAAGGGATGTTCACCGAATGCGATGAACACCATCGCCATCGATGCGCTAAACACCATAGTTGCACCGTCGCTAGTGACACGGAACCACCGAAATACAGGTCATTTGAGCTTGTTCAAATCCTACAGTTGCAAAAAGAACATCGTATCTTGATAAGAAAGCCTGGACAAAAGTAGCATAGCTCGGGAGCTTGCCTGCATGGAGTTCTTGTCGAAGCTGACAGTGGAGGAGAGACCGGTGAGAGGGCTGACCACCTATGGGGTCGTTCAGTTGCGGCGAAGATGCACAGCGGAGAGGAGGAAGCTCGCCATCGACGGCGGGACTAGGTGTTGCACTTGTTTTAACGTATATATCCTTTTTTCTTTTTCTTTTTTTGGTGAACGTATATATGCTTTTCCACATTAATACGATGGGATAAAAACCCTGAACATTTATACAAGTTCGAGTCTCATCTCAACCATTAATCCTCCCTCCAATCCAACGGTGGTGTTTGAATGTATATCATCATTACAAGTCTGTACATTAGGTCACTCAATAGCTCTAGGCCTAGGGAAAATCCAAGTGGCGTGTGTCAAAAGCAAGAACAGGGCCACCTAACGTGAATAGGTGGATGGTCACGAGCTTTTGTTTGCACTGCGCATGGGCCGACCGTGCATTGATCAAAGGTCACTCATTAATCAGTTAGGGGCAGCTCGAGGGCTAGCCCTTGTGCGAGACGCGGCCCTATCTTAGACAGTCTTGGATCATGCTCATCTGTGGGCCATGTCATATGGCTCAAGGCCCTCTTGTACTCCATCTCTCAAATCTTCCCAAGAAACTTACTTTGGTTCAAATAATTCAACACGAAATCATGTTTGCAAAAATTAGAGGCATTATTGTCCCCAAATTAGGCCTATGATAACTTTGGCAAAAATGGCACGCAAGCATGGAGCACATCGGAGGGGATATGTTCGTGAGTGTCCTGGAGTGCGACACAAGTGCGACACAATCATGTTTAAGGCAAGCCAATTGAATCCTTCCCATAAATTATACCACTCAAATAAAAAGTTGATTTCGCGAGCTGTGTCCTAACTCGGCAAAAGTACAGCCCAATTGTCAAAACTTGGCACGGGGAGACACTTAAGTGCCAAAAGTTATGAAAGTGGCACTTAAGTGCCACTTTTTTCGAAAAGTAGGACACTTAAGTGTCACCTCCAGCAAACCTTGCCAAAAATCTTATATGGCAATATTTTATTATTTTTGCTCACTACGTGGCTCGCTAGAAAGCTTACTTAGATTTAACTCACTCAAAACGACGCCGTTTTCATAGTTTGCCAAAATAAAAAGCCCTGAATCTACCAAAACGACGTTGTCTCTCAAATTGCCCAAAATCTAAAACCCTTAATCGGTCAAAATCCCTATTGAAGTGCTCGAATCCAAGTCTCGAACCCTAATTTTGTTGCCCAAAATTCCATCGTCGAATATTGAAAATGGAGAGCAGGATTCTCAGCAATGCCTCAAATTCCTCTTACCGAAGCGAAGGAGAAGGCTAGAGTTTCTGTTTTTATGGGTTATCGAGTCCAAAAAAAACATCATAGACTCGAATGAATCCTGAGAGATGATTTTATGAATGCGCCCAATATAAAGAAGGGTCAAAGTGCAAATACTTCAAATTGGTCGATGCAAAATTCGCTCACCAAGCCACAGAGGTGATATTGGATCTACTTCATAAAACACATCAATCTCCATCTATGTTCGTGGACGACTTGGACGATGTTGACTCAATGCAATCTCAAGCGTTTTCGACTAAACTTTTCAAGAATGAAGTTTCAAAGATGAAAATTGAATGGAAGTGTTACCAAGCATTTATTATGGTATTGTTTTGTTGTCTATCATACTTTATGATGAAATGTAAAGCATTTGAAGATGATAAAAAGTTTCTCCGATTACCATAGTTAAAAATGAGTGGACAAATGTAATTGTTTTGGATTAAATGTAGGCTTATTTTTGAAAGATGAGAAGAAGTTTGTGTTTGTTGGAGAAATCTTCTTGAAGTGTTTTGAAGTTGACAAAACGTTTCTATCAGTCTAGTCTGAAGGCTTGCAGACTCTGTTATTTAAAGTCTGAAGACTTCCGGACAGCCAGACTCAAGACTCAAAGTCTATCCGCATTGACAGTCTCTAATCCGTTGAAGAAAGGTTATCCGAACTCGGATGTTTCGTTAAGGATTTAACCTTATCATCTGGAGAAGATCTTGTGGCTGGAAAAGACGTAACAGAATCCTTTGATTGATCTAGATTGATTCAGTGATTCGATGATTGTCTAAATATTATTGGAAGGTTCTACTTTTGGAAACCAAGATCCTGATTGTATGGGCGAACAGGATTGATGGGCTATCAACACGTTCCTTTAATAGCTTGAACAATCTTCCTAATTGATTCCGTCCAACGGGTAGATTGGAGGAATTCCTTTTGTAAATGCCAACGGGAATGATGGCATAAAGGAATATATAAGGAAGACGGTCGTAGTTGTTCAAGGGATGCGCGATAGAAGAATTCCAAAGTCTGAAGCTCCTTTCTATTTAGACAATTCCTTTGACTAATACTTGTATACAAAAGAGAGTCTATATTTGTGAGAAACCTTGAGGAGGTGTGGTAGAATATCTACACTGTGGAATCAAGGCAAAGCTGTGCTGTAACTTCTCTTTTGATCGTAATGAAATCCAGCCAGTGGGCTGTTAGTGTGGAAGAGTGGACGTAGGCTTGGAATAAGCCGAACCACTATAAATCCTGTGTTCAATTTTCTCCTCCTAACTCTCTCTACCTCGATCATATTTCATTTTGTTAATCAAGAGAGAATTTCCTTTCTATCGTTTGCTAAGAATCACTTCCGTATTTCGATAAATTGATTGTGCACCTATTCACCCCCCCTCTAGGTGTTTATACTAGCTATCACAATTGGTATCAGAGCTCGTGTACTCACTTTGTTTGAAGTGTTTTACTTGAGTTAAAGATCCATGGCTAGTATGCTAGCACCAGGGCTGATGGAAGGGCAAAGCAATACCAGACCTCCCTACTTTGATGGAAAGGATTACAACATCTGGAAAAACAAGATGAAAGCTTTCATACGATCAAAGGATCCTCTAGAATGGGACGTTGTAGAAAAAGGAATTACTCCTACAGCTGCATCAGTCTCTGAAAGAGGGAAAGAAACTATTGAGACCAGCGGAATGACTCAAGAAGAAATAAACAAGAGACAAGCACTCGATGCAAAAGCAATTTACTCTTTATATTGTGCTTTGTCACCAACTGAATATAATAGAATATCTTCTTGTGCTACAGCAAAAGAAGTCTGGGACAGATTGCATATCACCTATGAAGGAACAGATCGAGTGAAGGAAACCAGAATTAACATTCTTCTCGGTCAATATGAAGCCTTCAAAATGAAACCAGGAGAATCTATAACTGACATGTTTAGCCGTTTTACAGATATTGTCAATGGTCTTGAGAATCAAGGACAAAAAATTTCTGATCCCATGAAGATAAACAAGCTACTACGTGGACTCTCCAAGGATTGGAATCACATAAAGACTTCGATAAGAGAGACGCAAAGAATTATGACACTATCTGTCGACGAGCTGATTGGAACTCTTCAGTCTTATGAAGTGGAACGGATCAATGAAGATGAAGATCCAAAAGGTAAGAAATCCATTGCATTAAAATCAAATGATGATTCCGATGATACAGATTCTGAAGATGATATGGACGATGAGGAGCTTGCTCTCATGATAAGAAGATTCAGAAAACTGAATAGAAAAGGAAGAAGGTTCAACTCAAAGAAACAAAGCTTTCAAAAAACAAGAGACCAAGTCTGTTGATAATGAGGAACCAAATAAAGATGTAGTTTGCTTTGAATGCAAGAAAAATGGACACATCATACCCAACTGTCCTCTTCTGAAGAAGAAGAGAGGAAAAGCTGAAAAATTTCGAAAAGCTTTCAAAGCTGAAACCTAGAGTGATACAGAGTGTGAAGAAAGTGATAATGAATATGCCAATCTATGTCTGATGGCACAATCGACTCGGACTGGATCGACTCGAGACAGTGAATTTGAGGCAAGTAATTTTAAAATTCCTGTCAATGTTTCTAAATACATTGATGAACCGTGTTTTAGTCTTAAGACTTCTATCAAAAGAATTTCCGAACTAAAAAAGGAAAACTCAGCTCTAAAACAAAAGGAAAATGTTTTAGTAGAAAGAGTTAAAAGTCTAAACTTGACTGTTTCCACTCTTAAAGAAAATGAAGATAATCTTTTAAAAGAAAATGCTCTTTTAAAAACAGACTTATCAAATATTTCAAAAAAAATTTCAATAGGGTCTGAAAAACTTGAAAAAATTCTTTCAGCTCAAAGACCTTACTTCAATAAGTCCGGTCTAGGTATGTCGAGAAACAATTCCCTTGATTGATTTTCCTAAAGTAAAAGAAAGAATTAAGAAAAGACCCTCGAAAGAGGCTTACAAAAATCATTTCAAGAAAGTTTTTGTAAAACCTGTAGGTAGAAATGCTCTCAGATGTTCAAAATGCAACAGTCCGGATCACTTTGAAAAAGAGTGTCCTATGGTATGGAAACATGTTAAGAAAGTATGGGCTAATACTTGTTTATCTTACTAACACCAAAGGACCCAAGAAAATTTGGGTACCAAAGAAAGCTTGAGACTTTATCTTAAATGCGGGTCTCCGTCAAGAAACAAAGTAAAGTGGTATCTTGACGGTGGATGCTCAAGACACATGACATGAGACTCAAATTGTTTTATAAAGCTTGCTCAAATAAATGGTGGAAAAGTTTCATTCGGAGGAAACAAACAAAGGAAGTATTGTGGGATTTGGAACTGTGAAAATTGGAAGTCTCACAATAAGTAATGTTTCCTTAGTGGAAGGACTCAATTACAATCTTCTCAACATTAGTCAATTGTGTGATACTGGTTTCAAGATCTTCTTTCAAGAAGGAACATGTTCGGAATCGTAAAGACTCTACTCGATCTTTCATGGGTCGAAGACATGGAAATATCTATCTTCCGGATGTGAAACCAAATGAATCGCAATGTCTTATCTCAATTCAAGATGAAGCAAGCTTATGGCACAAAAAGCTTGGTCATGTCAACATGAAGCAATTACCAAAATCTCTTCAAAGCAGCTAGTTCGAGGTCTACCCAAATTGCCATACCAAAAGACTGATCCATGCACTCCATGTATTCTGGGAAAGCAGGTAAGAAATTCATTTAAGCCAATGAATCATGTCTCTACTAATCATGTACTACAGCTGCTGCATATGGATCTCTTCGGACCAACCAGAACACAGAGTATTGGGGGTAAGAAATATTGCCTAGTAATTGTTGATGATTACTCCCGTTTTACTTGGGTATATTTCCTTGCAAGTAAGTCCGAAACCTTTTCGTATTTTGAAAAATTTGCTAAAAAGGTTCAAAATGAAAAAGGATGTGTTATCTCTAGTATAAGAACAGATCACGGAGGTGAATTTGAAAATCAAGAATTTACAAAATTTTGTGATGAATCGGCTTTAAGCATGTGTTCTCCTCTCCATATACTCCTCAGCAAAATGGAGTTGTGGAAAGAAAGAACAGATCTCTTCAAGAAATGGCTAGAACTCTTTTAATTGAAAGTAAAATTTCTTCACGATTTTGGGCTGAAGCTGTTTCAACAGCATGCTATATCATCAATAGAGTCTTCTTAAGACCTATTCTACAGAAAACCCCTTATGAGTTATTCAAAGATAAGAAGCCTATTGTTTCATACTTTCATGTATTCGGTTGCAAATATTTTATATTGAAAAATGCAAAAGATCGAGTTGGTAAGTTTGAAGAAAGATCAGATGAAGGTATCTTCCTTGGATATTCTACTTCAAGCAAAGCCTACAGAGTCTATAACAAGAAGAGTCGACCGTGGAGGAGTCAATGAATGTCAAATTTCAAGACTCAACGCAAGATGAATCAAGTCGACTCATCAAGAAGAGTCCGAAACCGCTCCAGATCCTCTAAAGTCTACAACTCAAGAAGCATCTCGACTCTAGAAAACCAGCATCGGGTTGTTCGTGAAGATCTAAACAAAGCGAGAGATCATCAACCAAATACATCAACAAATAACTGGAAGCATAAGTCCGGTCATCCCAAAGATCTTATTATTGGCGAAATTAATGAAGGAATTCGCACCGAGATCAAAAAGGCGAGAAGAGTCTAGTCTTTGTGGCTCTCGTTTTCGAAATTGAACCAAAGAGCATAGAAGAAGCTTTATCGATAAAAGCTGGATTGAAGCTATGCAAGAAGAGCTCGACAGTTCAACATTAATGATGTCTCGGGAATTGACATCCAAACCAAAAGGTAAAACTGTTATTGGAGCTAAATGGGTGTTCGAAACAAGATGAATGAGAAAGGAAAAGTCGTACGAAACAAAGCAAGACTCGTGGCCAAGGGATATACGCAAGAAGAAGGAATAGACTATGATGAGACTTACACTCCAAAAGAGCAAGGTTAGAAGCTATTCGACTATTACTTGCGTTTGCTTGTTATAAGAATTTCAGGTTATTCCAAATGGACGTCAAAAGCGCCTTCCTAAATGGATTTATCCATGAGGAAGTTTATGTGGAACAACCACCAGGGTTTGAAGACCCAAAGAAGCCAAACTCGTCTTCGATCGAAAAAGGCTTTGTATGGTTTAAAGCAAGCACCTCGGGCTTGGTACGACATGCATTAAGTAAGTTCTTAATTCAAAATGGTTTTGTCAAAGGTAAAGTAGATACGACTTTATTTATCAAAAAGGAAAACAAAAGTTTCTTGCTTATTCAAATATATGTGGATGATATTATTTTTGGATCCTCTAATGAAAGTCTCGTGCAAGAAATTTTCTAAGTCTATGCAGGATGAGTTTGAAATGAGTATGATGGGAAAATTAACATTCTTTCTTGGTCTTCAAGTAAAACAATTGAAGGAAGGAACCTTTATTTATCAAGAAAAATATGTTAATGATCTTGTCAAAAGGTTTGGAATGGAGAAGTGCAAAAAGACCGACACACCAATGTCAAGTTCTTTAAAGATAGACAAAGATGAAGAAGGGAAGAAAGTTGATCAAAAGCTATACAGGAGCATCATTGGATCACTTCTTTATCTTACTGCTTCTAGACCTGACATTTTGTTGAGTGTTTGCATCTGTGCTAGGTTTCAATCAGATCCTAGAGAATCTCATCTCAGTGCTGCGAAACGCATCATTAAATACGTTGCTTCATCATCAAGCATCGGTCTTTGGTATCCTAAGAAGGGAGATTTTAATCTTCTGGGGTATTCAGACGCAGATCTGGCCGGTTGCAGAGTTGATAGAAAGAGCACTTCGGGAACTTACCAGTTGCTTGGAAGCAGGACAGTGTCTTGGTTTTCAAGGAAACAAAGCATTGTGTCTCTTTCAACAACAGAAGCAGAGTATGTAGCTCTTGGAAGCTGCTGTTCGCAAATTCTATGGATAAAACAACAGCTAAGAGACTTTGAAATTGAAGACTCATGCACGGAGATTAATTGTGACAACACTAGCGCTATCAACCTCACCAAAAATCCAATTCTCCATTCAAGAGTAAAGCATATAGAGATTCGACATCACTTTATTAGAGACCATGTTCAAAATTGAGATATTTCAATTCAATTTGTTGACTCAAAGAATCAACTGGCGGATATATTCACAAAGCCTTTGGAGAAAAATCAATTTGAATCTATATGTTCCAGACTCAACATTTTGAGGTATGAGGATATCAAAGTCTAAAGACTTTCAGACTCAGGCTTACAAGACTTTATCTGAAAGACAATCTTGGCACGACCGTCAGACTGTAAGTCTCTCTCTCTCTAATCTTATCTTGAAAAGGTACGATCGTCAGACTGTGTTTTAATTGTTGCTATATTCAATCGACGTAAGTATTGCATCGTTTCATTTTCAAAAGGAAGTTATTTTAAGCCATTTTTTTATTTCCTTTGTGACGGTTCGTTTATTTCTCTTTTTAACCGATCGTTCACTTTCCATTCCTCTTCACTTCACTCTTGAAAACCCTAGAAAGCATCGATCCTCCATTCCCATTTGTCTTCTTTGTTTAATCTTCAAAAAGTTGTCATCTTTCCTGGGAAAGTCAAGCAAGGAATCTTCCAAAAACTTAGAAAGATGTCATCTTCAAGAAAATCTTCGAGAATCGCAAAGCGGGGACCACGGCGAATGAGTGAGGGGCCTACGCACTTTGATCTTGCGAGGAAGAAGTGAGTCGAACAAAGCAAGCGAGCCCACAACATTCTCAGCAGCGTCATTCTCCACCATCTAGTCCTCAAGGCGTTGTTCATCAACATCAGGAAGAAATCAACAAGGATGCAGACCCCGTAAGAGTTCAAAAGCCCGCTTTTATCTACAAGCTATATCGTGCCTTAAAAGGAACTCGTACTCCTTTGAACTATGTTGATGACTTTCTTAAAGACAAAGGATATAGGAATGAATATATCTTTCTGCGAAAAATGGAAAGTTTGGGAATTGCTCGTAAAGGGGTGGGCCGAGGAAACCCTTGCGAACATCCCAAGTGATCCTCGTGATTGGGGCTGAATCCGTAGATGGGAATGATGATGACAATTTGTACAGCCTATTTCAACCGAAAATGGGAATTGCGGCTGAAATTCAAGGAAAAAGGGGAGATTTGTTCAGATCAAAGGAACAAAAGGATCTGTACTCGAAATTGCTTGAAGCGTGGGGTAATAAACCCTAGGAGTGTGGATTTTGATTTTCTGGATCCGTGAATGTGAACTTGAAGGAAAAGTTCAATCAACTTCAACTTGAAAAGTTACGTTCGACAATACGGAGGCTTATCTTTGAATTAACTCGCTTATTTCTATTCAAATCTTAGCTTTTTGGATGCGAATAGATTCTCTTTCAGCGTTAAAGATCAAGATTATGTTGTGGATATGAACATGCTGGCAGATGTGTTAGGAGTTGAAAGAGGAAAATATCAACCAATCAAAGTTTCCATTGCTCGAGCCACACTTGAACTGGTGAAGGACAAGAGAACAGATGAGAAGATCACCTACTTGAGGATGAGTGCATTCAACATCTTACTTCACAAGATTGTGATTAATTGCCTCCGACCGAAATCAACCTCCAAGACTGATGTTTCAAGTTCAGAGGCCAAGTTGATGTATGCCATTTTCTTTGGAAAAAGGTTTTCTCTCCCTCACACTGTTATGTTTCACATGTATAGAGCAATGATGAAGGACAGAGGTCAACTCCCTTATCCAAGCCTTGTTACGAAGCTATTCAGACATCTGAATATTCAACCTCCACAAATCTTTTGTGTTCGACCATGCGATCATATGGTGGTAGGACTGAAAATGGTGACCAAAATGCGTTTGAAGGAACTAAGCAAGGAATTGGAGAAATTCAAGGAGAAGACTCCTGCCAAATCTCATCAAATCTCCTCTGCATCTAAGAGAAAAGGGAAGGAGCCCATGGTTGCTCCATCCAAGAGAAGAAGAGCTCTCCTCATTGGGGATGAAGAAGATGACGAGGACATCACCATCTCTGCAATGGTTTTGAAGAATTTAAGTCGTCCTGTTCCACAGAAAGAATCGGAACAAATGTCAAAAGAAGAAGAGGAGAAGGAAGAAGAAGAAAAAGAAGCTGAAAAAGAAAGACCTGAAGAAGAAAGACCTGAAAAAGAAAGAAGAGAAGAAGGAGAACCTGAGGAAATCTCTTCTCCACCTGTAGGCATGGAAACAGGGGGAGATCAGGAGAAAGGAGCGAAGTCTTCATATCCTGATGCAAGTGAAGGAGTCAGTCGCTCGCCTGCAGACCTAGAGGATGTTTATGCATCTCAATTTCCAGAGGAAGGTCATGAAGCTTCATCGCCAAACCTGCGAGATAATGCTGATACTCCATCAGATCGAGCCGAAGCAAGTACTCAAATTGATAATGGAGCAGATTTTCGCAGAATCATGGATATTCTCTTGGAAATGAAAGGTCAAATTTATGCCTTGGGATGCGAAGTTCAAAGCTTGAAGAATGAAAGTCAAGCTTCTTCTGTTCATTGAATGATAAGATGCAAGTCCTCTCGTTCGTAATCGACCAATGCCAAGAGTGAGGAGATTGCACAGTTGAAGGAAGACTTCAAAAATTTGGAAGGCATCGTTCGATCTATGGAAGATTTCCAGCTTGTCCGCATTCCCAAGCAATCTTGAATTCATCTCATCCTTTTTAATGATAACAAAAAGGGGGAGAGATGTTAGATTTGATCAAATTTTCAAGCATTAAACTTTTAACTGTTTGTTGGATTGTGTTTAAACTCTGTTTGACAGACTTTGATTTTGTTTTGTGTCTGGATGAGAACTGAACTTGGACCTAACTGCTTCTATTAACGAGTATTGATATCTTATGGATGGCTTTATCATATACTAGATTAACCTATTTTTACGTGGTTGCGATTCTAGTGTTATTTTGGCCATTTATCTCTATAAGATATGCATATGTGTTTGAGAAATGTTTTGCAGTCAAAGTTATCCAAATTTGCGGGGAAAGTTTTGTCACCATCAAAAAGGGGGAGATTGTTGGAGAAATCTTCTTGAAGTGTTTTGAAGTTGACAAAACGTTTCATCAATCTAGTCCGAAGGCTTGCAGACTCGTTAGTTAAAGTCGAAGACTTCCGGACAGCCGAGACTCAAGACTCAAAGTCTATCCGCATTGACAGTCTCTAATCCGTTGAAGAAAGGTTATCCAGAACCTGGATGTTTCGTTAAGGATTTAACCTTATCATCTCGGAGAAGATCTCGTGGCTGGAAAAGACGTAACGAGAATCCTTTGATTGATCTAGATTGATTCAGTGATTCGATGATTGTCTAAATATTATTGGAAGGTTCTACTTTTGGAAACCAAGATCCTGATTGTATGGGCGAACAGGATTGATGGGCTATCAACACGTTCCTTTAATAGCTTAAACAATCTTCCTAATTGATTCCGTCCAACGGGTAGATTGGAGGAATTCCTTTTGTAAATGCCAATGGGAATGATGGCATAAAGGAATATATAAGGAAGACGGTCGTAGTTGTTCAAGGAGTGCGCGATAGAAGAATTCCAAAGTCGAAGCTCCTTTCGTTTAGACAATTCCTTTGAGCTAATACTTGTATACAAAAGAGAGTCTATATTTGTGAGAAACCTTGAGGAGGTGTGGTAGAATATCTACACTGTGGAATCAAGGCAAAGCTGTGCTGTAACTTCTCTTTTGATCGTAGTGAAATCTAGCTAGTGGGCTGTCAGTGCGGAAAAGTGGACGTAGGCATGGAATAAGCCGAACCACTATAAATCCTGTGTTCAATTTTCTCCTCCTAACTCTCTCTACCTCGATCATATTTTATTTTGTTAATCAAGAGAGAATTTCCTTTCTATCATTTGCTAAGAATCGCTTCCGTATTTCGATAAATTGATTGTGCACCTATTCACCCCCCCTCTCTAGATGTTTATACTAGCTATCACATATAGGACATCCTTAAAACCATTATCATCTTCTAAATTTCTCAAACCATCTCTCAAGCCTTTCCCAAGAACACAGTACAGCAACTTTTGTACTTTACAAAGCAAATATGTCACTATATCCCTAACAAATCCAATATAAGATACCTTCTTTATATCTACAAAGATAGTACCCTCATTTCCCCCCTCATACTCCCACTCATCCTCCCCAATCGCAAAATTCCCACCGTAATAAACAATGACAGCAACATAGTCCTTAGCATAAACCATTTCTGCAACCAAAAAGGAAAAAAAAACAATTAACTTTTGGGACCACATCTACAAAGGACAACAAACATTTGCATGTGGAGGTCACTACACTCTCATAGACTTTATTAAAGAAAAAAAAGAAAGACAAAAGAAATGCACAGGTCAGACGAGATTTATTGAAAAGATGCACTCATGACAAATAGAGGTCCCACATGACAGCTACTTTGATTATATCGCATTTCCTTAAAATATTGAGAGGTCCCCAAGATAAGCACAAGTTCTCATGACACCAATTTCAACACTTCAATATGCCCAAAGGTTCCCACGACAACTACTCCAAACCCTAACAATCACCATTGCACATCACATTTCACATATGCTCTAAAAATTACTTTCGCACATCACAATTCCACATCCAAGCCCTAAATCACACATCATAGTAGCATAAGGTTCTAGCACCACATCTGACCCTTAATTTTGCCCCCGCCAAGCCTTACATTTTGAGGCTGAGCCCTAAATTGTCAATCCAAACCCCCAATAGGGTTCTAACACCACATTTAAGCCCTAAATCTCACATTAAAATACCATCCAAGCCTTACATTTCCCAGTCGACCCCCAAATTTCAAGTTGGAGCCCTAATAAACTAGTCGAAGCCTTAATTTCACCACAAGGGAGAGGAAGAAGAGAACAAACCTGAGCGAGTGATGACAGCAAGTGATGACAACGAGCGACGATGGTGAGTGATGACGATGAGCAACAATAGCGAAACGATGACGAGCGATGACCTGGGAACGGCGACCTATGAAGAGCCAATGGAGAGGACGTTAGATCCGGTGTTGTTAGGGAAATCCCTTATGATGTTTTGAAGATGACAAAATAAATCAAAGGCTACTAACATGTTTGATGGTTGAGTAATAGACCATGCAGATGTTACAACATGTAAAGGATATTATCAAAGTCGAAGACCGCAGACTCAAGACTCAAAGTCGAAGACGCTAGACTCAAGATTCAAAGTCCGAAGACCGCAGACTTTAATGTCAAAGTCTGTTCTACATCGAAGTCGCTCACTCGACTAATTCCAGATCGAACGTGAATGATGAACCGGAAGACGAGACTCTATCTTTGAAGTTCGAACTAGAAGACGACTCAGATTGTAAAGTCTAGACCCAGATTGTAAAGTCTAAAGACCCAGATTGTAAAGTCTAAAGACCCAAATTGTAAAGTCTGATTTCAGACTTTACATCCAGATTCGATGAATCGTAACTCAAGCCCAATCATACAACGGCTAGTGATCTGGTTTGGATTCCACATCAAGATTGATTTGATTGACTCAATCTATGTGATTGACAATTGGATGTTGAAGACAAGATCTTTCTATACGAAGAAGCTTTACTTATGGAAACCAAGATTTCGTTTGTATGGGCGATCGGAATCAATTTGGGATTCTACCTTTGTCACTCAACGGCTACCAAATCTTCTAGATACAGAGCTGTCCAATAGGTATATTGGAAGACGATTCTCCGGGATGCTGTCCAACGGGTAGTTTGGAAGTGGAGGAGTATTTAAGAAGATGAAGGACCGATGAGCAAGTAAGAGACGGAGCGTAGAATTTATAATTCCAAAGTCTAAGCGACTTTAGATCATATACTTATCTCTTGAGAGCTTAAACGTTTGTAATCGTGAGAGAAATACCAAGAGAGTGACTTAGTAAGATAGTGTGATCTACTACTAAGTGTTTGCACTCGAAGTTGTAATCTCTTGTTGATTGCATAGTGGAATCCAGCCAAGAAGGCTGTTATCGTGGGAGAGTGGACGTAGGCTTGGATTAAGCCGAACCACTATAAATCTCGTGTTCTTATTCTCTTCCTTAACTCCTTTATTTTGTTCATACTAGCACTCTCAATTGGTATCAGAGCCAAGTGCTCGGTTTATAAAAGTGTTTTTACTTTTGAGCTAAAGATCTTTTATGGCTAGTATGTTGGCACCAGGACTTATGGAAGGGCAAAGCAACACAAGGCCACCATATTTTGATGGAAAGGAATACGACGTGTGGAAGAACAAAATGAAAGCATTCCTAAGATCCAGAAATCTCTTACAATGGGATGTTGTGGAAAGAGGAATCAACCCCATCGCTCCTATGTCTCGGATGGAGATCAAAAGAAGTTTGGGATAAACTTCATGTTACATATGAAGGGACCGATCGTGTAAAAGAGACAAAAGTAAACTTCTTGCTCGGCAAATATGAATCCTTCAAGATGAAGCAAGGAGAGTCGATTGGAGATATGTTTAATCGTTTTACAGAAATTGTAAACGGTTTGGCATATCAAGGCCATCCAATTTCTTCCCCAATGAAGGTCAACAAACTCTTGCGAGGTCTCTCAAAAGATTGGAACCATGTCAAGACCTCAATCCGGGAGACTCAAAGGATTATGCCACTCACCGTTGATGAATTGATCGGCACTCTTCAATCCTATGAAGTGGAGCAACTTAACGATGAAGATCCCGAAGGTAAGAAGTCCATTGCTTTAATATCTAATGCTGTTTTTGATGAAACATACTCAGAAAATGACATGGACGATGAAGAATTTGCCTTTATGGTCGAGAAATTCAAAAAGCTGAGTAGAAAAGAAAGGAAATTCAGTGGAAGAAGTCAATACAAGCATAATGACCAGAAAAGAATCATGAAAGAAGATGATGAGCAAAGAAATCTATGCTTGATGGCACATTCAGAATCGAGTCTAACTCGACACGTACTCGAATCGAGTCCGATTCGAGAACCAGACTCGGAGAATCCGATGAGGAAATCAAGGGGAGAAATCGAATCCAAAAGAAAAGGAAAAGAATCGTGATCATCTCAAAAAGGCAACAAATTGAGGGGGAGCTTTGATCAATTATGGAAAAATCTTTTTTGATTGACTTATTATGGATGGAAGGAAAGGTAATTGTGTCAGAATTTATTCTACAAAATCCGGTTAGTGCATCTCTTATTACCTTTTGTCATTAACAAATCTCATATTGATATTATCATTTTATTATGACAAAAATGGTACGTGAATTTTATGATGCATCCGTGATTTTTATTGGATATTTACTGATATGATCGAAGTGAGCTATATTGCATATCTTTAATATTCGATAAAAGCTGATTTTTGGGAATTGTGATTCATGCAAGATATTTGTTATCATTCTCTACGTGAATCCATTATCGCTTTTTGATTATGACAAAAAGGGGGAGAAGATATGAATATGCATATGTGCTGATTGGTTGATATTATTGCATAATATTGAGCTGCAATTATTTTCTATCTTCTGATATCCTTTGATTTAAATTTTTAAATCTGCATATTCAGAGATTGTTTTGTCATCATCAAAAAGGGGGAGATTGTTAGGGAAATCCCTTATGATGTTTTGAAGATGACAAAATAAATCAAAGGCTACTAACATGTTTGATGGTTGAGTAATAGACCATGCAGATGTTAGAACATGTAAAGGATATTATCAAAGTCTGAAGACTGCCAGACTCAAGACTCAAAGTCTCCGAAGACGCTAGACTCAAGACTCAAAGTCGAAGACGCCAGACTTTAATGTCAAAGTCTGTTCTACATCAAGTCTGCTCACTCGACTAATTCCGATCGAACGTGAATGATGAACCGGGCTATCGAGACTCTATCTTTGAAAGCCGAACTAGAAGACAGACTCAGATTGTAAAGTCTAGACCCAGATTGTAAAGTCTAAAGACCCAGATTGTAAAGTCTAAAGACCCAAATTGTAAAGTCTACTGACTCGGACTTTACATCCAGATTCGATGAATCGTAACTCAAGCCCAATCATACAACGGCTAGTGATCTGGTTTGGATTCCACATCAAGATTGATTTGATTGACTCAATCTATGTGATTGACAATTGGATGTTGAAGACAAGATCTTTCTATACGAAGAAGCTTTACTTATGGAAACCAAGATTTCGTTTGTATGGGCGATTGGAATCAATTTGGGATTCTACCTTTGTCACTCAACGGCTACCAAATCTTCTAGATACGAGCTGTCCAATGGGTATATTGGAAGACGATTCTCCGGGATGCTGTCCAACGGGTAGTTTGGAAGTGGAGGAGTATTTAAGAAGATGAAGGACCGATGAGCAAGTAAGAGACGGAGCGTAGAATTTATAATTCCAAAGTCTAAGCGACTTTAGATCATATACTTGTCTCTTGAGAGCTTAAACGTTTGTAATCGTGAGAGAAATACCAAGAGAGTGACTTAGTAAGATAGTGTGATCTACTACTAAGTGTTTGCACTCGAAGTTGTAATCTCTTGTTGATTGCATAGTGGAATCCAGCCAAGAAGGCTGTTATCGTGGGAGAGTGGACGTAGGCTTGGATTAAGCCGAACCACTATAAATCTCGTGTTCTTATTCTCTTCCTTAACTCCTTTATTTTGTTCATACTAGCACTCTCAGGTGTGAGCGCAAGCGACGGCCAAATCTGGTTAAACCCAAAATAAGCTAATAGACGTTGTTTAGCTTGGCCAAGCCAGAGTGGATGGGGAAATGTCGTTTTCCTTGTCCATGTGTGCTTTTTAAAAAAAAAAATATTTGCCACATCGGTAAAACATGTCGCCAGAAAATGCCATGTATGCAATTTGGCCGGATTTTCTTGCCGTTGGCACTTAACTGATCAATTTTGCTCCAATTTTGACACTTAAGTGTCACTTTCCAAACTTTTGGCACTTAAGTGTCCCTTCGTGCCAAGTTTTAGCACTCCAAGCGTCCGGCAGTCATCCTAACTCTATATGCCCTCAAATTGGGCAGGGCACATGCCACAATTGGAGCGACGAGTCATGCATAAAGTTCTTGAAGAACTATTACGAGACGCTGCCAGGAACGGGAAGTTGATCGTGATGGACTTCATAATGCTGGACAAGCGAAGGAGACAACGGTGTCTCGATACATGGATGCTCGACAACGCCATGTTGATCCGGCCGAGAAGGAAGGAGAGGACCAAAAAGCAATTTGAGTACCTGTGCAGAGGAGTTGGATTCACGGGCTTTAAGGTCGCTGCCTGAGCTATGTTTGCATTGGGAATGATTGAGTTCACCAAAGTGATTGAATGAAGCTCCTCATATGATGCACTTCTTTCTAATCTTTTTAACTGCAATCGTTTCACGGAAAAATAAATGAATGGATATTTTGCCATCCATGATAGGCATAGATCATTATTAATAATGAAAATTTCTCTGTTGACTAATTTTCTAAAGATACAAGCAATTACTTTCGAAAAATGTTTCCAAACTACTCATTTTCCATAAAACAATCACTTCTTAAAATTTATGGGATTTATACCTCTTTGTTCAAGACCAGGTGATCCAATCATATGTGCAAGTAGCAAATAGGCATTGTGGAATTCAATGAATATGAAATGCCTTGGCAGGGATTCTTCAGCCATCAAGATTTTTCTTTTTTTTGGTTTCGCCTTAGTTCTTTTTTAACAAGTAAGTAACGAGATGAGCCGAAAAGATGTTTGTATTTAAATGCAAAAAATCTCAACATGAGTATATTATGGCCCAACAACTCATGCAGCCATTGATGGTATGTTATTAGATGTGTAAATATAGAGAGTACATATAAAAATTCGATTCCTCGATCACGACTACAGCCTGCTCGAGTAAACTATATGTGTATCGAAGCTTGACTTGGCTATGTAGTCGAGCTACCTAGCCAAATTTAGCTTTAGAATCAATTGGAGTTTTACCAATTTACCAGTGAGATATTACTAGCAACATGACTCGCTTTTATCCTCAAGCATCCTTTACCTTAAACCCTCCAAAAGTGTGTCCAGTGATATACATATATTTTATTCTCTATCATCGTCACATGTCAGAAATTTCTAGATAAATCCTTGTAAAATGGAAGGTGCAGGTCCCCCAATAACTTTCACGGTTTCTTTTCCCATGAGAAAAGGCCATTTCATTCAACTAGCGTCACGAAAGAGAGAAAACATATGAGTTCCTAAACATGAAAATTTTTATAAAAATGGAGGTGGTTTGGACAACAAATTAGATGGGAGAGCTTTTTGATGTTGCGTGTTTGCAGTCCAATCCGCAATGGGATTAACCTCTCGGACAATGGGCTGCTTCTATCGACTTGGACCGGGCTCGGTCTTTGCTTGCAGTCTTTAATCACGGCCCATAGCTTCCACGGGCTTAGGAGAGAGCCCGCAATAAACTGAACAACTGAGAAGCTATCACGCCTTTCTTGCAAGTACAGAAGTGCATTTTTTATCGCTAATACCTCGACACCGACTGCAGAGGAGGCGCACACAAAATTCGATCATGACATGTAGACATGAATCACCGGCTCTTAACAGTCGTGTTACAATGCACAGTCGATTATACATGCTACATTTTTTTCTTTTTATGTGAACATAGAGTGGACGAGGTAAGTTTTAATTTTGTGCGCCTTTTTTCCAATCTCGAGTTGCACTGACAATTGCCTTGGAGCATGGGCAAATTTATTTCTATGGACAAGAATATCTATGGGTTGGCTTAGTTATGTGCTCGTTCACACTGGGAAAAGCAGGTGGACGGATGCACACTAAAGTTATTTAAAGACAAAAAATGATACCAATAATCTCTAAACTTTAGTCTAATGTACAAGATTATCATTGGATTTTTTAACTTTGGATTTTTTTTAACCCTTTTGATGTGTTCCTTAAACTATTCATAAGTATTCAATGTATAATCCTTTCATTTGATCAAATGAGGGAGAAAGTCCCAAGTCACTGAACCATAATGAAATGTGCAATTTAGTTCTATACTATTGCACAATGTGCAATCTAGCCTCCTTAAACTTTCAATCTATTCAATCTAGTCCATCCATTTTCAATAACAAAGGCAAGTCAATCCTTTGTCATTATTCACAAGTTTTCATAATGATACTATTGCCCTGATTTTATAAATTTTCATCCCAATTAATTTCCTAAATCAACCAATAAAATCTATCCTTTTTCTTTTTTTTTACTCCTGTGGTTTTTATAAATATTTCAACGGTTCCAATTAAATATATATTATCTCATGATCTATATAATAGTCAAAGTAAAAATTCGTTTAAAATTGTATCAGGTTGGTATTCTTGCTATTTTAAGTTTAGGTGTTTTCATCGAATATCTATAAGTTGTATACTTATAAATATCCATATAGGCAACAATATACAAATAAAAACTTGTGAATAGTATCAAATGAATTATTTGGATTTGTCATAAAAAATTTGAGGACTTAAATTAAACAACTTGAAAGTTTAAGGATCACATATTTGCCACTAATTTTATGACTAGATTGTTTATAATATTTAAAGGACTTATTGTGACTTTCTCCCTTGTTTGATCAAACAAAGGGACTGAATTGAATATTTTTAGAGATAGCTAAAAGGACTATATTGAATGAATTAAAAATTCATAGATAACATTACACATTAAGCCAAAGTTTGTATATTTGAAAATCACTTGAATTACCGTGGCGGCTATGGTCAAGCAACAGTCATCGCCAGTAACTCTGTCCTTAGACCGTAACCTTTAAAGCATCCACCAGCCAAGCGCAATTACAATGTTTTATCCACGTGCGTAATTTCAATTTCTTCCTTTCTTCTACTCAAGACCAGCGAGAGAGTTAGACTAAAGCCAAAAACAAGTGTGTTAACCAAATTTTGTCCAGTAGTCGAACATGCATTTTCATAAAATAAAATAAAATAAAAGCATGTCAAGGGTCGTTTTATCGTCAATAGCGCAATTCAATCCTTGGTAAAAAAAAAAAGGGGGGGATCGCATCCATTGCGTCCCCTCTACACATAGGGATTAGGAACATTGCATTCCACTAGGGCTTGGAATACATTTCATCAGGCCATTCATCCATAGGTTGAAAGTTGATATTTTCGACCAAACTGAGAAAGCCTACCTCTGACCGAAAACACCGTAGTTTCATCATCCTCATCATTTTCTTCATTCCATTTCTTCCGTACATCTAATTTAGGGACACTAAAGTTTAGAGATCTCGGGGCCATTAATGAATAATTCAACTAAGGAAGTCTCGGTAGCTAGTCAACTCCCAAAATCTATGGTTGACTTTTACGACGGAGCCCATTTGGACTTTCTTGGCCCCAAATGGAGCCCAATAAGCATGATTTCACGACACGCTAGCCACCCAGGCCCAGTATAAGATTTAAGAAATACCCTGTTCGCGTGGTAGCATTCGGTTCTCGTTCACTCTCCCTTCCGTCTATTGCAGTCCTTAGCGTTTTTGCCTTTGAGGCCTCATTCCTCCAGTCCGATCACCAGTCAACGACTCGTAGCTGCTCTTCCTCAAGGTACCAACTCGTGCTCCGTTTTTCATGAGGTAAAGACCTACACCCTGCGCCTCCGCCGGAGTGAAAATCGATCGCATTCGGAGCTGTTTTGATGGCCTCCGATTAGCTGTATTGCCTTTGGTTCGGTCGGGCTGTGATCCTCTCACATATCTTAAAAGTCTTTTTTCGAGCATACTCGCGCCATGACGCACGACAAACGACAAACAATGACCCCAAAGCAGCGAACCGAGGAAGGTCCGGACGAGGACCGGAGGTCGTGCAAGCCGGACTGCAGTAGAAGGTATTTCATGTACTTACAGGGGGAGAGTGATGGCTTGTGTTGTTGGATTCAGGTTAAGACAGAAAATCTAGGATTGTTTCAATGCCTTGAACCATATCCTATCCTGCATCTGTGAAGTTCTGCTTAAATATTTGGCAATGGAACTTCACTTGTCTTGATTAGATTATAGAACTTTAATTCGCGATGCCGTGAGATTCAAATGGCCCAAATATTCGCAATGCCGATAGCTCGCCGGATTCTGGCCGGATTCTGATTGAAGTGCACCAATTGCAAAAATCGTAAACGAATTGCAAATTTTATGCATGTACTAAGCAATTATAATCACAGTTTCGTAAAACTGATCGGGAGGAAATCACCACATTCATGTCGTAGCGCCAAATGTTCATGGTCCATGAATGGATGTCACTTATGAACTAGCCAAACAGCAAGATTGCTGAACTAGTAAAAGCTCTCTCCCTCTCTCTCTCTCTCTCTCTCGAAGACCAAAAGAGAGAACTTAACCCACTAAGAATCTTTACAAATTATATATACAGATGTGAGAATCGGTAAGTGCAGATTATTTGTAGAACTTATAATGAACCACCTACTCTGGTCTGAACTTCACCCATCAGCCGATAATAAATCAGGCTGGCTCTTCTGACATGAATAGGCAGGACCAACCAACAACCTACAAATTGTCCCTCACATCAGGATTAAAAAGTAAGGAGACATCCAGAAGGAGAGCAAGCTTGGACAAATGGGTTTTGGTTCCGACGGTCTTCAATCACCTTAGGTGAGAATCATATGTTTCGAAGAGATTATCAGGAACGACCAGAGGCAACTTATCTATGTACATGAAGAGCCTCCGAAGATTCTCCCTGGTCACGGTGAACATGTCGACTATGTCCCTGCTGTCCATGAATATCCAAAGGTCACCCGAGTTTACTCTCTTGAGGTTGTTCCGACAGAACGGGCAGGACTGAGATCTTGTCCGCCTGTAATGTCACAATGAGGCCACGTTAGAGAATTTTCACACAAACCCTGCAGTTAATGAATAGTCCCAGCAAAACCAGAACGGCGACACTAGAGTAAAACATCAAAGTTGTTCTAGCATCTGATCTTTCTTGCATGACGCGGCCAAATGAATCATATAACTGGATAACCTAACTTGACAATGGACTGTAGTGAAAAAGCAAACAAGATTAGAGAACCGAGAAGTACTGTATGACAACTTATATGAACCCCCCTTGTTGATTGTTGGCAGATAGCGAATAATTCATCAGAGGTTCCATTTTAACCATCCAAACTACAATACAAATGCAAAAACTCTATGACAAGTAGCAATTATAATAATAAATAAACGTCCATGACCCAATGAGGGTGAAAAAAACGAACTAATTTTAGAGTAGCTTACACCTGTAAGGAGATCTTAAACCAAAAAAAAAAAAACAGAGAGAGAGAGAACCTGTAAGGAGATTTCAAAATGCTTTAACAAGAACTAGTGACTTCATTAAGGTTATTCAACTTCAATAGGGAATTAGCAAATTTGAACTCCCATCAACTATCAGAGATTGCCAGCAATATCTTTGAAGACTTAAATCTGACTTTATTGCTGAAAGAAGATTTATGTGTATGCAATTGGAAGAATGAAAAGTGAACTACCAAATTCATTATAGAGGTGGTTATGGAGGATGATGGCGGAATTGGTATTTATTGAAAAGGAAAAACCATTTCAGACAAAAGCTTGCTCAAATCAAATGCAATTTTGCATAACTTTTACACATCCCTTGTCACTTATTAGTCTCAACATTCTTAATTTCACAACTGTAAGTCCAGGCATTAAGTGTCCACACAAGACAAATTGATAAATATAAATTCACACAAAGTGCAAGAGACAACAAAACCATGGTTCTCTCTTCACTTTTTTCCAGCGAGCAGAAACCCAAGCTTATCATATGTCCCAACCTCCACCCACATAAAAATTCAAACACGAAAGATCATCAACTGGGCTACATTGAAATGCTCACAATACTCTCATAGGATGCAGCTCCCTTTGCACATGATTTATTGATCCATGCTAGTATGTATTTATGGGTGCGCACAACTAACAACTCCCCAAAGTCCCTGCTAATGGTATATGCAAGAATCTGACTTGTTCTTACCTCATAGGATCTGTAACTGGATTGGAGAAACAAGAAATAGTTAAAAGGGGTCCCCCACTAAATCCTCAATATCTGCTAAGTTTCTGGGAAGCTTGATTAGTACTAAGGAAGGCCAACATTGCCCCACTCTAAGACTGCCTGCCAATTTCAAACAACTATTGATCTTTAAAACCAACTGCTCTCTGAATAAAGAAAGTCACCAGATTGCCAATTTTCTAAAGCACAAAGTCCACTTCGTCAACCAGCTTTCCCAAATTTCCTACCATGCAAAGCTGCAAATCCTAGTGGACATACATCAAACTTCTAAAATTTCTGATTGCACATATGCACTGAAAAGGATACAAGACAGATATAGATGTTATACAACTGGACACGGAAGTGATTTAGTACCTGAAAAACACTGCTGATAACAAGCTATAGTTTATTTAGTCTGACCATGTACACCAGTAATCAACAGGTCTTTCACTAGAAGGTTCTAATATCTCTACTCAGGTACGTACTTCCTCCAATGTGCAGTCACAATCCTCAAAGGGTTGAGTTATTCTACCTTTGGTAAACCAATTACCTACTGTCAAGTATATGCAAGGCAGATGAACCATGCAAGAGTAATTTTCTACAGAGACGTAATGCTGAGCACGATTTGGTTTGGCAAAATTGCAAACCAATCAGAATCAAGCAGGGGTCCAGAACCAAACCGGACTTACAAAAATGCCTCCTGGAACAGAACCAAACTGATAAATCAGATCAGTTAAGTACAATGGTTTGAACATGTTTTTCTTACCCTGGCAAACACACAAGCGACATACATACACCAACAGGGACACACTTTCCCAAGACCCCATGCAGGCAGGCCCACGTGCATCAACACGCGAGAGAGAGAGAGAGAGAGAGAGAGAGAGAGAGAGAGAGTACCACTCCCGATAACATTTGAGGCACATGACGTGGCTGCAGTTTGGCAGCACAATTTTACTATTCATTTCCATGCATATTCCACATTCATCTTCCTTTTCAAATTCTATATCTGCAAACTGCCTATGTTCCTCCTCTTCTCTCCTTTTGTACCTCTCCATGCACGTAGTCTTCTGCCTTCTATCTTCAGTATCGGTCACACCCTTTTCAAGCTGCAGTAATGATGGATATATTACCGCTGACAACAACAGGAACAGAGCATTGTCAAAAATAACTAATTTAAATGGATCGCCCCTTGACTTTGAATGAAGGCAGTCAGAATTTGATTACCATAGAACTCTCTGATGCTAGCTTTTCTTTCATGGGTTGACATGGTCGTTGTGCCATCAACATAGACCTAGAGAACAAGAGAACTTCCAGGTTTCAGCAATTACCCTATCACCTATCACAAATATGACTTGATAAAACTAAATGACAGTAGAACAGAGAACTTTCCCTTCCATTTTTACCTTGTAAATCAGAATTCTTAGCAACCCAAGGGCACCAGCTAAGTGACAATCTGCCCACTGCACTAGAAAAAGAAAGAAATGTGCAGCTGGACCGTATGACAATCTCATTTGGAGAGAAGCGCCGTCATAATCCCTTGGAAAATCAGATGCTCTGTACCACATGCGATACAAACATTCAACCAAATGTATACAAAACTGATCTAACACTACGAAACAAGGAAGAAACTTCGTGAGTTCATACACCAAGTGAAAAACTCTACAGAAGAAACTGGAGTACAAAGAAGCTCGTGCAAGTATTGACATATCGTGCCTTCTGTTTCCCAATTCACCTTACTTGAGAAAGAGACAAAAAGCAAAACGTACAAAAGAACTCATTACATACTCGCAAACTACTTTTGCGAGTTCTTGAAGGGCACCGAGGTAGAACAAAGCTCCCCCTCCATTGTCAATGCAGCCTTACCTTTGCATTGCAGCAAGTCTAGCTAAAGAAATGGAGAACATTGATATGACATCTGAAATTGAAAACTTTCAAAAACCTTAAGCCCCCAGAATTTCAGATGCTGCCCAAGGAACTTACCAAGCATTAATCCATCTGACACCACATAATGCAAATTACCAAGAACGATACTATTTAAAAGAGTAGGTAAAACTCATAACCCCTCTAAACTATTCAAAACAAAAAGGAAAATCTTCATTCTGCTCAAATCATATAATGGCACAAATCAAGCACCATAATGCAAATGCGAGACATAAAGGGTGAGAAAAAGTCTTTGGCCATGTCATCAGATATATAAACCGAGCATCGGCGTCCTCCTATGCAGATGAACAATAAACTAAATGCAGGAACCTTAGAGGGCAGAACCGTAGTTCAAAGAAAGAAACGCAATCTGAGAAAACAAAACAGTTCAATCGACTAAACAAGAGAACTAAAGACACTGAAGAATCAGAAGGGAACGAGCTCGAGCTCTAATTGACAAGTAATAAGAAGCTGAGACAAATAACCCAGAAAAGGTGAGGTCAACATTCGAGATTCATGACGCAATTCAAACATCTGAGATTAAGTCCTGAAGAAACGAGGTAATCCCAGAAATGCAGCACTGACCATCAAACACCAAAAAAAAAAAAAAAAAAATCGCACTAAAAACTGCAGAAATTCGAAAAAATCATTAGAAATACAAGAGAATTTCTAGCAAGAACTTACAGGGTATTCGCATGCTGAATGTCTGCCTCCAGCACCTTCAGAGAGTCCTTGAACGACTTCCTCATCGAGCCCGTGTACATCTCCAAATACCCTCTCTCTCTCTCTCTCTCTCTCTCTCTCTCTCTCACACACACACACACACACACAAGTAATTCTCAAAACAACAAAGACCCTTCTAACAAATGAGGAATCTTGAAACGACTATCGCCAAAACCAGGTGATTTCTGGAACCCCGGGAACGCACTCTGCTTTCTCTGCACTCTTCCCGGTTAGACAGAGAAAAAATGGCCCCTCTCTCTCTCTCTCTCTCTCACTCTCTCAAGGAATTCAAAACCAATAAAGACCCTTTTAATAAATGAGGAATCTTGAAACGACCATCGCCAGAAACCAGGTGATTTCTGGAACCCCGGGCAGGCGCTCTGCTTGCTTCCTGTGTACTTTTCTGGGCTCGAGAGAGAGAGAGAGAGAGAGAAGAAAAGATGGCGGCCGTTGAATGGAAGTGTCAGGTCTTCGTGTTGCTTCTTTTGGTTCCGGGGAGCGTGCGCACCAAGTGCAGAGCGAGAGCGACACGTAGCCGTGTGCAACGAGCTGCAGCTGCCGTCGTGTTGCGCGCTGCTGTCGTCCTTACCAAACCGAACCGAAGGAGAAAAAAGAAACCGATAAAAGAAATCAGAAACTCTCCAAATGTCAAACCCAGCAGAGAAAAAATATATACATATATGAGAAAATGACACAAACAGTTTTTAAATTTTTACTTAATATACAATTTAACCTCTTTATGGTTAATTTTAATATGATCCCTGAAATTTAGCCTAATATATTTGTGATTTTTAAATTTTTAGTTTGCTCTATATAATTCCTCAAATAATATAGTCTTAAATAGTGTGAAAACGTTCAATATAACCCATTTCCATTAATTCAAGACTAAAGTTTACATTGAGCATTTCTATATATTTCAAGAACTATATTGTACATGTATCAAAAGTTGAAGGATTAAACTAAACAAATTAAAATGTTAAGAATCACATTACACGTTGAACTAACATTTAAGAATCATATTAAATAAATTAAAAATTCACGAATTAAATTGTATATCAAGCTAAAATTTATATACTATTTGTGTCGCTATCCCTATAAATATGGCAAATAGAATAAAGTGAAGAGAGGACATTGAAGGTTGGAGAGAGAGAGAGAGAGAGAGGAGGAACCCCGTGACGCTCTTATCCACGCCTTTTCCTCCATTGTTTTCATCTACCTGCCATCTTTTTTCTATTTCATCTCCCTGATGTGTCCATGATTTTTATTCTTTGTTAAATCTTTGGTGTGGCTTTCCCTTGACGCACCAACTCGATGATCGTTACCATTTAACTCTTCTTTTTCTTTATAGCAGCGGAAGGTCAGCATCAGCGAAGTACGACGTTTGGAGGGTGCGCGAGGTTTGGAGATGTGTTTCACGCAGAATTTGATCTGTGTCGTGTTCCTTCGTGGTCCATGATATGTCGGCACAGAACTTAGATAGGTATCGCTCACACTAATGTCCAAATCACTATCACGTGGTATACAAACTTCTTGTTGGTAGAGTTCTTCAGGAAAGATATCGGGAGCTGATTAAACGGCTTTTAATCATCATCTCTACTGGCATATGAAGGAGTAGATGTGGTTTGAGTTTTTAACTAGAAGCACGGTGCTCGTACAGACTGTTTCGTGTTCAGTATTAATCGGGCATACTCGTGATTGTGTTCTAACCAATTTGATTTTAATCTAACCAATTAGATGAATTACTCCTAGAGGCTTACATTCGAATGACACTAGTTGATGAGAGTTACTTCGGAAACAAAAAAAAAAAAACGAAAGTCAAATTCATTTGGACTATTTTCTCAATTCCAATAAAATGCAACTGGATCTAATATGAGTTGTCGATTAGAACATATATGGGTAAAACTTATAGTGGGATCTCGAAAAATAAGTAATTTCTGCTGGGCCTTTAAGCTATATTATGCTGTAATTTGTGTTCACAGGTGCTTTAATATATGTTTTTATTAATATTCATTGATTTTCTCGAAATCAGTGTAAGTCGTTGTAGTCACGAAAGCATACCAATTATTGAGTGGGGCCCATTTTCGTACCCACAATTGCTGGGCAAAAATTATATCTGGTATGCTCTTTTTTTTTTTTTTTTTTTTTTTTTGGGACACAGTTGTTCCTAACAATCTTCTACATGGTGACGTGACACTAGATTAGCAAAATGAGAAGCAGCTAATGGAAGAGAAAAGTTAGTCAAATGCTGTGTCTTTAGGATTCCTTATTTACAGGCTTTTTCCTCATTTTTTTAATTTGAAATTCAAGAAAAGAGCTTTAGTAAAGGTACTTAAGGAGATGAAAAGAAAAATATAAATAATAAAATCATCTTCTCATCATATAATGAAATAAAAGGACATAATAACGTAAATAAGGAAAGAGATCAAGAGCCTAAAACGTTTGTAATACGTCACCGCTTATCAAATCTGACAATTTGAATTACAGGAAACTCTTCCATACACCGATGATATATGAACTCATCCATAAGCAGGCCTACTCAAACCATGATTTCTAAATTCATTTTGCTACCGTCGAATTACTTACCTCGTTTTTTTCCAATTTCCAAAATGAACTTTTTCCTACGAAAACCAATAATACTGCAATGGTGGAAATCCAATAAATCATTCACATCCCTTCTACATCTACACCAAAGTCAAACTTCCAAATTACATCACGATTAGGCCGGTCTGCCACTTCCCTCGGTCAAAAATCGACACTGAGCAGCCACTAAGAAAGAAGATTCAAAGACGGTCCAATGAAAAATTGTCACGCCACTTGATTAGGCAAAGACCAAACCAATTAAGATTAAATATGGGAGGAAGATTCTGTCTAGAGAAATTCATTGTGCCTCTTGCTATTAGCCAAAAAAATAATAATAATTAGTTTTTATGCAAATTTTGTAAATAATTTACGAGAGAAACCATCGCTCACAAAAAGAACTTAAAAACTTTTGGTTGAGCGGATCTGCTCGTGGATGAGTTCGTATATCACCTGTGTATGGAAGATTTTCCTTTGGATTATATCAACAAGGAAACAAATTGAAGGTCCGAAAGGATAAGTGCACTATATTCATATGACCGATCTTACTTTAGAGAAATAATCTTGCAGCCATCAAAAGATACCATGATAATATGATGTCATATATGGATTGATAGATTTATAGTTAATTGGGTAAGTCACCATTATCAAGATAAAAATGATTAATATTACAGATTTTGTGTGGTTAACTAATGTACACTTTTTCGATCAAAATAAAAATGGAAAAGACATTGAATAAATTAGCTATTTTTTAGACAAATGATTTCATTTCTATAACAATAAAATGATTGGACTTTCTTCATGTGTCCATCCAATGCATCAGGTGCATTGCATGGTTTGGCATTGTAGTAGTTTATTATAATTTAAACCCAGCAAAAGATAGTAAACTCCCATGATGCCACGGTTCGTGATGACCAGAGGCGAAGTCAGCAAGTGCAACTCTTTATTATTCTCTGGGCAAAGTTGATTTGTTGACTTCGGTGGCTGTTTTCATTGGATATACATGTGCTATTTGGCCTCTTCAAATTCAATAATCGTTTGAAATAATTAATCAAAAAAATTTTTTATTATTATCAACAACTATTTATATTTAAATATATTCATGGGTAATAAAAATATATTTCGTTCACTAATTTTTGTAAGCAATACATACAGACATTTTTAGGATGATATTTTATAAATCACTCATTTTTTATGAAATAAACAGAACGGTGGCTAGAAAGAAGAAGTGACCATATACTTGTTGAATTAATGCCAACTATAGTTCCTCTGAACATAGACAATTGAAAGCTCAACTCAGTGAAATTTTGATATTTTTAGGTACCTCAAACTTTTTTTTCGTCTCACCAATTGTCAAAACTAGTATCGATGATTCAAAAATATCTTCCCTTAAATTTTTGTCCATCACATCCGAAAAAAATCCAACATCACGTCGTTCATGCATGCTACCATATCAAATTTTTAACAATCATTATGAGCGGAACTATGATGTAAAGTACTTTTAAGTCACCAAATAAGTTTAGGGGTGTTTGTGAGACAAAAAAAGAGCTTGGTATATTGGTGACCCGCAGCAAAAAAAAAATAATAATAATAAGATTTTTAGTGAGATATTCCATATATAATATGTCAAATACTAAGGTCCTAAAGACTTCATTTCAGTGGAAGAAGCATGAGACTGCCTTGTGTATGTTACTAAGAAGACATCTAAACTGACCAGCACAAAAAAATGATGGTAGACCCCATAGAGAAATTGAGATAAATTTAGACATAAAACGAGGACAAAGATATTTTCTTCGATCGACATAAATGAAGGATGAATGAGAGGAAAGAGATCTTCAGTGGGTCTCACAGAAATTAGTAGAGAATAATATTGGTTAGGGCTGATGGAGAAATGCCGACAGGTGTTATCCACCTCAATAGAGTATTATATTGTTCCCATCCAATCATTCAACCCAACTCCCAAAACGATATATGTACGAGAAAAAACAATAATAGAAATATAGGTTAATGTCTCTCTCATTGTGTTATATCAATTATCAAAGACCTAACACCTTTCTCACTATAAAATATTTTTGAAAAAAATAAACACATTAATATATGTATGTATATATTATAAAGACTCCGATAGGTCAGTAGTAACAAATTTGAGTATAGAAATTATATGTTGCAAGTAAAATCCAAAAGAGTATGCTCGTTGATACTCTCTTTTTTGAGTCCCGGGGCTTCAACCCAGCTAATAATATATGTTCTACTTGAAAAATGGATCTTACTTTTTTGGGGAATAGAAGCTACTAAAATAATTTCTTACAAATTAATTAAAACCTGCACCTAGGGCCTCCACCATTCATTACATTATTCTAGCGACCCACTGGACCATATCAGCGTTTAGCAAATTCTAGAATACTCAAGAGTTGGATAAAGAAAGACATGTGGCTCCACCTCCTTCAGAAACATGAAGATCTCTATTTGTGGATAAAATTCATGAAGCTGATTTCACTCTAATATATACACTTGATTTCTTGCTCTAAAAGAAAGAATTTGGCTCCTACTGACATCAGTTGTCACACACAACAAACTTGCCGTCGGTCCGGATGATCGTTCCTTTGGTTTCGGTGATGAAAATTGAGCTACGGATATTCGTTCTTTAAAAGGAAGTATGACCCTAAATTCGTGCTTCATATTCTGTGAAGTACTCAAAATACATGCAAATAGGTTACATGATTTGGAAGCTCTGCACTTCCCAAGATCAATAATCTGACGCAGTTGCAGCTAGGACTTTCCTCAAATTGGGAGTTCTTCCTTCAGAATGGACTATAGCCCTCAAATGGTGCTCCAAACCTTGTGTCAACAAAATTTCTGTAGATAAGTACTCCCATCTCCACGCAACCAGCCACCACAACCAGCACAGCTCAACTCCACCTTTTCACAATCACCATGAGACGCCACCCCACGGATTCACAACCATCACCAACTATTCCACCACCACCACCACCAACTATTCCACCACCACGACTTCAATTCCACTAGCACTATTAGCCCTCCATCTCCATTGCCACAGCTGCAATCTCCTGTAACACCGGTCCTCAGAGTTGCTGACATTGCTTCTCTAAGATGTACATGTCAAGAACTCTCGTCTTCTTGACATCTTAAAATCCTATACTAACGATGAGGTACTCTAGTTCAGTTTTAAGATTACTCACAACTCAACAAAGGGTCTTCTTGCCACATTTCCTACCCGCCTGTTTTCAATTCGACAAAATATATTCATCACTACCAGCATCAAAAGTTTCCCATCAGAATCTGTCATTGTGAACTGACGGGAAAGCAGATTTCATCCACTATAGGGAGACTGGATATCTTGGAGAAATATGCATGTTGGTTTTGGCTCAAGTGCAGCAGAAATGAGGCAGACGTGATTCAGTGCATATGAATTTCTCTGTAATGTAATGCACGATACCCACATTACAGAGAAAGGAACTATAATATCTTGCGTTTTTAATGTCTATCATGGTAACTACAGTTGACAAGAAGACAGCCGTACAAAACCAAAAGTCATATGGTTAACAGGAGACATTGGCAATATCCTTTGCTAATAATGTACAGCCAGAAGAGCCATGAAAGAATGGAGGTGAAACTTTCAAGATTCAACTGACTCCTGCAGCACGCTATGAGAAATCCAAAGTCAGCCAAATGGTTTGTATAACTGATAGTCTTCAGACAACGTCGAGTATAAAACAGAAAAGTGTCACTTTATTGTGATTATTTGGCTTTGCTTCAATTGTCCTCCAGTTTATCCGTGTCCCGGCATGGTTTTCAGATAATAATTTGAGAGACAAAATTCCAGGCCCAATGCATGGGGCATGGAGAAGAGAAAACATGATGTTTCCTGTGAGTTTCTGCTGTAAAAGCTACTGCGATTGCTTATAGTCTAGCTCAAGCATGCATGAGGATAAGGCCTCTCTGACACGAGAATTGTCAGAGTCCATATCGAGTGCATCTTCATATAATCTCTTCGCCTGCTCAAGCAACTTCACTTTCTCCCTACTGTTTCTCAGACGTAAGCGAGATCTTTGTTGCAATACCACACCCCATCTGAACAAAGCTGCAAGTGCAAATAGGACATCAGCATTTATACAGTGTGTAACACTGCCAAGAGTTTGCCATCATTCACCTAATTTTACATTCACGCTCTAGATAAAAGAAGAATCTTCAATATGCCAAGTCTCAAGCTGGTTAAACTTTAAGCTTTCCTTTTTTCTTTTTTCTTTATTCCTATTCCTTTTCTTTCCATGCACATTCCCTGTACAACCAAATCCTATCAGACTAGCAATCTATCAAGTAACAGTACTTATCATTAGAGTCACTTTGTCTATCATTGGCTAGAACAATAGACCTGTCTTCAAATGACTTAAGAAAAATTTCTTATTTTACCAAAAAGTTTAGTGCATTGTTAGCAACAACTTTCTTCCTCTCTTTTTTCTGCCTTTGCATTGAACTTCCCAATTCTAGACGTAGATTGTGCACCACCTCAAACACAACTACACTACCCCTAATGGGAGTCCTGTAATTCATTGAGGTGACAAATAGTGTGTCACCAAAATAATTCTAAACATCACTAAGCAGTGCCAAAAAAAAGGCTTTGGTTGTTGTTCTGGCATCATCTTATGCACAAATTACTGTAAAACCCTCAATTCCTCATGGGCGTGATGCCAGTAACAAAATAGCTTCCGACTTCTTGGTGTCGCATGCAGTTATTAGCTTTCGAGTTCTATCTCTAACTCTTTAGTTTGCATACACGTATGAGACTGAGAGGAGCATTGGCACAACAATAAAGTTGTGGCCATGTGACCTGGAGGTCAAGGTTCAAGTCGTGGAAACTGTCTCCTGGCCAAATTGCAAGACAAGGCTGTGTACCTTAGACCCAAAAGTGGTCCGACCCCATTTCCTAGACCCCATGCATCACCGGAGCTTCATGCACCAGGCTGCCCCTTTTTATATGAATATGAGGCTATAAGCACACAGTAGGCACTCAAAAAAAAAAAAAAAAAAAAAAACAAAACTATAGTTAGACCCAAAGTGGTCTGACCATTCCCCAACCCCATGCATCACCGGAGCTTCATGCACCGGGCTGCCCCTTTTTTTATATAAATATGAGGCTATAAGCACACATTAGGCACACAAAAAGAAAACTATAGAATAGCCTTACCCTCAGATCAGTCAGGTCACAGGCCTGAAAGTCATAGGAATGATGCCAGGGATTGACCCGCCCCCACCCTAAAAATCTTCTCAAAAATATAAAACAAAATCTGCAAAGCATTATGAAAAATTTCGTCCCAGCAAGGCTGCATAACTCAAATTAAGAAAAAACTGAAAGAAAATTCGAGCCACAGTTAGACTTCAACCATTATTTGTTGAGCCCATTATGGATGAGATTAACATCAAGGCCTGCCAAAGCAAAGGGTGGATCATGCAATCTTCCTTGACTTGTGTGTTAAATTTATCTTCCTTTCCGCTCTCTCAATTTTCAGTGTTTCACATTAAAAACAATAGCATCCATTACAATAACAGACATCTCAAACATCTAGATAGAATTATTTTCCTATTTCCATCTCTCCTCCCACTTCCCCTGCCCTTATAGGTAGACAGCATAGTCTCACATACATTTAAAATTAACATGTAAAAATTTTTGAAAACTTCCAGATTGGGGAATTTACATCTGAACAACAACAATGAAGATGTTGATACTCGTCCATTGGCCAGTTTGGACCCCCATACGCCAACAAACCACTCTTTCACTAAAATAAAATCACATTAAGCAACAATAGTTGAACATATAATTAGACCGTCTAGAATTTAAAAATGTAAGATATTTCAAACAATAAACAATTCAATGGATTCACTTTGATTTTACAATAGTTATCAGATAATTCACAGTTAATTATAAATTATTATCAAAAGTCTTAATGCGCATTCTTCACTCTTGATCCTTGTCGTCCTATAGATACATATACCTTCAAATACAGAACAATTACGCCCCAAAAAAGTGTGGTTATTCCAATAGTTAAAATTATTTAAAAAAAAAAAAAAAACTGCTAGAAACATGCACCACATGAGAATCGGCTAGGAAATGATTCTTTCCAGAATAATTTCTCAAATGGAAAACACGTTTGCTGTTTGCACAGGTGATTGAATTTCAACAGATTCAATCTGTAGACTTCCTTCCAAGTAAATATCATCTTCAGTGATTATTCAACATGTTCCAACGATTTATAGTGCATTGAGCTATTAAAGGAACATATCACTAGTGCAAATATCTATGTCTATCCACCTATTTAACATCTCAGCATTTGGCCTGCATGGAAAGAAGACAATGTTTTTATTTTATTTTTTTGGGTAAAAAAAAGAAGACAATGTTGTGCCCTATAATCATCATGAATGGTGACATACCACATTTTCAGGAACAAAGAACAGATAGGAATTTACCATCTGGAGCATGTACATTTCCTTTGGACATCATTGCATTGAATTTATCAATTGCAGCCATAAACACTTTGTCTGCGTCAAAAGCTGCTTCCTAAAATTCAAAGAGGCAAAATGTGAAGTTAATAAGTTTTGGCACTTAAATGCATATGAGATGCTAACCATAGTGTCATAGAACAATAGAGTATGTGCAGGTAATACTTACTGGTCCTATGTCTGCAATCAACTGGGCACGGAAGGACAGAGCAAGACCCCAATTGTACAAGGCTCTAACATCATCCCCATCAATTGACAATACAAGTCTATACTTTCTGCCAGCTTCAACAAGAAGTTCCTCACACTCCTCACACACCTGAACAAGGACAGAAGCAATTTTATCTTTGCTGGAATGGTGGCCACTACTGCCTCCAATTCTAACTCGTCTCTCGAAGTATGACTCACTGCTTGTTAATAAAGTTCTCAGATCACGACTAATTCTCAATTTAAGTTCTCCATGGAGTAGATAGGTGTTTCCCAGCTGACCAACAGCCAACAAGCTCATCGGTTTCATGTCAACCGCTCTAGAGAGCAATTCCGCAGACTCATAAAGGATGACCTCTGCATGCTCTTCATCATGTCTTCCACTCACCAACTCCTTGGCTTGCTTTAGAAGGTATTTTGCTTCTGTTAGATACCTATCAAACTCCATGTCATCCAAAATATTTGGAGAGGACATCGAACGAACATCTCTCTCGTGTTCAGACTGGTGGTCAACAAAAAAGAGATCATCTTGGGAATCCATTCTCCCTCTTCTCACTTGAGATTGGTAAGTTTCCACCTTCCTCCTTTCGCTGCTTCGGCGAGATGCATAATATCTCTCAGATTTCTGAAGCAACTGGTCTTCCACAAAGGAAGCTTCAGTTTCCACATTTTTTGTCTTCATGTCAAAATCAACAAAATCAAGTTGGTTATCACGGGGCTCCTGCGATTGAGAGTTATAACTGTGTCTTCCCTTAGAGTACACATGTTGACTATCTGAGGAATGAAACCTGTCTGTGTGGTAATCGAACCTCCTCATGTTGTTGACATAATTTCTGGTACTCCCACCCTCCTCATCCAAACGCAGACTTCCATTTTTCATAAACTCTCTTGTTCTTCTTCCACCTTGATAAAATTTTGGCCTATTTACCACATCTTGGTATAAACCCGAATTTCCTTGACCAGAATTAACTTCAGATGCCATTTTTGAAGCACCTTCACTAGCATCATCCTTCGCCACACTCCCCAAGTTCTCTTCTTTAACACTATCCTTAACTTTGTTCGGCTTTGGACCACCCAAACTTCCCCTAAATAGGCCCCCCATGGATTCCAACAACGGAATCCCGAATTCCCCATTGTCTTTCCTTTTCTTATTCGACTTCTCATTCTCACTTAACGTGCCACTGGCATTCCCAGAATTAGCTAAAGAGCCACGAATGTTGTCTCTAACTTTCGAAGCCGATGAACTGATTGTCTCAAGTTCTCGAACATAACTCTCCAAATCATCCACCCCAACTCTCTTACGCTCCACAGAATTCTTAACATCACTTATCAAATTGTTAACTCTACCATCTAATCCATCCAAAAAATCCACCAATTTCCGCCACTTCTCGCCATAAACCTTAACCACGTCCTCTTTCGACCGCCTCTTACTCCCACCCGCCTCCGCGGCAACCCCGCCCCGAACCAAACCGAGCGAGAACCCGACCACGAACACCGAGACGCAGGCGGGGAATATGACTATGGAAGAAACCCTCACTCTAGAAATGGCCAGCGCGCAGACCAGCCCCAGGGCGAACACGAACACGTGCCGCTGGTCATCGAGACCCACAGAGACCAAGAACTTCCGCAGCTGGGTCGACTCGCCGGGGCGGGCGGCGTCGTCCCAGGGCCCGAAGTCTTCCCACCCGCCGTAGCCCGCCGACCCGGAAGCGGCGGAGGCTCTGGCGGGGAGCGGCGCCACGTGGGTCGCGCCGCGAAGCCATTTCGGATGAGGGGTCTGGACGAACTTGCGGGTTCTCCGGTGAGGCGACGATGGGGAGAAATGGGGAATTAGGAGATGATGGAGGTGGGTTCGGTTCGGAGAGATTAAGGTTCTCATTGGGTGCGGCCGGAGACGACGGCGGCGGCGGCGGAGGGAGAGCCAATCAGTCGTTCGCGGCGGAACCGACCGCCATGCGCGGCGGAGCTTGATCTGTTTTGCTCCTGTTCGGCAGGAGAGGGGATGGTGGGCGGAAAGACTGGGGAAAAAGAAAACCGGAAAGAAAGTAAAAAGTGGAGGGGAAAATATATATCCATTCATATTTCACGAAAAATGTAGTATTTCTTAAAAATATTGAGAAAATTATTTTTTAAAATAACGATAATATTTTTTGATGTTCAGCTAAAATTTAAAAAAAAGTTGAAAATTTTTTTCAACTATTTAATATGAAAAAATTGATTTGATTTTCCTAAGTGCATTCCTTTTAATAAATTCTTTATTTTTTTATTTTTTTAAAAAATCGAATTTTTCATTTTAATTTTTTCTTTCTTCTTTTTTTTCATTTTCTTTTCCTCCTTCTTCCTCGATCAATCGCCAACCACAGTGACAGTCGGTGACTAACCAAATGCGAGCTTGAGCTCACTAGCCAAAGGCGAGCCCCATCAGTGAGCTCGAGGCCCCAGGCATCGCCAGATTGACAAGTCAGAGGCTTGTACTCACCAATCGAACAAGCCTTAATCTCACCCAAGGTCGACAAGCTCAAGGCTCGCTTGTGGCGATGACCAGTCAAGACAAAAGAAAAAAGAAAGAAAATAAAGAAAGAAAAGATAAAGATAAAAAGAATTAAAAAGTATAATTTTTTTAGAAAAGAAAAAAGGAAAGAAGAGTGGACTAGTAGAGGTGTGTAATAAGAGAGAGTGAGTGAGGAAAATATTTTCCTCTATTTGCAAAAAACTTTTTGGATGATGAAAAATATTTTTCCCAACCAATTCATTTTCCATAAAACAAATACGGGAAAATTCATGAAAATGTTTTCTACCTAAGGAGAAAATTATTTAAAAAGTTATTAAGAATTTCTTTTTAAATAAAATTTACATATTCTAATGCACTAACGAAAAACATGATATGTGTAGGTGACACTTTAAAAAAATTAAACGAATCATCTCGTAAACAAGATTCATTTGTGAAATTACGCCTTAATTCGTTTGAACGGTATGAAATCATGTAGAAAGAGTAAAGATCGATGTTGAATTAGCGGTCGATCATTACATTCAAAGACAAAAATGACGGTCATCTCATGAAAAACACTCTTGACAAAACATAAGCCAACCCAAAGTGCAGTTCCGTACTTTTTTTTTTTTTTTTTTTGTCAGTCCTACTTTATGCTTACTCTACACTCACTCTCAGACTTTTGCCCTGCCTCTTGCAGGGTGTGGGAGTCAAAACCCACTCCTGAAACTTACTGCATTTTTTGTCAGTTCCGTACTTGAAAAGGGGAATCAATACTGCATTTTTTATGGGGAATGCTTCATGTAGAAACTGCCTCCGTGGATATTCACTAACTATTGGTACTTGGTAACGTATGAATCAGCTTTGAATTTTCAGTACTTTCGAAATAGATTTGTGAGGATTTAATGACTCTTTCTCTTTCCTATGGTGTTGCCACTGATAATTGTGGTTTCCACTTGTGCCCTCAAAAAATTACTGTTCATCTTCTTCCTTGTGCTTGCTGATTTGCCGTTGAGGTGAGATCTAGGTCAAGGTCGCCGTCGTCGAGGTCAAGATGTAGGGTTGCCCGTGTCGTCGAGCCACTCACTAGAGCTATTGTCTTTGCTAGAGCCACTATGGGTCAAGGTCAAGGTCGATGGTCCTTCAATCGTGTCATGCGATCTCGGCGACCGCCGCCTAGGTTGCGAATAGTGAAAAGGCCCGGATGGTTTGCGAGATTAGTCTAAAGTTGCAAATTTCCAAATGAGAAAACCTTAGAATCGACGAGATTGGTCATCGATGAAGCCTCTTCACCTTGCCAAAGTCATGCAACCCGGGGGTCGCCGCACTTAGGTCTGTGCAACCTCAGCCAACGGTTGTCTTTGGTTGTTGTGGATGGTTGCCTAGTCGATGTTGGGAAAATATGCTTCGAAATTGGGTAGTACAATGAAATCGGATCGAGTAAAATAACTCGGACTTTGAGGCGTGATATCACTTTCTTTAAGGATTTATTTGCCCCACAACGTTGCTAATGGTCACCGGCAAAAATCTCCATGATACAACAAAGTCTCGGATGAGAATACTAAATAGCAATTCTAGTATATCTCCAGGGTCTCTCTAGGAAAACAATCGAAAAATTGGCTGCAGTTTTTCAGAAAGAAGACTCGAAAAATGACCACACACATTTCTTTCCAAAAATGACAAGTATATATATATGAAATAATCTTGCAACTCTTCGTGAAAATTGCAAACAAATACGTCTTTAGAAAATTGTTCGAATAAACAAATGCGACTCTTCGGAATGAGTCAAAAAACGAACAATTGCAATCCTTCGGAAAAATTAGAACCGAATAAGTAATTTTCCAAAAGTTGTCTTGAAAAGACACAAATAAAATTTGAAATAATTTTTTTTTTAAATAGAATTTCGGAAATGAATACAAATAAAATTCGGAATAAATTCTTTTTTAAATAGAATTTCGGATTTTCATTTATATTTCATTTCCGAAATTCTCAAATTAAAAGGCAACCTTTGAACTAAAAATATAAAATAAAATAAAAAATAAATTGCGCGCACTAAGTGCGCCAAAATCGTGCACCCACACGTGGGTATGGTGGGGTCTAACCCCACCTAATCACTCCTTTAACTACAAAAGGAAATCCTACATTTTTAAACTGACCCTCTCCTGCTCCCACATTTTTTATGTGAGACAAAGTAAAAAGCACTTTAACAAATAAAATTCCAACGGTCGACACCCGCAAAGCTCGCCCAGTCCAAGCCTATCTTCATGCTTGCCCCGTCTATTTCTATCTTTTTCGTTTTTTTCTTTTTCTTTTCACCTAAAAGTTACTTTACAAACTACATCCCAAAATGAGTATCCAAATATTAATGCTTCCACCAAATGCCCCTACATGTAAAGGCACTTTTTTTTTTTAATGGAGAGAGAGAGAGAGAATATTGGCCAGTTAACAGCGAAGTTTGCCTGATAAGAGTGGAATCTAATATTATTGTTTTGTTTTCTTAACTTAGTGGAGGCATGTAGTACAAATTCGATCCTCCGACATCGTCATAAAGGAAAAGAATATCATGTTTCAGCCACTTTATCAAGTTCATTGCTCGTATCGCGGTCCGATTTCTCCCATGTTCACTTGGTGGCATCAAGTTCAATACAAATGATTCGCAAAAGAGGTGTCAAGCGTGATTGTATTAAAAATCCAGGGATGAAATGATTATCATCTCAAATGATCTTTAAATTAGTTTCTCGTACACTGTTCGGAAGTTGATGTCAATATGGAGATGGGCCATGGTAAAGCAAACTAAATACCTAAGCCAAGTTGGATTTGTGCTTAACCTTGACAAGAAAACTTTCAACTTGTGACAAGTAGTATTGAAGCAAATTCTCCATAATGTATTGGATACGATTCACTATACTATTATGGGGAACAATCTATCGGGGAAAAGCTTGCCTAATGTTCTTATCCATCAAGCACCGTACGAGCTTAACCTTGACAAGAAAACTTTCAACTTGTGACAAGTAGTATTGAAGCAAATTCCCCGTCATAATGTATTGGTAAATGCTAAGAAAAGATATGTTGCCACATTTCTAACAAGAAAAGAAACCCCTGTTGGTTTGCTAAGATCAAAATAAGCCTAATAGGTTAATGAAATTGCTGTCAAGGGAGACAATTGACTTGGGATGTTACACTTGTAAGAGAGAGCACAAATGACTGGAAATTTGCCAACAACTTTGACAGAGAGAAACAGTTGATGGAGTGGTTTGGTCAATATGTTGGGCAAACTTTTGCCATTCCTATGAGGCTTAAGAGACTAGTGACAATGATTGAAGAATGCAAGGAAGCAACAAAATGGCCCACAACGAGCACATTGCGGAAATTGAGTGGAAAAAGTGTTAAGTCTGATTTTGCCCATACCCATGTGGATTGTAAAGTAGGATTTTGTGCCATCGAGATGAAATGTGAGAGATGCAAAATGAATTCATAGGAGTGACATCAAGGTGTTTATGCTAAAGATCTAATGATTGTGATGATTTTTATCTTAGGGGATTTTTTAAGGCAAAATTGGCCTCCTGATCACAAATTGATTGGGAGTTAATACCATTCTTCTAATGCTGGCCATAATGGGTCAGAATCAATTGTTAGGTTGAACTAAGCTCTCTGTCTTGCCTGAGAAATTGAATGGCCAAGCAAAATTGGGTGTGAGATAGTTAATTACAAGGATTCAATTTTCCATATTGTTCTTAACAATGAGCTATCAAGAGAAGGCTAATGTAGCATTTAGACAATCACGACCCTAATAGCTCACTAGCCTGCCTAAGCCCCTACCGAGCCAAATCTTGCCCAACCTAAGGAATGGTACATAAATTTTGAGACGGTGAGTCTAGGTTTAACCTCAAAGCACGACCACACCACCCAACAATTATTTCTAGTAAAGATCTAATCTAAAACCGTCCAACCCGAATCTCGTTTCCAACGGGGGCACCTAACATGCCAAAGTTAGGACCTCAATCATCGACCCATCTCCACACCCACTCAATGATCACATCTTCTATTAACTTCTTACTTGTGATTTGCTTGAAGCTTCTTCTTTTTTATTTTTTTGGGATACCAAATCGTGATGTGGGCTGGGCTGGGCTGGTCTTTGGAAAGCCCAGCCCATCTGATGGACTTAAACCCTCCCCCACCTCCACCATATCTCCCTGCTCCGTCGTCGTTCCTCATCATCATCATCATCTTCCTCCCCCCTAAAACCCTAACCAGACCTCCCTTTATAAAAGCCTCCATTTCCAACACTCCCAGTCCTCCTCCGTCATCTTCCTCACTCCCCCTCTTAAACCCTAACCCGAACCCGCCCGCCGACCCGACAAAACCCGTCCCGCCATGTCCGACCTCGAGATCTCCCGCTCCGAGAAGAAGAAGAAGAAGCACCGCTCCAAGGACGACGCCGACGCCGCCGACCCCGCCGCCACCGCCGCCCCCGCCGCCCCCGCCGCCGGCGACCACGACTACATGATCAAGCCCCAGTCCTACACGCCCTCCATCGACACCTCCCAGTGGCCGATCCTGCTCAAGAACTACGACCGCCTCAACGTCCGGACGGGCCACTACACGCCGCTCCCCTCCGGCTACTCCCCGCTCAAGCGGCCCCTCGCCGAGTACGTCCGCTACGGCGTCCTCAACCTCGACAAGCCCGCCAACCCTTCCTCCCACGAGGTCGTCGCCTGGATCAAGCGCATCCTCCGCGTCGAGAAGACGGGCCACTCCGGCACCCTCGACCCCAAGGTCACCGGCAACCTCATCGTCTGCATCGACCGCGCCACCCGCCTCGTCAAGTCCCAGCAGGGCGCCGGCAAGGAGTACGTCTGCGTCGCCCGCCTCCACTCCAAGGTCCCCGACGTCGCCAAGGTGGCCCGCGCCCTCGAGACCCTCACTGGCGCCGTGTTCCAGCGCCCGCCGCTGATCTCCGCCGTGAAGCGGCAGCTCAGGATCAGGACCATCTACGAGAGCAAGCTGCTGGAGTACGATGTCGACCGGCATTTGGTCGTGTTCTGGATTTCCTGCGAGGCGGGCACTTATGTGAGGACCCTGTGCGTGCATCTTGGGCTCATCTTGGGCGTCGGCGGGCATATGCAGGAGCTGAGGAGGGTCCGGTCGGGGATTTCCGGGGAGAAGGATAACATGGTGACGATGCACGATGTGATGGACGCGCAGTGGTTGTATGATAATTACAGGGATGAGAGCTATTTGAGGAGGGTAATCATGCCGCTCGAGGTCCTGCTGACCAGCTACAAGAGGCTGGTGGTGAAGGATTCGGCGGTGAACGCCATCTGTTACGGCGCGAAGCTGATGATTCCCGGGTTGCTGAGGTTCGAGAACGATATTGAGGTCGGGGAGGAAGTCGTGCTGATGACCACCAAAGGTGAGGCCGTTGCGTTGGGCATTGCTGAAATGACCACGGCCGTGATGGCCACCTGTGATCACGGGGTGGTGGCAAAGATTAAGAGGGTGGTTATGGATCGGGATACTTACCCGAGGAAGTGGGGGCTCGGCCCGAGGGCATCTATGAAGAAGAAACTGATTGGTGAAGGGAAGTTGGATAAGCATGGAAAGCCGAATGAGAAGACCCCTCAAGAGTGGCTTAGGAATGTGGTTCTCCCACCTGGTGGAGACTCTATGGTTGCCGGTCTTGCTGCTGCCGCCGACGAACCGGCAAAGCCAGAGAAGGAGATTTCTGTCATTGGGGAGGGTGCTGTTTTGGAAAAGAAGGAGAAGAAGAGGAAGAGCAAGGATGAGGATGGGGAGGTGGATGACGGTAAGCCTGCTAAAAAGGCGAAGGTGGAAGAAGTGGAGGAAGTGAAGATTAAGAAGGTGAAGGAAGATGCGGTGGAACCGGAAGTGGAGAAGAAGGAGAAGAAGAAGAAGAAAAAGAAGGACAAAGAGAATGGCAATGTGTCTTCGGATGAGGAGACGGCTCGGAAAGAAAAGAAGGGACACAAGGATAAGGCCGAAGCTGTTTCTCCAGATTCAGAGAAATCGGAGAAGAAGAAAAAGAAGAAAAAGAACAAAGAGGCTGAGGATGGTATTAGTAATGGTAAGGATGAGGATGGGGAAAAGACAGAGGAGAAGAAAAAGAAGAAGAAAGACAAGAAGAAAGACCGAGAAGAATGATCGGGAGGGGCAGAATTACTCTTAGGTCTTTAGTAAGTGCTCATTGGGATCGATCTCATCCATGAACAAACGGCTACTGCGATTTCCTTGATGTATTTCAATGAGAATTGAAACTGATCCTGCGGCTGAGTTCTGTTATTTGTAGTTTTATCTTCTAGCAGTTCAACTTGTCTATCTTTGTTTCTACTTTTTTGCATTGTTTAATTGCTGTTGTTTATGCTTTGTCTTGCCCCTCTTCTTGATCCAATACATGGCATTGGCTATTGCAAGGATATTATCTGTATTTGGGCAATGTCAAGTACAAGGTTTTGGACGTGGGAAGTACTTCCCATTTGACTTTGAAAGATCAGTTTTGTCTCCAGGGGTAGTAGTAGATGTTGTACAATGTTTATGCTTAAGTTGGATGCTCCCAGAAATGGGTTCTCTCGTTTTCACTGAATTCAATCGGCGATACCTGTGAATGAACAGCATCGGAAGAGTCAATGCACTCTGGTTTTGTCGAGACATTTTAAGGGTGTGCTGACAGGCTTCCCAAGGCATACTCAATTACATTAGATAAAGTTGAATTACTAGATGATTTGCAGTATTCAGATAGAAAGCCAGTGTAGAAATTGGTTCATCGTTCGTGCTTTCTGGAGCTTTATACAGGATAGGGCAGGTGAGGAATGAGAATTCACGTCACGTATTGGCTTCACCACCATAGCTTCTAGTCTAAATGAACTTAGGATCGGCAAACTCAATGCGAGCGCAACATAAGCCGAAACAAAGATGGGAAAGAGCACGGATGTAATACAGGAAGATTTACCAGCATGTCTAAACAAATCCCGGTTCTAGACACTGTATTGGCTTCACCACCATAGCTTCTTGTTCTAAATGAACTTAGGATGGCAAACTCGATTCGAGCGTGACATAAGCCAAAACAAAGATGGAGAAGGAGCACGGATGTAATACAGGAAGATTTTATTACGAGATTAGAGAAATTGAAGATCCAAGGCACGCCCAGCTAAGGGGGAACATATTTCGGCATGACAATCTCCAGCAACGAGGAGGATAAACTACAAATATATCAATACATGGGAGTAAAATTCGATCGATCCCTGGGTTACAGAACTGCATATTGTGGTTTCTTCAGTTTGAACGTCTACATCCGCGCAACATGTGACAACGAAAGCAACCAAGCAGTAAGAAAACCTGAGACTCGAGAAAAATGAATCACGACATTCAAGAGAAGAAAAAATATTCAATAGACCAAAATAGGTTCACCAAAAGATATCATGACGAGCGAGACCGATGGTAGCGCACTTCATTGCGTTTCAGAGAAGCAAGGGTGAAACCATGCTCAAGCACTCGCTTGCTCGGGTTGTTCCTCCGCAGGAGCTGCTTCTTTCGGCGGGCTTGATGAGCCATTGACACCATCTTTAACAGGGGATACTGCTGCAGCCACCGCAGGAGCTCCGTTAGCAGTAGGTGCCCCGTCCTTCTCTTTATCCTTCTCCTTCTCCTTCTCCTTGTCCTTCCCGTCTTTTGCATTCTTCCCATCTTTCGCATCCTTGGGAGGTGGTGGAGGTGGGATCATGTGAGGCGGTGGATTGTGCTTCAGTTTTATGAGAATTTGACGCATCCTAGAGAGCTCAGTCGGCTTTCCAGGCTTTGGACCCTGGACGATGGTGATCCCTGGCTTTTTCTCCTGTTCCTTCTTCCCTCGCCTCTTTTCAATATTCGGAACCTCATGGGGGATCAGCTCTCCTATGGCCTTCCAGTACTGCTTATCAGCCTCTTTATGGAATTTCTCCTGATTAGCTAGGAATAACTGCAAGACATGTACAAGTCATTATTATCACCCGGTTCAGAACTAATCTTAGTGAATTGGGCAGTCGATGGGACACTTTTGAGTTCCTTACCTTCTCCCTCTCCCTGTTGTTGGTCTTGTTGCTTTCAACGTTCAGCTTTCTTTTCTCATAAAAATCTCGTATATAATCCTCAGCATCTAGGATGATCTGGATCCTCATGTCCTTCTCCCGCTTCTCCTTCTCCTCAAGCAAAATTGCATTTTGGCTGCAGAAGCAAATGGAAGCACATAAACAATAAGTTAAGGTCATGCTGCGTTTGCAAACATGCTAGAACAAGGCATCAACGGCAGGGTGAAACCATCTGATCTCTCAATTAAAACCTTCCAGCCTTAGTCAACTAATTTGGAAAAAATCACAGAATCAGACACACGACATATTGCGAGATATGCCTAATCATGTAAATAATCTACTTGCACTCCAATGAAACTACAGTTTCCTTCTACACTGTGCTTAAGCAAAAACCAGGCGCCATGTCACTGCTTTGTTTGGACTCCAAAAAAATTTATTTGTGGATCTTTTATTAGTAAAAACATGCAGAAACCTATGGTAATTTAGCTATTTTCAAAAAAGTTGTCATGTCCATCTATCAATGTGATCATACAAAGAACTTTAGACATACATGTCAAGCTACTTCTTTGGACAATACAGTACTCGACACAGACAAACACATGCCAAACTACTCCTTTGGACAATGTGACTTTAGACCAATCAGCATACACATCTGTTAGTAACTACATACATGTCTATAAAAAATATCAATACCATCATCATCACCACCACCTGTGTTTCAACAAAACACCTAGGATACTGATCAAACGCGTCATAGTTTTCAAGCTAACCCAACAATGCAAGTCAGTCAAGCTACTAGAGGAGCAGGAGGACTTGATTGCTTTTCTACATCTACTATATGAAGTGTTTCCAGTTTTCAGTAGTTAGAATAGTTTTACCACAAAAGCTCAAACTAGCAGTTACTCTCTCAGTTCGCAACTGAAATAGACTCTATATAGTCATTTTTCATTAATACCTTGGCACATGAAATTTCTTTTGAACAAAAAAGAACTAGCTCTTAATAACTATAGCAGAATCTATATAACTAAAATTCAACAAATACTCACCAAATATATGCATATTCAATATAAGCATCCAGTAGTAAAAAATTTATGTACCGTACGCATCATGTATCTAGATAGAGTGTAATAGGCAATCATGCAAAGTAAAAACAAAAGTACTGGGAGTCTCTGACGATTAGAACATCCTACCACTGCTACCATCATCGAGAACCATATTGCACATATTTGGGTTTAAGTCTGAGGCTTACTGATGATGCCAAGGAGTCATGACTCTATCGGGGGTAATAATGGACCACTTAACTCACTCAACTCATTTTCTATAGGTAAGAGAAGATCACTCTTTCAAGAAGTATGCTCTGTACACAAAATAATCCAACTACATGGGGCTCCACCTATGTCAGCAACTATTACACCAAGTAAGGATCTGACATTCGGTGCAAAGTTTTAGAGCACTCTTCAAACTACTTTGGGGACCAAACTCAAGTTTAAATAAAGAGCCATTTAAGAAATACTCAGGGAGCTAGAAATTAGATCAGGTTTTCATCTCAAAATTTCAAAATGAAAACCCTTAGGATGATACACTTGAGCTAAGTTCAACTACTTGTCACCTATTGAATAGAACTTCCTTTATACTCGAGCTTGAATCAACTCCTTTCGAACTAAGTCCAGTGAGTTTTGATCGGACCAAGTTTAGACTTGAAAATACTTCACTCCAAGTCTAATTAAACATTTAAGATTTGATAATGATTCTAAACAGGATTGCATAAATATAGTAAACACAGATATAGATTTTAGACTAATACGAGCTTCAGTTTGAGCTTCGCTTGAGCTTAACACAATTTTGTGTTAATGTGTACTTATAATGACCAAGTCAAGCCCATTCAAGCTTGAGCATGCTATTAAATAGATTCAAGCTCATGCTAAAAAATTAAGCCCAATCAAGCTTGAGTTATTGACCATCAAGCCAAGTTAAGTTCAACGGGAAAATGGTGTCGACTCTGCTAGTTTACACTAGTGCCATCTTCACAATTCTCAGCTTTTCATTTCCTCTCTCTATCTATAGATGAAGCTGAAAACTCTCTTCACAGTTCTTGACCATCAAGCCAAGTTAAGTTCAACTGTATTGATTTCTATGGATCTTGCAGACAGTCATTTAGGGGCGTTTGAAATGCATCTTCTTCATTATATTGTGGTCTGGAGCTAGAACAGAATCTACTTTTATTCTTTTATCTGCATAAAATAGAAAAACTGGAGATTGCTCTCGAAATCAATTATGATTAATTACTCAGTTTGAATGGGGTCGCTTGCACTTGAGTGTGTAGATTATTCTTATGCGCTGACCAAATATGAAAAACAACCACAATTGAGTTCATGATGAGAATTGGCATCTTCCTATGTCAACTAAATGTAGCTTGACTGTTCCCCTAGAGAAACCTGCTATCTTGGTAAGAGAGAGTCATGTCTTTTAGGTTCCCTTTTCCAGTTCAGCACCTCATGCTAACAACTCCTATGTTTCCCTTTAGTGGGATTTATGTATATGCTGACATGACAATATCCTGCAAAGATAGACAGTAGTAAAATTTCACCGTGAAACTGTCAGTCATGGGCTGAGGTCACTGAACAGTGGACAAGCTATGGTTTTTCATGAAAAGGCTTACTAATCCTAATGTAGCAAAGTAAGTGAAGTTCTTCATCTACACATAACGGTATGATTTCTATTCAGGTATACAACCAATGACAATTCAGATATATTTCACTAGACTGAAGAAATATTGCAAAAACAATCTACAGCTCATTAAGTTGTTCTATAATGGAATTACAAAGGAAACCGTTCCCATAACACGACTATAGGATCTAGATATAAGGTTGATCAGCATCATTCTACTGTAATCTTTTCAGCTCTAAACTAGCGAATCATTTTGCTAAGTTACTGTTTCAATGTAACAAAACGAACGATGACATCTATCCCATCACCGGCAGTTATTGATTAACTGTTTCAAAATTTGCTAGTCCCAGTCAAAAGGTAACTTTCACCTCAGATCTAAATCTAGATCTAAGAACATCTAGACATTCCAAAGTTTCTAGAGTCAGCTGCAAAATCAACAAGAAATTGCACAAGAGGACCTCAATATGAAGCCTAAGTCCACAATTACCCAATCACTCTAAGCCTAATTACAAAGTGAAAATCAAAATCAAAGTCCAAGCGTCCAACCATAAAGTAAACTCAGAATCAGATCTTAACTAACTAGCAGTTCAGACGAGCGAATAAGATATCAAGAACCAGATAACTGATGACTAGATAAATTGCATAGAATGAAGCACGACTTTCGGAATCGAGATCGCCACCAGGACTAATCCACTTCAGCTATCGCTCGAAACCGCAGCTCGCCAAGCGCATTTCACCACATTTCGAAGGCAACAGCGATTCAAACCCGAGCAATCGAGCCTAGATCTAAGCATCAAACAGCACACCAACGCCGGATCTAACCGAATCCGATTAAATCCACACCAACGAACTCGAAAAGCCCTCACCGCCGCCACTCGCGCAGGGCGAACCCTTCCTCCTGCATCTCGTTCGGCGGGGGCAGGATCGGCCCGTCGGACGACGCGAAGACCCCGCCGTCGTCGTCCTCGAACATGTTCCCGTTCCCGTTCCCGTTGCCGTTGCCGTTGCCGTTCTCCACGTGGACCGAGTCGAAGGGCGACGGCGAGTACCCGGACCCCTGGTCCTCGTACCCGAAGATCTCCGGGGACCGTTCGACGGCGACATCGCCGTCGGCCGGGAACCCGTCGAGGCCGCCGCCGGAGGCCGGGGAGAAGCTGGAGTAGCCGCCGTAGCCGGAGAAGGCACCGTCGTGGTCGGCGGCGGCGGCGGCGGGGTGGACCTCATCGCCGTCCATGCTGAAGGCGTCGAAGGAAGCGGACATGGCTGGGGGATCGATCGACCGATCCGATCGGCCGGAGGATTTCGAGATCGGAGATGGAGATATGGAAAATGAGAGAGAGAGAGAGAGAGAGAGATCCGCTGGGCTGGTGGTGTTTTTGCTTTTCTGAGATCTAGCGATTTCTGCTCCTTCCCTTTTTATGTTCTTCCTTTTTTCTTCTTCGCTTTCTGGTCAGCGATTTTTATTTATTTATTTTTTTTAAATATGAATCCTCAAACTTTAATTTATTCGACGTGGCTACTAAACTTTTATTTAATATTTAAGGTTAATACTCTGAAAAACCCTAGACCGGTACATTGCCCCAAATCATTTTTTTGATCATAAAAAACTCCAAACCGATACATTTGTGACAAATTTATCCCAACCGATAAATCCCTAAACTAGTATATTTATTATAAATTTACCCCAAACTAATTTATTTGATTGCAAAAAACCTCAAACTGGTAAATTTATGACAAATATACCATCTACCAAATTGTATTAATACTACAAAAATATCACAAAAATTATAAATTATGATGAACATAAAATCTCAAATTGCTATACCAGTCAACTATCACGTGTCATTTAACTTAATAATTTAATAATAAAATTTAACAAAAAACGAGAGGGTAAATTTAAAAATTAGGTTTAAGGTAAATTTCAAAAAATAAAAATTTAAAGGTTTTTTTGATTAAAAAAAAATATAAACCAAGTGTTTTAAGGATTTTTTTTATCTAAATTTCTAAATTCAATCTTTAAATTTTTAAAAAAATACTAATTTGGAAGTAAAGTTTAAGGGTTACGTTAAATAAATTAAAAGTTGATTAATCATATTAAACATTATATTAAAGTTTAGATATCACATTAAATAAATTGAAATTTTATGAATTTTTTTTCTATTTTTTTTTAGTGCGAGGATGTTGAGAGATGAGTTTGTTTTTCTTTTGGGGTGTTGAGAGAACGAGTGCATCGCATATTAAATAAATTAAAAGTTTATGAATTACTTATGCCTTTATCTAATCTTTTTAGTGGCGGGAGATGAATGGGTGTGGGAAAGCGGTCATCGGGCCTTTTCTTTTAGTTTTTTTTTTTTTTTTTTTTTTTTTTTTTTTTTTTTTTTTTTTTTGGTGTTGAGAGATGAGCGGTTGTGGGAAACGGCATCGCACGTTAAATAAATCGAAAGTTTATAAATTATTTATGCCTTTATCTATTTTATTTTAGTGGCGAGAGATGAATGGGTGCGGGAAACGGCGTCGTTGGGCATTTTTCTTTTTACTTTTTTTTTTGGGGTGTGGGAAACGGCGTCGTAAGGGCGGTGGACCTGGCGAGTGGAGGTAGGCCGTGGGGCGCTATCGGTAATGGGCATTTCGGTAAAATCGGAATCAAAAGCCTAGAATTTGCTGATAATTGGTCGGATCTGAGTGACTCAGACGTAAGACTAGAAATTGCTTTTCAAGGCCTACCTAAGATTATAAAATGTCGGATATTTTTTTCAATGGAAAAAAGCCACAAAAAGACTCCATACTTGTAACATATTTTTCTTAATTTTTTTATGACACCAAAATCTTCAAATCTCTACTCATGTAATACATTTACATCAACTTTTTATGTCATTAAAGATCTCAAACTTTTATTTGTGTGATATATTTAACTCAATTTTTTCTGTAAAATCAAATTTCTCAAATAAATATTTGACATGGATATAATTTTTTTTTTGAGTCACAAAATTTTTGGGATAAATATATCACACGAGTATAAGTTTAGAATTTTTTGTGCCACAAAATAAGTTTAAGATATATATGTCATAATTAGCAAAGTTTGGAGTTTTTTTGTGACTTTTTCATTTTCTTATTCATAATATTTGATTTTGATAAGCCATGGTAAAATTCAAAGTGATTTGTCAAGATATATTTGTTGCGATGACAATAAAGAATACCGCGGTGTTGGCAGCTTTGGTGTTTTTTGTGACAATTTTTAACTTTTCGATTAAGTTTATTCATAATATTTGATTTTGATAAGCCATTGCGTAAGATTTTTTAGGCAAAGGAAATTAAAATTTCTAGATGTTTTTAGCTTAAATGATCGATTGAAAAATTACCAAATTGCAATCACTATCGTTTTCCTTGACTTCCGATGATGTCAAGGCCGTCGGAGGATTGACCTCTACATTCAAGTTTTGCTGCTTATTAGCATAAAATTTCGATTAAATTTTACTGTTAAATTATGAGTTGAATAATTTGAGAGTTTTATTATCTATTTGTCATTTGTCATGTGTAAATTTATCATTTTTTTTGTGGTGTTACTTCAAATTAATAGAAACTAAGATTTGTTACAAACTCGTCAGTTTCGATTTTTTATAATCAAAAAATTAATTTGAGATAAATTTATAAATGTGTACAAAGTTTAGGATCTTCCGTGTTATTAATCCATTGCCATATCAAGCATTTACCATATTGAGGACATTCCTAATATTTCACAAAAAATCTTATATGCACTGCTCGCCCATTTTTCCTGCAAGATCATGCGCCTGTGTATTTAGTCCATCCATAGAGAACTTAGAAACATCAGTCAGAATGCACACAACACTCACCAAACAAATCGTGCAGATTTCATTGCTCAAAGAATCAACCATGATACACCGAAACGTTACATCGCCGTGCCGAAAAATTCCACCGGTACCGCAGCTCTACAATTACCATAATCTCCCCCATCTTGCGGGCCGCCGAGCAGAGAAAAAAAGGGAAAACAGTTAACTGTAGCACGGTTAACACTGTCGGTCAGTTGGTCAGGTCCTCGCGCCACCCTGAGGCATCGAGTGGAAGCAGCCTTTCGATCCGCGGCGGTTTTGTCGAGCCCTGCACAATTCCTGGGTTCTGCCTTGTGTAGTAAATACACACGGCGCAACCAAAGAATCTGATTTACACCAGAGACCGGAATCATGCAGACAAAATGAAGGCTCGAGTTGTGATGCAGTCTCGGGTTCATCTACACTTCTGATACTGAACGCCCTCAAAGCCGTCGGGCCAACATGGAAGATTTTGGCTGGGACATGTTGTCAGTTGTCGAAACGAAACATGACCCTGCGATTCGATATCTCCGACTTCTCCACATGTGAACTGAGAATGGCCCAGATAGAGAGCAAAAAGAATGAAACCTCAACTCAAACAGTTAGGGAACAGCAGGGGCGTTCTTGGGGTATCTAGCTGAAGAGGGCATCCGCTGCATAGCTCTCGGGAACTCCGGCTTGAGTCGTTTACTCGGTATCCCTTGCAATGTTCTTTTCCACAACATCGAATTAGTACAATGGCATATTCATCTTGATAAACAGACAAGAATTTATTTAGATGGCAAGAAATCAATCACTTGTAGAGGGAGAGAGAGAGAGCTACCAAAGCTCCCTTGTTTCCATCTTGTTAGTGGCAAAATTAAAGTGCCTAAAAAGTAACCGATGAAAAAATGGAAGAGATGGCCAATGGAAGTGGGGTAGAGCACTTTTGCAAGCTCCCTTGTTCCATTTCGTAAGTAATGGCAAAATTAAAGTGCCTAAAAAGTGGACCAATGAGAAAAATGGAAAGAAGTGATGGCCAAAGGAAGTGTGATAGAGCACTTGCGAAAAAATTCGCAGTAAATTTGTCCAAGATAGTAATAAGTTTTCCAGTAAGCTTTGCAAATCAGGAGTTCTAAAGAGCCAGATAGGCCAATCCAGCCTTTCCTATATTAGCATTGGGTTGATTCACTACAACAAAAGGAAGACAATTATGAAATCACTGACCTGGGGGAGCCTGCACGTTTTGGAGTAACTTGACCAAGCATTGACCTCAATGACCCCAGAGCCCTCTCAGCAGCCTAAGAAAAGAAATAAAGTTGTTGAGAGAGCCTGGAAAAGATAATTTGTGTCTCTGATGCTTGATATAATCATGACATGTCTAATACATTGAATTTTGTGGGAAGAAGTTACCTGTATCTTAGCTTCTTCCCATGTCAAGCCAATTCCCCTCCCCAAAACCTGCCCATCGATTTCGACCTGAAAGTTGATAATGGAGTAGAAAAAGATATTAGTCGAATTTCAACAGTAGAACCAAGGATGCATCACAAAACAATCCATAAGCCTTTCCCGTTCTAGCAAATCATGTTGTCTCTTGGAAAGGCCTTGAAAAATAAAACAACAATATGGTTTATAGTGTCAGAAATTAGTTTATTCAAGTCAAGGGTATAATTCACTAAAACCAGGCTTTTATTCCTCTATTGACTTCTAATTAACAAGGAATTCAAAATGAAGAATTCAATCGATGCTCTGAAGTTCACAAAATTAGAATGTCAGAGTATCAAAATTGCATTTGCTCAACCTGTGCGTGAACCTCCTTATTCTGCGTGGGATTCGTTGTCAGCTGTGGCGGGGATTGGAAGACCATGCCAAGACCCTCCATCATGCACTGATGATCAAAAGGAAAAGGAATGGATCTTGTTAAGCAGACACGCAAATCATGCTTTGATTTATATACAAAAAGATTGAACAAGTTCTTTAATTTCTCACTAATTCTCTAAGTGCAGAAACAGAGCCCACTGAAGTCTTAGGGCCTTCAAATCTCGGGTCTGGAAATCTTGACGGCTCAGCTGCAGTAGCATAAGGAACAGGATCCCCTTTGGGCAACGGCTGATTCCCAAAAGAGTAAATACTACCAAAATATCCATTCTCGCTTGCTGGGGATGGCCGATTTCCATCTCCTTGTCTGGAAGCAGGATCGGACTTCGCCCGGTTCATGTATATACCTGAAAAATAATATTGCAAAAAGTCAATAAACTGAATAGAAAATCAATTCTTAGTATTTCCATCCACGACGTTAGTAGTTATGAGAAGTGCTAAGATCTATGAATTTTTCAAAGAAATGCCAGACCAATAATACTTTACTTGAAAAACCCAGGAGATGGAAATTAAAATAAATAAATAAATTTAATTAAAAAAAAAAAAAAAAAAAAAACCATAGTTCAAGCTGCAACGAAGCCAGACATAATGAGTTTTTTCTGATGGTTCTGCAAAAAAGAACCTTAAGAATTCAAACGCAATTGTTCATAATTAAGTTTTTCATTCAACATGTACAGCATGTTTCACTGAAAGGCATAAACATCTCAGTTATCATGCATTTTCCTCAGGCCTGTTTATTCAATAGTTATTTATAAGCATGACAACAAAGAATGGGAACATATCCAACACTCTGGGGTCCAAACAAGTCCTAAAACCTATCAATGCTCCTACTGCATTTTGATCATAAATTAGCAATCACTAACTTCTCGGACGTCTAGTAGGTGCACATGGTAGAGGAATACTTTTTCCATTTTAGATGCATAGTAGAGGTCCTAGAGGAGCAGCAAACTTCCACATTCTGATCCTATGGAGTTTGTTGAAATAGATATCCCATGGCTTCAACTAGATAGTACACTTTGGCCCAAAAAAAGGCTAGATCCCACACTCTTTGGTCCACCCAAATAGAATCCACAAAGAACTGGGACTGGCCTTGCAAACTTCAGATTACAGCTTAAGCAATACTGTAGTACCAAGATTCATGAAAAAGATGGCTATTCAAGTAGATAAGGATTTATGTTCTCTGTTAAAAAATATAAGGATTTATGGATATTTCCAACTAATTCCCATAACAGGTACCCAAAAGGTTGAAAATAAGGATCGAGGGGTAAAATGAAGGCTGATCCTTATAGAGAGCAAAAAGAACCACCTTTCTGGCAGTAGTAAGACAGAGCAGCCCAATCATATACTGAAAAATTTCAGCACTCTCTCCCGGGAGATATACATAGTCCATCAGGCACTTAGGATTTCCTTGACCAGGTATTAATTGTCTCATGCTTCTCCAAGATAACCTTGACATTTTCTGGCCATGTTAATTCAGGCTCTAATAGGCTGGCCTCCCCTTCTTTTCTCCCGCCCCAAAATAATAAACATAAAATCCAGCCAGAAAAAACACACCTACTAAAGTGAAGGTAAATTATTTTGCATGCATCTTTACAGGCAAACACGTATTTAGCTTAAGTTACAGTAGTCAACAGCATTATGACATAGTAATCCCTTATGATTCAATAAAATTGCCTATTCTTATATTATAGCAATAAAAGTATTAAAAATGCTTAATGAAACAGGTAACACTAATTTCATTTTACCAAACATTCCAATGGTCACTCTGGCAGATTAACCAGGAGACAGAACTTTTCTTTAGGTTGTTTCAAAGTATCCAAGCCTACGTATGTCGTGTCAACTATGCTCGAACATATCCTTACATTTAGCAGAAAATCGACGAGACATACTAGAACCCACACTTGTTTCCCAATGACCATCAATTGACATATTTCTTATGACACCATTTCCAATAACCATCGAGATTAAGCAGTCAAACAGAACCAAGACAAGGCAGTAAACAGGACACTGTAAGAGAGCATCTCACCGGCCAAATGCCTTAGCGAAGCTACAGCAGCCTGGTGTTGAGCTTCTCTTCTTGTTCTACCACTCCCTTCACCAACCTTCTCTCCCGCAAACCAAGCCTACAAGAGAAATCGATTTGTAGAGTGTTCTTAAGTATACCTTTTCCTATAAGTAGCGTGTTTTTAAATTATACTTAACTAAGAATGTCACGGCCAAGGGACCTATACACAATGTAGATAATTGAGTTTACAAATCCAATGAGGTGAGAAATGTTGAGAGTGAAAGTAAAAATTCTCAACACTATTCCTAGTGAGGAAGTACCTCAATAGAAAACTGCAGATCCATGCTTAGAAGCAAAGACGGTTTAAACTCCACCTGCAAATTTTTGTTCAAATTAACAGATGAGACTTTAAGGGATCCAAAGACTACAGAAAAGTGCATTCTAACTGAACCTCAACAATAACAAGGCATTTTCTAATTACCTTTGCTCCACACTTCATTGCAATTTCCTGTAAAACAACAGCTGGAGCTTCTCTAGTTGGTATAGGTCGCCCCGATTCAGAGTCAAAATCTCGACCAGTTGTTGATGCGCGACTCAAAGAATTTTCCTCACCTTCAAGTCAATCAGCAATGAGATCATGAGTCTACAAAACAAAACTACTGATTATAAATGATAATAGAATAGTTATCAAGAAAAACCAAAAAAGCAACATGATGAGACATGCACTCAACCGGGCAGGTAGTACGTAAGTAACAGAGATTATATTGAGAACTCCTACATTTCTGTCATATTATACAAAACCAACAACTGAAAATTTTAGGACCATTGGCAAAAGTAATGATCAGTAAAATTATCAGCACGTCATTGACCTAACCAAGGCAGGGGTGTCCTTTTCAACAGGTCCCCACACCACGGCCCCTACCCCGAGCAAGAACAAGGTAATAATGTCCAACAGAACATTCACATCACACAAACAACTTTGACAAAAGTTACAGGCCCCACCAAATTCTATAAGCAATATTATCAACACTAGGAAAACACCACTTTATGTCCAAAATGGTTTTTGTTGAAGGACCCCATGAAACGAGCTGTAACTCACCAGAGATAGAATGATAAGTGGAAAAGTTATGGTTTAGCTTTAGCCTGTCATCTCTACCATATCCCTGAAAGAAAATAAGGTCAAATGCACAACCTTCACAACAAAATTTCACTTAGCAGATTCAAATCATTCAACCGAATCAACTTCCATCTTCACCTCTTTTTGCAATCTTTGACTTTCATGAACAGTTCTTTCAGGAGGAATGGAACTCTCCATATTGGGAAAAAGGGATGGATGATGAGGTCGATGCTTGTCAATATGCATTTCAGAATCTAATGGATATTCTTTCGGAACTGATCTGGTTAGTCGCCTTGGACTCATCTCTTCTTCCACCGGAAACCAGGTTCCATGTGACTGTGCCCTTGGAGCGGATACTTGAATAGGAGGTCTTACAGGAAATGGCGGTTCCCCAGGAGCTTGATCCCTAGTATCTTGCCCGTGTTGCAATATGAGCAGCCGCCTCCTGGTGTCGGGATCTAATTCTGATTCTGGCACCTCACCCTCTTCCCTAGCAGGTGAACTCTGCATGCTCTGCTCTGGAGGACTAACCTGGCCAAATTTTTTAACTAAACCAGTAGCTTCAGGAAACTGTGCACTGGGAAAGGTAGAAGCTGTTGTCTGAGATGTAGACAAAGAAATTGTGCTTGCAGAAGATGCCAGTGCACTCTGAAGAGACGCAAGTATCCTTGGATCCAAATTAGAAATTGCTGAAGAGACAATTGAAGCTGGAATTGCATCCTGCATTAGAACATTGATTTCACTAGGCTGAACTGATAACTCCAAAAGGCAGGTAATCAATTAACACGAATGACAGAAAAAAAAAAAAAATTCCACATTTTGATATGAAATCATTGAAATGATCTGCTCCCACAACCTATCAAAAAGTTGGCTCTCAGCCTGAAAACCATCAAGTAACATTAACGTATGCTTGCATAAGCAGAGCAACACTTTTTTTTTCTCTTTTAATTCATTGGGTCTTGTAACAAGTGCCCCAGACACTTGTTAAGTACACTACTGCAAATAATTCAACTTTCAAGGCATTGGTTATGCATCCATGAGGGCAATTAGTACGATGGAAATTAGAAAATTTCCTTCAGTAGTTGCTTTTCCATTGCCCGTGGGGCACTCGTTAACGAAATCCTTTCTAATGAGCAACAATAAATACTATGCAGCTTTACATGTTGACATCAAGAAAGATATTATGTACCTTTAATCTTCTTTCGACCTCAGCACCTGCCATTCCATCTGAAGAAAGTGGATCTTTGTTTCCATTTGAGGCAGAAGTGTCATCCTGAAACAGTATGGTTCATCTGTGGTGAGAAAATCATGCAGAACGACAGACCTATGCAACCAGTATTTGGCTAGTATTTAGCCTATGACACGACCATCACAACTAACCTCTGAAACTAAATAGTTGCTCACGTCAGGAGGACAAGGGATATCTCTTGTGTCATCTTCATATGCAACTTCTGAAATTCTTTGTAGAAGACCCTCATCAAATTCTCTGTTCCAAACGTTAAATTTAAGCCCAAGTTCTACCGAAGGACATCATAGGATAAGCACATTCATGCATACAGCAGAAAAAATGTCCAAATATTAAATTTAAACTCATGTTATACCAAAGGATATCATAGGATAAGCATATTCATGCATACTTCAGAAAAAAATGTCCGCCTTTTACTGACTTACTTGAAAAAGCCACCTCTAACATTACAAGCAACATTTCTTGCAACACATAATACTGGAACAGCACTGTTTGCCTGTAAAACAGAGAGGGGAAAAAAATTATGAATGCTGGTAAGGCAGGATAAAGAAAACTCTTCAACTTGCAGGGGCAAATATGTCTTAGCCCATCACAACTTCAAGCAGCAGAGAAACTTCATTCTTGTACCTCAGCTTGGGGAGCATAGTACGGGGCAAATGCAGGAACAACATGAACACGAGGTTGGTCTTTCTCATCCCAAACTTTTAAACGGTCATCAATCACCAATGCCATCTTAGGATGGCATATTCCATTTTGAAAGACATCAAACAGTGATTTCCTTGAACCTGTGCACAGCAACAGATGAAGAGATCCCCCCAAAAAAAGGAAAAAAAAAAAAAATCAGTGTCCTCTATGATACAACCACCCAAAGACGCTTAAAGTAAGTCTATCAACAGGAGGCTATTCATATTTTCCAGAAAACTAACAATGAAAGGCCATTCATCAAGTATACAGTTTCATTAGCCAGATGAAGAAAGCGAAAGGAGATCTAACAAACTTAAGTAACTTACCAGACTTAACACACACAATGCGCTCCGGAAATTCTTTTGACTGTATCAAGTTTGACTCTGGATCAAGAAGCCTCCACATTTCCAAAGCATAATCTCTTTCAGCCATAGTGCAAACATAAACCTCAAAGCGCTTGCGCCCTCTAGCAGTTAAGTAACTTCGAAGTTCCTCCCATGCAGGTCTCAACCTCACGAGAACACTTGTATCGCGAATCTGCATGGGTAAAAGAGAAAAAAATTGCATAAGCGATGGTGGTTGGTACATGCTAGCCTTCTCAAAGACACTAAATACTAGCTGCAGCATCGAGTCAATATTGTAGAAAATCTTGATACACATTTTTTTAGAAGAGACCTTGAAAATCCCACATACCAACATTTCAATTGAGCATTTCAGTCGCACAAAACAAAAAAACAGAGACAAACATCGGTGGACAGGCACAAGTACTGCTCAGCATTACATGCATACCAGCGGATTAATGCGGGTCAGAATAATATTTTTCTCTGGCAACCGTATGAGTGGACGAACAAGAGGTTGGCTGTTGTCAGAAAACGCAGGGACATTCTCATACTGAACTTTGATCACTTTCCCATTCTCAACAACCTGATCACTGTCGACATACTGCTTAAGAATCGTCTTATCATCCTGATACCTCTTCACCTCTGCATGCATGCCAGAAATGCGTTGCGGATCTGACTCGGAATTTATTTTGCGTTGGAGAGCATCAATCCTATCCTCAAAGGATCGCATGGTATTGGCAACAATGAGCGTTTCATCGAGATCAAATACGATCCCAAGACACCTTAGGTTCAGCATGACAAGACAAGAACTGTAAAGTCCCGATGAGACACAAAACCCCCAAAAGCATGGATGTTGTCTATCACCATTTCGGGAGTACATGGCAACCAAGTGAAGTTCATCTTCTCCGAGTAGCATCACTGCAGTCTGAAATTGATATTGAAAAAACAAACGTCAATTTTCAAGAAAACTGATATCAAGCACCAAACATGACAGATATCAGGTACTTTAAATAAATTCTCTACAGTGAGCTCTCCTCAGAGCCTTGTATGAGGTGAGATTCGGTTTGCAAGGGTGTCACCTCTTGTTCTTGTGAAAACGATTGTAGAAGTGAGGCAAATTAATGGTAGCAATTCAATGCAATTATGTTTGCAGGTAATTTCTGTACCATACATGCCTGCATGTTCCCGCCAACACGACTCAACATGTTCACGAAAATTCAATGGATTGTCCTCAGAGCTACACCGTGACATTTTATGCTAAAAATCACCTTGTTAATAAGATCAACAACATTAAAATTCTGACATTTCCTCAAATTTTGAAATATCAACTAGCCCAGACACCTATAGTACGTGGTGTAATACTGCAAACGCTGCAATCAATCAACTACTGAAATCTGCTACCATGATTTAAGTACTCAATTGTCATTTATCAACAAAAACAGCAGTTTCCAGACCACATCCATGTCAAACACAGAAATCAATCATTAAAATCAGATGGCATAGTTCTAGCATCATTTAAGTCTCATTACAGCGCTCCAACTTCAGCAAGCTGAGGAACAAGTCTTCAAGTCAATCAAGACAGAGTTCTATAATAGGAACAGGAATGAAGTCCAAGCTTTTGTGTACAATCGTCAATCAAATGAAACCTTGTCCCCAGAAGTTAAGAACAAATCTGCAAAATTTAGAAGCCCATTCATCCTGGGAGTTCCCTGAAACTCTCGAAAACAGATACAAAGGTGCATGTCATATAGTTCGTCCTCAATAATTTGTCCACAGTCCATAGTAAAATTAAAGGGTTCGCCTTGATTACCAATTCATGTGTACTAAGCTCTTAAATCTTTATGGGTATTTCCCATTTCTTGATCTTCTTTCGAATTAATTCTTTCTTTTGTTGAATTATCTGGGTTATGTTCCTGAAGTTCAATGGGTTGTGTGCTGATGGATATATACCTTGCTGTCTCTGGTACAGGAGGAGTGCAAAAGGGAGAGCGGCGAGTCCGGTGACAGGGAGGACTTGGCCTCCATTTTGAAGCAAATCCCACTAGGAGCAATGGTGTGGAGCACCGCGAGCGGGGGGCACCTCTCGCTGGGCGGCGACAGGTGATCGACCGTGACCCTCTCCTTCACCACATTCTCCACCAGTCTCGCCTTCTCCTTCCTACTCTGATAACAACCCTCGTCTTCCCCTCCTCCTCCGTCCCTGTTCGGCTGTTGCAGATAAATCTCCACCTCCCCCACCAGCTCCTCCCCATGGTACACCACCGATTTGTACATGTTCTTCCTCCCCCCGGGGGCTCAATCAAAAATCGGTCAAAACCCCCTCCTCCGTCAGTCCCTCCTCCGTCCGTCCCTTTAATAATAATCAATCAATCATCAAATCGATCAAGATCGAATCGAATCAAATCACGGATGATGATACCCCTTTTTAAAGGCCCTTGCCTGATCTTGAAATTTTTGTCTTTTTAAGTGAGAACGAACCCGGAAACGAAAAAAAAAAGGTCAAACGGAAGACGAGGCCGAAATAAAAATGAAAAATTTAGGTCAGCCCTTTTCTCGCGTGCGTGTTCCCGTTCGAAAATTGCTTAGATCCGCCACCGATTTCGACGACGGCCAGATGTGGGTATATAGAAAAGGGGGGCAAGAACCGACCAAGAAAACGGGGTGGCCGGGGGCAGGGGGCAAAAGCTCCTCCAAACCCTAGTTTTTTTTTAACCAATCGGCGCCGAGAAATCCCCGACCGACCCACCGATCGGCCGCCGGAAAGCGGCGGAGAGGCGGCGGCGACGGCGTTCTGAGTTAGGGTTTGGCGGTGGCGGTGGCGGGGGGTCGATTGGAGGCGAAGATGGAGAAGATGTTGCAGAAGATGGAGATGGGTATGAAAATCTGCACCTCCTTTTTAGAGGAAAAAAGCCGGGGGGAGAGGAGGCGAAAAATTAGAAACCCTAGATCCGGATGGCGAAAGGTCAAAAGCCAGCGCCTCCTCCTGCGCGCGCGTATATGGTGACGATATCGATGATAATACACGCATGAATATAATAATGATGATGATGATGATGGTGATAATTTAAATTTTTAATTCATTATTTGTTTTAATTTTGAATTTAGATTTAAGATAATGTGGAAATTTGATTGATCTAAGCAGTGCCCGTGGTTGCTTGATTAGGGGGCATTGCCCAGTTGCTATAGTCTGCTAGATAATTAAAGAAATAGATTAGGTTTTTTTTTTTTTTTTTTGTAGAGTGGGCCTAAAGGAAAAGCTGATCTGACCATGCCTTCATCCGTCGTTACTCGATTAGGAAATATTACTAAAGAAATGAGAGATTATAGTCATGGTTTTTTGGACATGGGCAGAGTTGTGCGACCTTACTCGATCAGGAAATATTAACGTATTGCTAGATGACCAAGGGTTAATGTTAAAATTTCAAACTAATTCAATCGTGACAAATTTACTCAAAACTGATGAGGATTTCTACGGGGGCTTATCGTGTTAATTGAGTTGGTGTTAGGTGTCACCTAACGGAGGATGAATATGTCAATAGTGTATTAGTTTGGGATTTTTTATAATAAAAAATTAATCTGTGATGTAATCATCACAAGTGTACTGGGTTGAGTATTTTTTATAACCAAAAATTAGTTATGGGTAAATCGTCTCGAGTGTGCCAATTTATTGTTTTATAGTATTAACCCAATAATTAAAATATAGATCAAGAATATAGTGCGATTGCCATAAAATTTAAAAAGGGCTCTCGTAATGTAGCTTGAGGAAGATAGCATAAATAGTCGATGAACTTTGTCTAAACGTGTTATACGGTCTCTTAACTTTTGATTTATTCAATATGATCTCTAACTTTGCCTCGACGTGTAATTTGTGGTCTCTAAAATTTTAATTTGTTCGATATAATCTCTAAATTTTTATACACATTCAATTCGGTCCCTAGACTAAATAATCAATAAACTAGATTAAACATAGCGATACAATAATTTAGAGACAAGATTGAACATTTATAAAATTAAAAAAAAAATCAAGGACTTAAAAGTGAATTAAAAGTTATAGATATCATATTACACATTAAAATAAAGTTCAATAATCACTTTGAAAAAATTTAAAATCTAGTAAATTAAATTGCACGTTTTGGCAAAATTCAATGACCATTTATATAATTATTCCAAAAAAAAGGTCAATTTTACCACATTCATTGTTATTTGATTCTAGAATACTACTAAACAATCAAAAAGTTAATTCGTGAAAATGATTTTATTAATACAATAGAGTCATGCATTTTTCCTCGATCACGAAAAATTACCATATTACTGAATAATCGAAAAACCAATTTAATGATGCATTGCATTGCTCTTGAATCTAAAATGGGTTTCGTAAAGTGGTCAAAATAAAATATTACTTGATTAGGGTATATTTCTAAGTAATGAAAAAAAAAATCTCGAAATTTTGATTTTTGATGAGTAAGAGCAGAGTGGTGATTGGCTGATCGTAAAAAATCTATGCTTTTTGCACACCCATGACGCGTTTGAGCAAAAGTCGGAGACTCGATTGAGTGTTGGGGAAGAATGCCACGTGGCACGAGTATTTTCCCTTGACACGTGTCGGACTTTTGTCCCCCTCCACCCCCTTTTTTTTTTTTTTTTTTGGGTTAGTAAACCAGAATAATTAAGAATTGGTTTGGTTAAAAAGCAATGGGAACGCAAGGATTCAAATTAGATTTTGTCGAAATCTCTAAGTAAGGAACAAGAGATTTGATCAAAATTAGATTTTATCCACCAACTAGGGCCCGACGATCCTCGTTGACCCTTGGCCATCAATCATCCTTCTCGACAATGGTGGGGCGGCGACGGCAATTTGTCTTGCTTTTTCTTCTTCTTCTTCTTCTTCTTTAAGTTAAAATTATATTAAAAATCATATTTAAATCAAAATGGTGTCATTTTAACATCGTCCTTCATGTTTTAAACATGTAGGAGAGAGAAAATAATAAGAAAAACGAATTAGCATTTTTATTAGCCAACTTAGATCAGGTTAACATAATGATTTAATTGCACAATTTTAACAAATTGTAGGATTTGATTACACTTTTTTGTAAATTTTATGATGTGATTACAAGTTTTAGGACTTTTGGTATATTTATCCCAAAAATGAATAAGGCAGCTTGATGACCTCACCGTTACTCAATTAGGGAATATTACTAAGAAATTGAAGAATTAAAAGTGATTTTATGAATACAAGTAGAGTCATCCATCGTTATTCGATTAGGAAATATTACTTGATTACTAAATAAAAAAGAGATAAATTAAGAATAAGATGCGATTTCTATTGGATCTAAAAAGGGTTTCATAAAGTGGTCAAAAGGACAAAACAAAAAAAGAGTTAATGTTACACCGCCTTTTGTTACTTAATTACGAAATACTACTAAATAGTCAAAACTTTAACCTCGAAAATGATTTTGTGGATGCAACTAGAGTTGTGCATCCTTACCCGATCATGGAATAATACCGTATTAGCAAAAAATTAAAAAATAAATCGAGTATATAGCACGATTGCTGTTGAATCTAAAATGGGTTCGTTAAGGTTGCATAAAGGAAATATCAACTTTTTTGAGTCAAAAAAGGAAATATTATTTGATTAGGAAAATATTTCTTAGTAATTAAAAAAATAAATCCTAAAAGTTGATCTTCATGGATACGAGTAGAGCGGGGATTGGCTGATGGCGATTGGCCGCGACGCGTTTGAGCAAAAGGCCGAGATTTCATTGAGTGGTAGGGACGAGTGCCACGTGGCACGAGTATTTGCCCCTGAGACGTGTCGAATTTTTTTTTTGTCCTCCCAATTTGGGGTTAGATTTAGCCAGAATAATTAATGGGGGAACACAAAAATTGAAAATTAGATTTTATTTAAAAAATTACCATATCAAAACATCAAATAATCCATAAACATAAACATGTGGAGTTCTTTTTTTTTTCTTTATAATTGGATTTGAACCAATGTAAAATTAGTTCTGTATCGAGATGAAAATTTCATAATTTCCTGAAAATGAATTAATTATGAGATGTTATTACTCTTCTTGCATCAAATTATAACCTACTTCGACTTGGTGATATTATTCTCTTGTTATGAATTTGCACGATACCAAGTTCAAAATATACATCTCGTCATTTGCGTGTCATACTTAATTTGTGTGGTGCTCATGAGATAAAAAAAGCAGAAAATAAAAATGATTTTTATAAATTGGTTTGTCCCATTCATTTGAAGATAAGTAATAAAATAAAAGAGTTTTCGTATAAGCTTAAAAAAGCTGCGCAATAGAGTTTCATCTATTCTCTAGAAACTTTACAACGTGTTTAATGAAAAATGAGCGTATTGTCCTAGTATCATATAGTAAGCTTAAATAATCTGCACTCCAGACGAGAAAACAAAATAAATAATAGAAAATAACTTTATGAAAAGGGAAGATCATATTAGTGGTCCCAAAACATTTAATTTGTCAATATAATACTGAACTTTTGTTATATACGTAATATCATCATTGAACTTTTAATATATTTGAGTGAACCCTAAATTTTGGTCTAATGTTCATTTTCCTATAATTTAGGAATCACATTGAGTAAATTAAAATTCTAAAGATAATATGGTATATTGGGTTAAAATTCATAAACCACGTTACTTTAATTAAAAGGTCATCGACAATATTACACAACATATCAAAATTCGCGGGCATTTGTGCTATTGTTGCCTCATGAAAACATTTAAAAGCCTTTTTATATGTGCCAAAAAAAATTATTTCTCCTATTTTGAGATTGTTTAAAGATTATTTATTTTACGACAGCGAGTAAAAGATGTGCATAAGTAAAAAAGGTACACGAAAATTGGCCCAAACGTCACTTGACCACTAAAGAAGGCATGCATAATTAGAAGAGGTAAAAACCACTTATTATGCCCGAATCAAATTTAATCACTAGAGGAAATTACATGAAAGATCCATGTGGTATTTTTATTTTGTTGGACTGTTCTTCATATTTTACCTTGTGACAAATTTGATCCCTACACCAATCTCCTATTGCAATTTCAGAACGAAGTCTATACTTTCCATCCATATGTCAACATAAATCGCTAACGAGCGCCCCCGCCTAAGATAAAGGCATGGAGAAAAAATAAACAAAAGATGAGAAGTTACAAAAATGGTCCCTACACTAATACCGTGTTCGATTTTGGTTCTCGTACTCTATTATGCAACCGATTTGGTCCCCAAAAATTAATTTTAATCTCGATTTCAAGGTAAATTTCGTGTATCACCTAAAATGAGGACAAGAATTGTTGAGTGAAGTGTGGGGAAAGGAATGGAAACATGATGTCCTGAGCAAGGAACTGTACCCGATTTGATCCGGTCAAAACATTATCGAAAGCTAACCTTTACCTTTTTGTCCGGTCGCGTGACTTTGTTGCCTCCTCTTTTGGGCTTTGTAATTATTCTCGTAAACAACAGATGTTGATATAAATAATTGCATATAATTGTGCCCTAATTATTTTGGCCTAATCTCTAATTTGAATTCAGCTTCAATTATGATTCGATTTTTTTATCGATTTTTTTTTAACTTTAGAGGTAAAATCCAAATTTGTCCCAATTTTCTTTGTCTGAAAAACTCCAAACTTTAGCTTCAATCCAAAATCTACCTTGAATCTTTTTTGTTTACAAGAAAACCACCAACTTTAACTTTCATCAAACATTCATCTAAAAATCGTCATTAGTCATCCTTAATTTTTCTAATTTCCATATCAAATAATAGTTTCACTTTTTTAGATATTTTTTCACTTTTCAAGAAATTATACCAGCTAATTCAAAATTCATCTCAGTGGATTTGGAATATAATCCACAACTACAATTAGGGGTGAGTATGGTTCAGATGGGTGGTTCTTACCCTGAAATTAGGAACCGCCACTAAGGACCGGTTTGAAAAATTGAAACCGATAATTACTAATTAGTTTCATAGATCCATTCAACAATTAGACTGTTGATCTAGTTCAATTCTCGGGTAGGTCCATGGAACCGATCCCACCAAGTTTCACGTACTTAATGCAATGTTCTCCAATAAAGCCAACGTAAAGCAAAAGACAAAGAACTCCCACATTCTTAATTACAAGATCAGTAAAAAGATTTGCCTCCTATTTAATGTTTAGAGTCGATGCCGCAAGTCGATGGATGTTGAGTTTGAAAATCGATGACATAAGTGAGAGACAAAAAAATGACTTAGATGAGGTAAGATTGAGACAAGACAAACACTTAGCTAATGAGGGTTGAGGTTTAGATTAGAGATTTTAGGGTTTTCATTTTTCTTAAAATTTTTTTTTTTGTTTTAAATTTGAGTGGATGGTTCTACACTTGGAATTGGAAATTGGCCTTATACCTATTGGTTCCAATAAATTATAATTGGGAATAAGACCGGTTCCTTTTAGAATGGTTGGTTCCGGGCAGTTCTCGATTTTTTTGCACACCTTAGCTACTACTACACTCCCCAAAATACCCATTCAATCTTTAAATTTTGAAATTGATTATATTCAAGAGTGCTTTTAAGGTAGTTATTAAACATCTAAATAAAGAAAAAAACTGTCATTTTCAAAACACCATCTCTTTCTTATTATACGATCCAAAAAAAGTCCATCGAGTCGCAACCACTCGTCCTTCCATGTGGCAATGTCGTCCATGTGCAAAATCCTCAATTGCTTCTTGACAAGTTTCGAGGCTTTTATTTTTATTTTTTTATGACCCAAAAAATCGCATCGTATCAATGTCAGCAGGAGCCGACAGCCCGTAGGGGTAATAGGGGAGTAAGCGCAGGATGACGTTAGCGGATGACTCACTATCCCGATGTCACTTAAAAATTAAAATCCCGTGCAGTCAGCGGGATTCGAATTCCTTTCATCATTTTCGAGGCTCCAAACAAAATGTCGAAATCCTCCCTTTAATCGAACATGCCGAAGTCCGAAGAAAATCGTTAATTTATCATCTCCCGACTATTTTGAAAAATAAAATCTTGATTTTTGGAAACATAGATTTTCAAAATCAACATAAACACGATTCGCATGAAATACAAGGGTTGGATTTATTTCAATTTTTGCCAAAAATATATGTGCGTAACTGTGTATATATACATGCGTACATGGACCTCAGTAGGTCCTTAAAAGGCTTACGGAGGAAACATGCGGGAGAATCGCCTTGGGGTGGGAGACCTTCTCTGTCCTCAATTCTCTCTCTGTCGAAAAGACAAAGATAAACAAGAGTTTACAACCGCTTGCGGTGGCTTAGTTGGATAAGTCTTGTGATCGTTTATGCAGGAGGAAAGATAAAGATCCCGCGCTGCACGGGATCTTACCACCGCCTGACGTCGGGTGATAAGTCTTTGATCATCCCCACCAGGAGGTTTAGTTCATTATTCGGGTTTGTCGGGATCTTAAGTGCGATGTCGGGATGGCGGGTTCTTTGGGACATAAAAAAAAAAAAAAACGTCGGGTTTCATTACCTTAGGCGCATCATTTATCTATGTTGGTACGGTGTGCGGGTTCTGCGGGACATCAAAAAAAAAAAAAAAAAAAGAGTTCTTCGTGGTGGTGAAAGTATAAACACCACGTTACAATTTCGATTATTTTAGCTAGTAGTCTTCCGTGTCTAAAGTGAGTGAAGATGAATTAAATATCCACAGGTGAGTTAACATGTCTTACGGCACTGTTCTTGACTACAGATTGACTCAGTTCCCCCGGTTGAGGACAGTACCGTAAGGGTTGTCCTCAACCGAAAATATATGTGCGTATATATACAATAAACACGCACACACATTTGGCTCAATATTTGGATAATTTTCATTTTTCGTCCCCCCCAAAATATAATAACTTAACCGTTGAACTCCCGCCATTTTCAGCTCACTCTTCCTTCTTCCCCCTCTCTATTCTCCATTTCTGCAAATTCTTCTGCTCAAAACCTCTCAAATTCCCCCTTCTCCATCCATGAATTGCACCAATTGCGCATTCCGAACTGCACCCTTTGCCCCTCTCCCGCAAACCCCCCTCCTCAACCGCTCGCCGGCCGGGAGCTTGCGGCCCAACTGCCGAAACCCTAGGCCCCTCGTCTTGCCGAAAAGGAGCTCGCTTTCGTCCGGAAGGCGGAGTCTCCGGGCGAGGTCGTCAGCCGAAGATGGCGGTGGCGGCGGCAGCGGCGGGGGAGTCGAGAGATGGGTGGAGCGGCTGCCGAGGGACGTGGTTGGGGCCGATAAGGTGCTGCGGTTGATCGCCAATGCCACCGCCAGCCCCATCAGCCAGTTCGTGGCGGCGCCCACCACGTTCTTGCATTCGGTGGATCCCAGGATCAAATTGGTGAGGCGACTTTCCATGCCGTGAACTGACGTGGTTGCAATAGATTTTCGCCGGTGCCGAATTTTCTCGTGTTTCGACTTCGTGCCGTGCAGGGACTCATTGGTTGTTCATCGGCATGATCTCTTACATGATTGTTTGATATGGTGCTGAGTTCTATGTGTTTATATATCCGTCAATCTATCAATTCAGTCCGAATTTCTGGGAATGATAGAGTAGTATAAGGCAGTGTAACTTCTTGGTTTTCCCTTGGCTTGCAAACACTCTGGAAAGAGAAGGGGAACTTCCAAGTGTTGATTTGCATTGAGTTTTTGGCAATGGGGATCTGCACATGTCTTTTGGGCCATGTCAACTAGAGTAAATCCATACACTAAGTCTGCTGTTTCCCCTGTTTTTAAGTTCTGTAGCCACGGCTTGGAGGGGCACTGCTTGTCATTTCTCTGGTCTTATGTGAATTGACTGCTTTTAGTCATGATCCTTGACATTGTAGAAGTGTTTTAGCTTTTGACCAGCTGCTTCCTTACCATCAAGTGATTTCTGGCAGTTGCTATCTCCAGCTGCTCTGCACTGCCATTCATTCTAGTAAGCAGAACTAAGCTCTGAAGATTGTGGCATTGGAGTCACAGTATTTATCAAGACTTTTTTCTTCTCCACCAAACGCACCAAAGATTCAAAAGCTGTTTGCGTGACTTCTTTTGATTATTAAAAAGACTTGTGACAAATCCTTCTTTTAATTCAAAATATTTTATGTTAAGTGAGCTCTTTTTCATATGCAAGATCGATGCTCAGGTGCCCTTTTCCACTTGCTCCTATGATGTATACTCTAATACAACAGATGGCTGCCTCTACAAATAGTTTAAGCAATTACTTCACCCTCCACAAGAGCTAGACAGGTTATTAATTTGTCAATTGTCTTTGGTTTGCAGGTTTGGCTTCTGGTTCTTGTTGTTTTACCAGCCAGGTCCCACATAATAATGCGTTTTGGGCTAGTGTTGTACCTGGCCTTTCTTTCTGTGTGGATTCTACCAAGACATACATGGATGGTGAGTGATCTGTTAACTCGTTGACACAGTCACATATCCTTTTAAGATTCGTTTAATGAGCTTCCCTGGATACCTTTAGTTCATACAGATCATTGTTTGTGTTTTTCATAGAAAGATAACTGCAGCATCTAAGGAGCACGCAGTAGAATTTGGGACTCTGTCTGGTTTTCCATAATTCTATTCCTTTTGTAAAATCAAGTCATATCTGGCATTAAGATGAATTGTCTTCTCTGCTTATGGCTTGTGGTCTTCAGAATGGAGACATGGTGTTGGGGGGAAAGAGTCATGCCTCTGTTCAGTTACGGTTGTTCGTTATATTTATGTTTGTCTCTTTGTTGAACTGGCTATTCCATGCCCTTTGTGGCCTCATTCCATTTGAGAATCGTTTATCAAGGGACAATGACATAAAGGCATCAGCTGAACGGTCTAATATGATTTAACTCTGAACAGTTGAAAACATATCCTACTGGACATTCTCTTTATTCTTTGATATACAGCATGTAAGAATGACCGGATTTTATCTATCCTTTTCCCCCCTGGTGGAATTTCCTGTTTACTTGTTTGGCTATTCCAGGATCAACTGGGAAGAGTAACGTTGCTCTCTGGCATTCTTTTTATAATGTTGGGATTCGGATCAGATGGTGTGCCTCCATTAGTCCAGTCAAGAACCCCACCCCCCGCGATGGTTGGATTGCCCAATGTTCCTCCATCTTTTGAAGGTTATTCATACTTAATTATGAAGCTGGGACCACTACGATTTACAAGGAAGGGCTTGTCAGTGGCTAGCACAGCTGCCTGTTTAACATTCACTGTGAGTTGCTTATAATTATCCTTATTTAGTTGCACTTTACATTGAATTCAGTAACAAGTAGTTCACAGTGAATTCAGTAATGTGGAGTTAGATACTTTAGCCAATGTACTTGTCTTCATTCTTTATTTTAGATTGATGTGGAATGGTACTCCTAAGAAGCATTTCTTCGAAGATAAGTGATTAAATTTTTTTCTTGCAACGGTATGTTCATTTTATAGAACTTTCATGTTCTCAAGTTCTATCAATTGCATATATAGACTGAAAAAAAGATTATCCTGAGGAGAGATCATTCTTCCTTTTGAAGATTTTCCAAGGTGCGAGCCTTTGCCTAACAACTACAACACCAGAACAACTAGCATCTGCTTTGAAGTGGTATATGCTCCCATTTAGTTATGTTGGTGCGCCAGTTGCTGAAATTATCCTCACCCTCTTGCTCTCATTAAGGTTCATTAATCTTGTATTTGATGAGGTAAGACTATAATTGGTCGGATGAGTTCCTTCAGTATCAATCTATTAGGTTTACCGCTTTTCTCATATGTTTGAAATGTCCACTTCATATGGCAGGTCCGTAATGTGGCACTTGGAATAGTATCTCGTAGAATAAGTTGGCAAAAGTTGACCATGATGGAGACAATTGATGGTAACGACTATATCTCTGGCATTCATTATTGGCTTTTAGTCATCTTTTAGTTGGCTTCAAGAAGTTGGAAACTGGAACTTTTTAGTCAGATCACTGGTTACATTTTAATCCTCTTTTATACAGGTGACAAAGTATCTTGGGTTCAATATCTTTTAGTCACAGTGATGTAGATCCACTGATGTTTTGCTCCCGTGCGTCTTATATCCTCCTTTTCGTCAGTTAATTTATATGGCTTTGTGGGAGGAGGGCAGAAAAGAAAAAAACCTGTCTTCTTTACCCTGCTCTCTCTCTCTCTCTCTCGATCACATGCTTGCATGCAGAAATGCTTAATGAAGCACCAACTCATGCAAAGTATGACCTACTACTCTGCAGATAGAAGTATAATACTATTGCTAACAATCTATCAGAACATACTTTGTCTCAATTGGTGGGAACTCTCAATCAATATCATTGTGATATTCATTTAGTAGTTATACTAATCTGTTCTCACAGGAGTCTGCCCCTATTGCCAGGACTATAAATTTATATTTATTTGCTGTCTCAGTAGTCACTACACTTTCATCTTGTTCTTTGAACATTTTGTATACTGTATAGCCAAACTTATTTAGCTCACCTCTCTCGTTTTTTCCATTGCCTATTCATATTCCTTCACTCAAATTTATTGATTTTATGTAAAACTGCATACAAAGGGTCATGACGTTGAAAATAAAATATAATGAAGAGTGTGGGTACATTATGATTCCTTACTAATAAATATTTTTTGTTGTTTTAACACTATTCAACTTTTATAGTTACTCTACTAATTATATTGTATTGGTTTTTACTATGCAGTGTTCATTTCCTACATCGTCGGATCTTCAAAAATATATTTACCCATGCCGAGCAGATCTCACAGGTTTATATATCGTTCTGGTTTAGAATTATAGTTCCTCCTTCAAATGCATGTAGCGAAATGTTGCGTCTTTTTTAGATCCACCAATTGCCAACTGAGAAACTGTCTAACCCTTTTCTGATGACCAGAAGATTTTCTTGTTGCTTGCATTGTCAAAAGTTTCATGCAATGATTTCATATCTCAATCTTACGCTACAATAGCCAACTTCAGAGAAAATGGAAAATACCAATTTGGAGAACAAATAAAGAAATATGTTTGTAGCTAACGATGCTAAAGCATAGACCTAAGTTGAATTTAGGAAATTGTTCATAGGACAATGCTGGCATGATAGTTTTACTCTGTTATCTGTTGATTTATAGACTTTTATAGACACTTGTCACCTTAGCTTGGCACCATCTGCAAAACCCGAGTCAAAGATACGGACTTCGTGAAATCAAGTATTTCACTTTTAGAATTATCTAGGCACATTTGATCGGGTTACTGAATGTCCTTAATCTATCTGAGATTGCAAAGCTAGTTCTACTTGATTTTGATGTAATATGATCACATAATACAGTCTAGGCACTTTGTTAGATTCTCAGTTTCAGCTGAAATTTAGTGTGATCTATCTGCAATTTTTCGCTCATTAGCACAACAGTTATATCTAGCAATGTGCCACTTCAGAATATGCATTATTTGCTTTGGAACGAAAAAGTAATCACCTATTTACTCCTCTTAGGGTGATGGTATGTCCCAATTCTTTGCATGATTTTAAGTGAACTTTAAGATCCTTTCTTGAAAGTTTTGCTCCAAAGTGAGTGAAACTGTTGCAGAGACGATTTGATTGTGCATGACCTTGATTTGAGGGTGCGCGCGTGTGGAGGGGCGGGGGAGAGTTTTTGTACAGCTCTGCCTCGAGGCTGTCAGATTGGAGTGGCAATGCATCTAATTTATCCTTATTGACTGTGAACTGAGATTGAATATCACATTGGAACCCTCAATGAGGAAGTGTTGATCAACCTGTATGTGAAATTTGAGATGAAAATGTAGAAGTAGGGACTTCAATTCTTGGTTTGATGTCTAACTTATGTAGTTTTGAGTCTAATAGTTCAGGTATAAATCAGAATAACTGATTTTTCGTTTCGCTTTGACTGTTAGAGTAAGCAACCGTCCCCTTCTGAGTCGTACTCCAACACCTTGCATTTATCTGTTGGCTCTCTAGTGTTTATTTAAAGCCCAGTTGGATATCACTTCGAGAATTCGAAAAACCAAAGCTAATGTAGTTTCAATTTTTAGGCCAGTAGTGCCCATTTACAATGCTTAGCTTTAAAAGCAGTTCCCCACCTGTGCTTTGTTGTCTTTTGATTCTTCAAATTAATGGTTTTAACAGGCGATGATTATAAGAGGCTTCAGAGGTGACAGCAACAAGCACAAGATTTATTTCCGATCGACCTCATCGAATGGCATGGCAGATACCGTTTCCTTATTGTGCCTGATGGGCATTGTAGGTGCAGCAATTCTGTCTGATTACTTGATCGTTTGATGCTTAAATCAATATATCATTATTCTGTGTTTAAGTATAGCAGTGTTCCTGGGTTTTCCAAATCATATCTGTGTATAAGTAGGACTTTTACCCGACATGGATGGCATCATAGGTGCAGCAACAAATCGACCCTTGTTTTCTCTGTATTGGGAACTTGCTCTGCATTGATCAGGTTCTTAGCGTAGCTCTATCTAGCGTGATGAGTCGCTTGGTGACGGTTCTCTACCAGAGCAATCGTCCGCTATACTTCGTCACGGGGCAAAGGAAAGGGGGAAAAAGCTAGAAATGCCTGGGATTGAGAATGAGAATCCATTCTTCATGAGAAGATTGGTGAACTGAACAATAAATGCAGTACAACATGCTTTTACTCCATTAACAAGGAAATAGAAGGGAAAGAGAGTATATCACGCTACAGATTATGCCCTGTGAGTGGCCAAATTGGTGTTTGTTACTTAGGTTGCGCATGATAAAATTTCTATTTTTTGATTCTCTTTTATTCCCTAATTAGAACGGGTTTGGAGCAGAAATTCGTTTAGTAACGATTTGATTTCTCTATTTCTGAAACAGATTTCTATTCTAGAAATAGATTTGAAGAAGAAATCAGAAGCTAAAATTTTTAGCTTTTCAGTTTCTGAAATAGAAATTGAGAAATCAATTTCTGTTTTAGAAATTTTGCCTTGCGCACCCTTAATATTCGATGCTAGGGAATTCGTGTATTGAAGATGGAAATGGTTTGGCGAAATCATTAAACTGTATTTAGGTATGCAAATTTAAGACCTAACCAAAGCTTGAAGCCGCTCCCTGAAGCAGAGCAGCCGCCGCCGTTAGAAACAGGACATTGCAGTTCGCGGACTAGTCAGAGCTCTCCTCTGTGTCATCGAAACACAGCTGATTCCTAGAGATAGATTGTCATAGAAGTCTGCTTATTCAGAGTGAAGCAGGTAAAGTAGCATGCTTTGAGACAGAGCTTGTAGGCTAGAAGCACACGCATGGCAGGCAACCAGAGGTGGCTCGATGATCGGCAAGGTGGCGGATCTGGGACAACGTGAGCTTCGGTCGGACTTGAGCTTGGGTGCGACCATCACGATCGCACGGTGACATTGCCATGCTTAGCTGAAGCCTCTGCCATTGCCGCTGCATCGCACGAACATTCACTCAGTCGTCGTGTTGCGTTGAGGCTGCTGGAGAAGAATACCCTCGTCGGAAACACCATCTTTGTAGTCATTGAACACGGCCATTGCCACAGCAGCCACTGGAGACCTGCTGCAGCCTCTCTATTCACCGTCGCAACCACCATGAACCTAGGTCACACCCCCATGATTCGAGGTCGCGACGACCTGGCTGGACCGTCGCCGGTGGCCGGGCCAGTGCCGCCAAGTCACCATACCACCCTTTCCCCTCCGTTCTATCAGATGCGCGCACAGTCTCTCTATCTGTCCTAGAGTTTTAGGCATTATTTCCCCTGTTTTGTGTACTTAATCCGTATGGCATGGTTTGAAACAAAATCGGCGTTCATTCAATAGTCCAGTCAGCGTTCACGTGACAACCTAGAATGGCGATCCACATCTTCATTACGTAAATAAAGATTTTATAAGTTCAAAAATTTATTCGGAGAAAGAAAAACCATTGTTTTCTGACATTGAATATTATATTTAAGGAAAATGACACGGTTCCCAAATATTACTTTAAATGCACAACGTGATTTCTAAACTTTTAAATTATTCAATGTGGTTCTTAACGTGGTTCCCGAACCTTTAATTTGTTCAATGTGAATATTGAATCTCTGGTACTTATTTAATTTAATCTCTAAATTGAAGAGTCTATGAACTATACCTAATACATGGAAATAATAATTCTAAAAAAATATATATCCAAAGATCGCGAACTAAATCTAACAAATTAAAAATATATGGCCCACATTTTATATTGAATTAAATATAACGATCATGATTAATAAATCAAAACTTCCGGACCACGTGCTATGCGAGTCATAAGATGCAATTATCCCAGTTCCTTAAAGTTCACGAAACGCATGCACCTGCACCTGCACCTGCCTCCCTCCTCCGCATCCCAGCGGTACGATACGACGGCGCACGGAAGCCCACGAACCGAACCGCCGAGAGAAAAAAAGAAAAAAAAAAAACCGGTCCGCGAGAAAAAATATTCGAAAAATGCCAAACCCAAGGGGCCGGCAAATCCTCCTCCTCCTCCTCCGTCTTCTTGTTCAGCTGGAATTCAAGAGCCTCGAAGCCTCTCTCCGTTCCTCCTCTCCAATCCCTGTCGCGCTACCTGAACGACCCACCAACCACGATTCAAAGTCCTCCTCCTTTGTCGCCGGTGCCGTACAGGTATAAATAATTATGTCCCGAAAACTAATTTTTGTGTTTTTAATCGATAAAAAAGGAAACAACGCGTTTGGAGTGCGTTTCTGTTCCTTTTGTTCTTTTGTTCGAACAAAAAAAGCAAAAAAAGCGAAAACACAAATTTTGTGTTTTCTTGTTTTTGGAACACAAATCGAAACACTTTTTTTTTTCTTTTTTCTCTTATTTTTTGTTCTTCTTTCTTTTGGCCGGTCGCCGGCCTCGGCCATGGCCGGCGGCCGCCGACGAGGCCGGCGGCCTCGCCCGGCCACGGCGAGGCTCGCCGGCCCGGCGAGGCCGACGCTCGCGATCCGGCGAGGCCGACGCTCGCCGTAGGCGGGCGGTCGGCCTCGCCATGGCGGGCGAGCTCGAGCTCGCCCGGATCCGGCGAGGCCGACCTCGCCCGGCGGCCGGCGAGCCTCGGCCTAGCCGAGAGCCCGCCGCGACGCCGACTGGCGGTGGCTCGGCTAGGCCGAGGCTCGCCGGCCGGCGGGCGAGGTCGGCCTCGCCATGGGCAAGCGAGCTCGAGCTCGCCCGGCCATGGCGAGGCCGACCTCGCGCCGGCCCGGGCGAGCTCGATCTCGCCCGGATCCGGCCTCCCGAGCTCGCCCGGCCGGCGAGGCCGAGCTCGCCCGGCGGCCGGCGAGCCTCGGCCTCGCGGGCGGTGGCCGCGAGGCCGCGCGCCTCGCCGCCCGCCGGGCGAGCTCGGCCCTCGCCGGCCGGTCGCCGGCCAAGGCCTTGGCCGGCGGACCGGCCAAAGAAGAAAAAAAAAATGAAAAAGAAAAAAAGAAAAAAAGGAAAAATAAGAAAAAAATAGAAAAAATAAAAGAAATAAAAAAATTATCCAAATTTACCAAACATGTTTGTTTATTTTTATTAGAACAAGTTTACCAAACGCGTATTTTTGTTCAAAAATTGTTTTAACAGGAAATACTTTTTTCTATTTCGTTCGCAACAATTTTTAAAAAAACACAACCAAACGCGCCCTAATTTTTGATCGATAAAAAACTCAAATTAGTACATATGTAATAAATTTATCATCAATTATAGTCAAATTATTTAGTTGAATGATATGTGATAGTTGACGGATATACCAATTTGAGATTTTATCTGCCATTTGTAACAAGGGTATTAGTTTGTGATTTTTTGTAACAATAATATAATTCAACGAAAATCAATGAAGAATAAATATGTTATAAATATACCAATTTGATATTTTTAATAGTAAAAAAAATAAATTTGGGATAAAATTGTTATAATGTGCCGATCTATAGTTTTTCACAGTATTAATTTTTGTGTTTTTTTTTGGTAAGATTAATATTTTGGGTTAATATCTTGAAAAACCCAAAATTAATATACTTGTGACAAATTTACTTTAAATTATTTTTTTGACCACAAAAAATCTAAAACTGGTATACCTTTGACAAATTTACCAAAAACTGATATATTTGTGATAAATTTATTCTCTATTAGTTTTCGTTAAATTTTATTGTCAAATTACTAAGTTGAATGACACGTGATAGTTAATTGATATACTAGTTTGGATTTTACTATCCGTTTATTATAGTTATATAATTTCTGTGATTTTTTGTAATATTTATTCTAATTTAACGGAGGGTATATTTATCACTAATATATCAATTTAGGGTTTTTTTGAGTTAAATAAATTAATTAGGATAAATTTATGACAAATGTATCAGTTTGTGATTTTTTTATGATCAGTTCGGGTAAATTTATCGTGAATTTATCATAAATATATCAAATTAAGATTTTCTTATAATTAAAAAATTAATTTAAAACAAATTTATCACCCCCATCACGTTTCCTTAAAGTTCACGTAACGCCAGCGGCTTCCTCTCTCCTCAACGGCTCAAGCGAAACGACACGACGGGGCACGGAATTCCACGAACCGAACCGGCCAGAGAGCGGAAAAAACCGGTCTCCCGAGACCAAAATTTTCAAAAAAAAAAAAAAAAAAGATCGGCAAATCCAACCACTCGTCCCGGACGACCGTCTTCCTCCTTCAATCTCGAATTCAAGAACCCTCAAATCCCTCTCTTTCTCTCTCTATCTCTACACCGCTCAAGATTCAAATTCCTCCTCCTCCTCCTCCTCCTCCTCCTCCGCCGCCGCGTGCCGAATCGAATCGAATCGGGCCGGGGTTGTTGCCGAGAAGGGCGGCGGGCGGCGGCTGCGGGCGGCGGCGTAGCGACGGCGACACCACTGGCTCCCCGATGATCGTGCGGACCTACGGACGCAGGAACCGCGGCATTCCCCGGGGGTACCCCGACTCGATGGACGACGACTCGATCTTGGACGACCCCTACAGAGACTCCCTCTCCTCTCACCACGACGCCTCGGCCCCGCAAGACTTCTACGCCTTCTCCTCCTCCCAGGACTCCACCACCCCCGCCGGCCCCCACCACCACCACCACCTGCCCTTCTTCGACTCCGACCCCTTCGCTCCTCCGGCGGCGGCGGAGGAGGATTACGGGGGGTACGGCGGCGGCGGCGGGGGAGGGGTGGGAGGGGCGGCGAGGAAGTCGAAGAAGGCGAGGAACGGGGAGGGGGCGGCAGGAGGGGGAAGGGGTACGGTGGGGAGGAGCGGCGGCGCGAGGGGCCGAGGACGACGTCGACGCTGATGGAGACGCAGGAGTTCGGGGAGATGATGGAGCACGTGGACGAGGTGAATTTCGCCCTAGATGGGCTGAGGAAGGGGCAGCCCTTGAGGATCCGGCGGGCGAGTTTGCTCTCCTTGTTGGGGATTTGCGGCACCGCCCAGCAGCGCCGGCTCTTGAGGACTCAGGGGTACGTCTGTTGTCGAGCTAAAAATGTTTCCTTTTTTTCTTTTTCTTTTTTTGGGATGCGTTGTGTGCTTTTTGAGGGGGGCGCGGCTAATTGGGGGTGTTGGAACTGTCGTGTTTTGTCGAGACGAGGCGATCCGGTGATTTGAGTTTGGGGAAGGTGTTAGAGGGATTGATGTCTTCTTGGTGGGTTGGGCTTGAGTTTTGATAAAGTAGGAAGCTTTTGGTGATATTGATATTTTGATTCCCGAGTCTGTTTAATTTAGATTCCAGTTTCTAGTCCTGCAAGCTTTCGGTTTCTGAGAAACGCCTCACGATTTCATCATAGTAGGTGTGTAGTATTAAGATGCGAGGAAATCTCCAGAAGTTACATCTTTGTGGCCAGTGAGCTTTTGAGCTGAGTTTTCCAAGTATCCTGTTTTCTTTCTTGGAAAGTTCAAAAATTCATCGATCTTCTCATTGTAGCTTCAAAGCCGTAGGTGGTGATATAAGCGGAAAGCCAAAATTAAAAAGTAGCCAATATATGGTTTGAACATTGCATTGCTGTAGGAGCAATGCACGAGAGGTTTTTGTTGGTTTTTGGAAGCGTCCAGCATTTAGGATTCCTGATTCAACTTTGGATTTGTTCACTACATGTTATGCATGACATAACATGAAAAACCTAAGGTATAGCTTCCATCAACTTCTGAAAGTGTATATTTTTCCCTTCTTGGTTCTGCAGTAGAGAAGCAGCCGAATGCCTCACTGCCTGAGCAATTTTTTCTTCAGTGTCCCCTGGCTGCTGTTGAAACTGCTATGATGAACCAAACTTTAGATCCTGGTGTATCGAAGTGCTTTAGAACTTTTCTCTTAGAAAGAAGTCATGGAGCATTAGTTAGCCAAAGGATTAGTAGTCTGCATCACTTTCAGAGACAATTGCGACAATTTTGTTAGGAAAAAAGGAGGTTGTTCTTCATGTTCTTAAGAGAATGAATGAAGCATTTAATCCAGATAGGGAGGAGCTGGATAATTGGTGTAACAAAAGGATTCCAAACTTTGATGGGTGTGGTTCCTTCTCCGCCATGAGTGCCTTTAAACAAAGGGAATACCTATTTAGGATTGTGTAAAAAGGGTGTCCCATTGCACAAGGCTTCTGGCACTAGGGGTCTGGTGAGGGTTTGATGGTCGCAGGCTTACCCCTAGTTTCCAAAGAGTCTGTTTCCATGAAGTCAGGCCATGATGAAGTGATAAATCCCAATGTAGGAGCTCCCTGCCATTCATTGTATAACCCAGTAAAGATGAGGTGACTTAAGAAAGAGGCTCATAGTTCTTTAGCCGCACACCATTTGAGAAGAAGCTATTGTTGTTCGCGTATGGCTTTAATGTTCAGACCAGATGGTATCCATGATGTTATGTGTGAAGCTCCGGTAAAAACCATAGTGCACTTTGCAAATTGTGGAGTGGAGTTGAAGATTTTGAGATTATTCTGCTAGTTGTCTGATGGCTTTCATATGGTTCTGTCTTCTCCTGATCCGCAAACTTTATTGTGAAGTAATGAATAGAAGTGCAGATTAAACTATATTCAGCTCACGATATGTTCACAGCAAAAACTGTGTTCCTTTCTGGTTAATGTAGTGTGATGCCATCCTACTGTTGACTGCAGCTATCTTATTGTTTACCTCTGATGAGGAAGGATAGAAGTCTTATTTTGGACGTTCTAGTGGAATTAAATTATCTAACTCCGATCCTTTTTAACGAAAATCTTCTTGGAGTCGCTCGCATTGTTTAGAAACAGGGGATGGTATATATCTCAGCCTTGAGTGGGCACATTTCATTGTCATGCTGTTTCTTTTGCTTGTGTTAATTTTCTTTGCTGTTAGCAATTTAGAAAGATAAACAATGTATTCCTGTCACCTTTAGAATAAAAAGACTTCTTCCCCATGCAAGCCTCCTTTCCGTCCTCTTCTTTTTTCTCTCATTATTATCCATGACACCTTTTTTTCCTATATTATTTAATTCGTTGCTCAATGAAAGTTAATTCAGGATGCATTTTGGGAGGTTGCCCCAAATAAAAAAACGATTTTGATTTTAGAAACAATGAGCAAAATTCATATAGTTTAAATGTTTGATAACTCTACATTTTTGAAATACTTAAGTCATCCTATATTAATTTAAAGGCAATGACCTTAAGTTTACATCTTAAAAGTAAAATCAAAAGTGTAAAGAGCTTGAATTTACACTTAATAAATGAAATAAACAGTAGGTTCACATGGCCATGGTGGAAAATATGTTGTCTATTCAAAATGGTGGATCGTTGACATGCTCACAGTTGATGCCTGATTATGTTTTGTTTACTTTAGAGGAGTTAGGCGACATATTCTGCTTTTCATGCATTCGTCAATATTGCAATATTTTTTGGCTTTCTCAAACTGACATTCATAATGCCTTGTTTTCAGGATTGTGAAGACTATAGTCGATGCTCTTATAGGTCTCAATTTTGATGACTCACCCAGTAATCTGGCAGCAGCAACCCTCTTTTATCTTTTGACCGGTGATGTAAGTCATTCAAAATCTGCATGCAATAGAGCGAATTCATTTCAGCTTCCCTTGATGTGCACCAATGGAATTGAACTCTTCTGAACAAGTGTCGCTAGTAATTGAGCCTATAAACTTCCCTAAAAAGAAAATGGCATCACGGTTCCCATATCAATCTTGTACCTCATACAATGTTTCAACAGTAGAAGGTGTGGTTACCCTTTCCTGCTTGCCTGGTCATGTGTATATAAATTTGATGACTAGAGTATATATGAGGAATATTCAATTTGGTCCTGCTGTATCATTATGGCAGGGCTCTTTAATCGATGAAGTTTATATGTTTCTACACTCAGAATAATGAATACGGATGACTCTTTGTTGGCCCCTAAATTAGAGTATCTTCATATTTCTGGGACTGAAATTGTTCAGTATGTTGTTATCGTATTGTATTTATGGACAAGACATGAATGAAGACTGTCAAGATATATATATATATAGGATTGATTAACGATATTATTATCAACCATGAGCCAATAATGACCACTTCATCATTGTTGAACTGATTTCATTGTGTCATTCACAGCATTCAGATATTACATAAGAAGTCACCAGTAATTCTGGGGCTACACTGGTATCTATTTTTTCAATTTCCAAAAGCTGTTGGAACTCAAATTATCAAGCAGCAAACAGCCCCCTCCCCCAAAAAAAAGTAAAATAAAATAGGTAAAAGACAATGCATGTAATTGACCTGAGGAAAATATAAGCCAACAGAACTCAAACAGGGATACACTAATCATTTCATCATCAGGAGTGTTAGGTCCTGAAAAAGCAATACAAGTGGATAGTCGCAAATTATTTTATCTGCTTTTGAGGATGATCTTGCAGCATGGCATCCTTTATCGAACTTCTCTATATAGATCTAATCTTCAGCTTTGTATAAAGTGCTTTCTTTAAGTCTTCATTTGTCAATCAAAGGCCTGATTTATGTCTAAATTACAATCTCAGGGTCAAGACGATCAGCTTTTGGAATCACCAAGATGCATTAATTTCCTTGTTAAGATGTTGAAACCAACTGTCTCTGCATCTACCGAAGAAAAGTCCTCCCGATTCGGTTTTAAGCTTTTAGGTTTACGTAAGGATTCTGAGATATTCCATGGGGGGATGAACAAAAAGGATAGTGGCGCTGCCAATATTATATCGAGAGTGAAGGAAATTCTTGTGAGTTGCAAGGAACTGAAGCCGAGCTTTTTGCATGATAGTGGAATTCAGAGGCCTGAGTTAAGCCCCAAGTGGATAGCTTTGTTAACTATGGAGAAAGCTAGTTTATCTACCATTGCTCTTGAAGGTACTATGAACTGAATCAAACTCTTGTTCCATTTCTCTGAAAAACATTTTTAGTTTTCTTCCCTGGTATGGCCTTTTCTTGGATTACATGAGGGATAAAGCTCATGTTGATGGCACTGGCTAGCTAACCAGGGAATATGCAGGAGATTACTTCTTGCATACATCATCAAAAAATTAACAATAACTACAACAACTTAAGCTTTATCCCACTAGGTGGAGTTGGCTACATCATTAGATCAATAGTTGGACTTGGTTGGTCTACTTTGGAGGTTTGCGACTCAAACAGTTTTATTGGTTTTCTGTTGCAAATCATGGTGTCGTCTCTCTCTCTCTCTCTCTTGTGTTTCCCCTAGCAGTTGTTTTGACAAAACCTCCATTCCTTTTTGTAACAACTGTATCTGGATAAGTTCTCTGATTCGATTGTTGTTGTTGTGCCTGCTTATCTTCTCACATGAGTAAAATGCATATGGTCTTTTATTTCTACTATAATGGTGAAAACCTGCATAATCAATTTCTCAATTATGCCCAGTGATTTTCAGCAACTGCTGGAAGAATTTATCTTTTTAAAATTTCGAGTTATCTTTTCTATCAATCTTCTAAATCATTAAAAGCAAATTATTGATCTTCCATCTCATAGTCTCCCTTTTTAGTCTTCTGATCTGCTTTAAAGTTTATGGGATGCTTGTCATCGATTTTGTTGCAACTTTTTGGAAGATTAGCTTCTGGTCTGTGTGTTACAAATTTAGCAGAGTATTTAAGTTATATTTCCTCGCTGCTTCCTTTGTTTCTAGCATAGTCCTCACTGAATGCAGACTTATCTTTCAATATAATTCTTGCAGAAACTTCTGGTATTGTAAGAAAGACAGGAGGCAACTTTAAGGAGAAATTGCGTGATTTTGGAGGACTTGATGCTGTCTTTGGGGTCTCCATGCATTGCTATTCCATAATGGAGGTGTGAGCTTGTATGTTTGCTTGATCTAGTATTTGTTCACCTACTCGGGCTGGGTTGGCCTAGTTTATGCAGGATACAATGCTTTAATCACTAGGAATTGTCCTTATCTTTCTGCCCCTCCCAGGAGATTGTGTCCTGATTTAGAAACAATAGAAACTACTGCTGGAGTTAAATCCTTGTGTGCTGGAGAAGAACTAGTTTGGAGTCTTGTTTAATCTTATGTAAACTCCATATTTATGAACGAAAAATAGAAGAGGTCCTTGATAACTGAAATGCCGTAAAATTGAATGTTTCTCACAATTAGATATCATTGAAAGAAGTTCTTGTGCTTGTTCTGGAGAATTCCAAACCTTTTTTTTTAGTTGTTCTGACTGTTTATATCTCCGGAAGAAGTTTATATTCATTGCTGTTCTCAAAGCTACATGTAGCCCTTCAAATGCGTTGCTGCTTTGCAGGGTTCGAGAGAGCAACACCCTTCTTCTTGGGATGCTAAAAATGACGTGTATCTAAGTAGCCTTGTGCTGCTTTTAAAATGTTTGAAGATCATGGAAAATGCAACCTTCCTTAGTAACGATAACCAGGTATAGGACAATAAAGTCTTATGGCTCTATAGCTATTATTCATCAGTACACTTAATTTGGTTCACAATGATTCCATTTGCTTTTTCTTTGAACAGATTCATTTGCTTGAAATGCGAGGGAACCTGGGTTCTGAAAGATCCAATATATCTTTCACAAAACTTATTATAAATGTAATCAAGATTCTCTCAGGTAATATATCATCTATAGAGTTACATACTTTAATTTTGTCTGTTAATTTAATTGCCTGTTGTTATTATTTTGGAGGCATTTTCAATCATTGCTTGTTCAACTGATTTTTTGCATTTTATCTTTAGGTCTTTATCTTCTCAAAAGCACTCCCGCTCCAAACAGTCAAGAGTCTGAGTTCTCCAATGGCATATATCATACTTCTCGATTGGCTTTGGTTGCTGCTGACAAAGGTAATGGTTGACAACTAATTTCACTATTGTAGCCTCACCTCCCCTCCCTTTTGCCCCCCCCAAAAAAATCCGCGGCCACCGGGGGGGGGGGGGGTGTGGTTTTTAAGTACGGCCCTTTCTTTAATAAATCACAGGAGACTCCATGTTGGGGAATTTTATTTTCTATTCTCCTATTCTCTTAGATCATAGTGCACACGTATATAATGAGTTCATTTTATTTCATTTCAATTAAAGTGGATATGCTACATATTTTGCAGAGATCAGTTGATCTACTTGGCCCTATAACAGCATTTTCTTTCTGAACAGTCACATGCATTTGAGTTTGTGACCCATTGTGTGGCAGATTTGCATAGAAGTGAACTCAATTGTAATTTGTATAGTTTGCAAGCAATTTGTCATTCAAACTGCACAGAACCAGAGCGCTTTATGAAATATTATTTATGGCTAAATTTGCATGTTCAATAATTTGAATGATGGAGATAACGCTTTTGTTGTTGAATAGAAAACTGTAAGAAGTGTTCTTTTACCGAGTCTTGAGTAAAATATAAGTTTACTTTTGTAAAATTATCTTGATACTTCATTATATCTATATATATATATATATATATATATATATATATATATATATATAAGACATACTTAAATAGTATTCACATAAAACATGTTAGGTTTACCAATTAGAGTGATGATCTTGATTTTAAGTGGATTACAGTCACAGTGCAGCATTCTTCTACAATCACTTGCCATTAAGTGTCAAAATAATCTAGCGCTATGCTTGGTGAGTGCATAAAAGGGCATTTTAGTGCTTGAGGTTCTGCAAGGGTCAAGGGTCAGACGTACGCTACCTTACTGTTACACCAAGGCTTGCCTGTGGTCTGCTCTTGGTGCTGGGAGATTTAGACCTTTTTTCTCCACTTCTGCATTCCACCTTTTTATACTTGAAGAGCTTTAGATTGTGAGTCTTATGTTCTTGGTAGTGCAGATTTTAGCTGCAGGATCTCTCTATTGATAGTCAACTTAGGGATCCTTTGTGGCTAAATCCTTGTTTTTGGCATGTCAGCAACATACTGTCATGATTTGACATAAAAAGAAAGAATATCAATTTTGTGATTGAATAATGTGGGAATTCAATTGGTGCTAACCTAGCGATTTATTCATCCTGTTCATATTATTGTCTTCTGGTAGTGGATGGGTTATCTCTCTATGATGAAAAGGTCTTGATAACTGGATGGGTGGTTAGAAGTTGTTGTCGAAGGAGTGTTTTCTTTTATTACCATTTTCTTTTGTTTTTTGTTTTTTTTTTTTTTTGGGGGGGGGGGGATGAGATGGAGGAAGAGTCAACTTGAGGAAAATGAAGAGAAGTAGGATTTTTTTTTTTTGGTGTTAACAAATCAAGTTAGAAGAGAAATGTAAAAAAAATTGGAAGGAAATTGTAATTTTCCTATGTTGTTTGGATATGCATGGAGGGGCAATGATGTGGAGGGAATTGAAGTTAATTAGTAGACAAAAATAGCTTTTGTTCCTTTTCTATTTCTCACCTTTATTATAAGTTGGTTTAGAATTTTGAAAGGACATATGCTTGTTTATCTTCCAAGAGAAGGAAAGGGAGAGAAATAATTTTTGGTGGGTCCACCTTTTTACTTATGATTGATATTTTCTGGGGCTGGGATTGTTATAGCTGCTTCCTAAGTTATTATTTTGGATTAGCTTAAATATATGTTACAATTGACTTCTTCATATCTTCAGAGGAAAGCAATGAGATTTTGTCCGTCAGATCCACTAGTGAGCGTTGCAGTGTGGAGGAAATTTCCTCGCAGAAAATTTCTGGTGCATCTGTTCCTCCAAGATATTCATCATCCAGTTCTGAGGTGACAACATCGTCAAATGGCAGCTCTTTGTTGAAGATAAATTTCAGTTCTTCTGCCTCAAGTTCACGTGGTGGGCTGTTGAAGAGTTCAAGCAGTGGGACTAATTCGACTAGTAATGGTTTAAAGTGCAACTTCAGCAATGGCAAGAGAGACATTGTTAGTGATGATGCCATGTTTGAATCTTTGGAACATAGCCAGGATCCTTTCGCATTTGATGAAGATGAGTTTGCGCCCTCTAAGTGGGAATTACTATCAGGGAAGAAACATTCTAGAAGTAAGAACAGTAGATTACCGATCAGAGAAACTGAGGATGTCTGTCAACTGCAGCTGAAAAGGCTAGAAGATTTAGATAAGGGGGAACGTCCTCTTCAAGAATCAAGTAGCTGTGATAACAATTGTTCTCAGGAAGCATCTACTTCAGGAGCCATTGATGAAGAAAATCACAGCTATCTAACAGACTGCCTTCTTACTGCTGTTAAGGTATTACAATGTTCCAATAAGCTCAGTTATTAAATGTTGGTCAGCTTTTGCAAGAAAATTCAATCAAGTTCACCCTGTCAAAAATATCTCAAGTTGCATGTGAGCTTAAGTATTTTCCTTCCTGATTTGATTGATGGTGATGATATACTGTAGGAGTAAATTTTCAGTCAAATACTAATTATAGAAGGGAAGCTATGCAGGAGTACCTTTTTAATGATTTTTTTGAATCATTGGAGGGCCTCTTCCCTCACTTCTCATGTGTATATGTTTAGTACAGTGTCCGGATTTGATTTGTACATAAGATGAAGCATTTACGAGTTGCTCCCTTGGCAGGTATTGATGAATTTAACAAATGATAATCCTCTCGGATGTAAGCAAATTGCTGCTTGTGGAGGATTAGAGACCATGGTGTCAATAATTGCAGGCCACTTCCCAATGTTTAGCTCCTCGTTGTCTCTCTTCAGTGACAGTAAGGAGAAGAATCAGAATGTTGATCTTGACCTTGAAAAGGAAAAGCACCTCACAGACCAAGAGTTGGACTTTCTTGTTGCTATTTTGGGTTTGCTTGTGAACTTGGTTGAGAAAGATGGAAGTAACAGGTCATCATACTGTCTCCTCCTCCTCCTCATACACAAAATATTCTGCTTGAAACTTCTGCCGGGCAAGTGCAGCAATGCATGAATGTTGGAGAAGAATTCAATTAAGTTAGTTTTGTTAAAAATGCATGGACATATTTCCCTTTTCCATAAATTTTCATTTCTTCAGTAGATCTTAATATGAAATGATTGATATACAGTGTTTAGAAAGAAGCACATGTCTGGTCTCTTAACTTAATTCAATAGTCCAACCTGTACATTGAAATTGATAACTTGCTATGTTTGGTCAATCGTATGGGATGGGCTTCCTTTACTCTTAGGCTAGAAGTCTAGAACTTTTGATAGTTAGAGTCAATATTCATTGGTGCAGCATATAAGTAAGGATTCCATTGCTAGTCCTAGTACTTACTAAGCTTTTAATGCAGATCGCGGCTTGCAACAACCAGTGTTACTGTACCCAACTTAGAAGGTCTTGAAAGTGGGAGCAGGAGGGATGTAATTCCATTATTGTGCTCCATCTTTTTGGCTAACAGAGGTGGAAGTGAAGCAGCTGGTGAAGAACAGGTTATGGAATTGGTATGTGCCTGCTTTTAGCAATTATAAGTGATGGCACATGAATATTGTGCTGTTATAATATGGAAAACCCTTTTTTTATTGCTTGGAGTTCTATATATTTTCTTTATTATTTGCCTTGCTAGGACTTGCCTGTTAATATAACCATGCCAAGTTATTGGTTCTTGAGGAATGCCAAATTGATTTGATGCTCGAGTTATCTGTTCCCTTCAATCTCACAAAATCTTCATTTTTGAACACTTTGCAGGATGAGGCCACTTTGTTACAAGGAGAGAAAGAAGCTGAGAAGATGATTGTCGAAGCTTATTCTGCCTTGCTTCTGGCATTCCTCTCCACAGAAAGGTTTTCCACCTCTACCTTTTCATTTGTATGATTTTCCTTGACATCATCTTCTATTTTAGAACGTACTGATTTCACTGCCATATTCAGCAAAAGCATCCGTGACAAAATTGCTGCATGTCTCCCGAATCATAATCTGGCGGTTCTGGTCCCCGTGTTGGAGAGATTTGTGGTATGTATCTCTTATGGGATTTCAAATCTGCACTCTTAACAAGTTCTCTTCAGCCTCATTCCATCTCATCTCTTGCTTTTGCCCGTGAAATAGTGCAATATAAGTTTCTTATCCTAAATGATAGAGGGTTAACTTTTCTTTTCGGGGGGCCAACTATAGGTTGTTTCATTTCTGTGGTCATCTACTGGGTTAATGGTCTCTGCAGTCAAGGTTTATTGTTGCTGCATTTCTCTCTTCTTGTCTGTGATCTGGATACTGCCCAGTGTGACTTTATCCTACAATTAGCGTTTGTTCCCCAATGTGAATTTGTCCAACAATAGCATTTATCACCCTGGGGACCCGGTGATTTGTTGTCGCTGAAGTTTGATTTCTATAAAGCTTTGTGCATGAAGTTACTAGATACTGAAAATTTGTGGCATTGGTCTGTGAGATTTACTTCGTTCTCTGTTTCCTCTCATCCAGGCATTTCACTTGTCGCTAGACATGATGACGCCAGAGACGCATAAAACCGTAAGCGAAGTGATCGAGTCGTGTAGAGTTCTTTGAGAACTCGAATGGTAGAGAGACCCAAATTCCTGTGTACAGCATCTTTCTTTCAGGATAGTTGTTTGAGCATCACACGGTGAAGTGTGTGGCAGATGCAGCAGTCTATTGAGTTGACTACAAGCCTCTGTTAATAGTCTTTTATAGGCCTTTATTTTTTCACCCTCTCTTGTTCTTCTCTTTTAAAGCCTTTTTGATCCCTTCTCTTCTTTTACCCTTTTTTGCCTCTTTGTTATGTACTTTTGGCTTTTCGACAGTGTATCTTTTGTTTGTTTTTCACCTTCTTGGTGAGCTTAGGAGAATCTTCACTTTGTGCATTACTGCTGTAATTTGTAAATTTTCCTATTCTTTGTTTCAGTGTCGCCCCCTCAAGTATTTTGTACTCTTGTTATCTAAAAAAAAAATTAACAAAAAGAAGAATGGTTGAGAGCCTTATACAGGTCTGTGCAGCATTTTTTTTTGTTTTTTTACAATTATTAATTGAACTTCAAAAAACAAGCAAGTCACTGGACTAAGTTTTTGTGATAATTTTTTTATTAAGGCTGCGTTAGGAAATGAATGATTTAAAAAATATCATTTTAAAGATGGTCATTGTATGTTTGTGAAAATCAAATGAAAATCAAATGGTGAAATATTTAGATATAAATTGTTAATAATTATACAAGGGAGTAGACTAGAGTCAGGTCAAAATCACAAGAACATAATTATATATTTTGTGTATAAATTGATGTCTGGTTTTAACTTTAAAAAAAAAAATTCCAAATTTTGAGGCTTTCATAATTTAATATTTGTTTCCCCAAGAAAATTTGAGATTTCACAAGTCACGCCCTGCTAAGTAAGCTTATAATTGTAACATTTATGATGGAAACATTCTCGAAATATTCTGATAATTGTCGATTATTCTTGGAGCTGGGACATCAGAATTGTAAAAGAAATATGACCGTTAGTAAACAATAAATAAAGGAATCCTCCTGACAAAAATAAAACGAGACAAGAAATAAATAGCTTTCTTGAAATCGTTTATATATTAGGAGAATCAATTGCTTGGGACTTCCGTTTCTAGACAATTAAAAATAAGAGTCGAACTAGCCAATTTTACGTATATTTTAGTAAAAATTTAAATTCTATAATAAATAGGAAAGTTGCGGCCTTTTATTATAAAAATATATGTTGGTTGTGATTATATATCATTGTTTGTTCCGGTAAGGGTCACGGTTTGATTTTTAAGGGAAAATTTAAAAAAAAGACCCAAAATCTTATTATTTTTTCAAATAAGAACTTGAAGTGAACTTTGTTTTAAATAAAAGCCTAAAATAAGGACTTGAAGTGGTTTTAGTTGTTTCAAATAAGGATCCGACCTCACCGATTGCTGACTAGCTAAATTTTCTGACCGGTCAAGAGTATTTTTGTCATTTTGTATTTCACATTTTTTTTTTCTAATTCTTCTTCTTTCTCTTCATCAGTGGTCGATTGACCACTGGTGATGCCCATAGAGGGCTAAGCGAGAGTCGCCCTCGTCGGCGAGGGCCACCCACGCTGGCCACAAGTGAGGGACGGCCTTGCTTAAGCATGGTGATCGTCAACTAGGGGCCATTCGTGAGGTTGGCCCTCGTCGAGACTAGCAAAGGTTGACCTTGCGGATGGCCTCTAGGCGAGGGTTGTCATATTCGGGTGAGGCCATCCCTCACCTAGCCCTTTGTGAGCATTGCTAATGGCTAGCTGGCCACCGGCGAAGAGGAAGAAGAGCTAGCCAAAAAAATGAAAAAAAAAATGAAAATGACAAATGACGAAAATACCTTGATTATTGGAAAGATGGGTCATTATTTGAAATGAACATAGCCACTTCAGGCTTTTATTTAAAATAAACATAGTCACTTTAGATTATCATTTGAAATAATATTCATTTAAACTTTTATTTGAGAAAATAAAATAAAGGTTCAAGTTCTTATTTAAAATAAGATCCATTTTGGATCATTATTTGAGAAAAAAAGAATTCTTTGGGTCCATTTTTAGAATTTTCCCGATTTTTAATGGCTCAAAAGGTAATTTTTAATCGATTATGGCAGATTCCCCAGCTACGTCACGATACCTCGCTCCTTATACAGGAGCAGCTCTTGCTGAATATTTGGGAGTAGGACTGGCAATTCCGACCTTAATGTCCTCGATCGGTTTCGGGGCAGCAGATCCGAAAATTAAACTGATTCTTCCCAAAATCGATCATCTATGTCGGTTTGGTCCGGGCCCCGAGTTTAGATAAGGAAAGATATTTCCTAATTCGAAGGTTATTCAATGATGGCTAAGGTTGTCCGCTGATTGCCTATTTCATCCAAAAGGCATTCTTTCCAGGAGGGTCATCAAGCCAGGAAGAAATCATCAGATCCCTTGAGAGTTTCTTGCAATTAGGGTTTCTCTGGTACGCTTCTCTCTCTCTCTCTCTGTGTTGTCTCGGATCTTTTCATTCAAATTACGTTTCTTGCTTCCGAGTTCTTTGATTTTTGAGCTTGCCCACGAGTTTTTCTGCGATACGCATGTTCTGATTTGGTTTGGAGACGTCGCGGGAGGACGATCTGGGCGTCCTGTCGAACTTCTTGCCGGTGAATTTCCCCGTTTTCGATTGTCTGCAGTGATAAAGGTTCCTCCTTTGGGAAATTTCTGGGGGTCATCCGTCTGTGGTTGGGGGTTGTGCGTTTCTTGATTGCTCGCTAAAGGGATCTTTGATCGACGTTTCTTGGTTCCCGTGTTGTTTGGCATACTGAGAGAGTAGATGTCGGTGGAGTGAGAAAGGTCCAAGCCCCTTTTTTCGGTTTGTACGGTTATGTGATGGAGTGAAGTTGTTGACTTGTTGAGACTTGTAATTACCGAAAACGAAATTGGAAAAGAAAGCACTTGCGGGCGCATCGTGTTTGCTTTTCCTGAGGCGGGGTGCCGATTCTAGTGGCTAAGGAGTAAGGAGTATTATTAATGATATAGATTCCGGATTGGTTTTTCTCGTTTTCAGGAGATCTGCGATTAGAGAATGCCGTGCTTGTACTTGTTAAGAGTGGAACCATTTAATTGGTTGTTTCCCATCATATAACGTGATGTTTCGAGGATATCATTTAGGGAAAGTGTAATTAAGTGATATGGAATTTTCTCTTGGGGGAAGTATTAGTCAGTCAACTGAGTTTTGAATCATTATTCTAATCATGTAAGTTTTCTACAGCTGCGAGAATCATGGCGGACTTGGAAAATTTGCTGCTTGAGGCCGCTGGGAGAACCAATGGGAGAGGAAGGAATAAGCAGTCATTACCGCCATCAAGGAGGAGGCGGGAGGGCTCGTACTCTGATCATGGGAGCGACTCCAGGGACGATGAGTCTGATGATACTCGGGGTTATTCAAGCAGGAAGCCATCTGGGTCTCAGGTTCCTTTGAAGAAAAGATATGAAAGGGACGATGACCAAGGAAGTTTAGAAGAAGGTGATGATGACTATGGGGGCTCGGATCGCAGAGGTGACAGTAGCGATGAATCTGATGTTGGCAGCGACTTGTATAAGAATGAAGATGATCGTCAAAGGCTTGCAAAATTGTCTGAACTTGAAAGAGAGATGATTTTGGCTGAACGGGCAGAAAAGATGACGGATAAAAGCATGGCGAAAAATTTGAGGAAGGATAGGAAGACCTCTCAGTCGCGAAAGGAGACACCGCCTCTCGCGTCACGCGGACGCACATCATCTAGATCTGCTGACAGAGCTGCTGCCAAGGACGAAGCTTTAAATGAACTGAGAGCAAAAAGGTTAAAGCAGCAAGACCCGGAGGCTCACCGTAAACTGAGAGATGGATCTAGAGGAGGTTCTGCTAACCGAGATTTATCATCAGCCAAGAGAAAAGCTTTTCCTGCTTCAAGTCTGAGTAGTTCGAGCCGGAGTGACAGTGAAAGTCGGTCTGACAGTGATGATGACGCATCAACTGGCGATGGACTGGTTGACAGTGACGATGACAGGGCGCTGCTGGGTTCAGAGACTCTGAAATTTGAGGATGTTAAAGAAATTACAGTTCGGAGGTCAAAACTGGGAAAGTGGTTTATGGAGCCCTTTTTCGAGGAATTAATTGTTGGTTGCTTTGTAAGGGTTGGGATCGGAATGTCAAAAAGCAGACAACCAATCTATCGGCTCTGCATTATTCGGAATGTTGATGCCTCAGATCCAGATCGACAATATAAGCTAGAAAACAAGATGACGTACAAGTACTTAAACGTTGTGTGGGGGAATGAAAGCTCCGCAGCTAGGTGGCAGATGGCGATGGTTTCAGACTCCCCACCACTTGAGGAGGAATTTAATCAGTGGGTTAGAGAGGTGGAGCGGAGTGGTGGACGGATGCCTAGCAAACAGGATGTGTTGGAGAAGAAGGAGGCCATCAAGAAAATTAACACATTTGTTTACTCAGCTGCTACAGTGAAGCAGATGTTGCAGGAGAAAAAATCAGCCTCATCAAGGCCAATGAATATCGCAGCTGAGAAGGATAGGCTGAGGAGAGAATTGGAAATCGCACAGTACAAGGAAGATGAGGCGGAAGTCAAACGGATCAAAGAGAAACTTCAGCAATTGGAGGCCACTCGACAAGCTCAGAAGACCGATGCAAAGGCTATTAAGCTTGCTGAGATGAACAGAAAGAACAGGGTTGAGAATTTCAAGAATGCCTCAGAATTGAAGCCCGTGAATACAGGCCTAAAAGCTGGAGAGGCTGGGTATGATCCCTTTTCAAGAAGATGGACCAGGTCAAGGAATTACTACGTCTCTAAGCCGAATGGAGGAAGTGAGGCTGGAGGTGCCAATGACAATGTTAATGTTGCATCCATGGTTGCCGAGAGCAATGGATCGGTCCCAGTTGTGTCAGAATCCGGTGTGGTAGCAACAGTCGAGGCGCTTGAAGCTGCTGCTGATGCTGGGAAACTGGTTGATACGAACGCACCAGTTGATCAGGGCACTGAATCAAATTTGTTGCACAATTTCGAACTTCCAATCTCATTGAATGTACTTCGGAAGTTTGGTGGGGCCCAAGGAGCATTAACCGGTTTCATGGCTAGAAAACAGAGGATTGAAGCAACAGTTGGATGCCGTGTGCCAGAGAATGATGGGAGGCGGCATATTTTGACCCTGACAGTTAGCGATTATAAGAGACGGAGAGGGCTCCTCTGAGTAATGATTTGACCAGATGGCATTTATAAAGGCAGACATATTCCTAGTCCTCCATCCTGTCAAGCCAGTGATCCATGCTCGTGATTTTTATTGGTGGGTTCGCTTGGGGTCCGCCTCATCTTGTGGACTTATTTTGCCTTTATGGTGACTTCCATGGAGTGCACTTATTTTTGCTTGTTGTGTATCAAGTACTACCTATTGAACCCAGGCTAGGCTCTGTCTTGGGACATGTTTCAGCAGCTTAAATGAGCTGATACGCAGTTTGGGTATCATTCTCAGTTCTTTTTGGTATGCAAGCAGGATTTTCTGTTGGCCTTGAGTCTTGACTGACTGACAAAGACACTAAGTGCTTTTTTCTTGGACACTGTGTGAGCAGGAGATAAATGTTATGTTCTTCTCGAGCGATTGTGTGCATCATTCGTCACTCATTACCCTTCAATTGTTGCCATGACTCAGTTGTTTTGAAAATAAGGTTTTGATCAGCATGAATAGTTGATTGATTGTTTTGCATCTCATTAGATTTAAGATCAGAAGGTCCTGTAAGTCACAGCTAAAGTTTAATGCCTAGTCTCTGACTTATCTTTGTATGAAGTAGAGATCCGTCCTAGATAATGTGTTAAAATGTGTGGAGATATGCTTATTGAATGAACTTTTGCGGTTGATTAGTTAAGACTTCTTATCGATGAGGATTTGTTGTTTAGGAATTGAGCTAGGCAGGTCAATGTGTGTCAACTTTCAGATTTTATAGTGTCCTAGCGTCCTCATTTTTTTGAGTGCCTGTACACTACTGCAAATGCCATCAAGAAACTGCCAGTTTATGTTAACTTGAGAATGTAAAACTTGAGGTTGGAGAGGCTGGAATAGGTCAAGACTGCCTAGCATTTTCGTTAGGACTGATTGCAAATAAAGAAGATTGCATTTGACAGGAGGCTCGGCTGTCCTGCCACCTCTGCTTACGCAATGGTGCCACCACTACCATTGATCGGCCTCACCACCACTAGTCGCCGCAGGTCCGGCCGGCCTCACACCAGACTCCGGCCTATCATAGATTTGAGGTTCTCGAGGTGGAAACATAGTCGTGTTCACGCTCACAACCATAGCCGATCGAGTTTTGTTGATCCCCTGCCATGGCTGCTTGAGTATCATCAAAGCCTGGAGGGAACCCTCAAAATAGAGAAGGGCAGGCGGTATCCACTAGTCGAGAAAATGAAGGCGTCAAGACATCTATTTGACACAGAAGGCCATCTTATGAAGTGGTTGGCCATGGCCGCTCCAGCTTTCAAGTTTCATGAATTGGCTGGCCATGACCCCTCCAACTCTCGAGTTTCTTCAAGCTTCCGGTCATGGCAACTCGAGCTTTGTTGAAGTTCTTGTGCTCTGCAAGCTTGCAGCCATTGATGCTAAAGTTTAGACGAGCTCGGCCATGGTCGCTCCAGCTTCTAAACTTCTTCAAGCCTGCAGTTGTGACCGCTCGAGTTTAATTGAGTTCGGCCACGGCTGCTCCAGCTTCCAGGCATCTTTAAGCTCGCGGCTGTGGCTATTTCGTCCAGCTTGGCCGTGGCCGCTCGAGTCTTCGAACATCATTTGGTGGAGGTCGACCTCGCGGAGCCAAGGCAACAACAGTGAATGGATTTGCACAACGCCAGACGAGGAAAGAAAATGTTGGAGTTACAATGGATTTGTACAACGCCAGAACAAGGAAGAAGATGTTGGAGTTATGGACACCATCTCAACCCCTCTTTCATTGAAAATAAGAAAATATCCCAAGTCAGCAATTTCGTTAGCTAAATTGGATGGAGTAAATAAATGGATTTGATCGCATCAATTTAATAAATTTTAGAATTTGATTACGTTATTTAAATTGGATGGAGTAAATAAATGGATTTGATCGCATCAATTTAATAAATTTTAGAATTTGATTACGTTATTTAAGAATTTTGGGATTCGATTATATTTTTGCGGTACATTTTTAAATTTTTGGTGCACTTGTCACAGTAAAATCAAATAATGTATGCAGTATTAAAGGGTATCACTTTCTTGAGGACCTTTCCGAAGGCTATCTGAAATAATTCAGAAGGAGAATAGTGGGAAAGAAAGAAAATGAGGGTGGAGACAAAAAGGAATTGGAACTTCTCTAGATTGAAGCAATTAATTAAGACAATAAACAGTCTTTTCAATCACGTATGCTTTGTTAGAATTACTAGGAGGCTATTGTGCAGTGCCAATCCGCTTTGGTTCCATCTACATCCAATTGAAGAACAGTGGATTTTCTTCTCCTCCTTTTCAAACATAGCCTACGCACTATGAGGTAGAAATAATGGGTTATACTCCTCGATCGATTTCACCAAACATTGGAAAAATTTGTATCTTTGACCAAACTAATGTTGATTTAGATAACAACTAATTGCTCGAGCCAAGAAAATCATTCCATTCATCCCTTTTTTGATTGGCTGCCGCTATTGACTTTTGGTGATCGGAGCATCAAGTGACGCAACCTGATTCGTCAAATCAAGATATTCCGTTTATACCCGAATTTACAAGAAGGCGTGAGTAACTACATCATGTTGATGGTGGTTGCTAGGATTTAAAAGAAGAAAATGCAAACACCCTATAATTCAAAGATCTTATTCTAAGAGTAGATTCAACCATTATAGTGTTTTCAATTTCATCTTTCTTTTTCCCTCAAAACAGGAAGGATCTGTCCAACTTCCCCTCACCCCTCAATTGGTATCCCCTAACGTGCGAACACGTCTGTTTCCCCAATTTCTTACACAAAAATTGTCTTCATGTGCAATTTGTGTGCATGAACTAGCATGTTCCTAATAATAACTATTTAAGCATAGCTGCTGCACATCTAACTTTCTCCTCCCGGTGGTCACTCACCGACCAAAATCTATTCTCATCAATAAAATAAAAGAATTGAAAAAGAAGAACATAAGAAGATAGGGACCCCCCATATATATGTATATATATGTGTAGCATAGGGTTTACCTAGAAACCTTCATGACTCATTAGGGAAGACCATAGATAAAAGAATGCACTTCCCACCAACCCAACCTTCACGGATATGATTTTTCCTTTCTATATCCAATCAAACTCATGCCAATGAGATTGGAGAGTTTACTTGTGACTTAGTCATTAAGCATGCGCAATAGTCATTAAGAAATTAGAAACTCATAAAAATTAAGAAAAATCGAGACGTTGATTGTCACGATTTCAACCAAACTTTCTTTTTCGGATGAGGTGCTTATATATGAGATGTCGAGATCAACATTGGCTCTATGAGCCGCTTCTGGACGGCCTATTCAACTTCGTCGCACAAAAACATTCTGATCTGAATTCAAATGGAAGAAGGGATTGAGGACTTATATCACAGATAAAATCTCCATTTTGCAAGATCGAAAAGCTCATTGTTGAGAGGACCAAACATGAGGGAACGAGGCAACTTCTTCAGAGGAAATACAAAGAAAACATCTCTTGACCAATCATCTTTCATTTTTCTTTCTTCTTTCTCGATGTAATTTGTAAAACATAATTACCTATAAAATGTGGCGATTTATATATCGGATTTATCTAAGTAAATTCATTTATAATTTGATTCCCCCTCTCTCAACAGTTCCATTGTCCTCTTGGCCAAAACCCTTCTCTAGCAAATCCTCAACGTCAAACTTGCATTTATGTTCTTCGAAACTCCTCTTTTTTCATCATTCGGCTCTCGCAATCAGTTTCTTTATTCATAGCAAGAACAAAAAGAAACAGAGGAAAATGATTGATTGACTTTACAAATCCCTTGAAAAGAAAAATTTGTCACATCTGCATGTCTCAAATCTCCTTCGCTTTTAATAAAGTTGCTTGCAGTGGATAGCCCTCGTCATCTCCCACGTTATGCCCATCATCCTGTACCTTCCCTCCTTTCTTTTTTCCCTTAATTTGGTCAATGCCTATACTTCATATCAAATTTTCTTGTACTTTTTCTCTTCATTTTCTCTAATCTGGCCGTTCTCTATACTTCATCATCAAATCACATCAACAAATAAACAAACCCAAAATCTAGAAATTGGTACACAATGACAATTTCAATCCCTTCCCCATTAAAGTATCATGAGCCAACTACACACACCCAAAAGCTCACATGGCACGACTCCATCACCACCATCACCATCACCATCACCATCACCATCATCCTCTCTCTCTCTCTCTCTCTCTTTCTCTCTCTACAGCAGACCAGAGCAAAGCACGTCCTTTTATGCTTCCCTTCCCGAAGACCAAAGAGAGATCAACCAAACACCCACCTTTCCCACACTTTCAATTTCCCTTTGCCGCCTCCGCCATCACCTTCCCCCCTCTCTCTCTATCTCTGCGCGTAAGCATTGGCAATGCCACCACCTCCTCCTCCGCCGCCGCCGCCGCCGCCGCCGCCTAGAGCTCCGTCAATGTCACGCCCGTAGCAGCAGCAGCAGCGCCACCGACCGACCATGTGGGGCCTCGCGGGGAGCGCAATTCGCGCGGCGCGGGGCGTCCAGAGATCCGCCCTCGGTTCCCTCCACCGCCTCTTGCCCGCTTCCTTCTTCGCCCTCCTCCTCCTGCTCCTCCTTGCCTACAACGCCGCCTCCATATTCTCCGTCCGAGTCCCCGCCGACCCGCTTCGAAGACCGCCTCCTTCGCCTTCGGCTGCGGGCGCCAAGATTTCTTCCGGCGGCAACGTCATGTACGCCGTCCGGGAAGAGAACCCGCCGCCGGTCTCGAGGACCCAGTTGGCTCTTCTGCAGAAAGACGAGATTTTGACCCGACCCGTCGCCGGTTCCCCGCCCCCGCCCCCGCCGCCGCCGCCGCCGAGGCCGGAGAAGGGTCGCCGCAGGCCCGCCAAGCGCGCCGTTCGGGCGCTGCGGCTCGGGGCTCAGTCGACGGGGTTCGCGGCGAGGGTGAACGGCTTCTTCGCGGCGTCCTCCTGCGAGGCGCGGTTCTTCATGACCTGGATCAGCTCGCTCGAGTCGTTCGGCGACAGGGAGGCGTTCGCCGTCGAGAGCCTGTTCAATTCGCACCCGGACGGCTGCCTGGTGATCGTGTCGAGCTCGCTGGATTCGGACGAGGGCCGCGACATCCTGCGGCCGTTTCGCGACAAGGGCCTCAAGGCGATCGCGATTTCGCCGAATTTCGGATACTTGTTCAGGAACACTCATGCTGAATTATGGTTCCAGAGGCTGAAGAGAGGGAGATTGGATCCTGGCGAGGTCGCCCTCGGCCAGAACCTATCGAATTTGCTCAGGCTAGTCCTGCTGTACAAGTTCGGCGGCGTGTACATCGACACCGACGTCGTGGTCCTGAAGAGCATGTCCCGGCTACGGAACGTGATCGGGGCGCAGACGCTCGACGCCGGGACCGGGAACTGGAGCCGGCTGAACAATGCCGTGCTGGCCTTCGACAAGGGCCACCCGCTGCTGTTCAAGTTCATCCAGGAATTCGCCCTCACGTTCGACGGCAACAAGTGGGGCCACAATGGTCCCTACCTGGTGTCGCGGGTCGTCACGAGGGTAGGTCGGCGGCCCGGGTACGGCGACTTCGCGGTGCTGCCCCCGTCGGCGTTCTACCCGGTCGACTGGAGCCGGGTCGGGAGCCTCTTCCGGGGGCCCCGGGGCCACCTGCACTCCAAGTGGCTGCACGACAAGCTGCGGCACATCCGGGGCCGGAGCTACGCCGTCCACCTCTGGAACAAGCAGAGCAGGAAGCTGAGGGTGGAGAGGGGGAGCATAGTCGATCACATAATGGCAGATTGCTGCATCTTCTGCAACAGATCAATGTCCAATCTGTAGATACACGAGGACAGGGACTACTGCAATTTGCCAATTCCAGCATAGATTTTAAAGTATACAACCTAGGGCTTGCTTGTGGATATGGGACAAATTCAGTCCACTCCACCGCAAAGATAGTGTTTCAATCTGTTCTTTTTTAGTCAATAATTGAATCAGAATCTTGGTTCTGTTGATGGGTTCTGTTTCTTCTGATCTCTTCTCTTGTCCTGCCCTAGCAGCGCAAGCTGCAAAATGCGAAAAGGGCACAGGGAAGAGATTGCCACCCATTTTTAATTGGCAAATTTGGTGGTTCATTCATTGATTTTGGGGGGAATGATGATGGAACCTTTTTTGGGGTCAGATGAGGAATTTCATAAATGCTGAGGGGTGGGATTGAAACTGACTTTTGGGGGTTAGCCTGTGATAAGGGGAAAGTATTGATTTATGTAATTTTTTTTTTTCTCCTTCAATCTCATGTCAATTTCAAGTTGAAGCGGTGAAAGTGACGTCTCATCTTTCAATCAATAGGAGCACCTACCCCCCATGGTTTTGGATGGATCCTCCCCTTCCCCCTTTTCAAGTTATGGCTAAAATTGACGAATTAATACTAAATAAATCTCGATCTTTGAACTTTTGCGTTATTTAACCGGTTATCGACTGATTCGATAATAAGCAAGTCGATTTATTAATCGAATGTGTCGTCATAGAGATCAAATCTTGTGAGATTGAATGAAAATCAATTGCATCTCCATCAGCGGGATTGACTTGCGCTCCCTCTCATGTATTTAAAAAAAGAAAAAGAAAATCTTTTGGGGACAAGGCTAAGCAAGCTTACATTTGATTCTGACCTGGTTTAGTTTATTTTTGATACATAGAAAAACTCTACATTTTTATTGTCTTTTATTTGTTTTTATATTTATTTATTTTTTGCCAAGCAAGGCAACAGTTCAACTGATTTAGCTGGTCCTTACAACAGATTCCACGTCATAAGAAAAGAGCCAAGCAAGACATGCACCAATCCTCCTCTGGCAAATGCCCAATCTTAAAATGGGAAGAAAAGAGCCAAGCAAGACATGCACCAATCCTCCTCTGGCAAATGCCCAATTTTAAAATGGGAAAAATTCTGAACTTTGCTTTCACGAATGTACGCATTTTCTCCTCAAACATGTCATCACAAACTTTTAATTTATTCAATCAAATCTTCGAATTTACGTAACACTTTTGATTGAAATTTCTTGTAACTTCAAATATGTTCCTTAGAGTCAAAAAGTCTGACTCAAGAAAACTTTTTTGCCTTGGTCGACTGTTAACTAAAAGAGCGGAATCAAAGACCCTTAAAATTGAAGACCGCACATGGGGGAAACATTGCGATCGAGCTTTCCCACCTTCAATTCTCGCCTGCTCAAATGGGCACGCCAGCTCCGATCAACCGGTTTTCGAACAACTAGACCCGAAAAAAGGAAAAAAAAGAAAAAAAAGCAGGAAAAAAGATAAAAAAAAAAAAAGGACAAGCAAGTTCTGCAAGACGGGGTATTGTGCAGGAACCTTTCATTAACTCCATTCCAGAAACGTGCCTGTCTTATATTGGGGACAACTGATGAAGCACCACATGGGGGAAATTTCTCTACATCCGAACCGTGGCATAAATGCTCCCACATCGCGTTCGGACTACTGGCGCTTGGACCGTCGCGTGGGGCCCCCACGTGCACGCGCGCTCGGTTTTTGTTCTCCCGACAATTATTTAAGGACAAGGTCGATGTTTGGCGGGGCTCGGAAGAGGATAAGCGTCTTTGCAAATTCGAAACGGGGAATGCTTTCTAGACCAATATTTATTGTTAGTTTGAATAAATACATCATGAAGAAAGGTCTAGACCGTGATATTTATTGTTAGTTTGAATAAATACATCATGAAAAAAGGACAATATTTTTCGAGATTTTTTTTAAGAATAATAGTTATTTTTCTTTATTTGTGATATGCGATCGAAAATGTTGTTTAATGTTTAAATTTTATTTTGAAAATGATTTTAAACTTTAGTTTATTTTATTTATTTCTTTTAAACTTTAGTTTAGTTTATTTTATTTATTTTTTATAGGCCACTTTCACCAAGGTTGTCACTTGGACCTCAGTAATGGCTGCTATAGGCCACTGGCACTGTCATCAAGATCTTAGTGAGCTCAACCTCAGGTGAGTTTGAGTTCACTACAATTTGGCAAAGTCAAGCTCGCTGGAGGTTGGCCCTTGCTAATTTATGCCTGTGGCTAGTCGTGTGAGGCTCGAACAGGTGTAATCGTGTGAGGCTTGGTGTTAAGTAGAGGAGGAAGAAAGAAAAGAGAAAAAAAGAAAGAGAAGTAGAACATAAAAATAAGGGATAATTGCTAAATTAGTGAGTTTGACCTCAAGCGAGTTTGAGTTCACTGTGATGAGGACAAATTTGCTATATGTTAGCGTTAAATTTTATTCTCAAATTATTAAGTTAAATAACCGGCGAAGATCAATTTAAGCTCCATTTGAGGTTACAATTTTTATGATTTTTTTGTGGTATTAACAATTTAGTATGGTATATTTGGTCACAAATTTGAGGCCGGGATAGGCATAATCGTGTGAGGCTCAGTGTTCAGTAGAGGAGGAGGAAAGAAAAGAAAAAGAAAGAGAAGTAGAACATAAAAATAAAAATTAAAAATGATTTTTTTAAATAAAAGAAAAAAAAAATATTAAAAAATTCAAAAGAAGCACTTTTGGAAAGTAATTTCACCTTCTTAAATTTAGGAATTTAATTTTCTAATTTTATGCATGCAATCTTTTCCTCAATGGAACAATGTTTTCAATTCACTAATTATTTTTGGCAGATCAAATGGATGAAAATTTAGAAAATTAATTATGGAAAAACACTTTCCCTTGAACAAACGCAACTTAAGTCGTGATTGATGAAAATAATAAGATTCACATGCTTACTTCTAAGGTTGGTGCAAATGGATGGTTGGGGTGGAGGGGGCTGGGGTATATTTTGTTTAGGACCCGAAGGTCGTATGTCTAAATCATACTTGCCACATAATCAGACGTGCTGTATATAACCTGCTTTGAATTAAGACCATTTGTATAGACGAAGGGTCTGAATTTAATAGGTTCACAGCCAAAAAGGTTCACGTGCTAATTCGTATTTGACTTTGGGAATGCGGTGGAATTGTGCCCTACCGCTGAAAAATTGAAGAATGTCGTATGAATGAGGGCATGTCGCGAAATTTTAATTTCGTTAAAGTTGGCAAGGCTCGTGAAACAGTGAATTTGCAAGAACCAAATTCTGAAGGACTAACGAATTTTTAATTAAATTTATAACGGGCCATTGAACTTTTAAATATAGCTAACGAGGCCATAACTTCGAGTCAATTGCTCATATATTGCAGTTGATACATTCTACAATGAGCCTGACTGATTCTTCTGCGAAGTATCGACATGGAACGTCGCTTGACTATGTAAGCGCTTTGGTCGGAGAATGTCGATTTCATATCGATTTATCGATAGGCTGCTGGAAGTATGATACAAGTTATATTTTGGAGGAAAAATTCTAATTAAAGACATGAGGTCCTAAGGATCTAAAATAATCATATTAGTCTTAAATAAGAGTTGAAGTGGATATGATAATCTCAAATAACCATTTAAGATCGCCGATTGCCAGTCGGCTAAATATTTTCTGACCGATCAAAGGGTATTTTCATCATAAGACCATTATTATTTTTTTATTATTTTCTTTTTTCCTTCTTCTTTTCTTCTCTCTCTCTCCCGATAAGCATTAGCAAGGGCCTAGCGACCTTGGTCGGTAGGGAAGGCTGCAATCTGGCGAGGTTGGACTCACCTAAAGCCAATGAGGGTGGCCTCACCTAGGTCGAGGGTCACCTCGTTGATGCAAGGCCGTTCCTTGCTGAGGCAAGGCCATTCCTCATTCTTGCTCAAATTTGGCAAGGGCAGCCTCACTCAAGGTGAGGGTTGCCTCCCTCAGGCGAGGTGACTCTCACTTGTGATTCCCTCGAAAGATCTGGCGAAGGTAACCTTACCTAGCTTGCTTCTCAGCAATTGATGAAAAAGAAGAGAAAATTAGAAAAAAGAATTAAAAAAAAAACATAAATGACGAAAATAACCTTAATCAACTATAAAGTTAAGTCTTTATTTGAAATAGATATAGCTATCCATGTATTTATTTGAAATAAATTCTACTTTAGGTCCTTTTTAAAAAATGAGGATACGTTAGTTTTTATTTGGAACAAGATCCACTTCAAATCCTTAATTAAGAAAATGAGAGTACTTTGAGTTCTTTTATGAACTTTTTCCTATTTTGGATGATTGATGGGTCTAGGAGGAAGTTCATTTTACACATCAACAATCTAACGATTTTTTTATGAGTGACACTAAAAGTCTTAAATTTATACCCAACATATTTTCCCTCAGTTAAGGTTCTTTCGATGAGAACCATTAAAAAATTTGCTTACATAGATGGTGGAAGACAAATGGTGTTGACATGTTAGCCACGTACCTTAAACGAAACAAAAACGATGTCTTTTTGATTGGGAAAAAAAATAATCATCCAACGGAACCTCGACGGAAGGAGGGTAAACGTGTTGCACGGTAGATAATCATAATTTAGAGTTACTTGACATCACCGGGAAAAAAATTCAGGGGTAAATTTGTCACGGCGGGCATAATTGGGGGCTCTTGATGCAAAAAACCGAAAGTTCAGGGGTAAATCTGAAAATTTTTCGCGCCACTCTCTCTCCTCTCTCTCTGCAGAGCTTCATCTCCAGCTTCGTAGAATTCCGGCGCTCAAACGGTAAAGAAACCGTCGAGCCTCGATCCTCTCCAGCACGAAGCCGAAAACCCAAGAAATCTGCTCCGTCCTGCTCCGATTCCGAGCACGGGATCCGGTGAGAATCGCGCGAATCCGCCGTGTCGGTCCGCCGGAAATCGCCGCTTCGACGAGCCTTTTGCCGGCCAGCGCATCGCGGCGTCCCCACCGCCTGAGATTGGCGTCCGGTCCGTCGGGAAATGTCGCTCTCCGCGGCGTTCGGCGAGCGTCTGGAACAGCTGGACCGAACCAGGAACCAGCGCCTCTCTCTCCTCCAGGTCCCCAATCGCGTTCTCTCGAACTTTTTTCTTTCGCGAGGCGATCGGTTCGGTCTGCGTCGGCGGATCGGAAGCGGATGAGAGGTGCTGGAAATTTTCGCAGGCGGAGAGAGAACTGCAAGCCGCCAAATCGCTGGTCCTGGAGTCGAAGCGCGCGGGCATCAGGTCGATGGAAGAGAGGTGCCTGAGGCTCGAGCGGAGCCTGGCTTCGCAGAGCTTGAAGATCTCGGCTCTCGAATCTAAGATTGCCGCGCTCGATGCCGAGTATGACAACAATGTGCAGCAATTAAGGTGAAGCACTGCTCGTACGATAAGATTAGTCGCGTGCTATGGCTTTCTCTTCATATGAGGTCGGTTATGCTTGATTTTTAGGGCGGTGAAGTGCGAGGTGGAGGAGCTCGAGGAGGTGGAGAAGGAGAAGGACGGATTCTACCGAGTGCAGACCGGTGAAATGAAGGACTTTAAGGAAGCTACTAACGGATTCGTTGTGGATTGCCAGATTCACATAGAGGAATTAAGAGACGAGCTAAATGAGGTAAAAGAGAAGCTCTCTATTTTCGGATCTGTGAGCTGACGTGATACTGTGCTATTCAGTGGATGATTCTGTTGGCTGGATCAAAGGCTGGAAGGTGATAGCGAATAACGATGAACTTTTATCTCTTGTTTGGCTACTGTACCAGAGAATGAAGAAAGATTATTTTCCCCTGTTATCTTTGCTCATGTTCAATTTTGATTTGATGAAATAGAGCTATGGTTCATCTTGAGTAGCATACGAGATAACTTGAAGATATAAAGTATCATGTTTTGATATTCTGTGACTGCAATTATGTGTGATGTGCTAACTGCAAAATGAAGTGCATTTACAAGAGTCCATGGAATTGCTTCTCCCACAATATACCTTATAGGCAGAACTAGCTGGAGATGCTTCCATCTGGTATGTTGCTTGAGACCAATATTCGACTCTGCACAAATGATTGATGGTGCTATGAACTGGTCTCAATCTCGTGAGCTAATTCTTTGCTTAGTTTTTCAGCATGGTCGTCGTGGCCACCAGCAAATGAGTACACTCGGAATGCGAACTGAAAGCCCTCCAAAGCATTTTTGTGTAATCAGTTCTTCGTGTTTGTGATTTTGTTGACGTCGGTTTGTTCTCAATTTCTTTTGCTTCTCTGCTTTCCTGTGTCAGATCCAAAAAAGAAAGGAGCAGTTGAGGCTCATGTTCTCTTCCCCAAGTAATATGTAAATTGCAAAGACAGCTCACTGGTCAAATAAATTTGAGTACCTTAAGTGCTAATTCCATGCATCTTGAAGATATGTCAACCATCAATTCCTTGATTTTTACAAGGATACTGAAGTCGAATTCGATATTATTTCTCCGAAAGATCTTGGACTCTTCGTCCTTTATTTGTTCGAGCGTGTCAATTTCTCGTTTCATCTGTAGTTTAGTTCCTTTACGTTACTTTAAAATATAGAATGTCTAGAAAATAGCCGATAAAAAGGTTTTGTTCACCAAGAAACTACAGAAGCAATTTGAAATTACCTTGTTGAAGTAGTTCTCAATCTGGTCGAATAGCTTGCCAAGAGGAGGTGCAATCTTCCAGTTCTGCAAGTCAACTACAATTGCCTCTAACTTTAAGCGTAGAGCTGCTGTTGCTCTTAAAGCTTCCAGCTTCTTTGTGGGGAAGTCTTCAAACCTTGCTAAAACCTGCATGTTAGAAAATTATATTATGATCCTGATATAATGGACTGGATAAAATGTGTGATAGGGGCTAAAAACTGTGTAAGCCTATGTTTACCTGTGTTTCATCTGTCAAATTTTCGAGATGAGATTCAATGAAGTTGCGGAACTTGATGAGCTCAATCATATCCTTGGTTTGAAAAGAATTTATTTTAGCTTTCAAATCCATGATTGTTTTTCCATGCGTTTGCATGTCTTTCTCTATTTTTTGGTAGAATGCTGATCTGGGAGACAAGAACCATAAAATGGTTAAGTAGAGAATTCCATTTACTTTATATGTTTACCTTCTATCATTTAGATAGATCACTGTTTGTTGAGGTACTGGAAGCCTACCTCTTTTTCATCTCTTCTATATATTCAGCCTTTCCTTGTTTTCCACTGGCAGAGCCCCCAACTTGACGATTTTTTCCACTGTTATGTTTAATCTCTAAGTTTGACCCTTCTATTTTTCCTTTCAAGAACCGATAAAGGCTTGCAATTTGTGTTGATCTCCTCAATTTTGTCATTGCATTTTTTGGGGTACAAGGATTTAGTTGCACTTAGCGAAGGAGGAGGTGGTGGAGGAGCTCCTTTAATGACCGGTGGTTGAGGCGATGGTGATGGAATTGACCCTTTGGAGGGTGCAGGAAGGGGAGGTGGCGCAGGCGGAAGTGGTTGCGATGCTGCTATTTGTGCAGTTCTTGGTATCTTTGGTACTGTTGGCAATGGGGGCAGTTCTTCTGCAGCCAATTCAATTGGTGGTAGTTTAGGTGGTGGTAAAGACGGTGCAGCAGGGGGTGGTGCTTTTATCATCACAACTGCAATCGTGTGAGCTGCTGGTTCTGAATCCACTGCTCCTTGAGTTGCTACATTTTCTGGTACAGGAGGTTCAGGGTTAGGTGGAGAAGGTGGGGCTTCTTTTGCAGCCGGAAGAGGAGGTGGCGGCGGCGGTGATTTTTTTGTCAACTCAGCTCCAGAGACCTTGAATGGTGCCGGTTCTAGGGGAGTCATTGGCCGATGAGGAGGTGGAGGTGGAGGTGGAGGTGGAGGTGGTGGTTTCTTTGCCAACACAGTTCCAGAGATCTTGGATTTTGGTGGTTGTGGAGGTGGTGCCGCCTGAGAAGGAGGAGGAAGAGGAGGTGGTAGTGGTTTCTTTGGCAACACTGTTTCTGAGAACTTGGATGGTGCTGGCTGTCGAGCTGGCTGAGCTGCAAGATTTAGTATTAAATTGGGAGAAGATGGAGGTGGAGGTGGAGGTGGAGGTGGAGGTGGAGGGGGGGGGTGGGGGTGTTGGTGATGCTTTTGCACTGAAGGAAGAATTTTGTGCCAAAGCTACTGGTCTTGCACCAGATTTACTTACTTCTGCTAATCTTCCCTGAAGGGGCTCTGGTTTTTTCACAGCATCACCTCTGAGACTCTTAACAAGACAAGGGATGAATGAGACATCAGGCTTTCTGGTCTTCTTCAGTTCTGAAATAGAGGTAGTTGGAATGGGATTAAAGCAAGAGTTTTGATTTGCCTGAGACTCCCCAAGGACATCATAAGATGTGGTGCTTTGTTGGCTATGGTCTTTCTCATGGTCATCTTGATACATCAGCTCCCAATTTTCTGCTGCTACTTTTATGAGGTCATGAAGAGTTTCCACCACTTTATCAACTGCAGGAGAAAAAAAGGGAAAAGTGAAAACAATTTAGGGACTGAATTCTCAAACAAACTGAATCATCAACTGGAATAGATAATTGAAAACCACGGCAAGAATGTCTTGCCAATGCAAAGTGAATTTCATTGGGACTTGCAGCATACCTAGTTTTTCCAAATTGATGCTCTCCATGACGCCAACTTCATCAGACCTGATGTTCTCCATCCATTCATGATTCATCTTCCAAAATTCTCCTAGAGATTTTAAAGCATTGCAGAAGGAGGCCACTCCCTGTCGAAACATAAATTGACCATTGGCATTAAATTCTGATAAGTGATGTCCCTGTTCTGCATGACAGTTTGAATCTGATTAAATAGCAAAAGACCTGATCAATTGCCGCTCTCTTCATTTCTATGAGCTTCACTCTCCTCCTTGTCCTATTCCCGTGGAAGTCATCCATTGCCTCTATCATCAGCTGTGAGATGGACCATTGAACATAAATTTCTCAAGTGTGACACTTCAAAGGCTCTTGGCGGCCAGGATACTCTCTGGAAGTAAAGCAACGGGAGTTACCTTAATACTGTCTCTGAATCAATTTGTCTTCAGCCGGAGTGTCATCATCCAAATGAACTTGCCTTTCCATAAATTTGATCCACGTGTTGAATCCACCAATTTCTTCTGTCGATTCATGTCTAATTCAGATTCAGTATCTCCTGCAACTGCTCTGTCTATATTGTTTGATGTACTGATGCAATTGCTGTTTTCTTTAATTAACTTATACGCTTGGCAAAAAGCAATTGCTATTTGAGCATGTTGAATTTCCAACAGATTTTAGCACCATCAAGCATGATTACTGACTTGGAGTTCGATGATTGATTCATAGCTTTGGTTCTTTGGAAAATAACCTTTGACGACACATGCATGTTTTGTCCTTGATTTACATCGAAGATAGTCGGAGATTAAAACATCTTTTCAATTGGACACTGTCATACCTGATATATATGTGACCTGCATGTTTTGCAGCTGTAGATGAGCCTTGCTTCGCCAGAGCAGCTCGAGGAAGCCATGTTTAAAGCTCGAGAGGTTTTGATGAATTAAAGCACTTTGGTCTTAAGAGTCCTGGTCAGCCTTCTGGTCTTAGAAGTAACACTGTCATATGGGAGGAAAAGTATTGGTTAAACGCATCAAGCCTTGAGCAACTCCCTCTCAATTTCTCATGGAAAAGTCAACTTTTCTAGATCTGTTGGACGACTTCAAAGCCTGGGTTGCTTAATGAACAAGGATTACTCAATTTGCCGGGAAATTTACTAGGAAAGAAAAGTCAATGGGTCACAAGTAATCTGGCCTTGGAGATCAAGAACTGATGAACTGCATTACGCACATGCGCACACACCATCTTTTATCATACTTTAAAGGAAAACCAAGGTATAGTGGTCCTCGTATAAATCGCTTGTTCCCGCCTCTTTGAGGGCTAAGAGTTGAATCATTGACCTCTTCCACTTCGAATTTCGCAAATTGGGTAATAATTATATAACTACGGGTTTGCCCTGTCCAACGAGTGATTATGAAGTTGCTTTGCGATGTTATAGTGGATAAGACATTAAACGCCAATTGCGGACTTATTGTTGATATATAAGCTTGGATTCATCTTTAGGAGAACAGCCTCCTTTGGCATAACACAGTAGCACCTCTCTTAATTGGCAACTTTGCAATCATAGTTTCCATACCTCTCGTGGGTACGTGCAGATCTCTTCTGCATCGACCATAACACCTGATCTTGCTATTGCTTGGGAACCAAACTGTGAAAGTTCGAGGCTATATAAGTATAATTTACAAAAGCTTTCACTTCATATATTTGTGGTAAGGTTGACAAGTATACAACAGAGAAGCCATAGGGTCTATTTGGTTTTCTCATTCTGACCCTAAAAGAACCATGGTACTTGGGTTTTTTTGTTGATTATGACATGCCCTCAGAGTCGAGCAATGAACGTCCTTGGTCCAAATTTGTCCTAAAATCGGCTTCAGGACCAGAATCACACGTGATCGGAGTAAAGGAAAGATAAATTGAGAACTCAGCTGCGAAGATGCCAAACGTTATTGTTCACTGGTGCAAGTTCTCCTTTTCTCCTTTTCGTCAGAGCTGTTAGTTTCCAGCGTTCTCTCTAAACGGAGGAAGAGACTGGAGTTATGGAGTTTATGCTGCTCAAACTCGGCCTGTCGTTTCGTACAGAAACAATAAGGAATCATCGCTTCATCACTTAACAGAGAGATGGAATCGAGATGACGATTACGGTGCTGTCTATGCTCAGATGCAGTTTGGGTTTGATAATATCCTGTCAACTATATTTCTTTGCCGGCATATTTTACATCGTACGGAACGTGATGGTGGATGTCATGTTTTCATGGATAATTCGTGACGTGTGATGAGTAAGCGCCACAGCAAAATCAAGCGTATTTAGAAGACTCATGGCACTGAGAAAGTATTGGATAAGTTGCACTATTGATGTTATCAAGAACATCATTTAAATGTTAATAAAGTCAGTGTGTGTTACAGGGAAAACAGTAGTCCATCAAAATGTCTCAACTCGGATGGGTGGCACGTTGTGTATCCAATGGAATAAGATACTTTCTCCCTTTGTTCTCAGCTGTACTTGTGTCCTATCTGTCCACTGTCAAGTGGTCATCAGCAGAATTAGTAGGAGGCGCTTCAACATAATGCATAGTTAAAATGGCGAGTTAGAGAAATGTGGGATTTGATGATGCTAAGCACCGGTCTCGATTTCATTAGCTAATTCTTTGCTGAGTTTGTCTGCACGGTCGTCATGGCCACCGGCGAACGAGTACACCCGGAAAGCCAATTGAAAAGCCCTCCAAAGCATCTTGTTGTTATCATCTCTTTGCCTTCCCAATCTCGCTGTGGTGTCCTCTTTCTCTTTCTCCTTTGCTTCTCTTCTTTCCTGAATCAGATATCCCAAAGGTCAAGTTTGAGGGCAGTTTTTTTTTTTTTCTCTAATGCTTTCCAAATTGACATAGCTGACTCTAGTATCATTAACTGAATGTGGACTGTGGAGTACCTCAAGTACCAACTCCATGCACCTCGAAGAAACATCAACCATTGCTTCCTTGATTCTTACAAGGATATTGAAGTCGAATTCAACATTGTATCTCTGAAACTTCTTGGACTCTACTTCCTTTATTTGTTCGAGCATGTCAACCTCTTGTTTCATCTATATACATTTTAAGTTCCTTTAAGTTAGTCTAATATGTAGGTAGAGGCATTTGGACAAAAACCGCAAAGAAAGTTTTCATGAGGTAAGATATGAAGGATTGCAAATATAAGTTACCTTGCTGAAGTAGTTCTCAATCTGGTCAAGGAGCTTGCCAAGTGGAGGCACTATCTCCCAGTTCTGCAAGCGAATGGCAATCACCTCAAGTTTCGAGTACAGAGCAGCTGCTGCTCTTAAAGCTTCCAGCTTCTTTACAGGAAAGCCTTCAAACCTTGCTAAAACCTGTGCAGAAGAGTTAAGCTTATGACCACAGCATTACGTATTGGAAACAATGTGCAACAATCTGACCCTATCCGTTGACCTGTGTTTCATCTGTTAAGCTATTGAGATGTGATTCAATGAAGTTGTGGAACTTGAAAAGCTCGACCATGTCCTTGGTGTGAAAGGAATTTATCTTAGCTTTCAAGTCCATGATCGTTTTTCCATGTGTTTGTACGTCTGTCTCGATCTTTTGGAAGTAATCCGATCTGAGGGAAACAGGGAGGATAAAATGGTAAAGTACATTCTGCAATTTAGTTCATACATCTAGATTAATTATGTGCTACATTAATGTACCTCTTTGTCATCTCTGCTAATGCATCAGCCATCCCTTGCTTTCCACCAGAAAAACCCGAGCATGATGTTTTCTTCCGCTGTCGGATTTACCCTCTAGATTTGACCCCTCCATCTTCACTTTCAACAACCGATAAAGGCTGGAAAATTGAGCTGATCTTCTCAACCTAGTGGTTGCTTTCTTGGTGTATGATGGTGTTGTTGTAGTTCGTGGAGGAGGAGGCGGTGGAGCACCTCCTTTGACCGGTGGCAGAGGCGGCGATGATGTAAGCAAACCTTTTGAGGGTGTAGTAAGAGGTGGTGGTGGGGGTCTTGGTGGCGGCACAGATCGTGGTGGTGGTGGGGGTCTTGGTGGCAGCACAGATCGTGGTGGTGGTGGTGGCGCCGCCTCTGTGACCACTACATTTGCATTTCTTTGTACTGCAGCTGCAGGTTGTGCTTCCAAATTGCTTGCATCAATTTCTCTCACCTGGATGGGCCTCAGTTTCCACTTAGTGCTACCACTGCAAGACTGGAGAAGACACAGGATGAATGACACATCAGTGAAAGGCCTTCTGGCTGTCGTCCATACCAAATTGAAAGTTGGTGGTCTAAAGCAGGAGGTCTGGCAGGGCGGAGACCCCGTGGGGAATTTGCCAGGTGTGATGTTTTGTTGACTGTGATCTTTCTTCTGCTCAGGTTGAACCGTCTGCTCGGAACTTTCTGCTGCTGCTTTTATCAGGTCATAAAGAGTTGCCAACACTTCATCAACTGCAGTTAAAAACCGAATAAAAAAAAAACAAATCATCAAGTGGAGTCAGAGAAATTGAAAAATCACAGTGAGAATTCTATGCGTGCGCAAATTGAGTTTAGTAGATACTTGCAGTGTACCAAGCTTTTCCCAATTGATGCTCTCCTTGCCATGAAGTTTGTCGCAATTCATCTTGGCCATCCATTCATGGTTCGTCTTCCAGAACTCCCCTAGAGATTTCAAAGCAGTACAAAAGTAGGCCACTCCCTGTTGAAGCAAGTCCCCGCTAAGGATAAATCTTATGATATGTTAGTTTCATAGGACGATTCTTTTGTCATTGTACTAATGAAATAGCAAAAAACCTGATCTATTGCTGCTTTCTTCATTTCCAAGAGTCTCAGTCTCTCCCTGCCCCTGGGGTTATTACTTTTGAGATCACTTATTTTCTCTGTCGTCAGAAAAGAAAAAAGTGATGTTGCTGAGAAAATTTCGCAAGTGCAGTAAAAATCTAATGTCTCTCAGGCTGCTTCGGAAAAGATTTGCAGACAATGATAAAAGGACAAGGCAAGGCGATTTTGCAAAAGTAAAGCGACAGCAAGATGTTGGTAGAAAGAGCTTTCTAGGAAGAGTATTCATTGAATTGAGCTTCATCATCAAAATGAATTCACCTGTCCGTTGATCCATAGAATTCAAAGCCTTTGATTTGTTGATCCTCGGCTAATGAGATTATCTTATTCCTCCGGCAACAAGATTACTTTGTCACCATAATGTTCTCCGGCTACACCAAGTCATCTTCATCAATTAATTTCCTTATTCACCCAGAAAGTTTCCGGTTTTGTTGCCAGCACCTGGATTCAAATTATGGCCGGTCTCGATCTGTTTTGATACTGTGGGACAGAATCACTCTTTTAGACAAAACATCAAACACTAGAACATAATAAATTCCTAGATATCAATATGTTCAATTCAAGCATGAAGGCAGAACTTGATAGTGCAGATTCTCATGGAGATTTCTTGATGGTGCGGTAAGAACCTTAATGCTGATTGAAAAGAAAAAGACAGTAGTTGTCTGTACTATCTATTTGTTTTGTCCTCAATTTTCATCAGACCTACATAGGAGAGATGAGCATAGAAAGGTACTCTAAATCCACTATTTTATCATACCTTGCATACAAATGTCTTGCATAAGTTGCAGCTGCAGATGTAACGTTGGTTATGTAGGTGCCCTTTTACCAACACAATGACAACAACTCGTGTTTGATGAGTCGTGCAAAGACCATCATAGGGTTATTCGCCTTTTGGTTTTGTAGGTGCCCTTTTACCGACACAATGACAACAACTCGTGTTGGATGAGTCGTGCGAAGACCGATTTAGGGTTATTTGCCTTTCTATTTCATGGTATGTCAGATACTTATTTGTCTAGACTTTTCGCTTGATCCCAAATTACCTATAAGAATTTGTGGAAAATCCTTATGGATCGACTTCAAGAAACCTCCATGAGAATCTGTACATGGTCAATTTTATTAACAGCATGTATCTGAGATAGTGACGAGCCGAGCCGATGCATAAATCAGGAAAAGAAGATAATAATTGAAATCTTGATGGATATATTTCTTCTTTAGGCGATGCCCTATAATGAATAGCAGTGTTTCTGTCACTCGGTAAACAAGGAATACAGATTATCCTTCCATGTTAAAGGCAAACGTTATCTTTACCCTTTCCAATTATTTCCATGAAAAAAAAAAGGATTTATGGACATTTCCTACCATAAAAATGAAGATGTAGAGTTTCTTTCTTTTTAGGTCGAAATTCAGGTCACATTGGATGATGAATATGAGAGTTGCTCACAGCTTTTTCCTGCTTAATTTGATGCTGCTTCGGTGATATTTTTTCGTTATTTTCGGGTTTTGATTCGCAAAAAACAAACATTACATTATTACCCAGATTCGAGTGAAGTGAAAATGTTCCAAAAAGGGTATATGAGGATATAGATAATGCTTTCAGCTAATTGAATTGGCTATTCATGCTACAGATGAAACTTGGAAGTAAGCAAAATGTGTACACAACCCAAAAATAAAAAAATACATAAAATATACTTCCACCAGTACATTACAGCCCCAAGTAAAGTTTCCATGCCTATTATTAAACTCAATGTAACCACCAATAGTTTGAAAACCACGATTATTAGTATAGATTATACAGTGTGCTTATCTGCACGTAATAAAGAATCACAACAAGCTTAGCTAAATACCAAATGAATTTGTGTCCTGATCAGACTTTCTATCCTCTTTCTGACAAGGCAGCCATGAATGGCTAAACGCGCACGGCTCGGTTCTGAGAATTTACTTTATTTATCACCCTGCCTGTGGATGGAGACTTAGTCTTGTCGACCTTGGTGGGCGTTTTCGCGGTTTTGCTATCAGCAGGTGACTTCTTGGAACCCGCTGAAGTTAATCCACTCGTGGCAGTTCTTTCGGCGATTCTTTTTTGGCGCTGAATCAACAATTCTTCCATCTTCTTCCGAGTCTCTTCCTCCTGTTTACAGGCACAACAAGTCAGCGATTCTGCTGAAATAAATATCAATGATCAAGCATTGTCTCTATCTTTCACAGCTTAAGTTTTTAGATCTGTTGATTGCGGTTGAAATATGGTGAAGAGAAAAAAAATCAAGAATTTGATAACTGTAAAGCCCAAAATTCGGAAGTACCTTTTCCAATTTGCTCTTTTGAACAGTTGGTCGAGTAATAGTACTCGGTTTCCTGGTTTTACTGGTCAGGTCAGGTCTGCTCCTTCCGATGGTTCTCTGTACAACTTTGGATTTCGCATCCTTACCCGGTTCTTTCTTTGCCTGGACTTCTTTGTTCCCGGAGTTGGTGTCCCCATCCAAAGCATTCTTGTCATTAGTGTTATCGCATGCTTCATTTCTAGAGAACCTTTCAGCTTCTGCAAGCGAAATATTGATTGCAGAGTCCATAGACCAAGACTGCTTGCCAGGCTCCACTTCAGAGTCCCTATCGAGCATCATGAAAAGATCATCAGGCTCATAGGATTTCGATAAGCCACGCTTATCTTCTGAATTATCTAATGTGCCATTTTCATGTTGGATGGTGGAAGTAAACTCGGCAACCATGCTGATGTCTCTTGTCAAGTGGAAATCATTGTACGGCTCATCAACTGTCGGCCGAGATTGTATCATGATAGAATCATCAACGACAATATCTTCTTTACCTCTCCCAGGCCTGACGGATTGATTCTCCATGGATGCATAGTTGCCGTCAAATATCATTTCTTTGAGAGTTGCATCTCCGCTTTGTAATGGCCTCATGTTCACGATAAAGGAATCTTCACCCTTCCTCATTCTGGTTAAAGATGTGTCTACATCGCCAGCAGGTGTGTGATTCAGCATCTTTCCATATTCCTCAGTTCTTCCTGAGATTAACATTACCTCATCACCACAATCAGCCCTCTTCAAACCTGGACGGAGATTCTCCACACTACCAAAATCCATCGAGTTGATCACACTACCATCCATCCCTTGCCTATCCTTAGTTGCAAAAAACGAATCCTCTGAAGCTTTCAGTTTTATTCCTACTTTCTCTTTTCCCAGTTCTACAGTCTGTTCAGTCATATAAGAAGATTCATTCTCGAAGCTTCTGAGCATTGATTGCTCATCCTGAGAGTACGGTGGTTGGTCAGTTTTGTCTGTGGATGTCATAAGAAGACTCTGAAAAGCACCCCAGTTGTCATTTGTCTTATTCCCCAGAGAAGATTGGTTGTCCTCATGATCGTTATCCTCAGCATCCACAGCACCATTCCCAAGAATCTGGTCATTTCTGTCCTTTTTACCATGAGTATGCCGCTTGGTCTTACGATTCTTCTTCAAGGATTCAACAACATCCTCGACGCTCTGTTTCAAAGTATCTCCATCAATCAACTCATCCTCGATAGAAGAATATTCGGCAGAGTCCCCATCTGGGTCTCCTTCTTTTCCCTTTGATGAAATGTAGTTAATATTACGGATGACGACTGTCCGAGAGGATTTCTTCTTGTGTTTTCGACGATGGGTACTCCCTGCAGAGGAATGCCTCCTCTCCCGTACTGAAATTGTATCAGATTCTCCGGAGTCCTCCCCACTGTCAGAGTTGCTGGAGTGGGTTTCTTCTTCAGAATATTCGTCTTCTTCTTTATGTGAAGTTTTCTTCTTCCTCTCTGAGGATGACTTGGAAACGTTTTTCTTCTCCCGTTTCATATCAGGATATGATGCTTCTGAATTGAAAGGCCATTGGTTGTTGCCATTTGGATTGTTAGGAAGACCAGACTGCATAACAGGGAAAGGATATCCGGGATATGGAGGCATTTGCTGAATAGGGTACATGTATGGAGGAAACTGATGTGGCCATGGAATTTGCATTTGAGCTTTGGCAGATGGAGTTGAAGAAACATTATCATCTGCACAAGATAGTTCAGCTTGAAAACACAGAATATTTATGTATATGGTTAAGAGGGTTCTGACAAACAAAAAGAGGAGTCCAAGCATTATAGAGGGTATGGAGTGTGGTATCAGCAATCACAATAAGAGAACTGAGAAATCTTACATAGGAGGTCTAAAAGATAAGACGAAAAATTTGCTTCTCATACTTGAAATTCAAAATGCCTCCCTTAATGAAGTGCAGTTTACTGACCAATATCCATCATGACAAACAGGATGAATTGAGACTTATTCTGTGTAATACATTTTATTTAGACCGTGATAGAAATTCTCTATATTGGCATTGTCTGCTTCCAGATTTGAATTAATGTTTCACTACCCTGAAATGTTCTTTAACCCTATCACCATCCTTACTAGACCAAAAAGATAGCATGGCTGCTTAAGTAATAGGTCTACTCGAATGGTGAGTCGTAGCATAAGATACCCAATCACTAGGCATGAAATGTTTAATTAGGTTATGTCTTCCACGGAGCATATTATGGAAAGATTAACAGTATGAGAAAAGAAACATGAAACACCCTTATCTGCAAAAGACTTTAGCATTAGCAATATACTCTTGAAAATCAGAAAAATATAGAAAGTCAGGATAAGGGATGGAGTAACTATAAAGTTTGGTTCAAATCAACATTACCATCTCTAGCATCTATTTAAGGTCCTAAGTATATTCTACAAACTTTAGTGGGTGATATTCTGATGAGGATTGACAAAATGTGCCTAAGGAGTACCAATAAAGTTCTATTGCACTATCACAAAGAAGATATCCTTAATTATGCCAATGAGGATTGAAAAGAGGGAAAAGATTATGCAATGAAAAAAGCAAGCCCAGCACGAGTAAGTACCTTTCCCGTTTTCAACATTTGGTTCACCAGGAAACCCATTTGCCGCAACAGTGTCATTGGAGCCATCTCCGCTTGGATAGTGCAAAGTGACACCTTGACCAGGAGCACTCATTTCATTAGCAAGCATAATCCCAGAAGTTGCAGGAAATGACAGGTTTGATGATACGTATGCCTCCATTGCAGATAGTTCTTCCATCCAAGGAACATCTGCTTGCTTTTTCTCGCATAATTTCTTGAATTCAAGGCATGCTTCTCTGCAGTAATTAATCCATATGTTAGGATTATTGCAGCCAGGAAGAGATTTCAAGTTTGCTGGAAAATATGAGTGAATCTATCATCAAGAAATAAAGAGAAGTTGTAAACATTAAGACATCGCTATAAAAACGGTTAGACGAAATTGTGTGTTCTGTTTCACAACTCAAACATTCTGCACAATCTCTTCATCTTCAGCCTTGTTCATACCTTAAACGTGATGCTCCAAACGCATCTGCGAAAGAAATAAGTTCATCCATATCGTCCATATCAAATCCAGCAGCTCGTCCACGAGCATATGCCATCGCTTGTGATTTAAGGAGCATTGCCTTCCGAGATTCCAGAAGGTGTTGAAGACGAAGCCTTGCCAACAGAAAGACTGAATGAATCAGTGATAAGTTATTCACAAAAGCACCACAAAGAGCAGATACTATTAGAAAAAGTTAAGAAATACCTCGAGTTTTCCTCTTGTGGATGATCATTTTCTTCAACAGTTTCACTCTGTAGCTGTAGTAGACACCAAAGAGTTCATAGCATTTGAATGAGCTTCTTGCAAGCATAACAATTGGCTGAATCCAATATAGTTAATACACTACCTTAGAAGAATCAGGCAACTTCACTATGCTTAAATTCGCAGCTGGAGGGCTTCCTACACATAAAAATCAAATAGATAAAATGAGAATACCAGAGTGTGTTACTGTTGATGAGCAGGTCCTTCATGAGTCACGGAAAGCACAATATGGGAAATATATCCCACACAGCACAATGGTTTTTTTTTTCTTTTCCCTTCTCTCAATTAACCTTGTGGGGGACTAAGTTCGGCCAAAAACAAGTAAGCATGAGATCTTGAACATACCTTCATCTCCTTGTCCAGCTACAGTCGCAACATCCAGGTCATAATCTTGAAGTGAACTCTCGATTTGTACAATCTCCTTCTCCAGGCTAATAAAACGCTCAAGAATTTCCGGTGTGCTAACAAAGCGCACAAATCTGTGACAAAAGTGAATCAGTATTAAATAATCCCTTTACTCCTTTGTTTCGACCCTGTCACGAGTGGTGGCAACACAGCATTTAACAAATCTTCAATCTCAGTGATCTTTTACCGGAGCTTGTAAAGAATATGGCTACAGTAGGAATTACGCTTACGCCGTCCAAACAGGTAGTCGGAAAACAAATTAAGGACAAATTCTCAGTTCATACGGAACAAGAAAGAAATCTTTGCATATAATCACGCAGAAACTATTTCCCAAAAGATTTTCACCAAAAAAAAAAAAAACTATTTCCCAAAAGATAAAAAGCAAATGGCTTACTCTCTACAGCATCCAATTATCAAAAGAACAAGAAATCAAATTCAGAACATCAAAAACAACTGAAACTACAAGTGAACTCGCAACAGACCAGTGAGTAGGCAAAATCAAGAAAAGAAGAAAATCATTACCTCTCGAAGGTGGATTTGGTGAACCAGGAGAGATCTTTGGCAGGTGGGCGAAGAGTGATCGAATACCCACCTTTCGAAATCTCGTCTTTCACGAATTTGAGGTGGGAGACGAAGGGTTGGAACAGCCCAGAAGCCAGCTTCTCTTGGGTGCCTCCACAGAAGATCACCAGATCACATCTTCAAGCACCGCAGTAGGAACACACCCACATCCAAAATCACCCGCAATTAGGAACAGTTCGTGACTGTGCACAGTGGAAATTGCAGAGCACAGAGCGAGAAGTGGAGTGAGATTGAAGATGGAATCTTTACCTGGTCCGAGTCGGGGTGAGGTGAAACACAGCATGATCAAGACCAGTTCCCGAGTCCATTCCCACACACATTCAACACACACACACACCCTGAGAGAGAGAGAGAGAGAGAGAGAGAGAGAGAGAGAGAGTTGTCAAGAAGACAAGAACATCAGGACATTGGACAAACGTGGGTGTTGCAGGTATTTGGCGGTTCTGAACTGGAAGAGAGAGAGAGAGAGAGAGAGAGAGAGAGAGGTGCATGCACATGCAAAGGGAGTTGAACTGAGAGATTGACAAGGAGTGTTGTGAGATGGGTTGGAGGTGGGACCTAGTTTTTCACAGGGTAGTGTGAAGCAGGAGCTTTCCTGCTTCTTCTCCTTCTTCCTTAAGCAGGCTGCAACCAGAGATGCCAGAGAAAAGCTGATGAGAGCATGTCATTCATTGGCTCTCTCTCTCTCCCCTCTCTCTCTCCTACCTACTTTCATTTTCTCCTGTTCCTTTTCTTTTCTTTGCCTTTATCATGTCATTCATGATCATAACTACCTAATCAAAATATGTGCCTAAAATAAACCCGAGACATTAACTAGAGCATCCTATGTTAAATTAATTATCATTGTTTAGTACTCTGCTTGATTATTATAGGTCTAATTAATGTCAAATTCGAAAAGATTGATCTATAGAATCGCGGGGCGAAACCATAGTATAATCATGTGGTTGAACAGTTTCGATTTTATTTTAATATATCACTATGGTATTTGGTAATTTAATTTCCATTTATGAGGAAGTATAGTGATTCGATGTATTCTTATTTAACACATAAACAATGTAAGATGCTAATATCATTAGTGTTAGTTTTGGTTGCTAGATACAGAGTGTCAGTGGACACTTGATTTGGAGTTTCACAATTGAGTGGTTGTGCTTGAGCTCTTGGTAGCTATGATCGTACAAGCTTTGAGCTTGTAGTCATGAGCTTGTCATATCTTGAGCTTTGGCGTTTCCTAACCATGGAAGATTGAACTCGAGATTAGCATTGAGACTTGGAGGTAAGTTGCGTTCTCAATGTCGACGAGGCTAGGGTTTTTTATTTTATTTTATAGTTTAGGTAAATACTTCAGAAAACCCAAACTAGGCTTACTACCACATAAATATCTCAAACCTTTTTATGTAACCAAAGAACCTGAACTTATCTACTATAACATAAAGATCCCAAACTTTTTTTGTCACAAAAAAATCGAAACTTTTATATGTGACATATATATTCTCTATTTTAGTTCCATTAAAGGTATATTTATCATATTAGTATAAGTTCGGAGCTTTTTATAACAAAACAAAAGTTTGGGTATTTGTATCATAACAAGCAAGTTAAGGATTTTTAGTTAATATTTTTTTTTTTAGTATTTGTGTCACTAAGCATAGTTTGTGGTATTAACACATTTTATTTCTGATTCTACATTGCATTATTTTATATGTTTTTTTGACAAAGTTTTTCCTAATTTAATTCACACCAGCTTTTCGGATTGAAAACTTATCTTTCCAAGCCGTGCCAGCAATAATCAGCCAGAAGAAATTGTATCAAAGAATGAACAATTTCACTTTTAAAAAAAATACAAAGATGAGTTCGGACCCAAAAAAAAGGTAAATGAGTGCTTTTGTTTAACAAAAGTAGAGGGACCACAGGTGATATTTTCCCTATTTAAAATCAATCCGTGCATATTTAACATTGGAAAAGGTGCACATTTGGTCCTTGGAACCACACCATTTCTTCGATGAGGATCTCAAACAAGTAACTTTTGCAATCGAGTCTTAAAAAATGAAGGATTCTTCCAATTAAGTCCCTCTATCTCTAATTTCGGCAAACTAAAGTTAACATGCTAGTTGTGCCAACTTAAAGTCTGGTACGAGTACAGCATGTACTAGCATAGGAAAAACTATTAAACGTTTATGTAATTGTACCTTCTTATAATTGCTCTTGGAACTTTTGGCGAGTGGAAATTGGTTGTCGCAGGCACTGGTTTTCCCAATATTATGCTTTTGATTGTAAGTGATAGATATGCCAACTTAGAGGGATTTGATTAGAGAACTTCACTACATTCAAGACTTATATCACAAGCTTGAGGACTGAAAAAAATAGCGGAATAAGTCAAGATGTCATATGTGTACATTTTCTTCCAAACACAATGAAGTTTAGGATAGTTTACTGAATGATCTCCCTCATGGTGAAGCTTATACTGTGAAGTTGTCATGATCACTCTTAATTATGATAGACTTTGTGCCTGCTTATCTATTTTAGCTAGATAAACATAGTTTTCATAATGGTCTAATTATTCATAAAGTAGTGGGGGATTTGACAGACAATCATTGGGGTCCATGTAGATCTTAAAGTGACATTTGATTTAAATAATTGGATTTTTTTTTTGAACAGATAAATAATTGGATTGACACGATATGCTAACTGATGTTGGGAGCCGACATCAAAATCAATTAATCTTTTTTTTTTCTACCTTTAGGGGAAAAGAAGAAGAAGCAAACTCAATAGTAACTTCGAAATTAAATCTCGCAAAGTTCATCCCTAAATTTTAAAATCAATGATAAGCATTGCAAAAAGTATTTATGGACAAACAGAAATCATGCATCTCTCATTTTGCAAAGTTCGGTTAAAAATAATTGTCGAGCATATGGTAAATTTATATTATATAATATTGTCCATATTTCACAGAAATATGAGGTTCTCGTAGAAATTTTGTTTCATGAAGAAAAGTCAAAGCCGCAAAAGAGGCCGCTTTTGTTTTCATTAAATGGTTTTCCTTTTCATTCATGGGCGGCAGCAGAAATCTTGCGGACCTGTTTTAGGTGGAGAGTCGACATCAGTATCCCTCTTTTATCATCGACAACTGGACCTAGCTAGATCTACCATGTGATATTTCTTTTTTAACAAGGTCAGGAGAAAGAATGTGTTCATAGAATTCTCTATTTATTGACATTTTAAAAATTGAATTAAGGGGGCTCGGTTTGGATAGATTCGTGGAGCATTTGTTTCAAAGAAAATAAGTGATTTGAAAGATATTTTCCTGAAAATAATTATCTTTGTCGCTACAAAAAATGAACGAACAAAAATATTTAAACATAAATTGTTATTGATAATGAAAACATTTTTCACTGATTAATTATTTCAAGCGATATAGGCTATCATTTTAAGAAAATATTTTTTAAGTCATTTTGTTCCGCAAAATAAACGGAGCCTCAATTAACAATTGGTTGGCTTTTTATATGATGTTTTTGTATTTTTCAAGGTTTTGAGCGAATTGACCCGATTCACCTGTCACTATCTCTTATAAAATCCAATTTCATCTTTGGTAGGATTTTGAAAATATTATTATGACATAATCTTGGGTAAAAGTCATAGAAGCATCTATACTATAAATTAACCAAACTCAATCACCACTTCTAAATATCAAACTTTTACAAAGAGACTTTCATGAAAAACTTGTGCCATATTTAAAAAAAGAATTCCATCACCACACATAATTATAGATAGAAAAAATCGTTATTTACAATAATCGAAATGAGTGGCAAGTCCTCTTATGTTCTAAATTCGAAATCAAAGTAATTGTGAAGTATCTTATGAATCTCTCGTCGCGTTAAAATTGTTTTTACATACTTCATTCTTTATCAATCTGTTTTTTTCTCATCATTTCCCTTCACACTCAACTTTTCTGCTTTTTTTTTATCAAGTACAACTTTGAGTGGATCTGAAATTTCATGGACACATCAACACGATGCAAAGGTCACAAGCGTTCCCTCATCTATTAAACTTTCATTTAATATGTGTGGCGTGAGATAATTCACATATTTCTAGTAGTATCTCAAGAAATAATACATTCACGCAAAGAAAAAGATGTGAAATATCTCAAGAAATCTCTCTCTCTCTCTCTCTCTCTCTCAAGCAGGAACAGAAGCTGCAACATCATTGATGATGGACCAGCATGTTTTGGTTTTATGTGGCTTAACACCTCAAGAACAGTCAACGCCAGAAGAGTTAAGTGAACATGGGTGGAATAGAACAAAGCCAACCATGCCACAGCTACATGTGCTGGTCTAGCTGGATAAACACATGACCTTCCTTCTGGCTTCTAATAAATTATTCTTTCATTTTCTCTATGTGAGAGAATATAATCATCGCTACAATGATTTAGATATCCCATCCTCCTCCCATAATATAAATTTTAACCCCAAAAAAAATAAAAAAATTAGAGGAATTAGAACTTGACCGAAGTGTGGTGAGGTGGTCCTTTCTCACTAAGATCCAACAGGGTCTTAGGTTTGATTTTTACTTGGAGGTAGTTCTCGATTTAAAAAAAAGAATTGAAGAAATAAATTTTTTTTAATAAAATTCGGGCTAGCTTTTTCATTGTTTGATAAAAGGGGAAAGAAGCTGGCATCCACCAGCTCACAATGCTCCTCTTGCAAGTCAAGCAGTCACATGTTGCCAAAGAGAGAAAAGCAGCAATTATCATTAGAATACATCATTTTTATATTCTTTGCTTCTTCTTTTTTTGTTTTGTTTTGTTTTATCAATGCTCTTTTTTCTTCTTTCCTTTTTTTTTTTTTTTTGAAAGAAATTGGTTCTTCTTCTACCGTACATACACCGATTGCTGGCCTCCAAAAATGCCTAATACCAGTAATGGAAAATGACTTGGCATTAAATACTTAACATCTTTTATTTTATTATACCTACTACTATTACCCTTTTTTCAAGATAACAGTCAATTTATCTTGGAATAATTTTCGCACACCAGCTCAAATATATTTCTCAGACTTAATGCGAGAAAGACTGCGTTGAATAGGAAATGAATTCAACCCTCGTAGTTTCTGACATGAAAAGACCCAATTCATCACACTACTAATCCAAGGGTTAACGCTTCAAAATATTAAGCATAAATTTATTTTTTACTTTCTCAAACATACTAACCACACAGTAGAACTTCACTATCAAATGATTTTTCTTTTATATTTATAAAATCCTTTTAGGCTTTCTTTGAGTTGCAAGAGTCGTACGTCAAGTCAAAAGCTTTTTGCATTTGCATTCGACACTAAACTTCTTTCCTACACTAATTGAATTGTGAATTTTCTGGCTAGGTAATCATGCATGTTGCGTACTTGTAGTTTATGAGACAAATCAGCTTAATCTCGGAGCACATGATGACCATATATATGATCTGGAAATCGGAATGCCCATGTGCTGCCCGCCATTATTCTACAATGCTCCTCGGCAACTTCATTGGGTCGATAGATCATCTCTTCAGTTGACTTAGATAGCTCATCCTAAGTTTGACTTTCGAACGGTTATTTCGAGAGCACGAGCTCTTTCACTGAAGCCATGACTTTCTGACTGCCGTAGCTGAAAGCGATTTCCGTGTTAATTTTGTTAGGGTTTCGAAGTTGGTTCATGTCGTCTGTTTGACTTTAGGCTGGTGTCCAAGAGGGTTGCACATTTAAGTGACTTCGGCCCAATGCGTAAGAGGCTATTCCGTACCCAATAGTCCCCTAGCAGGGCGCCCAATAAGACCGCGCTCCTCATTTTAACTTGTCCACACCCATAGTCTCACACCCTTAAGTTGGTTCTAAATATTTTCTTCCCTAGATACCAAGAAATATCAACGATTTCACATAAAAGGAGAGCTGAACGTTAACAACTTTTTACTTCAAATTATTTCCACACCAGGTTCTCCTAAAAGGTTATTGAATGTGTGAATCGGACATCTTGTGATTAATTGATATTTCTAAGATAATTAGGTGTACTCAAAGTCTTGGAACAAAAATTTTTAGTTGAATAATAAGATCCTTAAATATATGTGTCAATCAAGTTGCATTATGTCCAGGGTCCGCAAGTTTCATCTTAAATATGAAATCATGTTGTTGATGGGTAGCGGTGTAAAAAATACCCAAACCGAAGCACAGATCCTGGGTCTCATGCCCATTTGGGTAGTTAGTAAAAAGCTATCTTGACGGTTCGGCCCGTCTTCAATTGTATGTCCGAATCGATTAGAGACACATTAAACATAAATAGAAGAGGAACGTAAACGCTAGACACAGCTCCCCTCCCTCCGTCAGCAGCTCCGCCTCCTCCATCGCCCTCACCGCCACCATCCGCCGGACCTTCATGTTCGGCGGCACCTCAACACGAACAACTCAACATCAACTTTGCCGGATCATGGTCGTTTCATTCATGGTCGTCCAAGTCTCGATGCGTCCATGGACGTCTAGATATTCAGAGCTGTGTTCATGGTTGTCCACACTCGAGCTCTGTTTCTTTCCTCCATGGCCATCCAGATCTTCGATGAATTTAGCAGTCATAGAGCCTCATCCTCTCCAGATCGAGAGTTCACACGAAGTAGACCAAACATAAAGTTTTGAGCCTTAAACTTCTTGCTCTTGCATAGAGAAAATTAAACTAGAATTGGTGGGTGCGCCAGGCCAAGACAATAGTGCAACGCCAAGGCGACGCGCGAGAGCCCCAGCAGCAAGCTACCGTGATGGGCTCTCCCCCTAAAGAAATTAATTTAATATCATGTGGACCGATGGCCCACGTATCAGATATTAAACTGATAAGAACAGATACTACACTTGATCTTAGCCAAAAGGCCGAGAAAGGTATGCTTTGCCTCATCTCACGCCTTGCTTCTTAACCCCACATCCCTGCTTGTTCCTCTGCTCTCCCTACTGATGTGGGACTGATCAAAGCTCTCCATCGCTCTCGTGCCCTCTCTTTCAGCTTCCCAGCATCAGAAGTCATGTGCTGTGAAAGCTCTCTGTATCAGGAAACCAGGAGTTTGTCTTGATTGAAAACGTTTCAGTTCATATATATTCGACAAACAGTTGACCTCGAGAAGAACTGATTCAGCAAGATGCGAAATCAGTGGAAAGTCTAATGGGTCTTCAACCTACTAATCAGTGACTCGAGCTGGAGGAAGGACGAAGCTCAAAGAAAATGGTAAGATGAACGGACTATTTTAACTAAATGAGGCTTGAATGAGCACACTGAAAACATGGTTTTGCCTTGAACTGCTTCGGCTTCTCTGATGAAGAACACAAGGGCTTGAAACTTCCCTGAGAACAGACCAGAAGAAAATCCACACTCCAGCCTTCCATTGCAACGAAATACAACGAAAAAAGAAGATCAGCAGTTCCAGTCTTCAATTCAATTCCGTTTCTGGGTCATAAATTCTAAGTGACGCCAACACTTCAGCTGAAGTTGGGCCTCAAGCCTTGTGGGCTTTATTCTTGGCAAAGCCCATGTGGATGGAAGGGAGATCAAGGTGGTTTAGGTCCAAGAAGCCAAACAAGTTTTGATGAGATCCAATAGCTTCCTAATAAGAATCATAATCCTAATGACATTTACATCTGGCTTCTGCTCATTACTTTCCTCCCGAACAGTTATGCAAAATCAACATAAATATCGTCTAAAAAAATTGTTTGAGCGATGAGATACGCACTCCAAAAGTTTTGCTTTCTCAAACTTCTTGCAACAGGATAAATGACAGGAGAAACACTCTAATAGCTTTTAAAAAAATAATATAAACTTTCTACATTATCTGAATATTTTAAAAGGTTTCAAGTGCTTCGCATTGGATAAAAAACCAAAAGTGTGACTTCCCCACAATTTATGAAAAATTAAAACTTGAAAGCACGAGGCACTCTAGACATGCCCTAATTCTCCATAAACAACGGTATCTCTTCGTTATAGAAGCTCCAAGATGAATAGTAGTTATAGAAAGTTACCAAACATAAAGGCCATGTCTTTATTTTACAGATAGTGTAGTTAAGTGGGATGGTGATTAAGCTTTTCTGGATTGTACTACTTGCATAAGTTTTGTCTAAGGCAAGACATCCACGTAACCAAATTTATATATGAACAATAGTTACTTCATTGCAAGTCTATGAATATCAATGTTTCGAGCAATTAAAGAAGCAAAGTTTCATTACAAAAAGAGAAATATTAATGGATCAGCCTACAGATTTAGATGATCCTTTACATTGGAGGGAAAATAATATCGATGTTCTTGAAATAGATTGTATTAGAAAACATACATTGAATATGATGTCCAAATCTAAGTGAGTGGATATTGCGAAGGGGGTATTACCCATGACTAGAAACATCATGGTGCTTGAAGAAAGATTGATTATTCAAGAGATACCAACTTAGGAACTTTTAACGTGGTGACTAAATAATGACATCGAATTTTTTCTGATTTTAGATCGTGAACTAATTTCAGAAATGGATTGTAGGTGGTGGCGTTCACCACCACCAAACTCTGCCACTGCCCCATTATCATGACAACCCACAGCAAGCTCGGTCCCCACCACCATGTGATCAGCCCACCGACCCCAAACTCGTCAACCACTATTCATTAGCACCAACAATTACACCAATATGAGCTCACAACGCTGGCCAATGTCGTTACCTCCATTGGAGGTTAGCCAGCCAGCCACAGAGAGAGAGAGAGAGAGAGAGAGAGAGAGAGAGAGAGAGAGAGGTGGTAGTGATGGTGGCATTGCACCGGTATTGGCATGTGGTGATGTTTAGCAACACATAACATATTCAACTCGATGGACTGGCATCAGCCGCCCCGGTGGCTAGATGAAAATGGCAGTTGAAAGAACTATCGTCATCAAATTGGTGTTACATCTCACTAGTTTTATCTTGTGATTGCCGACTTGGGCCACCATAGAGATTAAAAAAAAAAGGACTAGTGCTCCATTTGATGAAATCGATGCATTAGGCAAATTTTAAAAGTTCAAACATTAAATTGAACAAGAAAAGAAAATAAGAGACGACACTAGACAATGGACAAGAATTTTCAAGATCTTGTGACATTACCCATTGCGATTAATACTGAAGTGTACCATCCAATCAAATATCAAAAGGTGTAGAACACCCGGAAGCTATGTAGGAATATGCATTTGTACCTTATTTGAAAAGGAAAATGCTAGAAATAGGGCGATTGGTGTATTAAGTACATATTTGACCATTCTTTTCCCCTTGGCTCTCAAATTTAGCATATCAAGCACAAATTTGGTCTTTTGGGTCCAATAAGGTCGTGTCAAATCATATGTCAAAACTAGAGAATTTGCGTCCGATAATTTCCTTGAGGACATCTCCATGTGTCTGGAAACCGTAATGTTTCAAATTCCATTTGGACTTCTGAGGCACGTGTCTATTTCCTTGATCTCCAAGTACTTTCCCTCTCTCTTTTCTTTCTCAACATTCTGGACGTCTGACTGATTTTATGCTCCAGACACTTTGACAAATAAATAAAGCCACGTCGACTTAAAATCTTGAAGCCTATATCGTCCAAACTCACGTTTCTATTATCAACATAGGCTAGGGTTCGACCAATTCCAAAGGTGACGAATCGATTCTTCAAAATGGGGAAAAGAAGGGCCAGCTTTTCACACCTTGGGACTGACCCAGAATAGCAACTTCGCAAAGTGTTTTGGAGAGTTTTAAGAAAAGCTGTTGGCTCGGTCGCCTTTGAAATGCTGTTTCAGTCCCTCAATAACGAAGGTGGGAATTCGTGTGGGGATCATGAAAGACCGTTTAAAGAGAGCTGGACAAGGCTTTTCGAGCCCGGAGGAAAACAACAGACGACTCGGTGCGTTTGGGAACCACTTCCCAAGCCCCTTTGAAACCTGAAGGTACTTAGGCAAATGCCAGCCCGTTTGGCGAAAAATTTTGAGCCCGCATTCTCTAAATGCTAGCATCGTGAAGCCAAAAGCCCAAGGCAGGGGGGACCTGCCTTGGGCTTTCGGCTTTTTCGGCATTGCCCACACGGGCACTGTTCAAATTTTTTTTTTCCGAAATTGTCCTCACGAATTTTTTGTTTTTCCAGTTCTTGCCCTTGTGTCGCAACTGTTCATCTTCTCCGGGGGGTTCTGTTCTGGCTGACTGCGAGCAGCCGGCAACTGCTGGAGGGACGCCGGTGATTGTCGTGGGGTGGTGCGACCGACGCCGGAGGTGGTGTGACCAAGGGCTGGGTCACCGCAACCCAGATCTGGGCGGCAGGCGGTCTTCTTCTTCCGCGAGCGGTCGCCGGCAACCGTCGCCCAGACGAGCGACGCCGGGCGGTGGCGCGACCGCCGCGACCCACGGCAAGGTCCGGGTCACCGCGACCCGGATCCGGGCGGCGGGGTCGCGGAGGACCTTGCCACCCCGATCCGGGTCGCGTGACCTCGCAGCCCCGAACCGGGTCGCGGCGGCGCCGCGCGACCTCCGTGACCTCGCCGCCCGGTTCCGAGGCCGGCGAGGTCCTCCCGCGACCTCGCTGCCCCAGATCCGACGTCGCCGGAGGTCGCCGGAGGTCACGATGGCGTCGAGCGACCTCGCTGCCCCAGATTCGGCGTCGCCGGAGGTCGCCGGAGGTCGCCGGCGGCCACTGCCCATTGGTCAATTTTTTTTAATTTTTCTTTTGATAATTTTTTTTTACCACAAAGATCTTTTGTAAGTGTAATTCCCCAAACGCTATTTTGCTCAAAATACTTTACAAAGAGCTTTCAAAGTACAATTTACCAAACACGGTTGCATTTTGGAAAACATCTTTAACTCAAAGGTATGTGTATTTTCCTAAAGACTTTCCCCAAAAGTGGTTCCCAAACGCACCCTCAATTACTGTCGTTGAACAATTTAACCGAGCTTAAAGGGGAAGAAGTTTCACATTTTCTCCAACTATATATTTGTTGTATGTATTTATATTTGGAGATTTTGTGAGAGTACTAGCTGAACTATGCGCTACATCGATCGAGATTTTGCGCAGTTTGGAAGCATGGATTTCTCGTATATGATCTCAACAGAAGTTGAATGTGATGAACGAGTTTTTCTACCCATCAAAGAAGCGTAGGGCGGCAATTCTGAAACTAAGAGCAAACCGGGAGCAACAATCTCGAACGGAGAATGAAAGAAAATCTAGAAAAGAATTGATGAAGGAGAAAAAGTCAATAAGTTTAGTATTGACATTGGACCAATCACTCCCCAAAACTTTGACGAGAGAAATGCAAAGAACTTTTGATTGGCGCTTTTTCTTAAAACGAACTATTAAAAAAAGTGGGCAATTTTTTTTTAAAGAATTCAAGTCCCAATTAAAGAATTTGTTTTCACTCTAAATTTAGTATCTTATATAGCTATTTAAATAAGTATATCAAGTGTATGTAGAAAACCAACGGGGAAAGTAATGTGACAAACAACTAGTCGATGCAGCATTCATTAAATAGTAGAGTAAACTAACTATTCTTTGAAACTCAACAACTTAATCTTTGTAAATGTGAATATATGAAATATTGAAATATGTATTTTTTTTCAACAAAATATTTCAAAACTGCTCGATTCAAGAGAGAATGTAAGAGTAACTTATAAGTCACGACTATCAAAATATGATGAATTAAAGCAATTTTCTTCGTCTCACTAAATATTTTCAAACCTTTTTTCTGGTTATGCTCGTCTAAATTTATGTATTAAAATCGCAACCCTCATCTAGAATCCAAAAGCTGTTTTGGGTGAAATTTTCTTTTTATGGTCTTAGCAAACACTTATTTCAATGTATTCTTTTCTCAACAAAATATCTCAAAACTGCTTGATTCAAGAGAGAGCGTAAGAGTAACTTATAAGTCACGACTAGCAAAATATGATGAATTAAAGCAATTATTTTCGTCTCATTAAATATTTTCAAACCTTTTTTCTGGTTATGCTCGTCTAAATTAATGTATTAAAATCGCAACCCTCATCTAGAATTCAAAAGCCGTTTTAGGTGAAATTTTCTTTTTCATGGTCTTAGCAAACACTTATTTTAATGTATTCTTTTTTCAACAAAATATCTCAAAACTGCTCAATTCAAGAAAGATCATAAGAGTAACTTATAAATCACGACTAGCAAAATATCGTGAATTAAAGCAAATTTCTTCATTTGACTAAATATTTCCAAACCTTTTTTCTGGTTAGGTTTGTCTAAATTTATGTATTAAAATCGCAACCCTCATCTAGAATCCAAAAGCCGTTTTAGGTGAAATTTTCTTTTTCATGCCTTGGCAAACAATGCACGAGACAAAAAGTAAAGTTCTTTTCCGCTACTGTTGGCCAGGGGGACGAGTCTACGAGCGTAACGAAGGCTTCACCCGACAGGTCAGCCAATGAAGTAGAGACACGTAGGGCAATGTCTCTGCATGAATATTCTTAAGTGTCGAAGAAGAGAAAACGTAGGGGATTTCGATTGTTATCATTAAGTGAGTCAAAATGTCAGGCTGCATGCTACTCTCTTGTGGAAAAAACTCTTTCGTTTTCCACGTTCTTTTCCACAAGGCAATGATGATGTCCGAAGATGCGGTCGGGTGTACGAAAATCGAAAGGAAGCTGAGAGCGATATTGCGATGTAATTGTCCGAGCGTCTTTCGTTGTCAAGAAAACGTGATGATATAATAGCTTTCCAAGAACATAAAGTTCTAATCTCTTATCAGAATATGTTCTGAGTTTGAGCTTGTGAAGAGAATTTTATCCAGATAGATATCTCAGTTCGAGCTTAGTTCAAGTACATTTTGTAATTTAAGTAGATTTCCTGAAAATGGATTTCCTATTATGGATATAAACATTGTAATATGAAGAAGAAGTTTGCTCCTATTTGTCTTGGGACTTTTAGAAAATCAAAGGGTTTTGAGAATGTGCCCAAAAATTAAAGCTCGATGCGAATAGTAGCATTTAATTGGCTGTATATGTGAAGTATCGAGGGTAAATATATGAAGAACACTTCAGTCGGGTTAATTTCAAAAGTTAATTCACCACATCAAAATCTTTAAGAAAACAGAAAATCAACACCCAGTCTTCAATTCAATTCCGGATCTGGGTCACAACTTCAAGTCAAGTTCGGCCTCCGCCTTGAGGGGCTTTTCTTTCGGAAAAGTCCAAAGTAAATGGAAGGAAGATCAAAGTGATTTAGGCCCAAGAAGCCATACAAGTTTTGAAGAGATGCAACACCTTCCGTGAGAATCCTAATTTTATAGCCAGTCACATCTGGCTTTTGCGTATAAACTTTCCTTACTTAATTTGGAAATGCAAAAAATTTACTTTAATTCCTAAAAAATCATAAAATAATTAGGCACGCTTGTGCAATATCTGGATATTTTAAAAGGTTTCGAGTGACTCGGATTTAAATAAAAGACATAGGGTGAGTTTCCCGAATTTTTTGCAGAGTCACAAGTTAAAAGCACAAATGGCTCTACACATTCTCAAAACTTCCTTGTAAACCAGCATCTCTTCGTTATGGAAGCTCCAAAATGAAAATTAGTTTTGAGGACCGTGCTACCCACATAAGTTTTGTAAAAGGCAAGACATCCACGTTGAAATTATGAGACTTATATATGAACGATAATTACTTTGTATTAAGCCGATGAATACTTAGTGTTGAGCAATACAAGAGGCAAAGTTTCATTTAGAAAAACAGATTGTGTGAGGAAGCATTCATATGAAAAAGAGTATGAAAATGATGTCCGTACCCAAGCAAGTGAATGTCCAAAGGGGTATTATCCGTGAATGGAGATCGATTATCTGAGCGATACCAACTTGGCAATATATTGATATTATGACTAGATTCAATAGGATCCTGGTTGGACCTTGAACTAACATCGATGCGAAGTTAATGGTATTTGTTGAGGTGAACTAACTTGAACAAAATCAAAATTCAAAAACGACATTGAACATTCAAAGAAAATTTTAGGGACCTTTTGTAATATTACCTCTTGTAATTAACAATCTAAGCATACCATCTAATAACATATTAAAATGTTTAGAACACATGAAAGTAAAGTAGGAATACACAAGTGTAGATTATTTAAAATGAATAACGCTATAAATATGGTGATTGGTGTATAAAGTACATATTTGGTCTCTTGAGTCCGGTAAGATTGCTAACGTAAGGCGATCCATTTAATTTTATAGTACTACATTAAGCAGATTTCTAAATGTCGGTGGACTAATTCAAAAATAAAATAAAATTCAAAGACAACATTAAACAATCAAAGAAAATTCTAAGAACCTTTCGTGACATTACCCCTTATAATTAACAATCTAAGTATACCATCCATCTAATCACATAGTAAAATGTCTAGAACACCCGAAAGTCAAGTAGGAGTACACAAGTGTAGATTATTTAAACTGAATAATTCTACAAATATGGTGATTGATGCATAAAGTACATATTTGGCCTTTTGGGTCTGGTAAGATTGCTAACATATAGCGCTCTATTTAATTTTAAAGTACTACGTGAAGTAGATTTTTAACTATCTCGAAAAAATAATAATTCAAAGACGATACTGAACAATCAAAGAAAATTCTAAGGACCTTTCATGACAATACCCCTCGGAAATAACAATCTAAATATACCATCTTATCACATATTTAAATGTCTGGAACAACCAGAAGTCAAGTAGGGATACACAAGTGTAGATTATTTAAAATGAATAATGCCAGAAATATGGTGATTGGTGTATGAAGTCCATATTTAGTCTTTTGGGTCTGGTAAGATTACTAGCATATGGCGTTCCATTGAATTTTAAAGGACTACATTAAGAAGATTCTTAAATGTCGATGGACTAACTTGAACAAAAAAAAAAAAAAATCAAAGATGATGACACTGAGCAATCAGAGAAAATTCTAGGGACCTCTTGTGACGTTACCTCTTGTAATTAACAATTTAAGCGTATCATCTAATCAAATATTTAAATGTTTAGAACACCAGGAAGTCAAGTAGGAATACATAAGTGTAGACTATTTAAAATGAATAATGCTAGAAATATGGTGATTGGTGTATGAAGTCCATATTTAGTCTTTTGGGTCTAGTAAGATTGCTAATATTTGGCGTTCCATTTAATTTTAAAGTACTACATCGAGTAGATTTTTAAAAGTTGACGGACTAACTTGAATAAAAAAAATTCAAAGACGACACTATATAATTAGAGAAAATTCTAAGGACCTTTCGTGATGCTACCTCTTGTAATTAACAATCTAAGCGAACCATCTAATTGTGAAGCAGATTTTTAAAAGTCGATGGAGTAACTTGAGAAAAAAATATCAAAGACGGCATTGAACAATTAGAGAAAATTCTAGAGACCTTTCGTGACACACTCCTTTTGGCCATAAGTACATATTTGGCCTTTGGGTCCGGCAAGATCGAGTCAATTCATTCCAAAGCTAGAGAATTTGGGTCAGATAATTTTCTTGAGAACTTTTGTGTATAGTTCGCGGCAATAATAAGAACGGAAACCCTAAATTTTCAACTCTCATTTGGACTTTTGAGGCATGTATTTCGTTGATCTCCAAGCATATTCCGTTCTCTTCTCGCGTCTTAATATTCTGAAATTGCGACTGGTTTTACTCCAAACCCTTTGACAGAGAAAATAAAGTCTCACAGGTTAAACCCTCGAAGGCTACAGTCCAAACTCAAGTTGTTGTTATTAACAGAAGGTAGGGTTTGACCGATTTGAAAGGTAGCGAAAAGCTTCTTCAACGTGGCGGACGACGGGCCAGCTTTTCACACCGGGAGACTGACCCAAAAGAGAAAGTTCGTCTTTTTGGGAAGTTTCACGAAACCATTGGCTCGGTCGTACGTGAAGTGCAAAGCAAGTCCTTCAATAACGAAGGTGTGAATACTTGTCAAAAAAAAAAACGAAGGTATGAATACGTGTAGCTCAAGAAGATTGTTTCAAGAGACCTTGACGAAGCTTTCAAGCCGATAAGAGAACAAGAAGCATTCAATAGATGATGCAGACCGATTTGTTTTTTATTCTGAAATTCCGCATCCAACTTGTACAAAATTTGCATCCGCTAAGACGATCGAAAGTTACCAAACATAAAGGCCTTGTCTTTATTGTACAGATAGTGTAGTTAACTGGGATGGTGATTAAGCTTTTCTGGATTGTACTACTTGCATAAGTTTTGTCTAAGGCAAGACATCCATGTTGAGATAACCAAATTTATATATGAACAATAGTTACTTCATTGCAAGTTTATGAATATCAATGTTTCGAGCAATTAAAGAAGCAAAGTTTCGCTACAAAAAGAGAAATATTAATGGATCAGCCTATAGATTTAAATGATCCTCCACATTGGAGGGAAAATAACATCGATGTTCTGGAAATAGATTGTATTAGAAAACACACATTGAATATGATGTCCAAAACTAAGCGAATGAATATTGCGAGGGGGTATTACTCATGACTAGAAACACCACCGGTGCTCAAAGAAAGATTGATTATCCAAGAGATACCAACTTAGGAACTTTTAACACGGTGACTAAATAATGACATCAAATTTTTTCGCATTTTAGATCGTGAACTAATTTCAGAAATGGATTGTAGGCGGTGGCGTTCACCACCACCAAACTCTGCCACTGCCCCATTATCATGACAACCCACGGCGAGCTCGGTCCCCACCACCATGTGATCAGCCCACTGACCCCAAACTCGTCAACCGCTATTCATTAGCACCAACAATTACACCAATATGAGCTCACAACGCTGGCCAATGTCGTTACCTCCATTGGAGGTTAGCCAGCCACAAAAAGAGAGAGATAGAGAAGGGTGGTAGTGATGGTGGCATTGCACTGGTATTGGCATGTGGTGATGTTTAGCAACACATAACATATTCAACTTGATAGACTAGCATCGGCCGCCCCAGTGGCTAGATAGAAGGGCAGTTGAAAGAACTATCGTCATCAAATTGGTGTTACATCTCACTAGTTTTATCTCGTGATTGCCGACTTGGGCCACCATAGAGATTAAAAAAAAAGGACTAGCGCTCCATTTGATGAAAGTGATGTATTAGGCAAATTTTAAAAGTTCAAACATTAAACTGAACAAGAAAGAAAATCAGAGACGACACTAGACAATGGACAGGAATTTTCAAGATCTTGTGACATTACCCATTGCGATTAATACTGAAGTGTACCATCCAATCACATATCAAAAGGTGTAGAACACCCGAAAGCTATGTAGGAATATGCATTTGCACCTTATTTGAAAAGGAAAATGCTAGAAATAGGGAGATTGGTGTATTAAGTACATATTTGACCATTATTTTCCCCTTGGCTCTCAAATTTAGCATATCAAGCACAAATTTGGTCTTTTGGGTCCAATAAGATCGTGTCAAATTATATGTCAAAGCTAGAGAATTTGCGTCGGATAATTTCCTTGAGGACATCTCCATGTATTTTTAAACCATAATGTTTCAAATTCCATTCGGACTTCTGAGGCACGTGTCTATTTCCTTGATCTCCAAGTACTTTCCCTCTCTCTTTCTCAACATTCTGGACGTCTGACTGATTTTATGCTCCAGACACTTTGACAAATAAATAAAGCCACGTCGACTTAAAATCTTGAAGCCTATATCGTCCAAACTCACGTTTCTATTATCAACATAGGCTAGGGTTCGACCAATTCCAAAGGTGACGAATCGATTCTTCAAAATGGGGGAAAGAAGGGCCAGCTTTTCACACCTTGGGACTGACCCAGAATAGCAACTTCGCAAAGTGTTTTGGAGAGTTTTAAGAAAAGCTGTTGGCTCGGTCGCATTTGAAATGCTGTTTCAGTCCCTCAATAACGAAGGTGGGAATTCGTGTGGGGATCATGAAAGACGGTTTAAAGAGAGCTGGACAAGGCTTTTCGAGCCCGGAGGAGAACAACAGACGACTCAATTGCTGTCGTTGAACAATTTAACCGAGCTTAAAGGGGAAGAAGTTTCACATTTTCTCCAACTATATATTTGTTGTATGTATTTATATTTGGAGATTTTGTGAGAGTACTAGCTGAACTATGCGCTACATCGATCAAGATTTTGCGCAGTTTGGAAGCATGGATTTCTGGTATATGATCTCAACAGAAGTTCAATGTGATGAACGAGTTTTTCTACCCATCAAAGAAGCGTAGGGCGGCAATTCTGCAACTAAGAGCAAACCAGGAGCAACAATCTCGAACGGAGAATGAAAGAAAATCTAGAAAAGAATTGATGAAGGAGAAAAAGTCAATAAGTTTAGTATTGACATTGGACCAATCACTCCCCAAAACTTTGACTAGAGAAATGCAAAGAACTTTTGATTGGCGCTTTTTCTTAAAACGAACTATTAAAAAAAGTGGGCAATTTTTTTTTTAAAGAATTCAAGTCCCAATTAAAGAATTTGTTTTCACTCTAAATTTAGTATCTTATATAGCTACTTAAATAAGTATATCAAGTGTATATAAATGTAGAAAATCAATGGGGAAAGTAATGTGACAAACAACTAGTCGATGCAGCATTCATTAAATAGTAGAGTAAGGGCGCGCATGTTTTTATTTGTGTTCCTTTTCTGTTCCCGAGAACAGAAATAAAAAAAAGTGTTTCGTTCCGGGGAACAATTTTTGAATAAAAAAACGCATTTGGTAAACTTGTTCCGGAAATAAAAAATGAACAAAAACACGTTTGGTAAATTTTATTCTTTTTTTGTTTCTTTTAATTTTTTAATATTTTTATTTTATTTTTCATTTTTTCCTTTATTTTTTATTTTTTATTTTTTCAGCCGGCGGCCTCGCCCAGCCACGGCGAGGCCGGCGAGGTCGCCGACCCTCGACGGCGTCGCCGGCCCTCGATAGCTGGTCGCCCACCATGGCCGAGGCCGGCGACCAGCGAAAGAAAAAAGAAGAAAAAAAGAAGAAGAAGAGAAGAAGAGAAGAAGAAGAGAGAGAAAAAGAAACGTTTTTTCAAAATTGTTTATGGAACAAGAAGTAAGTTTTTTTGTTTTTTTTTTTTGTTCTTTTTGTGTTCCAGGAACAAAAGAACAAAAAAAGAACAAAAACGCAACCAAACGCGTTTCTGTTCTTTTTTTGTTCCCAGGAACAAAAAAACAAAAAAAGTGTTCTAGAAACACTTTTTAGGAACGTTTCCATGCAGCCCCAAGCTAACTATTCTTTGAAACTCAACAACTTAATCTTGTAAATGTGAACATACGAAATATTGAAATATGTATTTTTTTTTTCAACAAAATATTTCAAAACTGCTCGATCTAAGAGAGAATGTAAAAGTAACTTATAAGTCACGACTAACAAAATATGATGAATTAAAGCAATTTTATTCGTCTCACTAAATATTTTCAAACCTTTTTTTTCTGGTTATGCTCGTCTAAATTTATGTATTAAAATCGCAACCCTCATCTAGAATCCAAAAGCCGTTTTAGGTGAAATTTTCTTTTGATGGTCTTAGCAAACGCTTATTTCAATGTATTCTTTTTTCAACAAAATATCTCAAAACTACTCGATTTAAGAGAGAGCGTAAGAGTAACTTATAAGTCACGACTAGAAAAATATGATGAATTAAAGCAATTTTCTTCGTCTCATTAAATATTTTCAAACCTTTTTTCTGGTTATGCTCGTCTAAATTAATGTATTAAAATCGCAACCCTCATCTAGAATTCAAAAACCGTTTTAGGTGAAATTTTCTCTTTCATGGTCTTAGCAAACACTTATTTTAATGTATTCTTTTTTTCAACAAAATATCTCAAAACTGCTCGATTCAAGAGAGAGTATAAGAGTAACTTATAAATCACGACTAGCAAAATATCATGAATTAAGCAAATTTCTTCATCTGACTAAATATTTCCAAACCTTTTTTCTGGTTAGGTTTGTCTAAATTTATGTATTAAAATCGCAACCCTCATCTAGAATCCAAAAGCCGTTTTAGGTGAAATTTTCTTTTTCATGCCTTGGCAAACAATGCACGAGACAAAAAGTAAAGTTCTTTTCCCCTACTGTTGGCTAGGGGGACGAGTCTACGAGTTGTTCAAGCGTAACGAAGGCTTCACTCGACGGGTCAGCCAATGAAGTATAGACACGTAGGGCAATGTCTCTGCATGAATATTCTTAAGTGTCGAAGAAGAGAAAACATAGGGGATTTCGATTGTTATCATTAAGTGAGTCAAAATGTCAGGCTGCATGCTACTCTCTCTTGTGGAAAAAACTCTTTCGTTTTCCACAAGGCAATGATGATGTCCGAAGATGCGGTCGGGTGTACGAAAATCGAAAGGAAGCTGAGAGCGATATTGCGATGTAATTGTCCGAGCGTCTTTCGTTGTCAAGAAAACGTGATGATATAATAGCTTTCCAAGAACACAAAGTTCTAATCTCTTCTCAGAATATGTTTTGAGTATGAGCTTGTGAAGAGAATTTTATCCAAATAGATATCTTAGTTCGAGTTTAGTTCAAATATCATAGGGGATGAGGGGGTAGACGCGTCAGTTCGAGCTTAGTGTTCAAGTACAAAAAAAAAAAAAAAAATACATGTTGTAATTTAAGTAGATTTCCTGAAAATGGATTTCCTATTATGGATATAAACATTGTAATATGAAGAAGAAGTTTGCTCCTATTTGTCTTGGGACTTTTAGAAAATCAAAGGGTTTTGAGAATGTGCCCAAAATGCAGCCATGTTACAAAAATTAAAGCTCGATGCGAATAGTAGCATTTAATTGGCTGTATATGTGAAGTATCAAGGGTAAATATATGAAGAACACTTCAGTCGGGTTAATTTCAAAAGTTAATTCACCACATCAAAATATATAAGAAAACAGAAAATCAACAACCCAGTCTTCAATTCAATTCCGGATCTGGGTCAGAACTTCAAGTCAAGTTCGGCCTCCGCCTTGAGGGGCTTTTCTTTCGGAAAAGTCCAAAGTAAATGGAAGGAAGATCAAAGTGATTTAGGCCCAAGAAGCCATACAAGTTTTGAAGAGATGCAACACCTTCCGTGAGAATCCTAATTTTATAGCCAGCCACATCTGGCTTTTGCGTATAAACTTTCCTTACTTAATTTGGAAATGCAAAAAAATTACTTTAATTCCTAAAAAATCATAAAATAAATATACGCTTGTGCAATAGCTGGATATTTTAAAAGGTTTCGAGTGACTCAGATTTAAATAAAAGACATAGGGTGAGTTTCCCGAATTTTTTGCAGAGTCACAAATTAAAAGCACAAATGGCTCTACACATTCTCGAAACTTCCTTATAAACCAGCATCTCTTTGTTATGGAAGCTCCAAAATGAAAATTAATTTTGAGGACCGTGCTACCTGCATAAGTTTTGTAAAAGGCAAGACATCCATGTTGAAATTATGAGACTTATATATGAACGATAATTACTTTGTATTAAGCATATGAATACTTAGCGTTGAGCAATACAAGAAGCAAAGTTTCATTTAGAAAAACAGATTGTGTGAGGAAGCATTCATATGAAAAAGAGTATGAAAATGATGTCCGAACCTAAGCAAGTGAATGTCCAAATGGGTATTATCCGTGAATAGAGATCGATTATCCGAGCGATACCAACTTGGCAATATATTGATATTATGACTAGATTCAATAGGATCCTCATTGGACCTTGAACTAACATCGATGCGAAGTTAATGGTATTTGTTGATGTGGATGCTACTTCTTCTTCTCTGTTTTCCTTCTTTCTTCTTCCTAATTCTGTTGCCACTAGGGACAACGGCAACTTGTCGGTGAACTAACTTGAACAAAAGAAAAATTCAAAAACGACATTGAACATTCAAAGAAAATTTTAGGAACCTTTTGTAATATTACCTCTTGTAATTAACAATCTAAGCATACCATCTAATAACATATTAAAATGTTTAGAACACATGAAAGTAAAGTAGGAAGACACAAGCGTAGATTATTTAAAATGAATAATGCTAGAAATATGGTGATTGGTGTATAATGTACATATTTGGCCTTTTGGGTCTAGTAAGATTGCTAACGTATGGCGATCCATTTCATTTTATAGTATTAAATTAAGCAGATTTCTAAATGTCGATGGACTAATTCAAAAATAAAATAAAATTCAAAGACGACATTAAACAATCAAAGAAAATTCTAAGAACCTTTCGTGACATTACCCCTTATAATTAACGATCTAAGTATACCATCTAATCACATAGTAAAATGTCTAGAACACCCGAAAGTCAAGTAGGAGTACACAAGTATAGATTATTTAAACCGAATAATTCTACAAATATGGTGATTGATGCATAAAGTACATATTTGGCCTTTTGGGTTTGGTAAGATTGCTAACATATGGCGCTCTATTTAATTTTAAAATACTACGTGAAGTAGATTTTTAACTATCTCGAAAAAAAAAAAAATTCAAAGACGATATTGAACAATCAAAGAAAATTCTAAAGACCTTTCATGACAATACCTCTCGGAAATAATAATCTAAATATACCATCTTATCACATATTTAAATTTCTGGAACAACCAGAAGTCAAGTAGGGATACACAAATGTAGATTATTTAAAATGAATAATGCTAGAAATATGGTGATTGGTGTATGAAGTCCATATTTAGTCTTTTGGGTCTGGTAAGATTACTAGCATATGGCGTTCCATTGAATTTTAAAGGACTACATTAAGAAGATTCTTAAATGTCGATGGACTAACTTGAACAAAAAAAAAATAAAATCAAAGATGATGACACTGAGCAATCGGAGAAAATTCTAGGGACCTCTTGTCACGTTACCTCTTGTAATTAACAATTTAAGCGTATCATCTAATCACATATTTAAATGTTTAGAACACCAGGAAGTAAAGTAGGAATACATAAGTGTAGATTATTTAAAATGAATAATGCTAGAAATATGGTGATTGGTGTATGAAGTCCATATTTAGTCTTTTGGGTCTGGTAAGATTGCTAATATTTGACGTTCCATTTAATTTTAAAGTGCTACATCGAGTAGATTTTTAAAAGTTGACGGACTAACTTGAATAAAAAAATTCAAAGACGACACTGAATAATCAGAGAAAATTCTAGGGACCTTTCATGATGCTACCTCTTGTAATTAACAATCTAAGCGAACCATCTAATTGTGAAGCAGATTTTTAAAAGTCGATGGACTAACTTGAGAAAAAAATATCAAAGACGGCATTGAACAATTAGAGAAAATTCTAGAGATCTTTCGTGACACTCTCCTTTTGGCCATAAGTACATATTTGGCCTTTGGGTCCGGCAAGATGGAGTCAATTCATTCCAGAGCTAGAGAATTTGGGTCGGATGATTTTCTCGAGAACTTTTGTGTATAGTTCGCGGCAATAAGAAGAACGGAAACCCTAATTTTTCAACTCTCATTTGGACTTTTGAGGCATGTATTTCGTTGATCTCCAAGCATATTCCGTTCTCTTCTCGCTTCTTAATATTCTGAAATTGCGACTGGTTTTACTCCAAACCCTTTGACAGAGAAAATGAAGTCTCACAGGTTAAACCCTCGAAGGCTACAGTCCAAACTCAAGTTGTTGTTATCAACACAAGGTAGGGTTTGACCGATTTGAAAGGTAGCGAAAAGCTTCTTCAACGTGGCGGACGACGGGCCAGCTTTTCACACCGGGAGACTGACCCAAAAGAGAAAGTTCGTATCTTTTGGGAAGGTTCACGAAAACATTGGCTCGGTCGTACGTGAAGTGCAAAGCAAGTCCTTCAATAACGAAGGTGTGAATACGTGTAGCTCAAGAAGATTGTTTCAAGAGACCTTGACGAAGCTTTCAAGCCGATAAGAGAACAAGAAGCATTCAATAGTTGATGCAGACCGATTTGTTTTTTATTCTGAAATTCCGCAGCCAACTTGTACAAAATTTGCATCCGCTAAGACGATCGAAAATTTGCACGTTTCAGAAGTGGAGATCCTCGTATGTGATCTCGTTAGAACTTAGAATGTGATCGACAAATTTTTCTGCCAGTCAAAGAAGTGAAGGGCAATTCTGCAAAACAAATCTCCAGCGGAGAATGAAAGAAGATCGAGAAAAAGGATAGATGAAGAAGAGCAAATCTATTAGTTTTTTTCACCCTAATTATGTAGAATTCTCTTGTCTGAGGTTTTTTTTTCTTTGAAGGGAACAATATAAAAGTACCTTGAGTTTACTCAAATGAAAAAAAGCATCGACGAAAATTATTATGATCACAAAACTAGTCGTCAATGCAACAACTTAACAAATGTGAACATATTGAATGATTTCATATATTCAATATACCTTCCCTCCATTGTATATTACAAAACTACCCGATCCAAGAGAATGAGTGAGAGTAACTTATAAGTTACGCTCGAAATTTCAAAAAGTATGAAGTAAGTGATTCTATCTGTCGGGTCAAATAGACATTTTCTCGGAAAGTTTGCTTTGCTAGTCTAAAACTGTGTGCATTAATTGCAAGCTGAACCATAATCTCAAATCAAAGACCTGTTTTAGGTGATTTGTTTAGGATATCTTACACAGAACCTAAGGTCTTAGTTTTCTTGGTATAAAAGTGAGCGCCCCGAGACAAAAAGCACGTTCTTTTCCAGCACTGTCGGCCAAGAAGACGAGTCTACGACTCGTTCAAGCGTAACCAAGGCTTCATCTGTCGAGTGGACCAGTAAGCTGGCGCCACATAAGACAATGTCTCTGCATGATTATTCTTGGGAGTCAAAGAAGAGACCACGTATTTCGTACTGCATCCTACTGTCACGTGAAAAACTCCTTCGTCTTCGCCAGGGCGGCCAACGCGTCGAAGGGGTGGCCGGGTGGACAGAATACAAAAAATTGGAGGAGGTGAGAACGATGTTGCGATCTTATTGTCAAGGCTTCTGAATAGCTACTCAGGCGTCTTTCGTTGTCGTGCAGATGCGTATGAACTAACTTACGGAAGATTCTGATCAATCCTGTGTGCGCGCCATGCGTTCAAACCTCTGTAGGTTCAAAGAGCGTGCGTCTGGCAATCCCCACCAGGTAGCACGAGCTTTCTGCTTGAAGGGAGACCTGTCATGGTGTATTTTGAGGGACTTTTACCGTATATCTATAACATCTGATGTATAAAGTATAAGCAAGAAGCCGGAAACTGGCAAGGTTTCAATAGCAAGGGTATTTAAAGATTTGAAAAGCTCGATATCAAAAGTATGTATAATTTTCGGCATGGGACGTGGATAAATATGACATAATGTTACATTTGGTCGATCAAATTTTTAATCAAGATAAGACTGGATATGATAAGATGTGAAATCTACGGATTTTACTATACCCTATCAACTGTTTAATGATTATAGTAATAAAATTAAATATATTCACATCATATCATATATATTGTTTGGTATAAATAACATATTAGTAATAAGTGAACTTAAACTTTTACAAATTGAGATGATAAAAATCTCTCATGACACTCTGCCTAGTTTATTTTTAGTTGCTTATTTTATTTTATTTTCCTCTCTTTTTTAATTAATTTCTTTTTTAATTTTTTCTTCTCCTTCCATCATTCTCTAATAAAATTAATTAGATAGTAAACTGTACTAATATACCTAAAATAATAAAATACCTAAAATATGTAATAAATATAAATATATATTCATATATATTGAATTTATATTATAAATTTGAATAAATTTGAATATATAAATAAAGATAAGTTTGAATTAAATAACTAAATTACTATTTATTGTTATTTTTAATGTCTTATATTAGAGTTCAGATATATTAATATTAAAATATAATTTTAATTTTGTTAATTTAAGAAATTTGTTATTTAAGAAAAATAACTTTCCTATTATAAATGTTAGAAATCTTATCAATCTTTATCCCATCTCTACCATGGGATAATTTTATCTAGTTTATATCCCCATTATATCAAATTGTATTATGTTATAAGTGGGTACCGAATGCAAGATAGAATAAATTTGATATTATCCTGAATTTTATTCTAATTGTCAAATGCAGCCTAAGAGTTAGAGAGTATAGAAAGTCTTTGCCTGAGGCTGGTGAGGGCAGCCCTTGCCTAAGGCCAACAACCTTTGCTGGCCATCAATGATGCATGGGTGATGGCCGACGGAGGGAAATAGTGAAAAATAAAAAATAAAAAGAAAAGGAAAGGAAAAAAAAAGAATTTTTTTTTCATAAAATATAATAAATTGAAAAATTGTCTGCGTTAGTATCAATTGTGTCACGTAAGACAACTGGCATTGACTAAATTGCCAAGTTAGCAATTTCCACGTCTAAATTGAAAAATTGTTAAAATGTGAAGAACTAAATTAACAAATTATCAAAAGTTTTAGCATTAAATCAGTACAGTCGAAAAATTTAAGTCTAAATTTGCAAGTTGTCAAAATATATATAAGGTAAAATTGACATAAGTGAAAGGTGTAGAACTGAATTGACAGCTGTACAATAGGCTTAGGATATTTAAGATAATTTTCCCTATAAAAGTGTCTCAAATGTTAGATCAAACCCTTGTTCTATCTCTCTTCTTGCCATTTTAACAAATTTGCAATATACTTGTACATAATTGTAAGGATGTTTTCTTATAGAAAATTATTCGCACATTAAATGCTTCCTCCAATTTTCAGAAGGTTTAACTGATTAGGTAGCAGCATTCTCATCTTTAAGCTGTGCGTTATAAACACATCTTTAAGCTGTGCGTTATACACACATCTTTAATTCCAAAAGCTGTAAACTCCATCTAGGGTAACGACAAATCAAATATTCACAAAAGTATTGCCTAATCTTATTCTTTCATGTACTTACCAAAATTTGTGAAAGGCCAGTATGAGATTTGGATATCATCTTACTGACATTCTTTCGTATTTCCATTTCTGTCGCGGAAAATTAGCTAGATATAAATTTTGTCTAGATTTATCCTGGCTGTATCTTCCCTTATAATACATCTTTGGCAATTTTTGTCTCTGTTACCTTTTGAAGTCCATAATACCAAAATTGGGCAAATATAATGAGTATATATTACAGGCAATCTCTTCATTGTTTCATGTACCTCTTCTTTAGCTTATATCAACGGTTTACGCTCTTTATCTCTCTTTGCCATGGCTGTTCACGAGGTCTTCCTCATATTAGCTATGGCGGTGGTAGTTTCTGCTATAGATGGTACTTGGTACGATGCGCGTGCAACTTTTTACGGTGACATGGGCGGTGGCGAAACCATGCGTAAGTAAAATCTCTTGGCAAGGAGAAAGAAAGGAGAGCCTTTTCCTAATTTTATTATCCTTTTTTTGTACTCCTTTGCGGGGACCTTTAGGCAGCTGGATGATTGAGCTATTTCATGTCACTGGTGTTTACTGATTTGTTTCTCGTTCATGGTCATTGCCTGCAGAGGGAGCTTGCGGATATGGAGATCTCATCAAACAAGGTTATGGACTAGCGACAACAGCACTAAGCACCGCCCTTTTCAACGAAGGACTTAGCTGCGGTGCTTGTTTCGAGATCTACTGTAGCAACGCCCCCAAGTCGTGCATTCCCAAGGCTGCTCCAATCATAGTCACGGCAACAAATTTTTGCCCTCCGAACTACACTAAGACGAAGGACATCTGGTGCAATCCTCCGCAAAAGCATTTCGACCTGTCTATGCCCATGTTCACCAAGATCGCGTACTATAAGGCCGGCGTCATTCCTGTCCGCTATCGCCGCGTCTTGTGTTCCAAGCGAGGAGGAGTCAAGTTCGAGATTAAAGGAAATCCGAACTGGACCCTCGTGCTAATCTATAACGTCGGTGGCGCCGGCGACGTGAATGCAGTGAGCATCAAGGGCTCGAACACGCAATGGATTGCCATGACTCGTAACTGGGGGCAAAACTGGCAGACTGGAACTGTTTTGACGGGGCAAAGCTTGTCATTCCAAGTCACCGTGAGTGACGGGACGAAGATAGAATTTGATAATGTGGTGCCTGCTGGGTGGCAATTTGGGCAGACATATGACGGGGGAAAGAACTTCTAGTTCGACCATTTTCATTTTAGTGACTTGTTTTATGTAGTTAAAAGAGATGGATGCGTTGATTACAAGTTCTTTTTTTCCATTTGTTAGAGAGTTGTTCAATAAGTTGGTTCCTAGTTAATAACATCCGCCATCTCATTTCAATTTCCATTATCTGTCTGTTCTACTGGCATCCAAACAATTTTATTTCAATTTCAATTAGTTTATCATTGGAAAATTTCGTGACATATCCAAGCTTTTCCAAAGTCACGCATCAGTGAAAAAAATTGCCCGAGATTATATTTTTCTACCATTATGATTGTTTATAGTTAAGATTATAATATCTCTATCTTGTCAAAGCCATAATACCTCATGTACTCTTCATTATTGATTATACAAGAATTATACAATTCTCTCTCTCTCTCACATATTCTTATCTAAAAAAGTTTACTTCTTTTATCGAAATGCATGATGGCATTATTGAAAATCTATTAGGTGTTGAGCAAATATGACAAACGATTGTGAAGAATATTGAAGTTAGACTTTGAGGAGTGATATCACTTTTTAAGAAATTATTTCTTTAAGAAATTATTTGCCCCAAGTATACAAACAAGTCTTGATTAAGAATACTATATAGCAATTTCAGTATTTCTCCAGAGTCTCTCGAGGAAAATAATTGAAAACGACCGCTGAATTTTGAAAAGAAAATTTGAAAAGACTTTTATCATAATTGTTCCCAAGAACTAAACGTACTTATCACGTACTTAGCTTTGTCTTTTGAATAGAAGCAACCCTTTGGAAAAGGTTGCAAAAGGAACAGGTTCAAATGTTTCATTGGAAGAACATATGAAAAATTCGGAATTAAAAAAATAATAAATAAAAATAATCGTAACTCCTTTGTGAATAGTCGCACTATTTCAAAAGAACACTATGGTTAACTTTTTCTAATTGTAAATCCAAATAATCCAAATTTTAATAAATAAAAATAATGATCGCTAATTAGTGCCAAATCTAATCTACTTGCGCACTCGCATCCTTTCAATGTGGGGCAAAACACCTCTTAGTTTGTTTGTAAAACAAACTATCAACATTAGGTTGCTAGTCAATGGATTGCTTGATAAAAATTTTGACTACTATGAGAAGGACAAATGTGGGAGATCAATTCCGAACCCATCTACTAATCTCAACGTCTTAGAAAAATGGGAATGAAAACTCGGATGGGACATTCAAACATGAAATATTTGCACATGATAACGTGAGGAATTACATGTACTAAGTGCCTAATTCTCCCACAAATTGGATCATGTTTTCATAATCTTGATGATGTTATAAACCAATCACGCAAGCCGACGCCGATTTTAAGAAAGGAAACAGGAGCTGAGGAAATATATTCACTAAAGGAAAAATATCCTCTCTTGTAACCATTGTAAAGTAAATGGGTAAAAAAATATTGTGAAATAGTATTTCTAATGTTACATGAATCCAGAACCTTTGAATGGTAATTCCTCTATGAATTTCATACTTTGTCATCCATTAAGAATAGTCATATATATCAAGTAAATATTTCAATTGCATTCTTACCTTTGATAAAATAAAGGGAAAAAGTCACAAAAAAAAAATCATAAACTATATCCACCATGACATATTTATCCAAACTTTTTTTTGACAAAAAAAAAACCCAAACTTGTACCAACTTGACACATACAATTTGGGGCAAATATGTTATATGAGTACAAGTTTGATGTTTTTAGTATCATAAAAATATAAATTTAGGATAAATGTATCACGAGGATATAAATTTGGAGTTTTTTGTGTTACAAAAATAAGTTTAGGGTAAATGTGTCATAGTGGGTGTGGTCAAGGATTTTTTCTGTCGTAAAAAAAGTTTGGGGTAAATGTATCATAGTAAATGTAGGTTATGATTTTTGGCGGTTTTTTTTCCTTATAATAAATTCAAATCCTTTATGGAAACCCATACTTTGCATCACATTTCTGTTGGGAAAATTACCAAAAACGTTTTAAATCTATATATGAATGTCAATTTGATAATAAATTTTTCAATTTGATCAATTTAATATGAAATATTTTGACTATTCACTAATGTAGTCCTTTTGGCCAATTTTATTTTTCCTTCTTCCTCCACCCATCAGTGGTGGTTGGGGAGGTTGTTAGCACTAACTATGTTATGTATAACGGCTGGCGTTCATATCATTAATTTCTAGTCAAAATTAACCTAAAAGATAATGTTGGCTAATGTCAAGAGACTTAAGGCTAAATTGGCCAAATTAAAAGATTTTTATGAATGAATTGACATTCATGCAATGACTTAGGACTCTTCTTTGGTAATATCCCCATTTCCAATAAGCTGCTTGCACGCTAACCCGCATCTTTAATAAAGGAGATGAGTATGGCGAAGGTGAAAGCTTTCAAGACTAAAAAATCAAAAACCCCCCAAAAAAGTTAAAGATATAAATAAGTAGATAAATAAATAAATAAAAGCAAAAAGAACTGTTGATTGAGCACTCTAATTTGCTTTCACATTATAAAGTGTGGTCGTGAGTCAAGACCATCCGACAAAGAACTAAAAAACAATGTCATCGCGAAATTATCCATGAATTTCTCCAAAGATAAATCTTAAGCCCGACAAAACTACAAATGTCATGGCTTGTGTATGCACGGGTATCAGCAAAACCTGGTTTCACACAAGAGACAAACGCCGCAATACCATCACATCAAAATCGAGGAATTGACCGATCCCAAATCGAGTCAACTAACCATAAAAACTGTTAAACAAACATCCGACAAGTCCACGTCAGCGAGTCCAACCCGAGAGGAGAAAACCGTGTTTGAAGGGTTCTGTGCGCCGTTCCACGTAAGCCCTAGAAGTCCAAACGAAATTCCAAGCAAGAATTTCAGCACTTTGGAACGCAAAACCGCAGCTTGCCGAGTACTTTCTTAGGGTTTGATCTAATGGGAGAGAAATGGTGGAATTCTTCTGTCAAGAATCAAACCGAAACCAGCACCCTTTCGGGTCTTCAGTCGTACCTCCCCCCTCCCATCAACCTTATATAAACTCGCGGAACAACCTCAAACACGATACCTGCAAACAACGACAAAGAACGCAATCGAAAAGAACCTCCGATTGCCCTCTCATCATTGCCATCGATCCTTGTCTGATTACTTCTTGATCAAGAAAGAGCGCCATGCAACGTTCACTAGCCATCTCCAAGAGCTTGCTCCCGAGCATCATCCGGTATAAGAACCCGGTTCAGGCCGTCTGCCGGCCGTCCTATGACGTGTTCATCAACCACCGACGGATCGACACCCGGCGGACCGTTGCTGGTTTGTTGCATGACTACCTGACGAGGCTTGACCTCCGACCCTTCTTGGACAGTAGGAGCATGCGCCCTGGGGACAATCTGTTCGACAAGATTGACTCGGCAATCCTCGACTGCAAGATCGGGGTCGCCCTGTTCTCCCCTAGTTACTGTGACTCATACTTCTGCCTGCACGAGCTCGCCCTAATGATGGAGACCAAGAAGAAGGTCATACCCATCTTTTGTGATGTGAAGCCTTCTCAGCTTCGGGCTCTGAATAATGGAACTTGCTCGGAGGAGGAGACTCAGAAATTCAATTCGGCCATTGAAGAAGCCAAGAACATTGTGGGAATCACTTTTGACTCTTCGATGGGGTATACACACTCTCATTTCCTATTTACTTAGCTCCATCTGAAGCCAATTGATTACCCTCTAAACAAAAAGTATCATGATAACTTTTTTATTCTTGCATTAACTTCAACAAAAATGCAGACGTTTTAACTGGGGCATAAAGTTGATTTTTGAGCTTAGATACTATATACATTATCATTATTATAGTGCTGTCTCTAGAAACCAATCTCACTAAATTAGCAATGCAATCATGAATATATATAAGTCCACAAATAAAACTAGATTTCTTAAACATTCTTCTCATTAGGTCAATTTTCACTGCAAAATATTTATTTGGAAAAAGGAATTATATGCTAAGAGAGAATTACATAAAGTTAAAGGGGTCAAGTGACACAATAAATAGAAAAATAAAAAAGGTCTAATTGACTCCAAGTCGAAACCACAAGAAGTAAAACGATTTGACTCTGACAATTTCTAGCCAAATATCATGAAATGAGACTCTAGAATCCTTCCTTATTAGCTATTACATTAGCTTTGATTAACCTCAAAACACTCCCTCCAAAAAGATTCGATTTTGTGTACCAAACGAACGTGATTTGAATTAATGTTTTGCACATTTTGTAGATCAGATTCTAACGTGTCCGTTCCTTTGCAGGGATTGGTCAGAGCTCCTGAGGGATGCTTCTGAAGCTATCATCAAGAACTTGATGGAGGCGAATCAAGACTGGCCAAACGAGAATTAGTGGAGAAACATTCAAGCCAGCGTGAGCCTAACTTGTACAAGAGATTAAGGAGCAAATAATATAATCCAATTGTAGATTTGGAGGGAGGCGGGGGCGGGCGGCGTCTTGATGTGTCTTCGATTGCGGTTTTGAATGGTGTCATCTTTCCATTTGATTGATTTGTTTATAGAAAATCACAAATAAGTTATCAACTATGGTATAAGATCATGAATAATGGCACGATCGTGCTCTAATTCGTGGAACCCATTCACATTTTGTCTTTGTTTGCGATCTTCTTCTTCTCACCAATTAATGTAATAAAGGTTCAATCCTAACTTTTTCCTCTGACTCGCGCCATTTTTCCTCATTCCATTCTAGGACAATCAAGTTCTCTGACGCTAGTTTGATTTTGCGGCAATTTCGCGACACTTCATCCTGGCAAGACAGAAACCTCCTTTGGGTTTTCCTTTTCCTTTTTCCTTTCGAATTGTTTCTTCTTTTTCGCAACACTTCTTATTGGCCACATAGTCTCACCACGTAATGAATCGACTTTGTTGCATTGGCCCCAACACAATCAATCATGGGCCCTTGTCGTGCAGTTGTCATCACAAGATTCCATTCATGCCATGCTTTTTAAATAGTGTTTCACAGTTTTGAACCGGCTTCCGGGGAGATAATCCGAACCGTGGTCATTTTCAAATGATTTCGGCATCTTTTGACATCATCTATTCAAAAGAAAATTTTAGCGGCGTCAGCTTTCAAACGATATAAATTATCGTATATTCATACCATCTACCGGAAAGCTCATTTAGATAGTGCTTGCTTTTCAAACAGTCTAGTTGCATACTCATACTGTCTACTAAAAAAGTTAATATCAAAGCACTAGATTCAAATGGGTTTATGGCACCATCTACCTGAAAGTTAATCTACACAACCAACTTGAGTTTGAACGGGAGTGTTAAAGTTATTTTTTGGGTAGTATGAAGATATTACCGATATATCATATGTTCTTTAGGTCATTCAGATTTGCTCTGATTTGGTTTGAGGCGTATAAATATGCCACAATTATATTGTCAAAGTTTACTAATTTAATTGTTCCATCATCTTACTTTGTGTTGTTGGTGGGGCTGCTTGTGTACTGTTTGTGCTGCCTATTTTTGGTTTTTGTTTGCTTTTGCAGTTGTTTTGGCTTTCCTCTGCTCCTGTGCAGATTGCTCTCTCTTTCACCTTGGCACCCTTCCACTCACTCTGACTGTTGTCTTCGTGAGTACAATTTTTTGGTGCCGAATTTTTACTGTATAGTTGCTTACAGCTTTTTGGTTTAAAGAACTTTTTACCAAAAAAAAAAAAAAAAGCCGAAACCATGTCCCAACAAGGCTTAATAGAGATGAAATCAAGCAATTCATTATATAGTTCTCACAAAATAGTTACATGCTAATCTAGAGACTAACAAAATAAAATTAGCAATAATTACAATGCTAATCTTAACAAAAACATTTACTTTGAAACAAGCTACTTTCCACTTTGATAAGGTTATATATTAGTTTAACCCCAGCTTGATTCGGAGGAAAGATTCAATGTATTCAAGAGAACCCATTCTTGGAGGGCTTCATTGCGGCGTACCACTTTTCTAACTTGGAGATTGCGTTATGCGTACATGATACAAGAAAAAAAGTAATTCTTCCAGAATCAATTTCAATGGTAAAACGTCGCTTGCGGAATCAATTGCAACGTAAGTCTTTCATTAAACTCCACAAAAACATGTTCCTTATAAAATCTGAATTTCGATTGGTTAGTTCACATTCATGCAACGAGTTTCATACAAACGAAAATAAGTTTAGTTAGTTTTCGTTGAAATTAAGGAAATTATCCCCCCATTTTGTAAATAGGATGTATAATAGCGTACAGCTCCACATGCAAGTACATGTAAAATTTTTTAGGAATTTGCTATTTAACAAATTTTAGCTCGAACCCCATAGTTTTCCCCCTACGATCCTGCCAATTTCAACACTGTGAATTCGAAAGGAAAAGAAGATTCTATACTGTTTCTTGCAAGTCAGAAAATAATATTGATTTAGATAAAGTATGTCGCGAGTGCAAGTCTTCTCACGAGCAATCATGACTTGAAACTTCTATCTGATAATGAAATGAATTCATTTATAGAAATTTCGAAAATTATATATGTTTTAGTGCTTGAATTTTTCCTTGAGCGGGATTTCACGTATCTTATGCTTGGAAAGATTAAATTATTATGGCATTATACAATAAGCCGAAAGACAAAAAAAAAAAAAAAAATTGATTATTTTCATTTTGACTTTTTCATTAAAGCTCTCTCTTCTACTTTAAGACTATAGAAATAAGAGCCTTCGCTTTTTTCTTTCTTTCTTTCTTTTTTCCTTTCTTTGCCAATTGTCAATAGTCTACGTTTGCAGAATAAAAAATTCAAAGTCATCCTTGGAATTGAAATGCCCTTTACCGACAATAGACTCAACTCCATCTTCCGCTTTGCTCATTCACCACTTATTTCATTTATCAAATCTAAACTAAAATCGGATAGTATTTTGGACCGCAGACCGTGAAGTCACGCTGTAGTTACTAGAATATTTAGATATTAAATCCAGTTATCATCTAATAATTTAAAATTTTAAAATAATTAATAGTTACATCTTATCAAGTAGTAGGATGTCCTTAATTCAAATCTTTTCAAACCTTTAATTTGCCTCCCAAATTATGTGCAACATTTAAATATTATAATGCATCTTTGAAAAGTTAGAAATGATCCCAATAATAGCGCAATTGGAAAAAAAGTCTTTTTTCTTCTTTTTCGGTAGTTACCGAATGCACGCACTTAGAACGTGTCTTAAAACAATTAGAAATGAGCCTAATAACAACGCATTTGGAAAAAGTCTTCCTTTTTTTTTTTTTTTTTTTCTTTTTTGTAGTTACCAATTGCACACATTTAGTGGCGTCTCTCTCATGCGAAATCTATTGTATGAATGCATAGATATATGATAATCGGGCTATTAGCATGAATCATGCCATCACATTAACTCCATCATCTTATTCTGGGATTGATTAATTAACTAGTTAGTTAAATTGTTTAGAATGGCCTTAATCTTTCTTAAATGTGTTTACACATCTGTCTATTATAATAAGTGATTTCAGGGAACTCCGTACCTGTTAGCAATCTCCACTTTGACTTCCGGAAGAAACCGAGTAACTCTATCTCGTACCAAACATCACAATAGTTAGTTTACAAATGAAAATAACGAACTTTATTCGGATGCTTAAGTTCACATTATTATGGCCTCCCACGACATGTTTTTAAACGTGTTCTTTGGTGTTCGAGATTGACTACATCTGTTATCGAAATTTTGTCTTATTAAGATATGTTCTTACCTATTACCTCCATTATAAGTCCACCTGAAAGTGGAGCTAAGAGATAAAACCCTATCTTTATCATGAAATTTAAATGGCAGTGTTAGGAAGTCCAACCTAGAAAATTAAATTAGTAAGTGGAGAGAGACTACATGTGTATGAAGAGCATATAAATTCCATGAAAAAGTAATGTGTAATATTTTAACAATGAGAATAAATGAATGTACTTTTGACTAGTCAATAGTTGTGCTTGCGCCGTACAACGTATAGGGCTTTTGAATTGTAGCGGCAACTTATAATCATCGTCATTTCATGTGATTTCCCTGATCACTATTCAAACAACGGCGTTCATCACGGCTTTGATTAGACGTGATTTAAAATGGTATCACATGCTTCTCCCTTGGACGCGCTGAATCCAACGTGCAAATATTAAACGAGATTTGGTTTTGAACACATGCATCACGTAAAGGGAAGGGGCAACATTTTTATTGGTCCATTCTACGATAAAGAAATGACTCTTTACAAAGTGCTGTCCCTTCTATGTTACAGTTCGGGTACGAGAAAATACCGTTTACATTGTTTATTAGTTACAGAGTCATGTGGAGTTCGGGCAATTCCACCTTTAGACAATGTGAAACAACTTTCTCGAAAGGGAGTGATCGATTGTAGTTGCTTTGATTAGCAATAGAAGATTAAAAAAAACATGGTCGTACTTAAAGTTCGATTGACGTCGTGTTTCAATAAATCTTAGATGCCACGAAGTGACGACTTCGCATGCATCATCGATGTTTCACATCAAATGAGCTCATCAGAAGCATCTAAATATTTTTTTTATTTTGTGTTTTGTGGGGCATGTCCGAATCAATGATTGAACCGAAACCAGCTTGCATGTTTGGCCATGCGTCAATTTTCGTAGTTAACACGGGAAACTGTTCACTATCAGAAATATGCATACTAAAGACACCCTAGCACTATTTATCAGCCCCTCTTGATAAGATATCTTCCTAAAATCAAGCAACTTGGTCTCTTCCCCTTCTCATCAAATTTTAAATTCAAATTGAAATTTTGAATTTAAAATTCTTTCCTCAATTTGAAGATTCTTTTCTCGATATAAGGAATCAATTTATATCTCGTCATGGAATTATGTATCTACTTAAACTCATTTTGTACATTAATAGAAGCATCGAGAAAAATAAAAAAAATTAAAGCTTCCTTTACAATCTTTACCCACCCCCCTCTCTCTCTCTTGGTTTAGTTTGTCTTTCATCTTCCCAACTAACACGAGCACAATCGGTTATGCATTTTCAATACTAGAATAAGTTGTGACACTAAAAGCACGTCTTATGAGTTAATTCAAATTCCATGTATATAACCCAACTTGCCATATCCCTTTTCCCCTTGACCATTTATCATTCCCCGCTCTCGTCAAAGCTTCTGATTGTTGTAATCGCCACTCCAACACTATTACCCACCTAATACGCACTTATCTCCACTACTACTATTGCCATCGTTGTCTCTTTCTCCCCTTCCTAAACGCTCTCTACGTCTCTCTCTCTCTCTCTCTCTCTCTCTCTCTAGATCTAGACAACAACCACCATTGATCAATGACAGCCTCATGACATCTTGAAATTGCATTTCTTAATATCATTAAAGATATTAAGATGATAAATGGTTAGAATAACTTCAACAAATTACGATTTCATTATTGAAATTTCTAAACTACGAAAATTTCTAGAAAATTAGCTTTTCAAGCCTTGATTTTTTTAAGTATGTCACTTTGTAAAGGGTTATTAAATCGTTTAAAAGGTCAAGAAGGGTGATGCAGAGTCATAATTGATGACAATGCTTTGAAGGTTTATGAACATTACAAACTTTATAAGAATGTAAAATTTATTGATTTCCGAAGCATGAGAATATGTTGCAATTTAGAAAAATCAATTAGTAAAGATAATTACTAACTTCAATATGCGTAAATGAATAGAAATTGGAGCATAAGTTGTTGATGATGAAAATCATGTCGACATAGTGTTTATCAGGTGGAATTGATATGCCCTAGAAAACACATAGGGGACTTATCAAAAGTGAAACTCACTAAGTTAAGATTACTCTTGCTAATAATTTTGGTGGTTTCAAAATAGTTTTCTTACTTATCGGTGCTAAGAATGGACACCTAGTTCCTTAATTATTTAAAGAAATCTAAAATGCCTTTCTAAGAATAACAATGTTGCCGTTAAACCTACGTGACAAACCACTTGATGCCACACCTTAGTTTTTTTGCCAATATTCTATTCTAGTAAATGACATCATGCATGACATCAAATTTTTTTAACTCTAGCCTATTAGTGTTCTTGATAAGCTTGCAAATCAAGACTCCCCACTAATACACCTAATTGGCGAATCATGCTTTCTCTCTTTCCACTACTACTTACTATTCATCATCTTCTTCACATAGCTCATCCCCTATTCGTTTTCTTCTCTATCAAAACTAGAAGCCTTATCACTTGAACTTACTCCAAATCCCTTGGTTTTTAGAAATTTGCTAGCTAAGATCAAGAAGTTCAAGTTAGTTTGCTCCATTTAATCAAAACAAAATTCTTAAAGGTGGATCATGCTCTATGTTAATTAAAAAATTTCCATTTAAGGTAAGTGAATCTCTAGGAGTTAAATTGGGTTAACACTTGGTACTCTTGATCCTTATTTGATTTTAGTTTAAAGTATGGATGATATTATCGATCCTCATTGTTAAAAAGAATTAATGATTATATGATGAGCTAACTAGAGGCAAGACTATATGCATGAGTGTTTTAGATAATTTTGTATCATTGCGTGATGCGATGTTGATTTAAGATTAGATTGTTGTTGATATTACATGTTCATGATGCCATTAGAAGATGCAATAAGTCAGTCCATAAATCATGACTATATTTTATTAATAAAACATGGTTAAGTGATTTCAAAAGGATTTTTATGACTTTGACGAGCAAAAGTTTAGAGAGATGAAATTATGCATGTAAAGGGATAAAATGATAATTTTGTATAATGCAAGGGCAATAACGAAATTCACAGCATATAAATCTTCTTGTAATATTTATTAATTAGACTGATTATTAGTTAATTATTGTTTCGTTGGAATCTAATCGATGATGGAAACATCTTTTCTGAAAGTCGTTCTTCGGCTTTTGATGAGAGGAGACGGGTTCTATGACGACTTCAAATAGGAAATATCCAGGCAAACAAAAAATAATGACAAACCTTTATTTCAAACTTCGAATCAAATTGTACATACAAACTATGCCGGAATTCAATTAGCAACAAGGCTTGAAAATACAATTATTTCCACAACAATACACGTGCATGAACTGAGTCAGAATTTAATCGATGACAAAACTCGAGAACGTGCAAAGATGTAATGTCGGAATTTAATTGATGGCACGACATCCATGAAAGAGATGAATGCTGAAATTGAATCGGCGATGAAGTATCAGGATAAAGATAAGCATTAGAATTTAATCGATGACATGAATCGAAAAGCTATAATTAAGGAAAAATAAAGTTTAGGAAAGTAAAGATAATAAAAGATTACATTTGAATTGTCGAGGGGGCCTCTTCCAATTGATAGAACTTGATATTTATAGACCTTCTATTATAACCATCTGGGAGCAGTTTCTTCATGATTGAACTGTAGTTCGACGCTTTCGAAAATAATGATCTCATATTCCCACGTTGTCAACTCCATTTACAATAGCAAACTTATCTCCAAGGAGTTGTTCATTTCCCAAGTTATCAATTCCCTTCAAAATAGCAGCCCTATCTCTAAGGAGTTGTTCATTTCTCACATTGTCAATTTCCTTCAAAATAGCAACCTCAATCTCCTATTTCACCTAACTATTTTCCATGATCTCCTTAATAAATCTTCACATCCATGAGCCTCGGTGCAATTCTTTGAATGGATTATCTTGCTCCTCAGTTAAGATGCTTATTGACAACTTGGGCAAAACAACTCACAATCATTTACCACTTGTCAATATGTGCCAACATTGACATTCAAGTCCTCAAACATCATGTAATATTGACCAATCTTTAATCCATTAAATTAGCTTCCTCCACAGATGATCAAAATGCCTAAATAGTATATTCTCCATTGTTTTCCCTTTTTCTTCATTGATTTTGAAGGTTGCATATGAGGTTTTCGAGTTCACTATTGTTGCTTCTGAACGATCATTGCATATCGATAATAATTAAATATTGGACACTTTTAGGTGTCAACATATGCCCCCTTTTAAAAGAATGGAATGATTTGTTAATCATTCGATTCTTTTAAGCTAGGAAACCCAAGAGTCATCGCATGCCCCCTTGTCATCGCCATAATTTATACCACCAAAGCTAACTTGAATGAGATTAAGCGAAATGCCTCTACTGACAGGCACAACCTCTAAAAAAAAAGCGATATTATTAGGACTTGCTTGCACTTGAATTGAATGACTCGATGTTCCAAGCTCGTTCATCACTTCATGGGAGTTATTGATGGCAATTGGCTTGATCACATCGATGAGATATTTTATCATGCAGTTAATCAATTCATTCTTATGCTCCTACGGTAGCCGTCGCATGGTAGCCAACATTATAGGGCTTGGTTGTAATTGTCTTCTTTGCACATCAGTGAGTTGTCTTAAGATACCGACATCTCCACTTTGTTCTTGCCCCACCATCGATAGTGCAATTGATGACTTTCCCACCTTATTATTACCACGTTGAGATGAAGAGTTGTCAATGCCATATCTATCATGATCAAGTTGATTTCTTGTTCTCACCATTGTATCTCCGCAAATCAACAACAATGGTCCCATTGGCGTGCCATTTGTTTCATCGGAATCTAATCAACAGCAAAACATCCTTTCCAAAAGTCGATCTTCGGCTTTTGATGAGAGGAGACAGGTTCCATGGCGACTCCGGACAAGAACTATCCAAGCAAACAAGAAATAATGGCAAACCTTAATTTCGAACGTTGAACCAAATTGTACATACAAAGTGTGCCAGAATTCAATAAACAACAAGGCTTGAAAATACAACCATTTCCATAGCAGTGCACGTGCCCAAAATGTCGGAATTTAATTGACGACAAAGCTCAAGAACATGCAAAGATGTAAAGCCGGAATTTAATCAACGGCGTGACACCCATGATAGAAATGCATGCCAGAATTGAATCGATGACGAAGCATTAGGAAAAAGATGCACATAGGAATTTTATTGATGACATGAATCAGAAAGCTATAGCTAAGGAAAAATAAAATGCAAGAGAGTAAAGATAATAAAAGATTACATTTTGATTGTTGAGGGAGCATCTTCCAATTGATAGAACTTGGTATTTATAGACATTCTATCATAACTGTGTAGGAGCTGTTTCTTCGTCGCTTCCAAAAATAATGGTCCCATAGTACCATGTTGTCAACTCCTTCAAAATAGCAACCTTATCTCCAACAAGTTGTTCATTTCCGACATTGTCAATTCCCTTCAAAATACCAACCTTATTTCTAAGGAGTTGTTCATTTCCCACCTTGTCAATTTTCTTCAAAATATCAACCTTATCTCCAACGAGTTGTTCATTTCCCACCTTGTCAATTTTCTTCAAAATAGCAACCTTATCTCCAATGAGTTGTTCATTTCTCACCTTGTCAATTTTCTTCAAAATAGCAACCTTATCTCCAACGAGTTGTTCATTTCCTACGTTGTCAATTCCATTCAAAATAGCAACCTCAGTCTTCATTTTTACCTAGCTATTCTCCACGATCTCCTTAATGAATCTTCATATGCATGAGCCTTGGTGCAATTCTCTAAATGGATTATCTTGCTCCTCAGTTAAAATGCTCATTGACAACTTGGGCAAAATAATCTGCAATCATTTACCACTTGTCAATATATGCCAACATTTACACCAAGTCATCAAACAGCAAGTAATATCGATCAATCTTTAAATCCATTAAATTAGCTTCCTCCATGGATAGTTAAATATGCCAGGATAGTATATTCTCTACTCTTTTTCCTTTTTTCTTCATTAATTTTGACGGTTGCATATGAGGTTGTTGAGTCCATTTTTGTTGCTTTCGAACGATCATCGCGTATCGATAATAATTAAATATCTGGCACTTTTGGGTGTCAACAATTATTAAGTTAGATTACTAAAAGGAAATGAACTCGGGCAAAAATTCTAAGAATCATGGAATAAGGACAATTGTGTAATTTCAAAAAGTTAGAGGTTTCGTCTTCTAAAACTGAAAATTTTGAGGGTTGTCTATGTGTTAACGATACTCGTTATGGTTGTTTCTTAGTTAATTACACAATTGCTTGTCTAATTTAGGCAAATATTTAACTAGTCAAAATTTGGATTCAATAGCACAAACAATTAAAGGTGGGTTGTTTTGGTAATTTCATGAAATTTGTGGTATGTTTATAGTGTAAATAAAATATTCACGTGCTTAGATAACAAATGAAATACCTTAGGTATTTATGCTAATTTATATGGCTTCATTAGGAAATATTGAAATTAGAGGTAAAAATTGTCAAATGAAAAACTTATTGAGGCAAATAAAATTCTAGAATTATGGGAAATCATTTCCGTTTTGATTATCAAGGTGAATTTAATCAAGAAATGATCTTAGAAATGAAAATTTTATGAGTGACCTAAGTTATAAAAGAGTTGATTGTCTAAGGCTAAATTCATCTAAATGATTTATGAATTTGCATAATTTCTCTACTAAATGATGATGGCATGGAGTTTAGAGGACGAAATTTTGTAAGTTGAAAAACATCTAATTATTTCGTTCCCCCACTATTTACACAAAGAATGCCAAGGAATTGTGTGATATTATTTGCACCGTGATTACATGATAATTATTATGTGGTGATGATTTGTGTGTAATGATGCTATGTACTAAATGATGATTGTTTTATGCATAAGAGTTTGTTGGTTTGCAAATGATGATAAATGGATTTTTGGTTTCCATTGTTAATATTAGAAATGCCAAGAGACTATGATGATATAATTGTACCTGGTAATTGTTATGTTATGACGATTTGCATGTCAGTGATGCTATGTGGTAATAAAATTGTACATAACTATTATTAAGTTATGACGATATGCATGTTAGAGATGTCATGTGACGGATATCTTTGCCACAACCTATTCAGTTGAGAAAATGCGGACGTTATACCATCTAACATGGATCTCTCTAAAGCTTTTTTTTTTTTTTTTTTGAGCAAGGATCTCTCTAAAGTTGAGAGGACATGAAATCTTACGATCATACACAAAATAATATGACTCGTATAGCCTGATGTAGCTTGAGCAGCCTGTTACGTGATGTTATGGACTTGAGTTCCAAGTTCAAGACAAGAAAGGAAATATAATGAGAATGAGTATGGACGGCTATTGTTATGCAATTGTACAATGGTGTAATTACCTTTGTTGAGATATAAAACACTTGTGATGGATGGACTAAGACATGACAAAGATGTGTTAATGATTCCGCCCCCCATGAGTTGGCGATGCCTCATTAGTCGATATGAGTCCTAATTAGTGACGAGTAGCGAAGAGAGACTCACATGTGTATAGTGATGAGTTAACATGTGATATTTGTGCACATGAGATTGTACGCTCATCTATTTGTATCTAAGTGTTAAATCGGATATTAGCTCACATGTGTATAAGGTGAGCTACTACATGGTATTTGTGCACGTGAGATTGTATGCTTATCTATGTTTATCTAAGCATTAAACTGGGTATTAGCTCCCGGCATCTATTCTCATTCGTTGCAATGTTTGCACATTGCATGTACTCTTATTCATTGTGCACATGTTTGTAGTCATTTGCGTACAACTCATGGATTACATTATTTTCAACAAACTTAAATAATATGTGGACTTTCCTGTTGACATTGACATGTGATTGTACTCGCTAATTGATAGTACACCGTTGTGCTCTCAAGTCAAATGGTGAGCAGGATTTTTACTTTGAATCCAGAGTTTTCATTTACTTAGTTTAGGTTCATCCTAAAATATTTTACAGATTGATCGAATTCAGAGTTCGGGCACATTTAAATTAGTTCTTCGGAACATCGCTTTAAGGATTGAATCAGAGTGCGCAGCAAAAGTAGGAGTGTATATTCTGTATTGAGATTTTTTATTATGCGTAGTAATGAAATAAAAAATTAAAAAAAAAAAACTGTGTACATTATATGAGGCTAAATTATTTATTAATTCGAAATTTAAATTGTATGGAAAAATCATACGGTGACATGCCTCATCTAAACTAAGTCCATCCATCATAGAGATGGAGGAGATTGATCCATATCTAGGAATCAGCCTGCGTTCGATTGACGGCAAGTAGCTTGGCTTTGCTATCAAGAGAGCTTAAATGTGGTGGAGACTACGCAGCGGAGGTGGTTGCGGCCGGGTGACCGAGGTGGTCGAGAGAGAGAGGGGCGGTGGTCGATGGGTCCGCTAGCGGAGGAGCGACGGCTATCGCGGTGGTGGCGATGGCTTGGGTTAGCGTCGGTGCGATGGCTCTGCAGCTGGAAAGAGTTGGTGTTTCGTTAGGGCTTCTACTTTCAAGTGGCTAACAAATTAGATAGGCGTGCAAGCTTTTGTACGAATACACTAACCGTATGGAGGGGAAGAGGAAGTCGAGAACATGGCTCTTTGAGGACAAAGGTTTTACAGCTGCTTGGCTTTGCTCCAATCTTTTCCAATTAAAGCTTCGTTTCGTGGAAAATAATTTCTGGGAGAATATTTTCCGAATTTTTCGATGTTTGTTTCACGGAAAAAGAATTCCTTAGAGAAAATGTTTTCTATGAAAGAAAAAAAATCTTCTAAATTAAGTTGTTTAAACTTGAAGGCTTTTCCATTTATGGGAACCAACATGCCCGGAGATCCGACCCCCACCCTCCAAAAAAAAAAGCATGCTTGGAGTGGCGGACCTGAGATTTGATGCCATGGCGGCGAAAGAACATAAACAACTAGAACACAAATGACTGTCTCATCGAAAATTAATTTAATTCAAACACATTGTAATATTATAGCATCTCACCCAAAATCTATCAATACCAATCCAAAAAGAGCCATTTAAAATTTCTACTCCTTCCTACCCCGGGTTTGGCATAATATATGAAGATCCAACTTTTAGAAATCTATATCTAGGTTTGGCATGTATATTGAAAATGTTATTACAAAAAAATCACCACTTTATAGGGTGACTAGCAACCCGAACCCGACTTGGAGTGTGTGTGGTCTTTGTATATTCTCCAAAAATACATTATGCATGAACTAATACATGATGAGATACGAATATAACAACATGAGAGTTTCATCTCTAAATAGGAAAATTAATTTTTTTCGGAGATAAATCGAGTTGACATATACTTCAATGATGATTTTATCCCATTAATTGTTTCAGTTTTCGTATCATATGTGCATGTTTTTAAGCTTAGTTGCAAAAATTTATAAAGAAAAATAAAGTGGTAATGAAATATGCACTAAATAAGCTTACTTAGAGATATGTCTTCATCAATATGTACATGACGGTTTTAGGCGAAAATACTAATAATTCTTTATAGAGGAATGATTGCGTATACTTTGCATTCGTGATGTGAAGTTATGATAGAGTTAATGCAACTTTATTCTTTCTTTTGTTCTTATGTGAAAACTCTTTTGTCTTACCACAGATATTGAATAGTCTAAAGATGTTCCAAGATATAAAGATCTCGAGTAAATTTTTTCTCATTTATGAAAATGGAAACTTAGCATCATGCAAGTTTATAACGAGACAAAATACTCCCATTCTCATTTAGATAAATTAGGTAATGATAAGATAATGAAATCATAATTCAGTATTTTGTTTTTGCAAGAAACTTGTACTACAAAATGAAGTAAGCTCTTATTATGACAAAAGAACATTTATTACGTATTACAACAGTTTTTTTTTTCAGAATAATCTTTTGCTATTGTGTTTTTTTTTTTTCCAAATAATCTTATATTATTGTGTTTTTCCAATCAAAATAATTTCTATCGATATCGAATAGTAAGTTCTATGATTTTCGGGATAATTATCGAGGCAAATATCATGCCATCCACTTCAGTATAGTCCCAATCTGCAATTTTTCTTTTGAAACGTTATAAAGCGACTTAAAAAGATATAACTTTCCAAATTCAACTATAACAAAAAAAAATTAATTATATGATTTTCGGGATAATTATCGAGGCAAATATCATGCCATCCACTTCAGTATAGTCCCTATCTGCAATTTTTCTTTCGAGACGTTATAAAGCGACTTAAAATGATATAACTTTCCAAATTCAACTATAACAAAAAAAAAAATTACGAATTACTTCTCAATGTCGCGTCATAACCACTAATTGAATTTCAATGAGGTCTACCAATCAAAAACATATTTCACATGGTCCCAAAAAATTAAATTAAATTTCGCAGCCTATTGGAATTATAGGTTACGGTTCATGTTTTCATTAACCTATGAACAAACATAATTATGTCTCGATAATCATTTGTTATTGCCTCGTGCGTTGAAATTAACATGAAATGGGCAAAACTGGGCCGGCCCACACGGGCCCAGCACAAGGAGGGCCCATCGAAACAGTGCAAGAACGAGCCCTAATCTCTCTCTCTCTCTCTCTCTGTTCTTTCTCTGTGCAGATCAGCTTCTTGTTCTCCTCCTGCGGAAGCAAAGAATCTCGACGAAGTCTGAAGGAGACGATCGGGGTGATTTGGGGATTTGGGGATTTGGGTTTTGGATGGCGAGATCCCGCGTGGCGTCGAGCGTCGCGCACCGGCCTTGAAGAAGAAGAAGAAGAAAGAGAATGGCACAAGTAACGTTCTTGGTGAAGTTGATTATGAGGGTTGTTCTCGTTTTCTTCCTTCCAATTCTGTTCCCCTAGAAATCTTTTTTCGCCCCCCACGATCTCGATGCTCTCTCCCATGGTGAAAAGTTTGCTTCTTGGTTCTTTCTTCTTTGTGGGTTCTTCCCGCTTTGCGTGTTGGAGCGGATTTCTTGGCGTTCTGGATCGCATTTCTGTGCCGTCTCCGTGTCGTTCGAGGTTTATCTGATCTGGGTTTCGTTTCTTTTCTGTTTTTCTTTTCTGGGTTTGCGCAGGGGTCGTCGAAGAAGGTGATTACTAAGGAGGATTGGGAGAAGAGGCTCAACGATGTGAAGATCAGGAAGGAAGATATGAACAAGCTGGTGATGAACTTCCTCGTCACCGAGGGCTTTGTGGACGCCGCCGAGAAGTTCCGGAAGGAGTCGGGCACTGAACGTATCCTTATCATTATCAGTTTTTTTTTCCGCGCCATTCGAGTTGGTTTGGGTTAGTTCATGGTGCGGTGGTGTTGTGAGTTATTCGAATTGTGTAGTGCCTTATTGATTACAGCAGATATAGATCTTTCCACGATCACCGACCGCATGGCTGTCAAGAAAGCAGTGCAGTGTGGGAATGTGGAGGATGCAATTGAGAAAGTCAACGACTTGAATCCTGAAGTAAGGCTATGTCCTCTGTGTGACTGTGGATTGCTTTTGATTATCATGAAATGTATGAAAGCGGATATCATTTGCTTTTCTCTGAGCATGCTCTGCTTTATGTCCTACTTGCACATAGCTACATTCACCAGATATCTTAGGCAGCTGTCTGCCATCATATATTGGCTATTGAAATTAGCATCTAGATTCCCTTTTCCTTCTACAGAGTCATTTTGGGACTTCTCAATTGCCTTGACCAGCACTTTGTTCAATCTGGGGACGGATGCCTCAGCCAAAATCTTGCGAACAGTCCTCACCCAACTGTTCAGTCTGATATAGCTCGAAGTCAAATTCAGGGAATTAATGAAATCCCCATGTTTATGCAACCTGTTCCTTAGCGAGATTCTTGTCGAGAGTATCCTTGTCCTTGGGAAAGAAACAAGAAAGATGGCTTGCAGAATTCTTTTATCACTGGTGCAACCAAAAGATTGTATCAAGGATTTAATTTTCATATCAAGGACTCTACTGGGAGTCTACCCACTAATTCAATCAAATCTCATATCCTCCAAATTGAATACCCACCGTTCGAATTCAGTGCATTATTTTCAGTAAATTTGTTAGACCGTTTAAAAAGTTTCACCCTCTGTAATTGCTGCAGCCCTGCCATGTTGTGTTTTCATCTGATAATTTCATATCCTTTCCACTTCCTTCATTCAAAGACCCTCAATCATTTATGCCATGCCATCTCAGCTGGCATGGTAAAGTGAGATATCACTGCCAGCTTCACCATTTTATGTCGGTTTAATTGTTGTAATTGCTCAAAAGCATTAGAATTGCCACCTTCCACCGAGTCTCTTTCCTCGTGAAAATTCAGTTGACTCCTTCCAAGCCTGTAGGTGTGATTTCAAGTTCAATCCTCTCAGTTTTGTCGCTATTATCACGTTTGCTAACCATTGGTAGACTTTGCACATAATCTCCCCACTCTCTCCTTTAAGTGCTCCATTTTCAACCACTTCCTTTTCCATTCATTTTCAAAGTGAATGTGGCAAGGAGGTTGGTTGGTTGTGGAGATAAAGAAAAAGGTGTTCGTGTTGGGCTTTTTTTGCATGCCAACAATTTGCTCATGGATGTGTATGAGGTGCATTTTTCCTTGTTCAACAAGGCTGAGCAGGATTTGCATATGTTTTTGCTATATCTTATGCAATGCATCTTGCGTAACCCAAATATAGACTCTTATGAGGAAATCTACCTTAAATGGACACTAGTTGAGTTGGGTGAAATTAGAATATGTTGATGTTGATCTCAATCTGAAAATGAGAAAGTGAAAGGCAAAATTCAGTATACGTTAAGTGAATCAAAATCTGGTACTCTGTATATTTGGAGTGGAGCTGTTGGATTTCCTTGATAATCTTCAGCAACAATTGCTTGAGATATTGCCTTTAGGCTACCTATAAACATATTGTCTTTAGACTGGAAATTTGAAAAGTATATGTTGGGTACCATCTAACCTCAATTTATTCTTATGTTCTTCATCTTGATAGACGAATTTGATCTTCTTTCAATTTTCATCCTATTAATTCCATGTCCACTATTTCTTTCTTGCAGATACTAGATACAAATCCCCAACTCTTTTTCCACCTTCAGCAGCAGAGATTGATAGAACTGATTCGGAATGGAAAAGTAGAAGAGGCTCTTGAGTTTGCTCAGGAGGAGCTTGCACCAAGAGGGGAAGAAAATGTACCTCTTGATCTCTCTTAACTTTGCCGTGTCATACACAGTTATCTGTGCTTTTATCTTGTCTTACTGTTAATTTTAAGTATGTTTGGTCGCTTTAGAAGTAAACCTTCCTCAGTTGCTCTTGGATGTGATGCAAAGCTGTAGATACAATCACTTTCTATTAGAAACTTTCATTATGTGCATAAGAGATGACCTATCAAAACTTCAATTCTCTTCAGCAAAGCTTCTTAGAAGAGCTGGAGAGGACTGTAGCACTGCTGGCTTTTGAAGATGTCTCCAATTGTCCCGTGGGGGACCTTCTAGATATGTCACAGCGCCTGAAGACAGCTAGTGAAGTGAACGCAGCTATACTTACTAGCCAGAGTCATGAAAAAGGTTAGTGCAGAAATTTGCTTCCGTACCTGCTGCCATCGGTGATTGCTTTTATTATTGCCGCAGATAATGGATTGAGATCATTTGCTGGTCCTTTAATTGTGCGCCCTTTTTTGCCTTAATTTACTTTGCTGGGAATACAAGTTTTTTTTTTTGGGGGGTACAAGTTTTTTGGGACATCCTATTAGTTCTTGATTCAGGAATTATGACTGCTTAGGTCACTAGAAAAAGTCAGAATTGGCTAAAAAGAAGAGAATGTCATGAGTGTCCAATGACAGAGCAGTGCTCTTGCATAGATGAGTTGCTTTCTAGTTAATCCTGCAGAAAAGAGTCATATCTTTGCTAGATGCTTTTTATTTCAAATCGGGCATGTCAATGACACTTTTTCACGTCATCTGCTGCATAATCAATTTTTACCAGGATGCATTATGCTCTCCCCGCCTTGTAAGTTTCATCTGCGTAATGATTTTAAGAGAACTTTGTCCGTTTTGCTTGAAACACAGATCCAAAACTTCCAAGCTTATTGAAGATGTTGGTGTGGGCCCAGAACCAACTCGACGAGAAAGCTATATACCCCAGAATAAAAGATTTGTCTACGGCGAAGCTCGAAGATCCCAGTGCATCGTGAAGATATCCCCTTGTGTGCAGGATTCAGGTCCCGGGTAAAGCGAATAGGCAGAGCCACGTGGATAGGAGAAATTCTCATCATCATTCCGTGCTCCCATTTAGAGTAGGGATTTGTTGTTTCTTGGACTGTACATTTCTCTACCTTCAATACATCCCTGTTACCCCACGTTCTGGATGGATGCTCTCATTGGTCTTGATCTTGAGCAGTTGTACAGATGATGATGAAAATCTCATCCATTCGCCTGATCACAAATTCATTTGGCATGTCATGTGAAAAGGAGTAGAGGACTCCTCAGCTTTACTTTTCTGTACTGTTAATATGGTAAAACATTGTGACTTTATTCTCATTTTGATTATGTGCTTTGGTGAATTTGGTAGGCTGGGATTTTTGTGTAACGCTTTGTTAGGTCTATTATTGTCTTCAACTCATACGAGGGCGATTGCCTTTTAAATTAGTTACACTTACAAATTATAAATGTGGTTGACTGGGACTTCTGTGTAATATATGCCTCAATTTCAAAAACATAAATTACCATTTACATATAGCAATTAATTGTGCTTAAAATTATAAATTTTCCGTAGTTTGATGACTCGCCAATTAAGGGATTTGTCGATTGTTTATCATGTACCTTTTCAAAAAGTTTGACGTGCTAGGTTCATTTGGTATACTTGCATTAAGATTGCGGACCTGACCGAATACCAATTTTTAAGCATAAAGGTAAAGTGAAAGTGCACTCCTAAGATTTCCATGGCCTACTTTTTTCAAAATCTACATGCTAGGTTCATTCGGTATATACTTATTCTATACTTGCATTCATCTCGAAAGATACCAAACTTTGATCAAACACCATAAGTGGAAACGAACCTGTTGAAAATGCACACTTTAGATTTCTATGGCTCAGACCAAACTTTTCTTATCAACCTTTCCCCAATTCGCCGGAAGAGTTTAATTTTGTCGAGTGACTATGAAAGATAACTTAGAAACAATTTTTGCGAAGTGGATGTGTGCATTACTGCTATTTTATTTTGGCTAGACATTTAGTGCATTACAACAAATAAATTTTAGATCTTTCCCACGAATGATACCTAAGGCTGCAATTACTCATCCCAAGTCATAAGATGTTGTCGGGTTATCGTTAAGTGTACTGCAACATTTCTTAGGCATATTTAACATAAAAAATACCTGGATTTTCAAAGAAACCAATTCCAGAAGAATATAATGCACCGAAAATTACAAAGTTTTCGGGGCTGTCCTATTGCTTATAAAAAGTTTTGCGGCACTCGTTCGACCAATTTACTTTTTCAAGAAAGTATGTTAGGCTCATTCAGTAAAAGTATGTTAGGCTCGTTTGGTACACTCATTTTTATGCTTCCAACATAGAGAGCGAATCTAAGATATTCTTGACTCACTCGTCGACAAAACTCAGGTACAACTTGTGCGATCCTTCGCATCTATTTCGCACCTCGCAATTCTAGCTATAGAGCCACACTCATCCGGCACCGGCACCGGCACCGGCACCGCGGCACAGGTTCAGGTTCTATGATCGAATCTCGAAAATGGGAAAAGGCAAAAAGAAAAAGAAAAGGATGGGAAAATGAAAGGACATGAATGAGATTTCGAGGTCAGCATGATGAGAAACAGAGGAGGAAGGCTTTCCAATTCACTTGCAAATTGCATTATCTTCATGGCCAAAAACCAAAATTTATAACAAGCTAAACCCAGAAAAGAAGCCAAAAAAAAACCCAGAAAAAAGAAAAAAAAACCCAGAAAAGATGGGGGGGAAAAAGTAGGCCGAAAACAGAGAGAAAAAAGTCAACATTCTTTTTTTTTTTTCTTGCTGTTTTGCCTAAGGTCAAACAGTTGACCCAGAAGTCCTGCCCCCCCCCCCCCCCCCGGATCTCCGGCGGGCATCACTCCGGCTTGACCCACAAGACGTAAACGAAGACGGCGTCGGCCCTCTCGATCCTCCCGATCCCGTCGTCGAAGTTGAGCGCGTAGCTCCACGGATCGTACTGGAACTTGTTGACCCGGTTCTTCCCGCCGCCGCCGCCGCCGCTGCCGCTGCTCCTCTGCTTCTTCTTCTTGCTCTTGTTCTTCATGGCGGCTCTGGCCCTCCACAGGTAGCTCCTCCACTTCCTCTTGCCGTACTCGGTCAGCCACTCGTGGAAGCTCCCTACCAACCCAACCATCCTCCTCCTCCCTCTTCTTCAAGTTAAAAGGGTTTGACAAGAGATTGCAGAGAACTGAGGTGGGGGGGAAGGCTTGCGTCCGTTTTATGGGGGAGGAGTCATGTGAAGAGAACGTCTCTTTAAAGGACTGCAGCCAAGCTGCTGCACAAAGAGAGAGAGAGGAAAAGCGAGCTTTTTGCAGGTTTAGAGAGAGAGAGAGAATGCCCTTTTGGTCTCGCTCTTTCTTGCTCCTTCTCGCTCTTCTTGGGATGCTCAAATTCGGTCATTTATGTCGATGTGCGCAGAGAGAGAGAGAGAGAGAGAGAGAGGGAGAGGGAGGGGGAGGGACAGTGCGTGGCGTCGCCATCGCAAGAGATGCAGCAGCATCTAACGAATCCCCTGTTCCTCAGTGGTCAGTACCTAATTTTGGAACTCCTCCCCACCACTTTTCTTTATTCCCCCCTTCTCTCTTTTTATCCTATGATCTCTTTGATCTCCTGCTTTTTATGGATAAATACATTGAAAGCCCTTAAAATTTTATGCCATGGAATCTCAAGACCTTTTTTCAATTCAAGATCTCTTCCTTTCCTTTTAGAGGTAGCATTATTAAAAATCCTAAAACTTACCAAACGTGCAATCCGATCTTAGAACTTGTCATAATTGATGCAGTTGAATTCTTCCATTAATTCCATCCAATCATATTGATGAAAAGATGCTAATGTAGCTTTTTTTTTAGCATTTTATCTCTCTTACATGGCGTTACCTCACAAAACATGAAATATAAGACTTAAGTGACGTTGATTTGGCAAATATCCTAAGTTTTTAACCATAATATAAATTCATTAGGTCCTCACTTGTGATCAACAAGGGGTGCTAGCCAACTTTAATAAGAAACGCTAGTATGAAAATCAATTGTCTTAAGTAACACAATCAATACATATATAGATAATTTTCATAATTTAAAAAATATATATATGATTATTTTTTTCTTTCTTTCATTTTCCTGTAGTCATTGTCCCTCATTGGCTACTAGTGCAAGTCCCAGCCCTCACCCAGGCTTTTGCTAGATTTGGGCTTACCGGCTCTCATTGGCCAAAATGAAAGGAAAAAAAAATGAAGAGTAATAATAATAAATTCAATATTTTTATAAAATAGTGATAATTATCTATGTTAGCACTGCCTATACCATATAAGACAATTATACCACGTAAAACAGCTGGCTTCCATATTAGTTTTAGAACTTGATTATACTAATTTAACAAGTTTTAGAACTTAATCGCATTAATTTGACAAGTTTTAGAACATATTGCAATTTCGCGATAAGTTTTAAAATTTTCAGTATGGTAATACTCAAAACAACAAAAATTAAAAACCAAAATAAGCTTAAATTTTTCAAGAAACACACATACTAACTTAAGAAAAACCTAAAGTCCATAGGAGCAATTTCCCTATTAAAGAAACATGGCGCCATCCCCTGGCAAAGGTCCCCGCTTGCACCTTGCCTTCTTCGAGGTTTGATTACATGGAGTTGATCCATGCAAAATCTCCCCATACAAAGAAAGGTGTAAAGGGTTAGCATTTCAAATCTCAAGAATACTTTCCTCAAAGAGAACAAGAGTGAAATTTGGAACACTCGTGAGGGATAGAGAAATCTGACCCGATGAGAAAGAAAGGGCATCACGTCCCACTGAATAGAACTGAGCTGAAATTTCCAGCAGAGAGAACAGAAGGGATGGGGGCCAATGAAGCTGGACGATGATCAATCAAATCAAAGCTCCTCACTTTTTACAAGTAGCTGCTTTGTCTCCAGCAGAAGAGCACCATCGAGCTGTGGTCCTCATTCATTACAATTGCACATATTCTGATGATCCAGCCTCTTCCCTTTGTATCCGTCTCTCCAGCTATTTCTTGCTTTTCCATATTCTTCATTAACTCCCTTTTGTCTCATTCATTCTCCTGCTTTCCTTGCTTTTTCCTTTTTGTCCCCCTCATCCGTTTTTTCCCAACGCCATTTTCATCTTCTTCTTCTTCTTCTTTTTTGGCTTATGTTAGTATTTTTTTTTTTTTTATCTTTTTGTGGGGCTTATACTAAGATCTTGCAGTATATTAATATGATGAGGTATACTCATAGTATGCAAATTACTGCCCTTACCCCTACAAAATGATAGAAGGAGGGAAACTGGCTAGCGTTATATTTGGAGTCAATTTTTTTTCAAAAAAAAGTTTTTATGAATATTGAATCTCTAACAAATGAAATAGTTGATTTTCTAGACAGGAAAGATATAACAAGTGGACTAGTATTAATTGTACATTTACACTTATTGGTAGACAACTTAGAAAGGTATTTAGTGAAGAAAAGAGGAATATATATATTCTTAAAAACAAAGAAACTTAAGCACGACTTTTTAAAGATTACTTAATGGTTGAGTGCAGATTTAGTCCTTTAAGTTTTAGTATCAGTGCAATTTGGTCTTCCAAATTTTATTTTGTGTAGTCAAATTCTCTAACTTTTTAGTTTATGCAATCAACAACTTGTTCCCACAGTAACTAATAGTGGCATGATAGGAGTTGTTTCTTCTAAAATTTAAAATATTTAATTGAACAAAATAAAAGTTAGAGAATCAAATTGCACAAGTCTTAAATTTATACGTAAACCAGTACTTATTTACTTGTTTGTCTTCAGTTTTATGATTTGGAAATTTTCGTAAGGGGATTCAAGTAAGAGGTAAGGTGAACTATTCTTAGAATTGAATAAACTCTCTTTTTGTTAAGTCAAAATAAAATAACTCAAAACTAGTATTTCTCCCACTTCTTATATCTCTAATAATCACCCCCACATAAATTTTTGGAATTACCCACCACACCATTTTTGACGTTTTTTTTTTTTCCAAAAATACCCACCACTACCCTATCAAATTCCTCTTCAAAGAAGTTAGTTTTTTCATGCACTCAATTTTAAATACGGTGTTCAAAAAAAAAAAAAATGAGCCTCGACCTATCTAAATTTAGAGGTATCCAACGAAAAATTTTCAGGCCTCGCAATGATTTTCTACTCTATGTCAACTGACAGCATCACATATTGGCTAAAATCTGCCAAATTCAAGCGACGTCGCAGTCAGAATTAGCTGGAATTTTGCATCACTTTGTGTCATTTCACTTCGATCTAGTTGGAAAGTGCCCGGTCATGGAATGTATCCTCTTTCGCAGAAATTTCTCTGCGCAAAAATTTATGGAATTTTGGCTTTTAGTATTTTGCCACAAGTCTTTCGGAAACTGCGTCAACCCCGCAGCGTCTTTTCCTGCTCTCTGGTCTCTTTCATTCTTTCGTGTGTCTTGGGTACAATTATTGACAGTAAAGTTTTATTTTATAAAAATATGGATGCAATTAGTGTATATGCTATGAAAATTACTATTATGGATTACCGAGTTACTAGGATTACGTTAACATATGTTAAAAAATTATTATCATACGACATGGTGCTATCTTATACTTATGAGTTAGTTTTGGACATGGTCTAATACTCAATTTTCAGATCAACATTTAGCATTCAGCATACATGTTACGAAAGATTATAGGAATATAAGTTAGTAACTTGACTTGGAAGCATCCATGAACTGGTCGTGTATCTAATTTTGTGAATTTGTGAATTAAATCTCGCATCCTGCCCGTGAAGTTAGTTACTTAATCATGTAGCTAGAAGGACGCCTAGTAGTGTGCAGAAACCGAATCCTAGGGTTCACGTGGGAAAAGATTGCTTGGTACAAAAAGTCATAGGATCCCAGGATGAACAGGAATCAAAGTTTAAGATCATAGCAAGAAGCTAGGTAGGCTAGATGCCCAACACGCCCTAATAAGTTAATAATAAATGTACATATTTAATTAGGTAAAGGGACATGATTGGTATGTATGGGAACCTTTGCTTGGACCAAAAACGGGTTGAAACGAGAGTGATCTTCAATGGCAATAACAAGTTCTACAAGTTGGCAACAACTCTAAGTCGACATGTTGGGATTATGTGCCCTTGTTGTTCATGGGTCGTGATCATGTTAGTCTATAAAGACCGATGCACGATGATCCACATGCTCAATGTGTTCCTAATTTCATTTTCACAAAGTTCAATTACCAAAAAAAAAAAAAAAGAGTAGTGTTTTAGGTGAAACTGTTCCATAGTCAAATGGGCATGAGGAAATAGTAATATGATAACGACCACTTTCAATGGCAACCTTATCTATATTGATATTTCATATGTGTCATGATGTAAATTTCAATTGCATTTCTTCCTTGAAATCTCGATAATGGCCAAGTCTCTTGCAAAGATGAAAAGATACATGGAGTGGGAGATCCTATGAACTTTGACTAGGGTCAAGTATGAGATCCTAGGAACAGAGGGCATGCACCAATAAATATTGTCACTTTATACATCAAAAGGTGCAAATCTTGCCCCATTGTTTGCTCTGCAAGCGTTGTTCAAGATTCTCATGTAGATCTGCTCCCCACTCTGCTCATTTTGTCCCTTTTGAGAGTAGCTTCAAGGGATGGCACGCTCAGAAGATGAGCCGAGAGACCATTAGAATAATCAAGATTAGGTTGCTTTTTTTTTTTTTTTTAATTAGTAGGGTGTCCTTTGGTTTATCTTTTGACCTCATTCCAATGAACCTAATTAGCAGCTCTCGTCTTTTGTTAAATCCACGTGTCTAGCTTGGGATGATATTCTATGAAGGTCCATAATTTTTTGCATGATTCCAAGTGCACCCAAGCACAGCGACTCCAGACAACCCTCCAATTCAAAAAATGGCAGGAATTGATGGACTTGAGTGACTTGATTCCATCTTGTTGAGCCCATCTTAGAAGGAGAACAGCATTTTGAAGCGGAAAATTGTGGACCTTTATAAGGTGGGATCAAGTTGTAAAAAGCCCATCAATTCATGCCATTTTTTAATTGGCACGTTCACCACCTCAAATGTTGCAGGGGGACCCGAAGAACTTGCTCATTCATTAAGTGCCTCCCATTCGCAAACTAAAACAAAGATCAGCCTGATACCAAGAAGTTCTCCCGCTGTCACCCACAGGTACTGTTTAAGATTTTTTTTTTTTTTTACACTAGTTGTTGCTAAAACAAGATGTTTCGTGTTACACCATACCAATTATAACAACTCGGCCCGATGAGAGCGTGAAGTTATTGCCAAGGAGCAGTTTCTGGCAGGCTTCTAAGATGGCAAAGGGGCAACGCATAATCTCGTGGAAAAGTGCCAACCTGTTTGCCAAAGGACAAAATCGCAAGACTCAATTTGGGACGGGCCAAAGCGGACAAGACTTTGAGTGAATTAATTCATGGGTGTTCGATATGGTATCAAAGCAAGACCCCATACAGGAGATGTGTGGTTCAATGATGAATTATGCGAAAGCTAGTGGGCCTATAACAATCGGTTTGATAAGGGCATGGAGTGATTGTTGGGGCTAGGGGGCTTGAACAAAAAGCAACTCCTGATAGACTTTTAAAATGGCGAATGGGACAAGAATGAACCGAATTGTGCACCGAATAAGGGAAAGCTTTTTGGGAATATATATGTGGAACTTGAATTAACTCACAAGCCTTGTAACAAAACGGCAACACTTAGTATTAGAACTCCAATTTTTAAGCATGCTTAGGTGAGAGCACAATCAAGATAGATGACCTCTTAGGAAAGTGTGCACCCATACATCAAAGAGCAAAACTGTGAGGTTCAATAAGAGATAAGCAAAGTGAGCAATACCTCAAATGAGTTAATTCAGAATGTCATAATAACATCTAAATTTACTTAATTAAGTAAAAACAAAGTCACCTGCACATGGACGACTAACAAGAAAATTACTTCAATTCTAATTACTAAGTCTAAATAAGACCCAACCAAAAAGATCACAAACTCAATTCTTTTTTGGGCATAGATCACAAACTTCATTAAGAAAAAAATCCAATAAAGTTTCCATTCACACCTCAAATTTGTTAATTGTAATGTCTCACCCAACTTAAAACTAATAGAAGTTCAAATCTTAAAAGTCACTAATTCATTCACTTTAAACTTTTTGCTATGATTTCTAGTTCTAGGAAAAGTGACACCTAATTTGCACAATTTAAGTCGTCAATAAATTCAACTCAAGTCATAGCAATCCAAGTTAACTTGAAAGTCAAAATCATAATCATCTTGTGACTAGCCAAAATGAAATTAATTTTTTAAAAAATAAAGTATATTGAATTTGTTTGATCAAATTCCTTCCCCCGTTGATTTTTTTTCTTTGAACCCTAGTCTTTCACCATGCGAACCGACTTTCTAATCAAAATAACTTCACTAGATAAATATATATCATGGCTAAATTCAACAAATGCCAACAAGAGACTTATTGCAATACATGGATTTTCACTTGTTCAATAATTTTTTTGAAATCTCATTAAATTAGGTAAAAACACATCGATTATTCCCTTACTTTCATTGTATATATAATAGGTGAAAATGTTTTATGCGAGGTTCACTACAAAATAATTGAATTTCACATATAAGGAGTTAATTAAAGTGCTAAAAAATATTCACAAGCAGCAATTATATTTCCTTCATGTTGATTTCATTTTCTTTTTTGGTCAAAAGAAAGCTGTCCAATATCCGAGAATTTTCTATCGAGAATCCTTTTCATATGCGCTCCATCCCTGTCTTGCCAATTCCATTTCAGCGGCAATTTGTGGTCGAAAAAGCACCATGACTCATAGGAACAATGGTGTCATTACCATAGCAACAATCACATTTATATATGTCATACCTTCAAACTAATTATTCATTTTATCTAGTATATTTCTCTCTTAGTAGTTTTAACCGTGAAAAGGATCTTCAGTAGAACCCCTCCTCAATTTGAGATGGTGATTACAGTTTATTAAGCAATCTTCTTCAGGAAGTTGATACGGCCGTCTAAGATGTTGCACCTTTAAATCAAGTCTTACTAAATACAAAACTTATATCACTTTTATAGCGCCACACAACTATAGTATTAGCACTATGTGGTTGGCCCAATCATTAAGGAACAGAAATGTGAGCATGGATTATGCACATAAGACGTCTGATTCCTTATGCCACTAGGCACAAAAAATTGACGGTTTGAACACTTACCCGGACTTTGGTTCACATCTTACCTAGTCCATAAATATACTACTTGCTCCATGAAATTAGGGCGGTATTTCATGGACCTCCGGCTTACCTACCCGAGTTGGAATTTCTAGTCATAAACAGAAAGACCATAACACAACCACACCTACACCAAGTGAAATCTAGGTTGGGAGGTGTCTGATGTTTTAGCCCACTATGAGTTAGAATGTTTCACAAAATTGAATCGAGGGTATAAACTCGATTGATCAAATGAAAGAGCCTCCAAGTTGGACTGCTCAATCGATATTAACCCTTGAAAAGAGAGTATGTGGCAAAATCTCTCCAACTCGGCATGCAACGTGCACCTTCGAGATCGTCGGCCGAAACTAGACAATCGCTAAAGACCTTCAGAAAGAAACAAGTCCAACACCAATCATTGGCAACCGACCTTATTTGGAGTAAAAGAGAGAGACTGGACTGCGACCCCAAGGAAAACCTAACTAGGTTCAATGTAAGGGACAATGACATGAGGGGTTTCCTCCAAAATGAGGGATTACTCTCGTAATTTCCCCCCGGCTATTACAACAATTCGTCCATTCGTTTTGGAAATGAAGAGTCCAATGTACGGGACAGCAACCCCCCAAGAATTCCGTCAATAATTAGAACGATCTTTGCCCTAGGAGAAATTCCTAGATTGTAACTCCTCAACCCTTTTGTCGCCGCTACCTCGATTCACTTCATAGTCGATGTCAACGACAAAGGATCGATCCATTGTTGTGTCCGCCAGGGTCCCTTTATCATCTTCTCTGCTTCTTTACATGGTTTTTCTCCCTTTGGCATTCCACAGGAAGCACACACCCTCTTCCTTCAAGGCAAAATCTTCACTCTCTCACTATAGATGCTAATGAGCTGCCTCGCATCCACGCCGCCGCCCGCGGCACCCCCACCGTCCTCGGAGTTTCCCCCCTCGTCGGGGCATCTCGTCTACGTGCCGTTCTGCCTCAAGGACCCGACTCTGAAGGCGGACACCGCTTCGAATTGGATAGAGCGCTACGATCCAGCTACCAATTCCTGGTCCTACGTGAGCCTAATCCCTCACGTGGTGGAAGGACATGTCTTGAAGGGCTTCGCGATGGTGTCGGTCGGAGAGGCGATCTACGTCATCGGCGGCCGGCTCTGCCACAAGGAAATGACTCACGTCTCCGATGTTTTAGCCGACTGGGTCGACGTCGAGGTGGAGATACTCTCGACCGTCATGAAGTACAACGCGAGGACCGAACAGTGGTCCGCGTGCGCGTCGCTGGGGACCCCGCGTTCGGATTTCGCGTGTGCCGTTTGGGACGACAAGATCTACGTCGCGGGCGGGCAGTCGAATTTGGGTTGCGCTAGGGGGATTTCGTCCGCGGAAGCGTATGATCCGGTTCTAGACGAGTGGAGTCCATTGCCGGACATGAACACCATGAGGTACAAATCGGTCGGAGTGACATGGCAAGGCAAGATCCATGTGGTGAGCGGGTTCGCGGAGCGGCTGAACTCGGACCGGACGTTCCCGTTCATCACCGAGCGAAGCTCGGCCGAGGTTTTCGACCCGAGAACCGGGACGTGGGAGCTGATGGTGAGGATGTGGCAACTGGACGTACCCCCCAACCAGATCGTCGCGGTCGACGGGAAGCTGTTCAGCTCCGGAGATTGCTTGAAAGCTTGGAAAGGCCACATTGAAGCGTACGATGCGGAGCTCAACATGTGGAACGAAGTCGAGAACTCGTGCCACCGCGAATTGTCACAACCGGCCAGGAGGCTCTTTCTTACTGTGGCACCCATCGGGACTAACCTGTACTTCTTGCGAGGTTATCGGTTCTCGGGCGAGCCGCCGCCGATCGTCTCCATGGCCTGCAAATTCGACACGTCGGCGACCACCCGCGACGCGTGGACAAGCTTCGAGCCGGTCGTGGAAGCGGCGGAGAAGGAGCTTTGCAGCCACTGCTGCGTCGTTAAGCTCTTGTAATAAGCTTGATCCGAGCCTAGACATGATCCATCTGGGTCTCAACTGAGCCTACGCTATGCACTTGAATCATACTTTATAAGGTTCTGTCGCATAAAATCTTGTTTTGGGTCTCATCGTACTATGACTGCCACCTGATTTTGTCCGTGGTGTTTGATCAAACTCAAAGAAAAATTTTAGTGAAAAATCGCACGAGCAATGGAGCTAAAGAATAATTAGGTCATGGCGAAATTAAACTTTCTCCTGAATATTAGCTTCATCGACTAATAATCTTTTTTCATTTACATCTATGCACCATCTCTAAGAAAAGGGGAGGAGAAATTTTGAAAAAATTTTAAGTAAAAAATTGAAATGCTCTCATTTTTTCAAATAAGAGATTAAAGTATACCTTATTTTAAATAAATGTTTGAAGTGCCATCATATTTTTAAATAATATTTTAAAGTACACCTTATTTTAAATAAAAATTTGAAAGTCTTAATCGTATTCTTATATAAAAGTCTAGAGTGGAATTTCTTTCAAATAAAAATCAGTTTATTTATATCAATCTTAAAATAGGGCCTAAACTTACCAATCAGAGGGAATTCTCGTCTTTTACCTTTTCTAATTTTTTTCCCTTTTTTTTTTTTTTTCTTTTTTCTCGTTTCCCTCCATGTTCGGAGGTTGCCAAACTCAAGCAGGGCTGCCCAACGCCACCAATGGCAACCCTTGCCCTTGCTTGGGTTGGCAAGGCAAGGGCGGCCCTCAAGGGGGGAAAGAGAAAAAAATAAAACATAAAACAAAAAAGATGAAAGAAAAAAAAACAAAAATTTTAAAAATATATATTTCTTCTCTAGTGACCAAGATAGTCACTGACCGGCAAAAAACATTTGAGACAAGGTGACCACTTACGCCTTTATTTGAGGCGATTTGGTGGCCACTTCATATCCTTATTTGAAATAATAGTTACTTGAGAATTTATTTGAGAAAATGATTATACTTTATGCATTTTTTCTAAATTTTCCCAGAAATTTTCGAGTTGACTTATGTTACGGTATCAACCGATCAAAGGACTAGTATGCCAACGTTTCGACCGGTTTGACTGATCGGACGAAATGGAGTGGAATCCCCCCCCCCCCCCCCACGGTTATTCGGATTCCTTTTGACTTGACTCGGTAAAACAGCGACGGAGTCTACGACGAGGATGTTTTATTTTAGTGTCCTTTCGCCTCCGTCCCCAAATTGCCCGCAATTGGAGGGGCTTCCCCTACACACAAAGGATTGATGACATTAGAAGAAAGCCCAACTTTGTTTGGAAAGCATTGGGCCTCTCAAGCAAAATGGTGGGGCCCACGGACTTTTGGGACATAGGTGGGCCCCCACCAACTTCCTCTGTTTTTTTTTTTTCTCCTTCTTTTTATTGGGTCCCTTTTCAAGGATAGATTGGACTGGATCATTAGGAACCTAGCCCTAGGTGATAGGCCAGCATCAAGACTCTAAGTTTGTCTGTCTCTGTTTTTTTCAAAAAGTTCCTTGGAACGGGCACAAGATGCTTTTTTGGATCGAGGAAAGACGGGGAATTGATTCTAGGGTAGGGCGAGCACTAGGACAAAGAATCAAGAATCTACCATGTCAGCCGGATTTTAGCTTTCGGAATTAGAAACCGAACCAATCGATCTTGAAACTGAACCAATCGATTATATAAATTGTTTTTTGCAAAAGTTCTTATTTAGAACGCCAATACGACCTGCTAATTTTGCAATTCAACCTTTTTTATTTTTGAAAAAGTTCTCAATTTAAAGACTTGTAAGATTTGATTTTTTGAACCAAGTCCACACAAGTGTTACCAAAATTCATTGCCCAGAAACCGAATTGGTCTCCATATCAAACAAATCGCATAAATCGGATATGACTAGTTTGGTTCAGTGGTTCTCAGATTAAGCTCACCTCCAAAGGAAAGAGGATTTCTATGATTCTTGGAGGATCGATTCACGTCCTCAATAAGCCATGTTCTAGTATGTTTTATTATACTTTCTATCAATAATATCATCATACGATTATTTTAAAGGTTTCAGATAAACAGACGACGGATACTCTTTTACAATCAAATGACCACCATCCTCGAAAATCGGATCATTGGAGATTCGTAGAAAATTCGCCCCCTCCAACAATTTCAAGTGTCCCCTAGGCTAGGCATAGCGTTTTGTTTTGTCGTAGATTGAACTGGCCCGATTGCTCATCCCCAGAGAGAGGTAAGATGATTCGCATGGTTGTCAAAAGTGTTCTTTCCTAATCCGACGATCGCTAATCCTCAGGGAGTCCACATCACGAGGGATTCATCAACAAAATAGCCCCTCCCTTTACGAATTCCAAGTGGTCCTCCAAAAGGCTAACGAGACCTAGTCCCTCTCTCTCTCTCTCTCTCTCTATCTTTTTCTCCTTTTGGGTCGTGTCTTCAGGGGCAGAGAGAGAGATGAGTGAATAGAAAAATGGGGGTGGCGGTCCAAGCTGGGAAGGAAGACCAACAGGCGCCATGAAAAGAAGAGAAAGCGAGAGAAGATCACGTGAGAGCCAAGCCAATGGCTCTCGTTCCACGGCCGTAGGGAGACATCGCGCGACCCACACGCACCGTGAGCACGAAGAATCGAGTTAAGCCCGCCCCTCGCGTCGCGTTCCGACAGCTTTTTTCTCTTCCCGGTCGAAGTCGAAGAAGCTTTTTCTGGGGCCCCCTTTTTTTGGAGCCGAAAGCTCCTTCCTTTTTTCCACGACACTCCCTACCCCCCCACGCGTTTTTGCGCAGGGACTGTGCGTGAACAGTTTTTCGGCTTGTCTGGCACCCAAAAAAGAGGGAGAAGAAGTCGATAATGATGCCGTTCGTGATCTTTCGGCTGATGGTATTAGATTCTTTGGAAGTCTTTCTTAATCTGTGATATAATGTCGTCTCGGAATTTTCAATTGAATCGAATAGATTTCTAGATTGTTTGGAGAATGTTCGATTGCATCGTTGGTTCGGAGGAATTATTTCAAATCCTGGAAATGCCGTTCGCTCAAATGGAGGAATGCCGTCTTCTCCGTTAAACTTTCGATTCATATCACTTTTTAAACTGAGAATGAAGGGATGAAACTAAATCCTCCACGCCTGTTATAGGTAGGGAATTATGTGTCGCGTCCTTGTTCTTCCGTGTCCTTGCACAATTTTTTGTCGAATGAAGTCATCCGAAAGTCACTTTTGAAGATGGTTGCACGATTCTTTTTTTATTGTCTTTTTCAATGTTTATGGTCTCCTTCTTCGTTCTCTTTTTAACTTATTTATTATTCTGATTTTTCTTTTCTTTTCCTCACTATTCATCTTCTTTTTATGGCGTCCCACCGTTGCTTGATAGGGCCAGTGAGGGTTATCGAGGTCTTGGCAATGGTTGACGACCCTTGTCTAGATCTTTGGCATGAGGGAGTTGCAATCCTCGCATTCCATCATTGAGGTCTTGGTGACCCTTGCTGGCTCTTTTCAACGATGGTGGGGTAATATAAGAAGAAAATGAGCAATTGTGTCTTCTTAGTGACGAAGTGGGAGGAGATGAAGACATAACGAAGAAGATGAATAATGGTGTGGAAAAAAAAAGGAAAGGAAAAATATCTAAAAAATAATTGCAAAAGAACGTGGTTTCTTTTCATTTTTCCACGTCAAGCATCAATTTTTCCACATCAGCTATCAACTATTTTATGTATCAATCACTAGCCGTGTCACATAAGATAGCCAGTGTAAACTACACCACCACATCAATTTTTTTTTTCAATTTAAATTTCCCGAATATACTATATTGAAAAATCATCAAAAGTTTTAGAACTACATTAACCGAATTAAAAAGTTTATAACTGAATTTAATTTTTTACAATATATTTGGGACTTTTTGGGTAATTTTACTTATCTCGTTACCAGCAGTCTCTATATCCTTGCTCAAAATTTAAAGCTGTTTAATTTCTATTTTCAAAATGATTGATGTACTTTTAAAATGGCTACTGTTGGTGTTTGGATCATTCTAAGATGGATTGTGCTGACAAAGACCTATCACTGTCGAAAGATGCTGACTTAGATCGATCTAGATTTTCTTATGCTCCGGATGTGGTGTCTACGTTACAAAATATTGGGCTTAGATGGCCTTAGGTGCCTATTTGGCATTGCATATACGCAAGATGTCCTAATAAGAATGTGATATGTCCTATCTGTCCAAATAAACATTCTCGACATCTAATGCAATATTCCTGGGAGCAACTTCAAGGGATAATATGAATGTTGCTAAAAATCAAGACTATTTGCAGACGATTTTGTAAATCAAGTAAAAGGACAACTATTATAAGGATGTGAATAGAAGGCAAAAATAGACGTAATCAAATTTTGAAATTTGTCAAATTAATGTCATCAAATACCTCCTTTGACTCCATCTAATTTGATTGAAAGAAAATACTAATTTGGAATACAATTTTAGTGTTTTCATTAAATGCATTGCGATGATGTAGTGCCAAGTAAGTAATAAGCTTCAAAGACTAAGAAAAAGGAAGATATTATATTTGTTTCTTAGAAAATTTTCTATGGGAAAATATTTTCCTCATTTTTTAGCATTTGAGTTGCTTAAGAAAACAAATTAATGAAAAATCATTTTTTAATCAAAGGAAAATGTATACTTAAATTCACAAAAATAATTGATTTCTTTTACAAATAAAAATTCATTTTGAATATGACTAGACATAGGAGTTTGGATCAAAAAGCTCGATGCTTGAGCACGGAACCTTGATTCCTTCACTCAGGTCTTCAGCAATCAGGTCCACATCCCTAATGCTTATGCTTTGATTTCTGGTGGCCATGCCCTCGTATCTTGGTCGTGGGCCCCAATATCTCAAGGTTGAGATCGATTTCTTAGGGCGCGCATGACAAAATTTATGTTTCTCGATTTCTTCGTTTTTCTGCATTCGCCGAAGCAGGTTTGGAAGCAATCGTTTGTAATGCGATTTGATTTCTCTATTTCTAAAACAGATTTCATTCCGAAATGAGAAATTGAAAAATCGAAAGTTTGGAATTTTTAACTTCTCAATTTCTAAAATAGAAATCAGAAACTGAAATCAAACCATATAAAAGAACATTGCGCTTTCTTGCTAACTTAATTCACTCATAACCACAACTTCACAAATTATTGCTAATTTTCTTTTATTATTTTGCTCATGTTTTTTTTTTTTTTTTTGCATTTTTTTTAATAACTTCCTCTTTAGGATGAAAGGCAATTGAAGGGGTCCTCAATTTTAAAAAACGACCAAAGTTTTTAAATGCTTACTTAAAAACAATGGGGCTCTTTCCTCCTAGAAAAGGCACACGGATGGCCAGTTGAAGAAAAAGCTCTTACGTAATAGATGAATAAAAAACGTGCCTAGAAATTTAACCTTGATTCAAAATTCTTGCAAAATCAAAATAATTAGATTGTTACACAATCTTGAATTTTAATTCGAAGGCAAGAGATTCAAGAGAATCTCTCTCTTTGCTATGCAAGGGCCATTAAAGGTTCATTGAGCAACAATAAAGAAATTAGGGATGAGCAACTAGACTGATTCAATTCCCCCGATTGGTTCCTAACCATAAAGGTTACTTTAAGATAGAATTATCATATATTCCTTTACACCATTAATTTTATTTTGTTGATAATCTTGTATAATACTAGTTTTTGATAAAATGACAAGGATGTATAGGCGCCATTGATGGCACCCATATACATGCTTCCGTAGTACTTGTCTGAACCTACGCAAGATGAGCTTGCAAATGATACATTGATTGAGGAGGGAAACCAAATAAATACACTTAGGAAAACAATTGTTAATAAAATGGCAATGGATAATAATATGCCGGCAATTTCATGAAATTCGATGAAATTGTATTTTCAACTTTTGTAATGTATTAGTATTATTTCGACTATTATTTTGTATTTGAGGATTTCCTATGTTGTTATCTAATCAATTTCTATTCCTAGAAATAGAAATTTTATTCTGTTATCAAATGAATTTCTGTTTCAGAAATAGAAATTTTGAGTTATTATCAAACGGGTTTCTTTGCCCAGAAACTTGTCTGAGAAATAGAAATTAAGAAATTGATTTCTGGCCAGAAATTAATTTCTATTTCAGAAATTTTGTCATGCGCAGCCTTAGTGGCCAAGCCTGGGTCCACAAAGGCTAACCCTAGGTCTCTCGAAACCGGTCCCAAGACTTCAATGCCCATGCCAAGGCTATCCTAGTGACTATGCCCGCATACCCAGTTCCTTCGCCCAAGTCACTGGCACCCAGGCCTCGATCCATTGAGGCTGAGCTCAAGTCTCCCACAACCATGTTTAGAACAAGCAGTGCACTTCCAAGTCCTTAGGGCGCGCATGACAAAATTTTTGGAATAGAAATCAATTTCTATTCTCCGAACAAGTTTCTAAGTAAAGAAACCCGTTTGATAATGACTCAAAATTTTTATTTCTGAAACAGAAATTCGTTTGATAACAAAATAAAATTCTTGTTTCTAGGAATATAAATTGATTAGATAACAAATAGAAAATTCTCAAATATAAAATAATAGTCGAAATAATAGCAATACATTACAAAAATTGAAAATACAATTTCATGGAATTTCCGGCATATTATGATCCCTTGTTATTTTATTTACAATACTTTTCCTAAACGTATTCATTTGGTTTCCCCCATTGGTCAATGTATCATTTGCAAGCTCATCATGCATAGATTTAGACAAGTACTGCGGATCTCCATTTAGGAAAAAGTTCTTATCCATCTTGTCCTGATCACGGATGTAATTATGCATGGCACAACATACAATTATAATATGTGCTTGCTTTCAAATTGCAAATGAGGGCATGTGCCTCAAAATGAAAAAGCAATTCTTTAATGCCCCAAATGATCTTTCGATTACATTCCTTAGAGAAGAATGCCTATAGTTAAACAATTCTCTTATAGTTGTTGGTTTTCTCGTTGTACCCCTATAATCATTTAAATGATACCGTTCACCTTTAAAAGAAGTTAAAAATCCCGAAGTTGCTGCATAACCAGAATCAATCACATAGTATTTGCCTACAACAAGGTATTCATACATCGGTCATAATTTGTAACTATAAATATGATCATAAAGAAAATTACTCTTTAAAGAACAAGCAAATACCTGGTGGCGGCCAAGGAAATTCCAAGTGAGAAGTCTCGAGTGCTGCTGAAAGCACTCAACAATCGTTGGCAGAACCTTCCCAACCAACATATACAAAAGTAAATTTCATATCAAATGAACAAATGCACATCACATTATGAGTGGTGATGCCTTTTCTACCTCTAAATAGGATTTGCTTTGACACAAGTATAAAAGCATAAATATGGGAGTTATCAATCCTATTCGAAATCCCATTCTGAATTTGCTCAAAAATGTTCTCATCATTTATGGGAAAAATCCAAAATTCTTGTCATTTTATCAAAAACTAGTATTATACAAGATTATTAACAAAATAAAATTGATGGTGTAAAGGAATATATGAGAATTCTACCTTGAAGTAATGTTTATGGTTAGGATCCATAAGAATCTCTTGTTGGACAACATCAAAAGAATGTGGTATGATAAACTCTTTTGCCAATTTGAGAACTGCTTGCAATACTTTAGTAAAGTATTTGCTGATAATTTGTCCTGAACGTTAGAATCTCTTACATAAATCTCTATTTGAGTTTTTGTGACAAATCATAGATAAGAAAATCATGATTTGTTCATCTACCCCAATATATCGACTATCTTCCAATCAACATTTTTTCCTTCATTAGATCACAAAGGCTGAGAAAGACATGTCTCTCCATTCTAAAAGCCTCATATACTCTATCAGAATGTCCATAAAGAACCTCCCTTATCCAGTGCGGTCCTAATAGGTTCTCTTGTGTGTTTGGACATAACCACGGTAACAGTGGCCAATCATGTTATCAGTGTATCAAGATCAAAATCATCAAAATCATGCTCAATTGATTCAACCGATGCTACTTGACCATTATACATGCTACTTTCACCTCCATCCATATTACATATATCATCACACAAAATAAGAACATAAACCCATTAAATAATGACTCCAATAGTAATCAACAAAAGCAATAATGTCATCATAATTGCAACTTAAAAAAAAAAACAAAGTCTCAAATACATAAGTCATATAATGAAATTAAGCAAAATATAAATCTATAGCATGTTTCTTAACAACTACTTAAAGAGATTCAAGAAGTCCACATCTTCTTTCAGGTAGAGAGATGATGGAAAGCCTCTCTCTAAGTGGCATTAAAGACATGCCTAATTCACAGCTTTATTGTAAAGATTCTGCTCCAAATCAAGCATGCCATTTAGAACGACAACCATAGCTCCTATGAAATAAGGGTCTACAGGAGGTGGGGCCTGTGAGGTTACCGAGCCACTTATTGATTGAACCGTCCTGAATTTGAACATTTCTTGAATGGCTTTGCAGGTGCCACTAACATCATAGTTGTTACTCTTTCTTCTCCTCTTGGAATTTTGAGTCTTATTCAACTTATGCTTCTCACGAACTGGGGTGGTAGTCGTGTCAGATGTAAAGACTCCTTCATCAACATAATGTTCATTAGATTCCTCCGGATCACTTATCATAGCATCACCACCATTGTCGCCATTAACACCATTGTCTTCTCCCTTTGACACCAGTAAGTCTTCTACATTTCCCGCTGCATACTCCCCAGTAGCATATGTATCATCAAACACAATACAAAGATCTAAATACTAAGGAAGCCCATCATTCTTGAATTTAGCCCATTCATTATTATCTTGCAAATTTCATACTAATGACATACATCAACAATATAATTGAAGCTTACATCCACAATAAGAATAAATGGACCCAAGTAAAGTAATACATTGATGTGAGAATCCCATACACTTGGATCATCCACAATAACCATTTTGTTTACATTATCCCATCCAAATCCAGATTGTGAAAGAAGCTTCTTAAAACTACTATTCTTCTACAGAATTACATTAAATTTGAGTTCTATTTGTTTATTGAACTCGGCATGTATGTTATTATACCCTACTTTATTATAGGTATAGGTGAGGCGATTTCTCTTTTTCACCTCTTCTATTAACAAACTTATAAGTGAATTGGTCAAAGGCTCAGTCTACTTTGCTAGAAATGCTTCTTTGTAGGGTGCCATTTAACCTCAACTGATTGAGTATTCAATGAACCATATCAGATGATGTACCAATTCAAGAACAAAAGCTTTGATGTAATGTTCTATTACTGCGCATGATAAAATTTTTACTTCTCTATTTCTCTGTTTCTTTGTTCCCCGGAATAGGTTTAGAATAGAAATCCGTTTGATAACGCAATTAATCAATTTCTGACTAGAAATCAATTTCTATTTCAGAAATTTTGTCATGCGCACCCTTAGTAGCCATGCCCAAGGACCCTTTTCCCGCATTCAATTCATTGGCGCCTGGGCCCAAATCCATTAAGGCAAAGTCAGATCCATAGAAGTTGTGCCTAGATCCATCAAGGATGAGCTCGGGTCCATAGAGGCCGGGCCCTGAGCCTCTGATGTCGGTGCTCATGCCAAGGTCACTAGTGGATGCCTAAGTACTCGGCTCCCACACCCAACTCACTAGCTCTTGAGCTTTGGTCCAATAACATTGAGCCCCACTCCTCAATAGAGTGGCCTAGGTTCCTAAAGATTGGGTGCACAGCCTCGATGCCTGTGCCCTAGTCCATTGCTACCATCCCTTGCTCTTTTAAGGCTAGGCTTGGGTCCACAGAGCCAAGCCCGAGACCTCGATGTCTGTGCTTGGATGCATAGCAACCATGCGCATGGGCCCTTCGGCCAAGATCCATTGAGCTCAAGCTTAGGTCCTTGACTACTCAACCTCAGTCCCTTAAGGCCATGTGCAAGACTTCAGTGCCTATGTCTAGGTACTTGATTCCCCATGCCAAAGTCATTGACACTTAGGACTTGGCCGAGCCTCAGTCCACAAAGGCCAAGTCCAAGACTCTAGTTCACGCCCAAGTCCAAGTGGTTATGCTCGGGTACCCAACTCTTACACCCAAGTTAAGGCCCTTGTCTCTAGAGGCCGAGCGTAGGACTCCAATACCCTTGCTTGAGTCCGTGGCCACCATGCCCTAGAATTTAGCTCCCGCACCCAACTGGTGCTTGGCCCTGATTCCTCAATCGTAGGGCCCGTGTTCATAAAGGTTGGTCCCAAGTCCCTTCAAGTTGAGCCCAAGATCGCGATGCTTAAGCCTTGGTCCCTTGCGATCGTGTTTGGGCACCCAGCTCGTGTCAAAGTTACCAACGCCGGGGTTCAAGTTCATCAAGGTGGGCCCAAGTCTCTAGTGCTCGTGCTTGATTCATAGTGGCCAAGTGCAAGAAACATTGGCTAGATGTCCCTAGCAACAACTCTCGCGCCCAAGTCATTGGGACTCTGGCAAATGGATGTCCCTTACATCACATGAACATCGTGCATTGCAAATCAAGCTTATCCTTCGAGACAAAGGAAAATATCTTTTAATTCATTTTTGGATTTCAATCAAACACTAGATAATATCGTTATTTTTCTTGAAAAAATGAATTCTTTAGAAATGGAAAATTTTCCATAAAACAAACGGAACAAAAAACTATGGCCTTTTTACCAACTTAAATAGATCAATTAGTTGATTGAATAGTGTCACCGAACAAAATGTACGTTGATCTGGTAAGCTCCCCGCGATGAGAAAAGATTAAAAGAAACAAGGCTAATTAAAAAGAAAAAAATGATTAAAAATTTAAACAAACGTACTTGCTAATGTGGGTTTTGTACGGAGTTATATTAATTAGGTGATTAAGTAGCGTCACCAGGCAAGAGATAGTTGGATCTGGTAAATCGTCTGCAATATTAAAAGATTAAAAGAAACAAGGATAAAAAATTTAAGGAAAGGAAAAAAAACAGAGCAAATTTGGGACATTGAAGAGATTGGTGGGTGGCAAGGCCATCGATCTTCTCCCGAGTCTCGACAAAGAGCTGGTAACCTTCCCCTCCGTCGTGAGTTCTTTCCTTTTCCTGAAACTTTTTGGCCTTTTTCTTCTAATTTTTTTTTTCAAATTTTTTATTTGGCCAATGCAGTGACCATGTTAACATTATTTTCCTTCAAAGAAATATTACAAAAAGAAAGTCAAGTCAATGTTTTCGGTCACTCAAAGCTAATGAAATTAACGAAAGCATTTGATTGTATTAATTTAATAAGTTGTAAGACTTAATAACACTTTTTTTATAGGGTTAGTACTCTGTAAAACCCTCAACTAGTACACGTGTGACAAATTTACCCTAAACCATTTTTTTTTACTATGAAAACCTAAACTAATACACCTGTGACAAATTTACCTCGACTGACCATAAAAAACCTTAAATTGGTCATTTACCCCAAACTAATTTATTTGAGTGCCAAAAATCCCAAACCGATACATTTGTAACAAATATAGCTCTTGTTAAATTGGATTAATATCACAAAAAAAAAATCACAAAAATTGTAAACTGTGACAAACAGAGAGTAAAATCCTAGATTGGTATACCAGTCAATTGTCACGTGTCATTTAACTTAATAATTTTGCAGTAAAATTTTACGGAAACTAATATAAGGTAAATTTATCACAAGTGTAACGGTTTGTAGTAAATTTGTCAAATGTGTAGCAGTTTAGGGTTTTTTTGGTAAAAAAATTAGTTTTTGGTAAATTTGTCACAGGTATACCAGTTTAGGGTTTTTTAGGGTATTAATCATTTTTTTTATAACTATTAGAACTCGACACCACTTCACAATAAGTTTAAGGATTTTCAATATACTTATCACTTTATTTGCATGTTTCGATTTAAGAGGCGGGTAATCTCTTTCATATTCTTTTTGCCGAGACCACATAAAAGGAATCCATGACTCGAGATACAAGTCGACATAATCTCATAATTACAATGATACTGTCAGCCTAAGCCTACCAAGCACCTATATATTCCACCCTTTAATAATTGATGCAACTATAGCCAAATCAATCCTAATTCTCAAGGAATAATAAATAATGTGTTTCGTGCGCACATGCATGTAGAGGGAGTTCTAAACCCTACAAAATGAAGAAAAAGAAAATCTATTGATGGATACCAAACTGAAAGCACTAGTCTCCCCACTATCAAGAATTAGTGGAAAACTAATTAGGTTTAGTGGAGAGGAAAAGTACTAACAAAGTCCTAAAAACTTATTGTAGCTTATTGTATTAGTGTAAATTCAATTCTAAATTTTTTAATTAGATCAATTTAGTCCTATATCTTTCACATTTATGTCAATTTTGTCAATCTAGCCAATTTTAATCAAAAATCGCTGACATGGATGTTGATTATCCTATGTGGTACAATCAACTAGTTAACATGAAATTTTTTTGATAATATATCAATATCATCTTTATTTTTTATGATTTTTTTTCTGTTTTCTTTTTTTCTCTTTATTTTGATTTTGGGTTGAGGGCCGGTGAGGGTCGCCGGCTTGACACTGGGTGAGGGCCGCAGTGCCCTCACCTAGGGCCAATGAGGTTAGCTGGCGACCCTTGCGAGCCCTCAACCCCCAAAAAAATTAAAAGGAAAAAGCATAACAAAATTTTAAATATTATTTAAAAAAGTGTTAACGTCATGTAAAACGGCCGACGTTAACATCAACAATTTCTAATTAGAATTTATCAAATGGACTAAATCGACACAAATGCAAAATGCTTATAATTAAATTGGTCAAACTGAAAGGCTTATAATTGAATTGATATCAGCTCAATAGCTTTAAAACTATTTTTTGATACTTCTCTCTCCGGCGGAGTATTTCCAAATTAAATCCTTGGAGATTGATAATATAAAAAAGGGTTAAACACATCATCTTTCACGTCCTGATTTAACTACCTTAATCTAATCACTCAGTTGAATGATCCGATGCAAGGGAAGGGAAGCAGGTGGAGCCAGATGGAGACAAGAGGTTGGGGAGACGTGATGGGGGCAGGGGCAGCGGCCCGACACGGCGCATGTGAGGATTCAAATCCGAGCGGTTCTTCGGCTTTTTTTTTGTTGTATTGATGACGACCACGACGGTGTCGTCGGGACACGGTCGCTGTTCGTGGGGGATGCCTGCATCCGTACGATCGAGCGGGGGCTTGTCTTTGCCCCATTTTCGCATGGACAAAAGTACTATGCGGTATCAATGCATCGTCCGGAGACCATCAATGCTTTCCGGATTGATTTGGTAGTGCCGGTTGAAAACATTTTTGAATCCGCGGCCATGGAGTGTTCCCTAAGCGACTCGCGAATTTTCAATGAGCTCAGGGTTGATTATGAAAGGAATGTTTCGGTGGGTTACAATCATGGCTCGATTGAGTCGGATTGTGAGCACTTGGAGTACCGTCGATCCTCCTTTTTAGCTGTCCGATCTATACTAACATATGCTCTTTTGCTCTGCTCTCGAGTCGACGGTTTACAAGCTTGGGTTTGCTAACGACGAGTATTTTTTGAGACCTTCATTTGCGAGAAGGTCCATGATGATCAATAACATAGGAACGACCTGACCTGTGAAGTGACCTACTTTTTTTTATTAACCATATAAGCATGACAGGATTTTTCCCATTCTTTTTATGATTTAAAAGCCTTTTTTTAAGATATGCACATTTCAAGACGCACAAACAGCTTGTAAAGTTACTATAACCAACTAAATTACTTTTTGTATATTGCAATTGCTGTTCATCAAATTCTGGACGTTGAGTGAAGGACACTACGAAAATTGAGAATTAAAAAATACAAAAATTCGAAAAGTTTTTGTTTATTTATGATTATTTGGAACTTTCCTTGCTTCACCAGGTAGGATCTTTATTTTTTTTTTATCGGTTGGGCCACGACAACAAATGGAAAAGCTGAGTTTTGGAGCTGTCATTTGGCCCAGGCTGAGGAATCGCTTTTTGTCTCGATATCAGCCATTCATTGGGTTTCCTTCTCCTTTAAAAAAAAAAAATTAAATTAAATTCCAAGAGGGGAAAGTTAGGGGAAAATGTGTATTTTCTTGGCTTTGGCTGTTCTGGTTTTTGGGCACAACATGCATGGTCGATGGGGATTTCCTCATCTTTGAATGTTGCAACCATGTGTTGCCAATTATTAATTTCCCCACCAACTTATTAGTGTCCCTTTGCTGTGAAATATCAACGTGGACATGTCTGGGATTCCGAATCGTAACCTCATCTATTATAGACATGCGATTATTTGCAGTCACATCTAAAACCCGCTTGATCGCGAAGGCTTGACCCGTTCAATACTAGAAATTCCTCCTTTTTTTTTTATAATCATTTATGCCCTTCATTTATCGCAATCATAAAAATAGACAATCGTTAATTAGGGTCATAGAGATCCCTAAAAGAAATTGCAGGTAAAATGCCCATGTTAAGTCTTTATTTATCGACTTTGGTTGATTCAAGTCCCTATGTAAAGATTTAGGTCGATAAAGCCTTAAATGTTATGTTTTTATCGGCTTAATGTCGTGCGGTTGACCTTATCACTAATTTCGTATTTCAAATTCATTTTAGATGGGACTTGTGTTTAAATGACAACCTTATCGATGTAAACCATGTCCATCATGGTTGTCTGTAATAGTTTTTTTTGCTAATTATTTACTTTTTGGCTTTAATTTTTTAAAATTCAAAATCCAACTTTGTTGTTATAAAGAAATCGTATATTTGAGGGAAGGGAAAATGGAAGGCGTGTAGAAAATGGGGTAACATAAAATGTCTTACGAGAAAAAATGTAGAAAAAAAATATTAAAATGTCCACATTTTTCTTCACCTTTTTGCTCTTTTCTGTCCATCAACTTCCAAACGAAGCATTGGGGTCACTTAAAATTGTTTCTTAATAATGGTTTTGGCTTGCTCTGAAGCCACCTCAATTATGGTATAAATAGCTCCAAATGGACGAATCTTGTCGAACAGTGACTGAATGGACTGGTGATAAAATGCGGTGCTGATCAAATTCTACTTAATATTAACATGGTGACGCAAACAATTTAATTAATTTATTTCTTGCCTCAACATGAACAAAGAAAGAATAATAGATAAATTTCATAGATAATTTTGTAATCACTTACTCGAATATATTCGGAATGAATATTACGTTTTACTCTTTTGCAATTTGTAAAATACACACATTTCGACGTTTTCCAAAATGTCAAATATTTGAAGCCCTCGCAAATGAATTCCATGTAATTCTTTGAATTTTGGATAATCTTTGGAATTTCGCCGGAAAATTAAAAATTCGGACATTTCAAAAGTCCATCATAATTTTCTCTCTCTCTCTTTCTCTCTCGTGCACTCTTCAGTTGAATTATTAAGCCCCTTTGCATCAAATCAAGTAGCACGTTCGGACCCCAAAGCCGAAGGGCACAAGTCAATTAATTCGGCGTCTATCATTTCCTGTCCCCTCGCCATTTGTTGGCCAAAGCAATCTTTGTTCCTGAAAAAAGCAAAAAAAAAAAAAAAAACAACTGCTTTAACTTTGATTTACTCTGAAAATCTTACAATCTTTTCTTGGAATAATTACTTGAAAGTTGAACTTCTCATGGAAGCTTGGTGGCATATAACCATGAAACGAGTAGCTTTTTTGAAAGATTTTCCTAACTTTTAGGTCTATAATTGAAGGATAAATGCTGCATTTCATATAGTTGGTAACACAAAAAGTATGGTCAAAATTTCCGGCTGGTGGTCAGGAAAAAAAAAAAACTGCTTTAACTTTGATTTACTCTGAAAATCTTACAATCTTTTCTTGGAATAATTACTTGAAAGTTCAACTTCTCATGGAAGCATAACGTGGCATATAAGTATAACCATGAAACGAGTAGCTTTTTTGAAAGATTTTCCTAACTTTTAGGTCTATAATTGAAGGATAAATGCCGCATTTCATATGGTTCATAACACAAAAAGTATGGTCAAAATTTCCGGCTGGGCAACTAGCCACAAGACAAAAAAAGGAAGAAAAGAAAGAAAGAGAAAAAATAAAAGATAAAAGATAAACAAAAGCATTAAATTATTATTAAAAAATTATCCACCAGTCGGCATCTACATATATTTAGTTAAAATTAGCCAAATGATGAATATAAAAATGTGTATGATTCATTTAGCAAAAAAAGAAAAAATTTAAGATTAAATTGACACAGTTACAATAATTTTTTAATTTTTTTGGTAATTTTTCCATTGAGCAATTGTTTTGACCGTCAAATTTGTTTAGGCCTTTTCAAGTATTGACTTCAACCAAAAAAAAAAAAAAAAAAGGGGGTTGTCTTTGCCTTGGGCAGGAAGATAAAAGGCGAGAGAGGAAGGAAAACATGGCTTCGTTCCTATGTTTATTCCCAAATGGAATTCCCCATGTGCCTGTTTGGCATGCGGTTTTGCTCTTTATTAATGTTGTGACGTTCCCCGTTTGACTATAATGTAAGCTCGTGTAAATGAAACTTTACACAATTTAATACATTGGCATGTGGACCCACTTAATTTTCTTTCGTAACTTTTATATGCTAACAATTGTTTTTTTTTTCTTTTCAATTTACAGATTTTGGAGGCAAAATAGATAGGGATTGATTAATAGGCTTTCTTTTGTCGAAAACAATTATATTCATTACTCAAAATGATTCAAAGAGATGCAAAAACTCTAGTGATCATCATTAAAGCCAAGGGCGGAGGATTTGTACACAAATAGAGTAGAGAAGTGTCGAATCCCCAAATATATTTTTATTAAATTTTCAAATCTATATCGGAAGAGGATAACATTCAGATCTAGATCAAGAGAGTTCAAACTCTTAAATCAAGAACCATATCGGGAGAAAAGAGCTCCAAATCTAAATTGAAATAGAAGAAAAAGCAAGAAAAGATTGATAAAATGCAAACAAGATCGACAAAAGAAGGAAAGTTGTGTTTGGCATAGTCTTCTTCTATATGCTACGTTAACGCATTTACCATTCTCATTTTTCTTCTATGCATAACATGGATACGAAGGTCCATTATTTCATCCTTTTATCTCATGTGTGCATATCTTTATCATCATAGCCGTTGATCAATAAAAATAAGCTTTCAATTTAAAATTGTAACTAAAAACGTCAATTTTTAGAACATGATTATATTAGATGCTTTTGGAGCAACTGAATTTTCACAGAAAAAGGCTTCGTGATTAGTTCTGTGCTTGTCATAGGTCATGAAAATATAATCGAACTAAGTAAAAAGAAATAAATCTATAGAAAACTGTTTATATGGACTATAACTTCATCGAGCAAAGTATTTTTCCTTTCACTTTATATATATATATAAAATTTTGCTAATTTAAGTTTCTCCACCGTTTGAAATCGTTCCACCAGAAATAATGAGACCAGTCCTGCAAAATTGAACTCGTGAGTTTCAATAATTACTTGGAGTGCATGAAATGATGAGACATCATATGTAACAAGATCAATCGAGTGCTCAAAGAATTTTGATATCTCGTTTGTTTTTATGGAGAAAATATTTCGGGCATGTTTGGGAAAGCTTCCATCTGTTGGCCCTCGCCTTTAGTATTAAGCTGTGCATGTCAATTCCTAAATCAAGTCCGTTACATCATAGAAATGTTAAAGTCAATTACTCAATGATATCATGCTTTTTATATCTTGGGAAAGTTGTTTGGGGCTTTCGGCCATTGGATCACTGGAAGATTTATGGCGACATTGGTTTGAAAAAAAGAAAAAAAGACACTTAAAGTATTTATATGACATGCGTGTGAAATTAAAATCACGACATGTTATAATTGAAATTTTAGGACCAGCAATGTTGGACACAACCGATCCACACGATACAAATACAATATAGATTGTTCAAATAAATACCAAATATGACATTATACGATAAGCCTTATATATTGCACGAATTACCACATTTTATCTTAATTTAAATAATCTGAAATGCAAAACGTGGAGAATGCCTCTTAAGTTTGAGCTCGTAAAAGTAGACATATATAAAATGATATAAAAGGAGACATGTATAATATAATCGGTTGGTACATCTTGGGGACCGGCTCTCTTGTTGCGTAGGCACTATACATTTAGATCATAACACCTAAATCTCTAATGTTCTTATATTTCAAAAATGCACTAAAACTCCTAACACTTATCACGGAGTGAATTGATTTTTAAATTACAATAGTCTTAAAATATAATTTTGTATAATCTAATCCTAAAACTTTGGTACATATATAATATAATTGGTTGGTACATCTTGGGAACCGGCTCTCTTGTTGGGTAGGCATTATACATTTAGAGATCTAATGTTCTTATATTTCATGTAAAACTCTAACACTAATGATTTTTAAATTACAATTCTTAAAATTTATGTTTGCAATTAAATTATGAAATTTTCAAAGGGTATAATCTAATCCTAAAACTTATCACGAAGTGGAGACATATATAATATAATCGGTTGGTACATCTTGGGGACCGGCTCTCTTGTTGCGTAGGCATTATACATTTAGATCATAACATGTAAATCTCTAATGTTCTTATGTTTCAAAAAATGCGCTAAAACTCCTAACACTTATCACGAAAGTGCAATTGATTTTTAAATTACAATCAAGTCTTAAAATTTATCATAAATGTGCAATTAAATTATGAAATTTTAAAAAATATAATTTAATCCTAAAACTTATCACCAAATGCCATCGAGTTTTAAAATTTTCGAAACAAAAGGTGCAGTCGACTTCTAAAACTGTATCTTAACAAGCATTTTTTGAAAATTTTAAAATTTGATTGCACTTTCATGCTTTCGATGACTTCTCGTGGTATTTCGCAACATAAAATCGAAAGTCATGGTTTTTTAGAATCGATACAATTCGTGAACACGATCACGACACGCGAACACGAATGGCAAGCGAGCGCCCTTTCTTTTTCCAGGGCTATAGAAGTGACCCTCCGTGCTTGTCGTCATAAAGAGGACACTTCCAGGAGAGAGAGAGAGAGAGAGAGAAGCAGCTCAAGCAAGCACCTCTCCACCTCCCAAAATTCTCTCTCTCTCTCTCTCTCTTTCTCTCTCTTCCCCCCGCCGGAGGCAGTGCAATGCGGTGACACGGACGGCGGCGACGGCGAGGAGAGATGGAAGCTTCAAAGTGGTCCGACGGGTGGTCGCCGATGGGAGCTCCGGCGGTGAGGCAAGAGCACTGGCGGCACTTCGACAACTCGGTCAACGCCGTGTCGTTCGGGTTCGTCGCCACCGCCATCCTCATCTCCATGTTCCTGGTCATGGCCATCTTCGAGCGCTTCCTCCGGACCAACTCCCCGGAGTTCTCCGCCGCCGCCGCAGACGCCGGCGGCGACCCGGGGCGCCGCGGCGGCGGAGGAGGAGGAGGCGGCGACCTCGAGTCCCAGATGGGGTTCAACCCGAAGCTCAATTACCCTTCCCCGAAGGTTAGTTCGGTTCAAGCGAAGGCATTGTTTTTTGAACTTCCATTTTCGCTGTTCTCTTTCTTTTCTGGCTCTGGTTTTCGGGATCAGTGCTTTTTAAGCTCGTTTATGTTCTGAGTAACGTTTCAACTGCAATCTTAGCAGAGGACAGAGCACATTCTGCCCTCTGCTGGGTTCGCATTCTGAGAGATTTTCTCTCGCCTTCTCTGTTCTTGTTCTTCGTCCCCAGGGACATGAATTTTCTTGATGACCCAAATGGGAAATCGGGTGTTTCCAAAGTATCATGTTGGAGCGGATCCCGGCCATGGGAGATGGCATTTGCTATGGGGCTGATTTGCTCTTTGGTTTGGGATCATTTCTGACAATTTCTGGATGTTATTTGCTTTTCCCTTTTCCTTTTCCTTTTTCATTCGCTGCACGGTGTTCTCATTAGTGGCCTGACAAAGTCTCGATGCAAAGGCTCCATCTCTCTCTCTCTTTCCCCCATGTTACTTTGATTTTTGTTTTTACTGGTGAACTTGGTTTTACCCCCTTCGTCTCCTTTTTCTGTTTTCTGTCCTCTCTTTTGTTCTTTTTCTCTTAGTCAACTGGATGATGTTGGCATCAAACGGGGAACCCTTTGCGCTAAAATTTTCATTGCTCGTGAGTAAAAAAAGTTATCTACAAGGCTTACAGCTGACACTGCTTTGCACTAACACTGTCATGATTCCCCTTGTCTATCCCAGTTACTTGAACTTTTTCATCAGAGATACAACAGCGTTGCGATATGGAAAATCTAAAGTGTGATATGCCCACATTGTATAAAGAACTCATGTGCTCCCTCACTATCTTTTGGTCATTTAGGACCATCAATGTCGATCGAAGACGATTGGACCTTTTTAATCCTCTGCTGTTCCTTCTCACACTGACCAAGAAAGGAGAACATGATTGTGGTGAAGTGCAAATCTTTGTTTAAGTTCTTGCTTTATCTGAACCAGCAGCTAGCACAATCAAGATAGGGATGAGATATACCACCTTTTTTAGAAGTCCCGTTTTGTGGTTTTATTATTTTTAGTAGGTTTAGGGTATTATACTATTGGAATCTGAGTTAAGGTGTGGTGTAAAGCTTCCATCATTACTAGGATTCAAGCAATTATGAAGCCAATAGAGTGGTCCAGCTTGAATTGTTTTTGGCCGAATTTGTCCAATTATTCGCGGCAGAGCCCATAACTTTGCATCTTGTCTGGCCAGTAAGTGAAGTCTTTGCTTTTCCATGAAGAATGTGTCGGAAAAGGCATTTTTATATTTGTGCACCTGCATCAGGAGATGGCAGGTGGCGCATGGCAGAGTTCGAATTGTCTATTCCGTGAAAGCAGCACGACATTGACGAAAATGTAGGGGTTTTCAGTACGACATTAGGCCCGATTTCGAACCAAGAGGGTGTTAATTGTAATTAATTAAGACAGATCTGTTTCTGTATGAGGAGAGCGGAAACTTGAAGTAGTTCTTCAAGAAGATGATTTCGCTGCCCTCGAACTACTGCCATGCTACAGTTTAGAAATATTAACGCGGCAATGACTGGGGATACTAGATTGCAATTCGGCAGACGTTTTATTGGGCGACGTTTTTTTGTTGACAGATGTTCTCTCTGTTCAAGATACTGGCTATACTGATGCCCGTGATTTGTTTGTGAAGTTTTTTGTGTCCTGTTTCGTTTACTGCCTAGTACCAAAGCTTTCCATACCCGATACAGAGTCGACATGATACCCAAATCTAGCTGCAATTTGTTACTAAAAAACTCAGTGGCTGCTGCACCAATGCGATCTTCTGTCATGTTGCTGTATTGAGCCCTTGTTGTATAAGGGCCTGATTAGATCTAGCTGTTGCTCCATTGTGTTGGTTAATCGCCATCACACACAAAACATTTGCTTTGACATGCTTTACATAGCACTAAATGGATGTCGTACTTGCAGATGACTGTCTACACGAGCGGCGTCTCCGTTGTTATGCCGGGAGACAATATTCCGACCTTCATCGCACGCCCAGCTCCTGTGCCTTGCCCACCAGAGCGCGCCTCCTGGCCTCTCCATCAACATCTTCCCTTCCCTCATCATCCAGCACAAGGCACTAGCTCGAACAGAAGCTCATCCTCCGCTCAATAACAAGCAGACATGGGGAATGGCAGATTTCGTCGCGAGGTTTGTGGTGATTTACGATGGGTTCAGAGCACAAGTTGCCAACTATCAAAGGCGGCACTCCGAACCCGGAAGCATGTCTGCCGGAGATAGAGGTTGGGATGCTCCATTTTTTACTCCTGAGCTCTTGTATTTGATGTACATAAGATTCTCGAGGTTAGGCCTGTGGCTAATTTATTCGAGTCATCCTGCAAAGTTGCAGAGAAGCCCTGTATGAGATTTAGTAATGCATAGTCCATCTTTGAAGAATGTTGTCATCTCGCAGCTTGGTACTTTGGCAATTGACCTTTTCATCAAAATAGATTTCTTACAAAACTATATTATAAAAAAATAAGGCTTTAGGGTCGCTCATCACCCTCTTAAACCTAGTAGAACTTCTAACGCTTCATAATATTTATAATATTTAATTTGTCATAAATAGTCAAAGCCAGAGCAAATTTTGCACCCATTATAAAGCCAAGTCGAAATTCAATATGTGGATAAAAGAATTTGAAATGCATTTTTCGAACACATAAAAGGTCATTGAATGAAAGAGATTATTATATCTTATCAATTACTAAACTTCTTCTTATAATAATGTTTTCACTAAAAGTGATTTTTTTTTTTTTTTTGGTCAAAACAAAAAGTGAAAATTGACTTAGTAGGAAAATTACACCGAAACTACAATTTGACAATGAAAGAGAAGATTATACCCTATTCCAAAGATAACTAGCCCTTGATATATATATTTAGTTTTATATACTGATTTTAATAACGGAGATACATAATATAAAAGACCTTTTTGAAAAGATATCCATATCTTTGCTCAAAAAAAAAAAAAAAAAGATATCCATATCAAGAATACATAGATTATTCAGTGTATAGCCGAATGAAGTTAAAATCAAAGATATCCATTTTGTTTTACTTATGTCGTTTAATTTTTGCAATAAGTATCGGTTTGTTTATCTATTCTAAAATGAAAGACATGACACATAGAGTCATCCTCATAATCAAAGGTGTTACCATACTTATCATGTCATATATTTTAATTTATATATGAGCTAGTTTGCGGAACATATGAATAAAATTAATTCACCTAAGCCCAAAAAGGAAAAAAAAAGAAAGAAAAAGGGGTTCCGATTCTGGTGCATTACAATATGCCTATATAATTGGAAAATATCATAATATTGTAATATCATAGGTTCATAGTATCTATTTCTATTGGTAAATAACTACAGCATGACAGGGGATAATCTAGTCACAAAAGTTAGGGAAAAAAGTAGGAAAAAAAATCCCATGTGATTTTGTTCAAATTTTTAGATTTACCATATGTTTATCTAAAATATTTCAGTTTACTTCAATTTAATTAAATGGACCAACTTTATTTACTTCTATAAGCTACATATAAATAAGCTATCTTATTATAATTTTTTTACAAAAAGTCTCATGTTTCTTTGTCTTCCTTTTTCAAACCAGGAATTCTAGGTAAATTAATTTTTTTTAATTGGATATAGTCTCATTGTAATCTTTCAATTAAGTGAAATGTATATGTTCAAAGAAACTTTGCATGATGAAAATAATTTTATACTTAAAATTATATCAAATTTTATTTGATCTCAAGAAATGGAAATATTCACATTCAATGAATTATATTTTTAAGAGGAATTTCACTTAATGAAATAATTCTACAACAAATATTGTGAAATTCTAATATTTAATAAAACAAACATGTTATAAGGTTGCTTAAATTTTAATTTTTAGTTTTTAAATGTGCTTTAAATTTTCGAAGTGAAACAATTTATTCTAAAATGTATTTCAAAATTTATATTTATTTTATAATTATTCTAAAATGTATTTCAAAATTTAAATTCATATTTTTTAAAGTTGAATCTGTGCAACTTTAATTATTTATGACAGATGGATTTTCAGAAAAGAAAATATCGGGAAAAGTTATAGAAATTTAAACACTTTTAAAAATAGAGTAAATGTGATTAGGATAAAGGTGGCGATGACTAGGAAATCTCCGCCCCAACTGACACGGCAATAAGAAACCTATTTTGGTAAATAGTTTAGAGAGAGATCTATTTCAGAAATTAGTTATGGAAAAATATCTATTTTGGATTAAAAGTCAATTCTCATTCGGAAAAACAAGGATGACGACAAAATTAATGGTCCACTTGTTTTAATGAAAACTGTTTTCAGGAAATTACTCTCCAACTTTCTGGTATTTGAATGACAAATAATTAATTGATATACATAAAGCATTTCCTATAAATTCAAAACAACAAGTTTAAATTAGAGGAAATGATTTTCCCTTCGGTAAGAAAGAAATCATTTTTCCTAAATCATGGAAAATATTTGTCTTTACATGAAATTTGTAGTGAAACAAACGCATACTGAATTGAAGATTAGTTTTGAGAATTGAAAATGAGAATTGAAAATCCAAATAAAAAATATATTTCCTGAGGCATATATAAGAAAGGGTCTAGAATGATCCCAAGAAATGACAGAGCAGAAGCGTGAATCTAGGTGCGGTCACTGTCTAGTGCACGACCTTTTCGGACAATAAGAATTGAGCAATGAGATTCACTTAATTGATGTGGAAGTTTCGGCGTTCTACACTCCTCGTGTACGTCGGGATACAAAGCTTGTCATTTAAGAAAATCACGGAATGGAAAACCGAAGGAGACGCAAGTGTTTCTTGTCGTTCATGACCATGAACACCAAACCCTACTTGATTACAAGTATTTGATCTGTAATTTACATTATCACTCAGAGACAAATCTCAAATCTTACAAATGAGCAGCAGAAGCTTAAAGACAACAACCTCTTTCTCGTCTCTTTCCCTCTGTTTTGTGATAATTACCTCATGTGACAGTGATATATATGACTAATAAGTCAATCAAAAGTGAGAACAAATTTTATTTGGCCCCACGTAAAATGAAATCCATTGCATGCGGGCAATGATGAGCGTGCATAAAGTGAGGCGGTAGGGAAACTTCTGTTTGGCGGCAGCAAGTTTTCATGTTGATTTGTCTTGATTTACTTACCACTTTAACTCTCGTTACTTGGTTCTTTGAGGTTGAGTGTTATTTCACTTATTAGAGCATTTAAATATTAAATCGTGCATCCATCTAATGATGTAAGTTTTTGGATAAATTGTTGGTGATCCCATGACATTTTATATGGAATTTAAGTTAAACATCTTACTCCTAAACCTTAGACCAAAGTCCACCCTTTGTATGAGGGGAATGTGAGAATATTAAATCGTGTCTTTATCTAATAAAAAAAATTGCACATGTCTATCTTTTAGAAAATCATCGATGATGACACAATAAAACCGATTATACATTAGTAGAGAGAGCGGCTAGCACAATGGTCTCATGCTCGTTTGCCTTCCATAGGACCTAAGTTCAAATAAGTAGAACGAATCTCATGAGAAAACCTTTACACCCTCAACTGAAGAGAGGTGTTATTTTCGAGTTAGAGGTGATCATCATTCAGACTTGACTTTGAGGTTGAGATAGAATTTTATACTCAAACTTGTCCATTATTACTTTTTTATATTTAAATCTTCAGGTTCAGTCGAGTTATAAATTTAATGCATTCAATTGTCCTAAGTTAAATGCATATTGTCTTTTTAATCATAGAGGCCAGTTTTTTAGGGTTCAATTGGAGAACGTGTTAAGTAGCAAAATGAGTGATGCGAGATCAAATCTACGGAAAGATTGAGATTGATTTGGGATTATTATCTTTGTGATCTTGGTGCTATGATTGCATAGCAGATGCTATCATTAAGCTTTATAATCTTTACATATATCCCATTTCATTTTATTTGTAAAGAAGGTTATTACAGGATTTGTTTGAGTGTTAAAAGTTATTGAGATCCCAATCCTCAAAACACTTGGAATTTCAAACTGGGTTCCTCCTCGAAGCTGCTGCCACTTGATGTCAGGTCGCAAAGAAATCAATTAGCTTTGCACCCAAGTCTAGCCGGACATGATGTGCCTCCGACCAGACTAGGAACTAGGAAGGTGGATTTAGAGCCCCTCGCATGATGGTTTTTCTTTTGTCGGGCTCCTTTCAGAATGTTGGGCTTGTTAAGTATTATAATCTATATGTTTAGTAATATATGATTTAAAACTATAACACTTTAATGGAGTGGCTAATTCAATTTTAAATATTTTAATTATGTCAATATAATCTTAAATATTTTAATAATTTATCAATATTATCCTCTCGTGGGCAAGGACTGCCGTCGTGGCTTCTAGCAAAAGCTTGACCCTTGTGACCTCTAGCGAGGTTCACCCTTGCCTAGACCACCCTAGGCAAGGGGCTCTTTGAGGCTCGGCAATCAAATAAAGGACATAGGAAATAAGAAAAAATGAAAGAAAATTTCCAATTTTTTTTTTAAAGATCAATATCATGAAAAACCTAAGAATGGTATATAGTAATAAATTTACTTAAAACTATTTTTTTGACTAAAAAACCTAGTACACATGTGATATATTTACCCTCCGTTAATTTTGTCAAATATTGTTGTTAAATTGCCGATTTGGATGCAAGTTCACATGGATTAATTAATGAGTTAATATTAAGAAAAATCTTAAATTGATACATCTATTACAAATTTATCATAAATTTATAATTTGTGACAAATTTACTTCAAACTAATTTTTGACTCACTAAAAATCACATATTGGCGCATGCGTGACGCAATTATCCTATATTGATTTCCGTTAAATTTAGCAAGATTTCTAGATTGTCTTCCTCTCCATCAAATCCTTCATTGCCGTCTTTTAAGCCTAAGGTCGGTGAAATTGCAAATACCATTTAACAAGAACTCTTTAATGACACTTTTAGTAAATCTAATAGTACTCTTGACAAAATGGCTCAACTATAGAATCTGGATTGTTGTGATTGTTAGAATCCCTAGATTTATGAAGAAAAGTTGCCAACTCAAATGCTCAGTACACTTGCTAAAAAATACTGCTTATGCTCACTTTTAAGAGGAAGTATTGATAGAAGGTCAAGTAAAAGTCACAATGGCTTAATCATTCGTTAATGTTCTTACATGAAATGCCACAGGCCATATGGTGGGGGGCTTGGTCAAGCAATTTTGTCATGAGTGGCACTAGAGTTACTAAATGCGTCACTAAATAGTTTTTGCTAAATGGTGTTCACAATTTCTACCGTCTTAGACAAAGATGATAACGAAGGACTCAATAAAGAGGAAGACAATCTAGAGTTCTCACTAAATTTAACGGTAAATTTTTAGATACCTAACAAAGGATAAATGTGTTATGTGTGTTTCGGTTTAAGGTTTTTCATGATACCAATTAAGAATTTTTCTTAGTATTAACACATTAACTGATAGCAAGTCCATTTGGCACTCAAATCAACAATTTAACGGCAATGTTCAACGGAAGCTATCACTTGTGTATCACTTTGGAGTTTTTGGTGGTCAAAAGATTAATTTTGGATAAATTTGGACCAATTTGGAGTTTATCATGGTATTAACCTAGTAAAATTAAAAAAAAAAAAAAAATTTTCCATGTCAATGTTGCTCATACCATATAGGAGACTAATGTCCATATTAATGATTCCCAACCAAATTTAGATGGAAGAATTATATTGGTAAATCGTGAAAAATTTAAAACTAGTGAAATTGATATAATTAAATGGTTTAAGATTAAATTGGACATTGTACCATAGATTTAGGACTTTTTGAATAATTATCCCCTTTTGAATCTAGATGAGATAGTTTCGTGAATAATGTTGTAACTTTGGAGGTACTTAGGGCCTGTTTGGTTGGGCATTCCCAAGGGGCTTTGAGCCCCCAAAGGCCCTTGGGAGAAATTTTTAGTGTTTGGCAAAATATTTGAAAGCCCCTTTGCCCAAATATGAGCATTCCGAAGGCTGAATGCCGAAAGCCGGGGGGGCGGCATTGGGCATTGGGCATTCGGCATTCCGAAATGCAAAAATTACCGTTCATCTTCTTGTTCGGCTCATCTTCTTCTCCGCTCGGCTCATCTTCTTCTCCGCCTCGAGTTCGGGCTTCTCCCGCAACCACCACCACCGCGGGGTCGCGCGTCCCCGGTGACCACCGCCTGTGTGGCGCGACCGCGACCTAGGCGGCATCGCGACCCGCGACCCGGGCGGCGTCGCCGGGCGCGCGCGAACCAGCGACGCCGCGAGGTCGCGCGGACCAGCGGCGTCGCTCGATCGCGCGCGCGCCAGCGACGCCTCCGAGGTCGCCGGGTCGCGGGTCGCGACGCCGCCTAGGTCCGCGCGACCTCGGGCGGTGTCGCTCGGGTCCGCGACTCGGCGACGCCGCTCGGGTCCGCGACCAGCGACGCCGCGCTCGCGTCCGTGCGACCTCGGGCGGCCGCTTTGGGTCGCGCGACCAGGCGACGCCGCCCGAGGTCACGCCCCTCGGCCGCGATCCGGCCGTCGAGAGGCCGATGTTGGCGGTCCGTGGCAGTCTGGCCGTCGGAGGCAGATCTGGGCGGTCCGACGGCCAGATCTGGCCTCCGCGACCTCAGGCCGCCAGATCTGGCGGTCCGGCGGCCAGATTGGCCGTCCGGCAGTTGGCCGGCGCTTCGCCGGCGGTTTGCCGGCCACCGGATTTTATTTTCAGACTTTAAAAAAATAAAAAAATAGCAAAAGCTAATTGGAAATGCAAGTTTTGCCAAACGGTGTCTTTGCTAAAATTATTTTTCAAAGCTACTTGAGATTGTAATTTACCAAACGGTGTAGCATTTCGGGAAACCCCTTTATCTCAAAGGTATTTGCATTCTCCCAAGTGCATTTCCCCAAAGTTGAACCAAACGGGCCCTTAGACACCTTATAAAAATCGCAATATCCCTTTTAACTGTTAAATTTTTTAAGGAAACCATGCCAAGTAAACTCTTAATTTCTGAGTGAAAGACGACTCTTTTCTTAAAAAAAAAGAGCAAGAAGTAGTTGCTGCTTGTGAGGAGGCGCTCATCTATTGGTAATTTTATGGAACATTTAGGCGCTCAATCCTCATTCTCTCTTCTCCTACTTCCATGAGCAGGCCTTACTCGATGGACCGTTAGATTTGCATCACGTGTCCAGTAAGCACAAAGGAAAACTCTCTCTATCTAGTTGGGCCGTGGAGTAGCTGGAGACGTCTGCGGCGGCGCCCCAAGTTTTTTTTTTTTTTTTGTCATAAAAGCATTTTATTCATTCATTCATTAGTAGAAGTGCTACAAGCGATATACTAAGAGAAGATTCTGAACGTAAAATGTCCCACAGATGTTGGGGGGCAAAGATTTCCATCCCAGAGGAAGTCTTTGTGCGGTGTGCTTTCGCAATCCAATCGGCTGCTTGGTTGGACTCTCGCGGAATATGCGTAATACTCTTCAAAGGTAATTGGGCCAGCAAACGTTTGTCTTCTTCCATTATATTGCGCAAGGCCCATGGAATTTCTTCCCGGCCCATAAACATCTCAACAGCTAGAAACCATCACTTTCACATTTGTACTTGCATTCCTGATGCCCCTTTTTCCTTCACGTGCCGTACGTGCCCAAGTTCACTAGGCGAGGACTCGTAGAGAGAGGAGGAAGTGATTGCGGTTTTTGGGTGTTTTTGCAAACACTATCGTGTCTTCTTGTTGAGTGCGTAAGTGGACGATGGAGACGTTCAGCGAGCAACGGCTACTCATAATTCAAACAAAAAATAACAAAAAAACCGTCATTGTTTTTCCACAATGACGGTTTTTTTTCTGTAAGGAGCGAGGATATAAAATAATATCTAGGTTTTCCACAATGGTCTACATCATGCTTGAGAGCTTCATGTAATAGTTAGCTGACTTAGAAAAGAAAATTTGTAATCCTGGTGGCAATACGCTTGTCCCCACTACCCAAATTGTATCTTCAATTTGAAAAACACCATTTGGTCGTTTGTCACAAGATTGGTAGGAGCATACGAGAAATGAGATTCCAACCCATCATGATTACTTCGCCCAACCTACATGCATTTTGTATAACTATAAGTCCAAGGTAAATTATTTTAGGATTGAGGATTACTAGTAGGTCACGTTACTTACCTTATAGTAATTTGCAATGATTTAGATATTGTTGTTGGTGCATATTCCAAAATATGTACAAACTTGGCAGCACCCTTTGGACGCTGAATGGGTTTCAAAATTTGAAGAGTGTGATATTGATCTTTTAACCACTGATTAACTTGTAAGAGATCTTCGACAAAAAAAAAAAAAAAAAAACTCGTAAGAGATGATTGTGCATGAAAGAGGCCCCCAATTTCGAACCAACGTGCTCATTTTATATCTAATTCGCTTTTTTTTTTTTTTAAATGAGTGTCAAGAACTTAGTACCGACCTCATTTACACTAGTTGTGACGAGTAAATCCCTCGAGAAATATTCAAAGGGCCTTTGTCTCTAGCTCTAGACAAGTCCGAGAGCACGGCAAGTTGAAGGATTTGAGCTCACATCACATGGATGGGATCGAAGCACTATTATTGCCAATTGTGTTGTGCCCCATGAGAGCCTGATTCTCTTTTGTGATGGGAATTCACATTGTCACATATAATTAATATATGATCCTTTCTGGAGATTTCAAGCATTTTTACATTTAAAATGTCAAAATGCTGATCGCATAATCAAGAAAAGAGTCAAAAGTCGAAAGTAAGAATTACTCCACTCATAACGGCCAATGCCCATTTGAGTAATGTGTACTTACATCCCAAAATCGATTGTCCATGATTCATAGCCTCATGAAGTTTGGATGACTGATTAGGAATCTTGGAGAATTCGTCCAAGAAAGCAAGAGTTATTGAGATCAATTCCTACTGATAATTCTCTTTTGAGTCACTCCCAAGAGCCCATCCCATGTGGGGCGTGTCGCTGTGCCATCGAGATTAGTCAATTATTAATTGGCGTTGGACATCTAAAGCAATAAATCAAAAGATTCAAAACCCCCAAATTAACTCCAAAATTCAGAAAAGGGAAAAAGGGAAAATTCCCAGTCATATATATACTATATAATAAATTCTATCAGCAGGCCTCGCTTGATGAATCGTAGGATTTGCATCACGTGTCAATTAAGCATGAAAGAAAACTCTCTCTCTCTCGTTGGGCCGTGAGTCGCCTCCGGAGACGTCTGTGGCGGTCTCCGGCGACTCCACGGTGGCGGCAACCCCAAGTTCGCTAGGTGAGGATTCGTAGAGAGAGAGGAGGAAGTGATTGCGGCTAATGGTGTTTTGGCAAAACTATTGTGTCTTTCTGTTGAGTGCGCAAGCGGACGATGGAGACGTTTAGCGAGCAACGGCTACTTATAATTCAAACAAAAAATGACAAAAAAAAAAAAACAAGTTCGCCTGTACCCACTTATAAAAGCTAAATTGTCTGGAGATTTTCCACAATGCCGTTTTCTCTATAAGGAGCGAGTATATACAATAATATCCAGGTGTTCCACATTAGTCAACATGCTCGAGAGCTTCATGTAATAATTAGCTACCTTAAAAAGAAAAATTGTAGTCCTGTTGGCAATACACTTGTCCCCACCACCCAAATTAGATCTTCAATTTGAAAAACACCATTTGGTCGTTTGTCACAAGATTGGTAGAAGCATACAAGAAATGAGATTCCACCCATCATGATTACTTCCTCCAACCTACATGCATTTATATACCTACAGAGCCAAGGTAAATTATTTAAGAACTGGGGATTGCTAGTATGTCACATTACTTACCTTATAGTAATTTGCAACGATTTAGATATGTTGCTGCTGAATATTCTAAAGTATGTACAGACTTGGGGGCACAATTTGGGCACTGGATGGGTTCGAAATTAGAAGAGCATGATATCGATCTTTTAACCACTAGTTAACTTGTAAAAGATGATTATGTGTGATGTGTGAAGGAAGCCCCCCAATTTCGAACCAACATGCTCATTTTATAATTAATTCATTTTTTAATGACCGTTGAGAAATTCGTATTGTCCTTGTTTACGCTAGGAGTGAGTATGGTTTGAATGGGTAATTTCAAGATAGGAACTAAGAACCGTCCATTAATGACCGGTTCCAAAATATTAGAATTGGAAATCGCTTGTTGATTTCATGGACCTACTCGAGAATCGAATTGGACCGCTAATCCGGTTCCCAAATTGGTCCATGGAACCAATCCCCAATCCTTATGAATTAATATCATGGTAAACCCGATTTCTGTGTAAAGTACTAAAGCTTGTTTGGACTTAAATTCAGATTGAATCGCGAGCCATTGATTTTGATTAAAGATTGAAAATTATAGGGCAAAACAAATCGATAATACTCATTAGTTAGGAACTTAATTTCTCCAAAGGTCATAGTGTGATCTTTTTTTATGATTTCCCAACATCGAGAATATGTGGAGAATTAGACTCTATTTTAGAAGTCCTAACCTTCAAATAAGTCAAAACATTAATCATTTAATTCATCTTTTTTCAACGTCAACCTAATTTAATCATAGAGACGATTAAGGAGAGACCTAATTATACTCTTAAAACGAGCTATTAGCTCTCTTATACTCTTAAAACGAGCTATTAGCTCTCAATTTCGTATCATGATGACAAAGCGCCATAACATTTATGGACATCACCACGATCTCATCCATCCTCTTCATTTGTTTATTTTGTTTTGACTGAAAAAACAAATAAATGGATTATTAGAATGAACAAAAAAAATAAGGAGTTAATCATATTATGCACCAAAGAGACAAAATTAGTCAATAATGTTTAAAACTACATATATATTAGTTGAAAAACTACAAAGTAATTAAGTAAATTGAGTTGGAATTTCTTTTTTCTTTTTTAAATATATATACATATCGGTTGGTAATCAAAATGGCAATGAGCCAATGGCCCGGTGATGCTGCCTTTCTTAGCTGAAGGACTAAGGTATAGCCTTTCGAGTAGGATTGTTGTTTTTGTTGTTGGTTATGTATCCTCGAATGTTGCCATATTCATGAATTATCTACAATTTTTAGACTTAAAAAAGCTTTTTGATTTAGATTATGTGAATTTCACATGATAATTCATCTTTGGTCGAACTCATTTAAATCAAAATCATAGTCGAATTTTATAGAGTTGTGCGTACTTTTTCTAGTTTCAAGTCTCAAGCCATGCTTATTTGTTTTTTGGTACTCCCAAAAAGTCACAATCAACCCTTTTTAACTTTTCCATTGAAATTTAAAATATTATTCCTATTTCCAAAGTTATAAAGAATTAAATGAAAAGCTACGTATAATTAATATAAAACCCTTTCTGGAGATTTCAAGCATTTTTTACATTTACAAATGTCAAAGTATGTTGATAACAAAATCTAGCAAAGAGTCAAAAGTTGAAACTAAGAATCACTCCAAACAAAGTGACCAATACCTTTTTGCGTGACATGCACGTGGACCCTCAAAATTGATTGTCCATTATCAATAGCCCCATAAAGCTAGCATGTAGATTTTATATTATAGTCATATAGAATCCAAAATCATCCAAAAACCGTAAATAATTAATGGTGCTTCCACAATAAATCTTATACATGCATTGATTTCCATGTTCTTAGTCTTATCCATCTAGAAAGGGTTAGAATTTTCAAATCTTTAATAGTTGCGACAAGTGATCAACCATCTTGAAAGCTTCACCATGAAAAGCAAGAGATGTCGAGATCAAATCTTGTTGTTAGTTCTCTTCGAGTCACTCGCAAAAGTCCATGCCATGACGGAGGTGCTCGTCGTGCCATCGTGATTAGTCAATTGTCAACTATCACGGCCATCCGAATCAATAAATCAAAACCCCCAAATTAACTCCAAAATCCAAAAAAGGGGGGAAGAAAGGAAATTTCCCACTCATATACATACAAATAATATATATATATATAGGAGGACCATAGCAAGACCAACAAAGAATGCGGTGGGCCCAATCCTAGGACGAAGTCGTGGGTTGCCTTGCCGCTCGTCTCGCTGTCCTGTTCGTCAAAGAGCAACCTTTTTCCTCAGTCGAGTTCAAAAAACACCATTAAAGAAAAGACGTCCCGAAAAACGAAGGACATCGCTGACGTGACGTTGTTATTCTCTCTCTACGCGCAGCTTGCAGTGCTAAAAATCGCGACTTTACAGAAGGAAACTCGGCTCTCGAGCTAAAGTTAGTACCGACCCGACATCGAGAACCTGCTTTCCTTAGCCAACCCTCCTGCTGCTTTCGCCCCCCCCGTCTGATCACGCACGACCCTCGAATCTTTCCCTTTTTCAAGCGCATTGAAGGGGATAGATACCGGGACATCGCTCGCCTTGATTCGCTTTCCCATTTTTACCGAGTTGCTTGTTTCGGTCCGGCAGGGGTGTCTGTGTACGTATACGTATCTCGTGCGCTGCCTGCCTTTCTGGGTCTCTCTCTCTCTTTCTCTGTGTCTCGGTCCTTGCGCTCGCGGGCTGTTTCGCTTTACCCTCCTCTACTTCACCGCCAATGACTTGCGGAGAGATCATTCTGGGTCTGTGCCTGTGACGTCCCTTCTTGGGATTTTCGTGCTTCATTCTTCTGGTACACTCCTCGTTTGTAAAATCCCGGTTGGCGAGCTGGGTGGAGTGTTTCTTTGCGTTTTGTGGTCTTTTAGGCTCTTGGGTCGTCGTTGTTTTGGCCATTGAGGCCGTTTCTTGTCCGTTTCCCGGGAGAGTGAGGTGCGCAGAAGAGAACGGAAGGAAAAAGGTGGGAACTTTGAAGCGTGGACTGTCCGGAGCGTCGTGGGCTCTGCGAAATTGAAGATGGTTTTCCGACGATTCGTGGTGATGCTCTTCATTTGCACGGCGTCGGTCTGCGCTGGCCTCACTGATCCTCGCGATGGTGGGTGAATCGTCACTCGTGGCAATTTGCATTGCGTGATCTGGGTTTTGAAATGGCGTGCGTGCGTTGGGTCCGTTGTTTTAATGTTTGTTTGGTTCATGCGAAATAAAATAAGGACTGCTGAACGAGATTTGTAGCAACTTGACTCGGCAAACACTCGCATTTTTTTCCCAAATTTTACAAGTGTAATCTGTTTGGTTTTGTTTGCGAGCCGTCCTTTCTCTGTCCTTGGTTGTTGTTCACTGTTAGGTGACATAGTCGTTTTAATGAACAATTTTCCCGAAGCAAGCCCTAGTGGAGATGCATTTCAGTAATGCGTGACATAGACTTGTGTGCTTATGTGGTCTGTTTCTCTGTAAATCATCAGCTGTTGGTTTAACGTGTGAACTGTGAAACCTGAATTATGTACCTTATGCTAGCTCCTTTCTGCTTTTCAGTGGCGGCAATCAATAGCTTGTATGTTTCACTGGGCTATCCGCCTCTACGTGGGTGGTTACTTGTTGGAGGCGATCCCTGTATTGACAATTGGGAAGGTGTCGAGTGTGTTATCTCAAACATAACGGGACTGTAAGTCAATTTCTCTCGCTCCCTTTTACAAGTATATTGATTTAATTTACTAAGTCATTTTGAGTCGGACAGAAATCTGAGCGGAGCCAATTTGGGTGGAGAATTGGGCGACACTTTGGACTTCGCATCACTCTTGTCGATGTAAGTGAATTATTTGCCATTTCAATATTTGATTGACATCATTACAATCATTGTTTCGTGAGATCTGTATGACCTTGCTGCGTGTCTGCTTAGATAGTATCAATGGGCCTTAATCTAGTTTGCACCTCTTATGACTGAAGTGTGTGACACGAGGTTCCTTGGGAAGCTGAAAACTCATATCTGCTCTTTTCAATGCAACATCAGAATTAAGGGGTCCATAGTCAACTCTTGATGAGATTGAGAAATCTCATAGATGATGGGCATAGAAGAAAGAATTAGCAGTGTCTGCTATGTTACTGAAACTTGCATGCATCATGTTGAATGAGTGAATGAAGATACGTACTTCTATTTGTAGGAAACTAAGTCGTGGACATGCATTACTGGCAAACCTTTTGATCCTTCTAATTATTTTTAAGCAGTGATTTCAGCAACAATCAGATTGGAGGGAGTGTTCCATCCCATGTGCCGCCTACCATTCTTACAATGTATGTGCAAACTTTGCTAATGAAGTTTCTCTGTTTTCCTAACATCAGAAGCTTTCATTTATGAATTGCTATTATTATTATCAAAGGGACACTTCATGTTGGGCCTTCCTTTCTGTTGTGGATTGTATTTTATGTTTCCCAGTCATCTGATATTTACTGCTTATTTCTTTAGGTTGTTGGGCAATAACCATTTCAGTGGAATAATTCCGGACTCATTTGAGGAGCTAACGAGTTTGGCACATCTGTAACCAACCATTTCTAGTTTTATCGTTTTTCTCCTTTTTATTTCTTCTTATGTTTCACTCTGATCTGACTTTCTGTTGCAGGGATTTGTCAAGTAATAACCTCACTGGACCTTTACCTCCATCATTTGGAAACCTGTCAGCTGTTACCACATTGTGGGTACATATCATTGCACAAAAGGATCATTTCCTTCAAAGATTTGATATTTCTAATGGATCATATAATCTTCTTCTTACAGGCACTTGCAGAATAATAAACTCATTGGGACTCTGAATATTCTAGAGGATCTCCCTCTAATTGATTTGTATGCTTCTATTTGCTCGATCCTACTTCCACTTTGTCTGCAGATTCTAGTTCTTACAGAAACTTCTCTTCACTAGAAAATATATGCTGCCTTCATAAGTTGAAGACTAATAATATATTTATGTGTAGGGATATAGAGAATAACTTATTCTCTGGGCCTATTCCTCCAAAGTTGATGACTATTCCAATTTTCAAGTAAGTTTACTCTGACATGCTGCTTAAAGGTGAATTTGATACTTGCTGCTCGTATTCCCCTGAAGTATGTTAATGTTGGGCTTGTTTCGTACTCACTTTCAAATTAGTCTTGATCATTGATATTCCAAATTACGATATTGTGATGAAATCTGTTGTACTTTGTGATGTTTGGTTATCCATTTATTTATCAGCCTTTTCAATAATCTCTCTTGAAAATCTAGTACCCTTGGGGACTATGGCATCTCTAATATATATTACTAGAGATGCCTAGATTCTGAGAATAGTAAAATTAGAGATTCAAAATGGAAAAATAGGGTGACAAATAGATTGACGACACCATTTCAAATAATCACTAGGATTGAAGAAAAAGAAGCATTCTTCAAGTTTAAGATGACGAACAATTCACAGTGGGCCTTCATATGCTTTTTGTTTCCTGTGAACTCTTACTTTGGAATGAACTAGACCCTACAATAAACACTTCCCTCATTTCCTATCCATTTCTTGTGTCAAGGATTTGTAAGTGTCCTTCTGGATCCTAAACTGTTGGTGTTTCAATTGGTAATTTTAAATTTCTAGTTTCCATTTCTTCAATCTTCAATTTATATTCCAATTTTATTTTATTTTATTTATATATTTATTTTGTAATTAAATTTTAGTTTTATCTTCTATACACAGGTGGTGCATGAATTCATGCATAAGCAATGTTATTTTCGGTGACATATGTCGAGTAAACATAACCATAGTTACTTGTATGGTGGCTAACAAATACCTGTTAGCGAGTATTAAAATTGGAAGATCTTATTGCATTTCTTAATTTGTGTTTGTTGTTGTAATACCTGAGAAAAAACACATACCTTATAATTGAAATCTTTTTAACACAAAAGACTGGTATCTTCCAATTTCGAAAAAAAAAAAAAAAGGTTTTGAAGTCTTCTTGCACTTTAAATCCATTTTAAACCACAAACTTTTTGAAAATTAGATTCTCAAGTATTTTCTCTTATTTAAAAAATAAATTTCATTGTCTAAACAAAAAAAATGGGATTTGATGACAATAATTAGATTGGAGAAGATATTTCCACACTTCTTTGGCTTTGTGAAGTCTGAGAAGAAAAATTCCTTCTGTTGTGTATCGCTTATTAATGCATCCTCATCATGCAGTAAGATGAGTGGTTATGGACCCTAGAGACCATCCGCATGGGAGCAGTGAAGGTAGAGTCCCGATTGGTATAAGAAAACCCGGGGGTGCTATCATCTAGCTTTGTATAGGCTAGGTTCATGAGTTGGCGATTAGGGGACTCAAGCCATTGACATCTGCGACAGGGTTAAACCACTGCGTCTCTGGCCCCCGGCTGATTCTACCATACAAACCAAGAATAGAAATTAATTCCCCCCGAACACAACTTGCAACTTTCATTGAATTGTGCTCTCCAAAGAGCAACTCTTCTCAAAATCTCTGGGGTTATTGAGTTGGAATCTCATTATAACTAAGGATTCTTGTGGTTTTGGGGGTTTAGCTACAAGGAGAATTAGGAATGGAGAGCTTTCCCCCCCCCCCCTTTTCATCTGATTCTTTGGTCTTAAGAATGATGATACAAATTTGATTATCTTTCTCTCATCTTTTCAGTTTTCACATTCATTTGAAAGATTAAACAAGCAATAATCCTATATTCCGTGCTCTTATTTCTTTACTATTTCATCTTCTATCTATCTTCCTTCTTTATCCTTTCCCCTCAAGAAAAGCTTCTTGGTGTTTTCACCACAAACAAAAGATAGTGAAGGAACTTATTATGGTCTTACTTGGGTTGTAGAAAAATTCATCTTCCTTCCTCTCATCCAATCCAACATATATTCACATCACTGAAGCTCAAGATTATGGAGAATCCAATCAAACTTTGTCTCCATTCATCAAAAGAGCTAGAGTTTAAAGTATTTAAGAAGAAGTTCAAATGATTTTCGTGCGATACAATTTTAACAATCGTTGATGGTCCACCTTCTTTTAGAAACAATTAGTTTTTAAGGAAATTTTAACTAATGTCTGGAAATAACTGTAATTAACAAGAAGAGGTTGCAAGGTGTGGTTAAGTGGACCCACTTATGGATGAAGTCGCATACGCCCAATGTATGGAAAATTTCTCCTTAAAATTTTGTTTGTAATCTTGCGATATCTAATTATCAACAAATTTATCAATTTCTTCAACATTCACATCTTCAAATGTACTGCTGTCTGATCCTGTGGCATCTCTGGTGTGTGTCCATATATGTATAGTCAAATCTGGTGGAGTTGCTTAATGGACCAAGTAATCATGATGCCTGATTCCAAAGCCACTGATGTTTGAGAAATGACTAGTGTAGTGAATTCTTGACCTTATGTAATTAAGAATTCTCCTCATGCTTCTTTTTGGCAATTAACACCCTGGTGATTATCAGGCAGTGTGAACCAACCAATTTCCAATTTCTAGTCTATACTTGGTTTTGTACTTTCTATATTGTCACCATAGCGTTGGTCATGCAGAAAAGGTGGAAATCCTTTTAATACAAGTGTAATTCCATCACCAGCACCAGCACCAGAGCCAACCTCTGCACCTCCTCCATTCATAGGCCAGCCACCTCCGAGCGTGCCTTCTAAAGATGGAAATAGATCTAGAGCAGAGGCACCAAAATCTGCTCATTCAGAGGGAGGGTCGAGGGTTAAAAAGGTCATTTTGATAGCTGTTATAGGGGCTCTGGTGGTCGTTGCGATTACATTACTGTGCCTATGCTTGTGGAGATGCAGCAAAAAGAAGCAAATGAATGAGATGGGCGAGAGACATAACATGGGTGTATACGCAAACAGTCAAGGGGCTTCTAAAAGCAAAGATTCATCACGACAACCTAACATATATACGGAGAGACGTTAGTCCATGATTACCTAATTTTTTGCTATTAAATTTATTGTTACATTCGTGTTTAGCTTGAAAGATGGTTTAAATTTCATCAGAATTTCCACGAAAAGCTGTTCCAGAACCTTTAGGCAAGATGGGAGAAGACCATGGAAGAGCCGGTTTAAGTAACAGACAAATGGATGTGACCAAAGCATTGAGCTCGAGGCAGAAGAAGGACCAAGTAGGAGACTCCAGTTTGCCCTTGCAGCCTGTGGTTTCTCCTCTTGCACCACCCATTCTGAATGAGAAGGTTATCAGAAATCCTGTTGTTTCTGCTCAGCCAACTGTACGGAAACGGCCTTCTGAGAGAACAGTCTCTTCACCTTCAGTCCCGTTTTACAGCATAGCATCTCTTCAGGAGTTCACAAACAGCTTTTCTCCCGAAAACTTTATTGGAGAAGGCACACTCGGAAGTGTCTACAAGGCCGTGCTTCCTGATGGAAGGGTAAAATATCATTTGAACTTGATCACTGTTTTTGAGTTCTCTGGAAGGCAGCTTTTGAGCCTGTTTGTTCCTAACGTGAAACTATTTTTCCTTTCACCTTTTAGATGCAATCTTGCCAACTCTATCTAATCTCCTATATTCACATTATTCCTGATTTAATATATCATGATTTCGTTCTTTATGATTATTTCAGCTTTTAGCAGTCAAGAAGCTAAAGGCTGCGGTTTCCAGGCACCAGAGCGATGAGAAATTTGGTGATCTGGTGTCGAGAATCTATAAGATTCGGCATAGCAATATTGTGGAGATGGTGGGCTACTGCGCTGAGCATGCTCAGCGGCTACTTATTTATCAGTATTGCCGAAATGGGACGCTGTATGATGCCTTGCATTTGGATGATGAGGTCCATGGAAAACTTTCATGGGCTACGCGGATTCGTGTTGCCATTGGAGCTGCAAGAGCCTTGCAGTAAGTAGAGTAACTAATTTTCTTTATCTATTGTAAATGTGAGCTTGCAGTGGAAGAGATTGGCACAATAAAAGTAATGGTTGTTATGGCTACTTGTTTATTAACCTCCTTGCTCATGTCTTAAGTTTTAAATGTTCTAGGCGGGCTTTCACGTCCCAATTATAGTCATTAGGCCGGTAAACTCACAGTATCTTCTTATTTGGTGGGAAGGTATCTGCATGAGGTTTGTCAGCCACCTGTTGTGTACAGGAACTTTAACTCTACCAACATCCTTCTAGATGATAAGCTCGAAGCACGAGCCTCAGATTGTGGTCTGGCTTCTCTAATATCATCTGGCTCTGGAAGTCAGGTAACGCTTCACAAAATGTACCTTGTTGACTTGAATCATGATCTTGTCTAAGTTGATTACGCTATATTTCCATTCCATTGAATGATGTATATTGAGTTATTGGGAGTAGCCATAGATGAGATGCTGGGGAAAATTAAGATTGGTGGATAGGTTTTTTAGGCCCAGATATACTAAGTAGGATAAATTGAATCAGGGATCTCATGGCTGATTTGGTAAAAATTTATTTAGCTGTAAATTATTAGCTTTTCCTTTCTTTGTTGATTGATCCTTGCTGAGAAAGTTGCTGTCTCAACTTTTTGGAGAGTTTATTGTTTCCAAGAAGAAATTTACTGAAGGTCAAACTGACTATTCAAATCAACGAAACTTTCATGAACAACATGATTACATGTCTATGTCTACCTTATTTTAGATGCTAATTCGGGTTTTGGTTAAGTTTTTTTAACATTGACTGCTTATATCTCAGCTTTCCGAGCACCTCAATCCTAACGGTTACACCGCCCCAGAATCTGAGTCAGGTGCCTATTCCTGGCAAAGTGATGTGTATAGCTTTGGAGTTGTAATGTTGGAGCTTCTCACTGGTAGGAAGTCACTTGACAGGTACACAATTACCTAGAAAAGCCTATTCTTTTCTTTCTTTTTCATGTCTTTTTATTCTATTCTGATGACTTTAGATTTGAAATCTGGTGCTTGTCTTTGACCTTCACTGCTTTTTTTTTGCCATGATATCTTCTCTTGAAAAATTAGGTCAAGGCCTAGAGGGGAGCAATTTCTGGTTCGATGGGCAATACCCCAGCTTCATGATATCGATGCACTGTCAAAGATGATGGATCCTTCGCTTAGCAGTTTGTATCCCACCAAATCATTGTCGCGCTTTGCTGATATAATCTCTCGATGCGTGCAGGTATAGTATCCTCACTCTTTTTTGCATTTTCCACATAAATATGTTTGATTAGGCCTTCAATTTTTCAAGGGAAACAATTTACTAATCCTTTCAAAATCAAGCATAATTACATATATATATATATATATGTTCTTTTTGGCAGCTGCTTGGTTAACACAGATGCATTGTTTCTGCAGAGAGAGCCAGAATTCAGGCCGCCGATGTCTGAAGTTGTGCAGGACCTATTGCGAATGATGTGAAGTGAAGTTCAAAAATCACCCCAAGACTGAAGTTTATTAGGTAACTTAATAATGTCTATAGCAATGGTCATGGAGGAGACAACAGAACCCAGAATACTTTGATATTTAATTACAGTGCAGTATCAGCTACGGTAACCTCTCGTCCGTTCGACCGATGGATCAGATGTTCACGTCGGGGTCAAAACTTATGTCGATGTAACAATAGACGGGTTTTTTAGAAACATAGAGATAGATGTCTTGTGCAGTTGATGACAAGTTGTGATTGTTTGGTTTTGTGATTCTTTTCCTGTGCACCAGATGGACAAACATCTTCTTTCGGCTTGTTGGACATAGGATTGTCCCATGATTCAGTTTACTCAGTTCTTTGTTCATTTCAACAGTTTCTGTGACTGGTGAGAGACTACATCTCTTGCTGTTGATCTTTATAAATCTCTTCTTTTTCCCTTCAATTTCCATTTCTCAGATGTAATAATTGAGTTTGGCCAAGCATAATTCTCACGTCTGTTATAATTATTGCACATCATTAGGCATCTTTCATCATCAAAACATATATACTCCAAGGTGAAAGAAATGAAAAAAACAACCAAACGATAGATCAGAGAAAGCAGACAACAGATTTAAACGAAAGGAAAAAAGACAAATGAAGGTGGAGACAGAGAATATTAAAGCCTGTCTTAAGGAGAGAGCAAAGAGGGACCATGTTGCTTGCACATGTTGCAGATGGGAGACAGGCCAATGGGGGGGAAAAGGTCATTGTGGTCTCTTTGAGAACATGAGTAAAGAAGAAATAAAGTGAGCACATCATGCTCTTGTCTCTGTCATTTTTGCTTGGAACGCTTCTAATTCCATAATGACATCTCTCTGGCTCCTTCTCAAGTCTTGAATAATTCATTATTCTCCTCTTCTTTTCAATAAAGCCATTATGCCTCTTTAAGACATTTTATTTTTGTGCCCTTGATTTCCATGATCTTTTAGGTGCTTCTTAGAATAAATTATCTATCTGGTTTTCAAATATTCAAGAGCCTTGCTAATGTGCAACTTTTCATTCTCTAGGTTTCACGTGATGTACTTTTTATGAGTCCCCTTTACGTGGTAACCCCTGTTGCCCTAATTTTCAATTACGATCAGCCATCCGTTTGCAACCATTGTCGTTGCTTACCTACTTTTCTTTTTTCTATAAGTAAGGTTAACCGGAAGGGCGGAACGTTAAATTATGTTCTACACGATATCCATAATGAGAACGAACATAACTTTCCAGATGTCGTATGAGTTTGGATTAAATATTTCGAGATAGGTACAAATGCTGACCTAAATTAACTTCAAAAGAAAAAAATACGGGGTGTATATTCTTCTTTCTTTTTATCATTTTTGATTGAGGGCATCCATTATTTAGTAGTACTTTGGGATCATAATTAGTAAGACATGGACAAGCACCAAAAAATCTTAAATCTGTTATAATTGTGTCGATTCAACCATAAACTTTTTTATTGTGCTAATTTAGTTATGAACATTTTCATAATTTGCCAATTAAGTCTTCTTGGTCAAGTTTGGTCGGAAATCATTAATGTGAACGCTGGTCGTCATACATAACACGATCAATGTTGGCATATTTTTTTCTTCTTTGTTTTTTCCCCTTTCAATTTGGTTGGCAACCCTTGGCCACTAAGTAATGGCCAACGGGCCCTCGCCGATTGTCCCCATGGCCGGTGAGGTGGCCCTTGCTAGCAGCCAACGTCCGATGAGCAACCAAAATGAAAAGGAAAAAAAAAGATAATAAAAAATTTAATTTAAAAAAAATTATAAAAATTATTCATATTAGCGCTGATCGTGCCACATAAGATAGTCAATGTCTTTATCAACAAATTTCGGCTAAGATTAGGTAAAAGGACTCAATTGACTAATTATAAAAAAGTTTAGGATTTAATTAGTATAACTTAATTGGTATAACCGTAATAAGTTTAAGACTTTTTTGGTAATTTTCCTAGCAAGACACTGCATATGTCTATTAGAATCTTTCATTAGCCAGAGCGTGAACCCATCAACTGGAAATGGGAATAATTGCTCAACTTGTTCCTGTCAAGCCGACTACAAGTATGTTATTTGATTGAAAGAATTTTTCGCAACTTAATTTTCTGGATTTTCATACATTTGGCTTGCTGAAAATAATCAGTCATCGAAAAATTATTTACGGTCAAAGAAAATATACATACTTGAAACTAAGAAAATGAAATTTCTTAACTTGAAAACTGGGAAATATCCTCCTAAAAATAATCTCTCGAAAAAGATTTTCCCAAAATAAACACGCACTAAGCTTACAAATTATTTCCTCTTAATTTTACGTGCCATTCGGTCATTTTGAATGTCGAGCGGACATCATGGACCGATTCATAAATGCGTCGACGAATCAAACCTCCCCATTATAACGGTCAAAAAACAGCGGAAGTATGTATGTTCGAACCGGGATATGCATTGATGATGTGCAAACAACGTGGTGCACAGTGTCATTTATCACCTTGTTTTGTTGAAAAATAACTATATGACCCCCCACCAAAAAAAAAAAAAAAAAAAAAAAAAAGAATATTCAAGATTTTGTTTTTTTTTTCTTTATCAACAAATCATCCGACTTAAATTTAAGATCTGTATGTTAACGTTCCAATTTTTTTTTTCTTTTGATCTTTTGTTTCCTAGAATAGATAAAAAAAATAAAAATTCGTTTGGTAATATCAGTTAAATTTTTCATTCCTTAGAATATAAAAGCTGCAAAGGAATAGATTTAACATATAAATAAAATATAGAAAAAAGTAACTTCTTATTCTCGGAAAAAATTTCTAGATATAAGTTTCTTTCTTTTTTTTCTTCTTCCTCTTCTAATCAGTCGTCGGAGCCTTGCCGCCCACCGCCATCAGTGCTCGCCACGATCATTTGCCGCCTTCAGGGCCGTCGCCCCCTACCATATGGCGTTTGGCTATAAGAGGAAGGAGAAAAAAAGAGAAAAATCTGAAAAAATTATTAAAAAATTAAAAAAAATTATGCATAAAAAACTTGTAGGTCCTACCAAACATATTCATGTTCTTTTTATATTTTGAGAATAGAAATTTTATGCAATTATCAACATATTATTTTATTCAAGAACTGTTCCAAAGAATAAAAATAAAAAATAATTATTTCTGAAAAAAAATTATTCATGAAAACATAAATGTTATCAAATGCATCCTTATCATTTTGTTATAACATCACTTCTTTTTTATGATTTGTTCGGTTCCGTCCACACAAGACCCAAAAAAGCCAATGGAAAAGTAGAATTTTTTTTTTTGTCAAAAGGTAAGTTTTTATTTATCATATAGGCGGAAAACCGCGCTGGCCCGCTACCGGGGCGTCGATACATAAAAGAGCTCAGAGGCTTGAGGGAGGGGAGGCCCACTAATTCGGAGGAATGGTCTTCAAGCGTTGGTTGCATGCGGCCCAGTCCGCGACTTGGTTTGCCGAACGAGGCCAGAAAGCGAGGCCCACTCACGGCAGCTGCTGGAGAAGAAGTCAACATTTCCTTACTGTCCCACGTGCGTGAACTTCAGTTTCCTGTTCGTGCGTCAAACTGGATATCACGAGTCTACTGTCAGTTTCCAAGACAACTTCACAGAAGTCTTTCTCTTTCAAAAACTTTAGGGCTTCAAAGACCCCTAGGGTTTCAACTTGTATGCTTGATTCCGCCCAGACGTTCTTCGAAAATCCATCTAATAGGGTGCCGGAGGAGTCCCGAACAACGCCGGCCACCGCTCCCTCCATCGATCCTTCCCCCAACGATCCGTCGACGTTCAGCTTGAGGCAGCCGGTCTTCGGAGCTCGCCAGGTGGGTTGGATCTCTGGATCTTCGGTTTTCTTTGCTGATTCATCTCCACATCCCCATTTTTGGTAGCTGATTTGCTGAGATCTTGCTAGATTTATCACTTTGCAGGCCTCTGGTTTGGTTCCTCGGAAGATGAAATCGTTTCGGCCCTTCCATACCTGCCATAGAAGAGTGCTGATTGTCTCTAGAGAGGGGAGGTGCGGCTCTTTGCTTGTAAATTTTGCCAGCCAGTCATCTATGCGTTTTATTTCATGTGCGTCGGTTTGCTGTTTAATTTCCAGGCTATGCCATACCCCTGCAACCCATGGGCAGAGGAGGAGTGTATGTTCGGCCGTTTCCACCGTGGCTCTGCATAGATCACATAGCGGGTTAGGTAAGATCTTTCTTTTCCATAGATTCTCCTTAGTTGGTAGAGCGTTTTGACAAGCCCGCCATATGAAAAACTTCACTTTCGGGTTGGTTTTCATGTGCCAAATTGCGTTCCATAATGTTGTTGGGGTTTGATATGAGGAGGAAGGGTGCTGGTTGGCTATGTTTTCTGTGATGTTGTCTCTCAACAAGTTGTACCCATTCTTGACTGTGAAAGCTCCATGTTTTGTGCCCGTCCATACTAATTCATCACTAAAAAACGGACCATTTATTGGTATTGCAAGAATTTCCTGTGTAGTCTAATCATCAAACATATTTCTTACCAATGGTTCATTCCACGCTTGTGTCCCCGGTAATATTAACTCTGAGACTTTCTAGGGATCGTTTCTGTTTGCCAGCCCTCCTATTAAACCTCTTCTCAGCCATTTATCTGTTCTTATGTTAACTGATTCTTTACTTCCTATCGACCATCGGACTGAGTCCGCAATAGCTTCTCTTCCAATTAGCAGACTTTTCCATCCCCATGAAGGGTTACAACCAGAATCAGCATGCCAAAACTCTTAGCGACTGAAATATAGCCCCTTCATTACTTTGCCCCATAGCGCATTCGGATTTTTAACCATCCTCCAAGCTTGCTTCCCCAATAAGGCTTTATTAACAGAGACCAGATCTCTGAAACCCATTCCTCCTCTATCTTTTCTCATCTTCATGATTTCCCATCGTTTCCAGTGCAGACCAGCTTGTGCATCATTGTTTTTCCACCAGAAATTCGCTATTTTTTTTCTTTATCGCCTTACAAATTGACATAGGGATTTTAAAAACTGACATGGCATATTGTGGTACCGCCTGCACTACTAATTTCAAAAGAATTTCTTTACCTGCCTTTGATATGAGTTGCTCCTTCCAGCCCTCCAGTTTCATGTTAATCCGATTCAGAATCCACCCAAACATGTGCTTTTTTTACGCTCCCCAATCTGATGGTAGTCCCAGATACTTTCCTGTTCGTTTTAGCTCTGGTACTCTTAGTTCTCTCTTCATGTTCTCCTTTAATAATGATGGACAATCTTTGCTGAAGAATATCCCTGATTTATTTAAGTTGACAGCTTGTCCTGAAGCATAACAATATTGGTTAATGACAGCTGCAACGTTTTGGCATTCCTGGAGAGAACCGTCTAAGAAAAAAACTGAATCATCTGCGAATAACAAATGAGTTAAAGTAGGGCATAATCTGTTCAGTTTAATTCCCTTGATATTTCCTTCTTGTAGCGCCTTTCCCACCAAAGTTGATAAACTGTTTGCTATCAATATAAATAGATAGGGTGAGAGAGGATCGCCTTGTCGAATGCCTCTGATGGGAGCGAACTCAGGAAGAGATTCCCCATTGAGTTTAATCTTAAATGTGACTGTAGTAACACACTGCATTATCCAATGAGCCCATTGAGTACAAAACCCCATTTTCAGCATGCAACCTTCTAGATAGTCCCATTCTATCCTATCATAGGCTTTTGTCATGTCAAATTTGAGTACCGCTTGAAAATGCTTATTTCTTTTCCTCTTTCTCAATTGATGCAGTACCTCTTGTACAACATAAATATTGTCTTGAATCTGTCTTCCACTAACAAAAACACTTTGCTCACCTGAAATCAGCACAGGCAGCCATCTTTTTAGTCTGTTCGCCAGTATTTTTGAAATAATTTTGTAGGCAAAGTTGCATAAGTTGATAAGGCGGTATTGATCAATTTTCTCCGGATGGGGAACCTTTGGTATGAGAGTAATGTGTGTGCTGTTTAGGGATGGATCCAAAACCCCTGAGAGAAAAAAACCTCAAACTTCCTTTAAGATATCGAGACTGATTATATCCCAGTGATGCTGATAAAATAGCCTGTTTAAACCATCTGGGCCAGGGGCTTTCTAAGCTCCTAATTGGAAAGCTGCGGCACGTAATTCTTCCATAGTTACTTCCGCCACTAAACAATCGTTTATTTCATTGCCGATTATCGTATGGCATTGATTTAAGACAGGGTCATAGTTGCGAGTTCCTTCCGAGGTATATAGTGCTTTGAAAAAAGATATGGTGAGGTGCTGGAGTTGTTGTTTTCCTCTAACCCACTGATCTTCTTCATTTTTCAGCATCTGAATTCTGTTTTTTTGTCTCCGTTGGATTGTTGCTGCGTGAAAGTACTTTATATTTTTGTCTCCCCAACGAAGCCAATTAATCCTTGATTTCAATCCCCAAAACATTTCCTCCCTTCGCCATAAACTTTCCAGCTCTTCTTTTATCCTTTTAATTCTGTTTGTATCTTGATAACTCCGGTGGCTGTTTGTGATGGATTGAAGCTACTTCTTTAAAACTGTAATACGAGTGTTATTATTGGGGAATTTTTGTTTGCTCCATGCTTTCAAAGCTTGACTGGTAGAAGATAGTTTTTCTCTCAAGCCTCCTTGAATGCAATGTTGAGATTTCCATGCATGTGTTACTATCTCCCTACAATCATTATCTTCAACCTAGTAAGCTTCGAAGTTGAAATCTTTTTGTTTCTTTACATTTTCAGTAGTGCTAACCACAAGGAGAGGACTGTGATCGGATCCCACAGCTGGTAGAACAAAAGCCTCAGCCTCCGGAAACATAACCCACCAATCCATCGAGCAGAAGACTCTATCCAATTTCTCCTGAATCATATCAGCACCTTCTCTATTGTTGGACCAGGTAAACGCACATCCTTTACAGTCAATTTCCATTAACGAACAATCATGGATGCATTTTTGGAAAGCCTGCATTCGAGAACTCTCAGCCATCCTGCTTCCCATTTTCTCCCAATAATAAAGTATCTCATTGAAATCTCCCATGCACATCCATGGGAGTATATTAGAAGAAGCAATCTGTCTTAATTTCTCCCATAGCTAAAGTCTTTCCCCATATCTATTTGGAGCATGCACACAACTAATTCGCATTTTTTTCCGACTCTCATAATCAAAACATATCAAATTTATTAGCTCTTGAGAACTATACTCCACTTCCACCTCCATTTGCTCATCCCATAATATCGCCATCCCCCCACAATGCCTTGCGGTTCCTCCACAAAACTCTTTTGAAACTTTAGTTTTCTTTTAAGACGAGCTACCACCTTTTCTTTGTTTTTTGTTTTCAATAACAAGATAAGATTGGGCCTTTCTTGAGCCACCATGGCTCTTAAATTCTGAACTGTCAATGGTGTGCCCAACCCCTGACAGTTCCAGCAAATTACTCTCATTTGTGAACCGGTGGCTTGTTTAGGCTAGCCACCGAAGCCTTTCCCCTTGTTTCTTCTGAAAAACTGATGGGAGTATCCTGCAGATTTGTTTCATCCAGACTGGCCATATCAACAATTGAAGGGTAATAAGGAGTATACCTCTTCAACTTCTTTGCTGGTGAGCTTTTCACGATCCTACTTTCCTTTTTTGAACCTGTTTTTTTGTGCCAGGAAGAGAAGATAACAACTTGCTGGTCTTGCTGTGCAAGTTCATTTATGATCATGATGCCCTTTCCCTTCTCCCGTTTCTGCTCCATTTGGTGTTCAAGTAAATTGATATCCATTGGTGCCCTATTTTGAGGTTGTGTCTGATCTGCATTAGTTCCTTTTTGTTGCTCTCCGGTAAATATGACAATTTGGGTATCCAGAGAGGATATGTCACTATTCTCTTGTTGTTCCCCCTCTTCTTCAGCCACTTTTTCATTGTAAAAGAGCTCCCAAAAAGGGCTATTCTCTTTCACCTCTGCTTTTAGCCAATTACCGAACTTATTGTTCTTTCTATCTTCGATTCTTTCCGCATGATACGGAATTTCTTCACAATTTGTAGTGAAATGCCCAATTCTACCACATGAATAGCAGAATCTAGGGAGCCTTTCGTACTTGAAATCCAACCAAATCTTCTCCTCTCCCAGATTAAATAATATACCTGGTTTTAAAGGTTTCTTCAGGTCTAATTCAACTTTGGCTCTCCCCACTTTCTGGAAGGCCACTCCTTTTTTCTCCATTTTTACTTCCTTTACACCTCCCATTTGTTGGGCAACAAGATGCACAATCTCTTCACTGCACCATTCTATTGGGAGGCCATGAATTTGCAGCCAAAATTCATAGCTTGTAAAATTGTAACAATGTGCAGGTTTGTTTGGCTCCCATGGTTTAAGAATTAGTAAATTGCTCGAGAAAGACCAGGGGCTGTTTGCTAATATTCTATTCTTATCCCTTTCAGATTCAAAGGTAAAAGATAAGACATCAGATTCACGTTGTGCAAAATTCAGAGAATCAACCTTCCAAACTCGCGTCATAGTTGAAAGAAAAGCCTGGTAATTTATATTTCCTCCTGAGTACAACTTTCCAAACACCGTACGCTTACATTCATCTAGAATTTCCTCTGAAATGACTCTTTCTCTAGGTGGGGCATCCACTTCAGTTTTTAGATTCCCAAGCCTCTTACATAATAAAGCTAGTCGACCATCTCTTTCCCCCAATTCATCCATTTGAAAATCCTTGTTAGCCACTATTAAGAGATGACCAGAAATCCAGAAAACAGAATCAGACCTTACCCGTCTTCCGTCTACCTTTCATCATCGAAAAACTCCCTTCAAAACCATCCATATATATCTAACAGAAAGAAAGCCTCCAGTTATGGTTTACGGGAGAAAACCCCATGGAGTCGAAGCTCCAGAAACGTCGTACAGGAGGTGCAATGAGGGAAGCTGCGGCATCTTCAAGCAATCCCAAGAGGCTAGTGATTCTGAACTCAAAGAAAAAAAAAGAGGAAAGCTGACTCACTTCATCGGAGGCTAGCGAGGAGACATTGAGCAAGCCAAGGAGAAGACAAGATCAATCTTGTCCCAGAAAAGCCACATGGTTTTGGGTTTTAAGATTTTCCTAGACAGAAAACAGCGAAAAGGAAATTTAGGGTTTATGGGCAGCTACCATGGAAGGTAGAGAGAGCTCTCGAGCGCTAAGAGAGAAACCTTGCTTGCTTCACTTAATGGAAAAGTAGATTGCATGGCTCCTTGTTGAGGAAGTTTCCTCTCGCGATCATTGAGTTGGAGGAAGGGTTACCATCACGCAGCAGTAACACCAAAAGCAAAAAGGAAGTCTTTTTAGTGGTTCGTTGCTGAGGCCAATATGAGTACTGAAATTTAGATGTTCGTAATTCAAAATGTCCTCCAAATGAGTGAAATAATGGGGGTGTTTATAGAAAGGGGATTAAAAAAAGATCGGTTTAAAATGTTATTGCACATGGCAATCTTGGTGTAAGGAGCTGACTATAAATAGACAATTACTTGTCAACGGATACGAGTCGATCATGAGTTATTGCGTGTCAGGAGACACGGACACCGAGCCCACTAAAAAGGATTAGCAAATAGTGTGAGCTATGCCTGATGAGCTCATCTCCGAGACCACTTAGTTAAAACTCTTTTAAACATCCTAAGTGAACGAGAATAATTTAGCATCCTACCATCCATCCCAAGTTATTCGTACATGAAGCAAAGCTCTAGTGAAATAAACCGACAAGAGGCCCCTGATGACTCATTTAGCTTTCATTGAACTATAACCAAAAAATTATGTCAAGAGGGTAAAAAAGTTCATGTTTCAAATTAATTTCTTGCCCAACTTTTCTTGAAAGCTGGAGGAAAAGGGTGACTCCATATATGTGTGTGTGTGTGTCTTCACAAAATAGGGGATTAAGGAAATTAAGCATAGAATTTGCACCCTAATCATCTTCATGGAATTGATTCTCACATAAATTAGGGCTTGTTTGTTTAACGATTAATGAATGATTTTGAAAATATTTCCCTATAAATGAAAAATATTTTCATGAACGATAAAAGTATTTTTCCGTTCATGCATTTTGTAGCAATACAAGCAATCATTTTCAGAAAAAAAAAATTCATATCATATATTTTTTGCAAAATAAACTGAGTCTAGATTTTAGAAAACATCAACCAAGTATACTTTCCTAATTTGCTGAGTTCTGGGCCAAACGAAGCCATCAAAATGTTTAATTGGGCAGTTGAGTAATGGACCCTCAGGTGGTTATACCTAAAGATTCAACGAGAAGGGAAAAAGACCTCTTTTTTTTTTGTCCTAAGGCATCTTTATTTTATTTATTTACTTATTTTCCGCTGTTGAAGAAGAGAAAATATATATTAGCGGCAGTTTAATGGTAGGTAACTCGACCTTTCATTTGGTCACTTTCCATGAAAGAGAAAGAGGCTATTAAATGGAATCACGAATCAACTGACTTTACATAATTCAGAGAAAAAAAAAACAATATTAATTTTAGGGGCTTTTAAGGTGTCTTTGACGATAGATACAGCGTTGACCCGTGTACCTGTACCTTAGCTAATCTTTTTATTAAAATTTTATTGGCTTATTTTTTATTTAAATTCTATTGGTTTCTACAAGTCTATATTATAATAATTAAATCGGCCACCGCCATTTCCAAGATTTCATCGGTATTTGAGTGAATCTCTCTTGCTGAGACACAGCCAACACACCTTCCTCGTCACTATAAATATATATATAAATATATATATATATATATATAAAGCAGAAAAAAGGATAAATAGTGAATTGCACTAATATTTAATATAGACACAAACCCTTTCGGATTCAATTTTTTATTCAAAATGATGGGAATATTTTTGTTAAATATTCCTCAGTAAACTCTATGGATAAGCTTAGTGATTAGGCGGCGAAATGGTATGCACGCATGACACAAATTGGATTTCACGTACAATGGATTCTATGCTTATGCCACTCATCAAGGTTTCAGCTCATGTCTTTACCTCTTCTGAAAAATTCGTAAAATTTTCCAAGAGTTCCAAATTTGTATATTTAAACAAAAAAATTTCCGTCACGAAGAAAATCCCCAAACATAAAGTAAAACATCCCTATGCAAAATTATCAACCTATTCCTCAATCATTCATATGAAACACCCTTTTTCTGTTACTTGCTCTTTAGTTCTATATTTCTCGCCATCCCCATTTTTTGACAGCACGATGAAGTGCATGCTAATCAGAAGCCGGGTTGATTCCTGAAACATAGTCATGTATTTTTATCTTTCGCATTCTTGAATGATATGGAAATTTATCCTCGAGATTAGTGCCTACATGCCTTGGACGATCTTCATCTATCATCTTCTATCGATAATTCTCAAGATTTTCGCAAATGAATTTCTCTTGAATTTACTTGTCCAATAGGCTCCTTATAAATTAGCTTGGTATGCGAACAAAAACGAATATGGCTGTGAAAGTTAGCTGAGTGGCTGAAGGTGAGGGAAGGGAAAAAGACGAGAAAGATGAGAGAGAAAAAAATACTCCTTTTTCTTTTTCTTTTTTTCAAGGTGGTGCCACGTTAGCATTTACATTGAAAAAACTTTTCCACATCATAGGTTGGCAACGTCTGTCAACCACCTCAACTGGATCTCACCGAAATTGATGGACACGATTGGAAATTTGTGCAAATAGAAGGATTCGATGAGTCAAATTAGAGGCAAACGAATTTAGACAAGTTTAGACCCAAAAAAAAAAAATATATATATATATATATATATATAGACAAGAAAAAGAGCGAAACCAGAAGGACGAAAATCGCAACTTTTACCAAAGGAAAATTTACGGAATCCGATCCCAAACGACTCAAAAAGTATGGTACATCTAAAATGTCATACTTCATATCCCAAGACAATATTCTAATTGCTACTTAGAAACGTTCCTTTCCAAACAAAATAAGTAAAATAAGATTAAATAAATAAATAAAAAGCCTCGTCCACCGACCGACGTGCGCGAGTCTAACAAAAAAACAAACCAAAAGAAAATTAGAGAAAATCCAAAGCCACGTCACCCAATTTTCCACTAATTAATTAATCAATTTCAAAAACAAAAATAACAGACAATTTCAATTTCGGTGGCCCAGGAAAATCCCAGAAAGAAATTCCAGGGGGGCAATTCGGTCATTTCACTTGACGGCCAAGACCAGCCCAATCATGGTCTGAAGAAGAAGGAGCGTTGCCTCAGCAAAGAGACTAAAAGGAAGACTGTCTTCCTCAAGAAAAGGCAAAGCGGGGAATCGAGAAAGCAAGGCCTTCCCGTTCTTGGCGAGCACTGTCGAAATCTCACGCGCGAATTTCTCGCGAATCCGTCGTCCTTCCTTCGTCCCTTCCGAATCTGTGAATCCGATCCCCATCTTTCGTCTTGTCCGGAAGAGCGTGACTTTGTCGTTCAGAGCTTCCTTCGGGCTGGAGGAAAGTCTCGGGTTCCGGCTGCTCAATCTTGGGGGTTCTGGGTTCTGGGTTTTGGCTCCCGAGTGGCTGGGAGGAAGATGTCCAAGCGGGGCTACAAGCTGCGTATCCTTCTCGTTGGCGTTTTTTTGAATTTGGCGTTTCTTGAATGTTGAGGTTGCCGTTGGCGTCTAGCGTTCCTTCTCGCGGTGTGGCGAAGTGTTTGAGTTTTTGGGTCGGGAGAGATCTGTGGGTGCTTTAGGTTCGTGGGCAAGTCGCGCTTTTTGTAGTTTGCTCGGAAGGGTGAGATTTGATTTTGGGTCAGTGAAGAGAAAGATAGCCTTTTTCTCTTTCTTTTTTTTTTTTGGCAGTCGGAAAATCCAAGGGGGTTAGGATGTGTTTATAGTGCTGCTGACTGGGGGGCTGTGGAAGGAAATGTGTCACTAGAGAGATTCGTCAATGCCGGGAGATTTTGTGTCAAGGGTAGTTCTTATCCTCTCAAAGGTTGGCATAGTCCTCGTTAGGAAATTAGGAGTCTGCTTGTTTCTAAATGCGATGGCCCTGGTGATAGTCCTGAATATTAGTATGCTTTTCTTCCTTTGCGATTTTCGGTTTTTGTGTGGTGGATAAAGGGATGTATTGCTCGCTGGGTGGATTTGTTTCCTTTGACTCGGATTTTGCGCAGAGGAATTTGTGGCCCATTCGTCCAATGTCAACTGTCTCAGTATTGGAAAGAAGGCATGCCGGCTTTTTCTCACTGGTGGAGATGACTGCAAGGTCAATCTATGGGCCATCGGCAAGCCGAATTCCTTAATGGTTAGTTGAGTTAGCATTTTATCTTGCCTTTTCCTTTTTCTTCTAGTTGATGTGCTGCTAGTTAAATTCTTTGTGCTATTCTAGTCTTCTCTTCGCTGTAGTGCAAATTTGAAAGGTTACTTCTTAAGTAAGTAGTTCTGTGGTTACTTGTAAACAAACGTCTTTAGGCAGAATGAGCGCTGATGCTAACTCTTAATGGCAGTCGTGTCCTTCTGTGTAACTGTAATTTATATCACGAAAACTGAAAACTAATTTGATTACCTAAAATTTGGAAGAGAGCGAATTAGTGGTGACAACATCTGCTTGTAAGAATGATTAATAATGTTTTTATGCTTGACAATGCAGAGCCTTTGTGGTCATACAAATGCTGTAGAATCCGTAGCCTTTGATTCTGCAGAAGTGTTGGTGCTTGCTGGAGCTTCTTCTGGTGTCATTAAGCTGTGGGACGTGGAAGAAGCAAAGAGTAAGTTGATTAAATTCTTCAATAGTCAAGCATTTGAGTTATCACTTGTCTGAATAAGAAACCTAGATATGTACTCACTTGATCACAAGCAGGAGTCTATTGCATATATGGCAGTGTCATTATTGTTTTTTTTTTTTTTTTTAATATATATATCAATTCACTCTTAATTACTCTTGAAGCGTAGTGGTTCGTGGTCTTACTGGACACAGATCCAATTGCACCGCTATGGAATTCCATCCATTTGGAGAGTTCTTTGCATCTGGTTCCACCGACACAAATCTGAAGATATGGGATATCAGGAAGAAGGGATGTATACACACGTACAAGGGTCATACTCGAGGCATTAGCACCATCAGATTCTCTCCTGATGGTCGCTGGGTTGTTTCAGGGGGAAATGATAATGTTGTGAAGGTAAATTGGTTACCCTGTGAGGCACAGCCTTTGGCAAGATTGCTCTATTCCTTCGTCGAGTAAAGCATTTGACTGTTCATACAGGTGTGGGATCTAACTGCTGGAAAGCTTTTGCATGATTTTAAGTTCCATGAAAATCATATCCGATCTATAGATTTCCATCCCTTGGAGTTCCTACTTGCTACAGGTAATTGTCGCATTGAGATTTGTTGAATCCATTATTGCCATTAAAAAATTACTTTTGGTCCTGACATTATTAAAGCATAATTTGTTAAACACAATGATGGAAAACCTAGAGTAAAATACTTAGGATTATGTAAAGAGTGTCCTTAGGAGACTTGAGACCGAGTATGTGAAATGCTTTTGAAATTGTGTTTTTGTTATGACATACTAGAAGAATATGTTTCAAATTCTATGTACTTTCATGTGCATTAAAAAAATTGTAGGAGCAGTTTTAGGTACTTACTGAGTTGCCTTAGGGCACTTGTCAACAAGACCTAATAATTATTCAGTAATGCGTGATATCTAGACTTAAATTTGTGTCTTTTTGTGATGGAAGCTCCTGAAACACTTATTTATCTCCGGAATATATTTAGTACCATCCGCATTTGGCCTTTGGATGAGTAGACCTTTAATTACATTTGTCAATCCAACAAAACTATTATAACTCACTAATCCTCTTTCACTGTTCACTATTGTCTTTCTTTTGTGTGAAATTCAGTCTATTTCATTTGTATTCTCCTTTTTTCTTCCTTTACAAGTTGGATAGTGTAAATATTCTTTTGAATTTGTCTGTACTTCTGATTTCCAGTAATCCAATATGGATGATTTCTTGTCCAGGTTCGGCAGATAGAACGGTTAAATTCTGGGACTTGGAAACGTTTGAACTAATCGGATCTTCCAGACCTGAGGTATCTAATGGCTAGGTTTCTTGGAATTAATAGTATCATTTCAATTTAGTTATTTAGGATTTTTCTACTCCCTGCTGTTGGGGTCAGAATATATCATAATAAGAAGTTGCAAATTGTCCTGCGTCATATATGTGAAAACTTACCTGGAATTTTTCCTCATAATCGAGATGCTTGTTTTTAACTGAATCTTCGCGAATCTCTCATCTTTTATAATAATCATAGGTTCCTGAACAATGCTGGCTTTACCTTCATGACTGAATTTTATTGTTTATTTCAGGCCACAGGAGTACGTGCAATTGCCTTCCATCCTGATGGAAGGACCTTGTTCTGTGGTTTGGAGGATAGCTTAAAGGTCTGAAACATCCTAATCATGAATTTTATCACATTTTGGAAGATGCTGGCATGTGATTTCTTGCTTGGTAAATGTAGGTTTACTCATGGGAGCCTGTAATCTGCCATGATGGTGTTGACATGGGATGGTCAACCCTTGCTGATCTTTGTATTCATGATGGAAAACTCTTGGGTTGCTCATATTACCAAAGTTCTGTTGGTGTTTGGGTAGCGGATGCGTCGGTAATCTCTAGTCACCTTCATCTTTACTACACTAGAATTCCACTACCCTTTTCTCCTGTAAAGATGGCTTTTCCTATACAAGTTCATTAGTTCAGATGGATTTTTCTCTGATGGTGGTACATCCTCTTTTCAGCTTATTGAACCGTATGGAACTAATGTAAAGCCTCAGCAGAAGGATAGTGGGGATGATGAAATTGAACACCAAGAAAGTCGTTCCTCGGCTAAAGTTGGGACCACCATAAGATCAACTTCAATCATGCGCTGCGCCTCTCCGGATTATGAAACCAAAGACATAAAGAATATATATGTGGATAGTAAGTTGGTTTTTATGTACTTTTATATTACTGTCAAATTCATATACCAATATGATAACACATGGTCCTATGCAAAGTACTGGAAGCTTAATGGCCTGTACTACTGGATGGAATGTATATATACAGTGCTCATCAGATGAGGGTAAGGAAGAAAGCTGTAGCTGCATATCAAAAGTAGTTTGTTATTTTGAGCATCTATCACAATAGTATTTAGTGTGATTGGGTTCACCATCAAGTACTTTGGGCAAAGTGGAGGATTATCACTTTTTTTTTCTCTTGTTCTAATCTATTGTCAGCCATAAATGTTTGCATACATAGGGTTTTCCTTAGCAAGTTACTTTCTAGTTGTCAGTGTTCACAAAGGAAAGTTTGACCTTGAATCAGAGACAGATTCTAACTTGTGTAAAGGATAAGTAGTCCTTGAACTTGGTTTTCTTTTCTTCTGTTCTTCTTGAGTGTACAAAGCTCTGTGAGTCTGACTTTGCAAAGCTGCATCTTCAATTATTGATGCTTCCATTCTTTACTGGAGGCACTTCTGGTGGAGAGTTTCTTTATCCCAAAGACTTGAATCCTGCCTATCCTCTTCCCGGAAGACAGAAGTTTGCTGGCTTTAATTGGCATCATTTCTTGCCCACAGTTTCAAGTCTTCTTCCTGCACAAAGCATTAACTCCGTCAAGGAGTTTAGTTTCCCACTTGGTTGGTGGTTCTTTGATGAGATATGAGATGATTTAGATCCTGGATCCTTTAAGAGTACTTTTAATGCGTATCAGACATATTACTTTCCCCACGTTTACAGGTGGAGCTTCTTTTAGAATACTCATGTAGTGCATGTATTATTGCTGAACACTGGTTTACATCCTAAAGTATATTATCTTGTTGTTGATGTGTTGCTCCATCCTCTTTGTGCAGCCGCTAGTGGTAATCCTGTTTCTTCACAGCGTGTTGGTACCACAAACTTTGCAAAAGTGACTCAACCGCTGGATTTTAACGACACTCCTAATTTGACACTACGGAGGCAGGGTTTGGTAACAGAAACGCCAGATGGATTAAGTGGGCATGTTCCTAGTAAATCTATTACTCAACCGAAAGTTGTTAGTAGGGACAGTCCTGATGGAAAAGACTCATCTCGAAGAGAATCTATTACTTTTTCAAGGACTAAACCGGGCATGTTGCTCAGGCCTGCTCATTCGAGGAGGCCGTCGAGCACCAAATATGATGTCGACAGGTTATCAGCATGTGCTGAAATTGGAGTGCTTAGCAGTGCAAAAAGTGGTTCTGAAAGTCTTGTAGATTCATTTTTGAACATCAAAGTTGCACCTGAAGATGGAGCAAGAAATGGCTGTGAAGACAATCATTCGAGTGTCAAGAATGTCTCTGTGGAATCTGAGAAGGTGCTACCACTGCAGACACCTAAAACAGAAAAGTGTAAGCAATTTCTCTTGAATATTGATGGTTCATTGGGTCATGTCTACGACTTTGCATAGAAAATACGAATTCAAATTGAATGAATGCAAAACAATGTTACTGCATGAATTTTTCAAAAAAGAAAAAAGAAAAAAGAAAAAGAAAGAATAGGATGAATCCTTATAACAATATATCTTGCAATGCTTATTACCCAATGAGTGACTAATGGGGAAATTGTTAAAATAGTGTTTACCATACTTTTCATTTTCTCTGAAGAATCTTAAGCAAATCATTGCTGTAACAGTTTCCGCAGTTCAAAATATCGATTTTGCAATGCTATTGCTCTAAGACCATGGTTGTTCATGCCGTTGGTAATGTAGTCCTAATCCACTGGTTTTACGTAGGAGGTAGAAGTATGAAAGCATATCTAGAAATTAGCCAGTGCATAATTTTCATTGGTAAAGATACAGCAGTTGCTTCTTTTGAAAGTATTTATGCCATAGTTGAATAGTTTTGTTGGAGACTCAGATGCCATTTTGTGAACTAGATCTGAAAATCTGCTGACGTAGATTTGTTATTGTGTTCAAGGTGACCAAACTGTCAGTTTCAGAGAAGAAATCAACTCTGTCAAGTTTGTCAATGGAGGTTAGCTGCTGCTTGCCGATTAGGTTTAACTCCTAGTAACTATTGAATAAAACTGACCTTTTCCCCTCAAACTTGGTTTTGGCAGTTGCAGTTGTGCCAGGCAGGACGCGCACTTTAGTTGAGAAGTTTGAAAAAAGAGAAAAATTGAACAGCACTGAAGATCAAACAATCAATACACCTGAAAATCCCACGTTAGATAAAACCCCTCCTCCCTCTCTTGCAGAGAACGAGGAAAAGAGTGACAGATTAAACATCGTTGAACAAAAGGCAACAAGAATGTCTTCTCATATGGTAACCGCTGAGGATAGAACACCTGTTACCCTTGTTGGCAGTACTGAAGATCAGTCAACTGTAATGGCTCCTCAAAGAGAATTACCAGCTGATGAATCAAGTAAAACTCCTCCATTGCCGGTTGAGGATTTGGAGATTCATCATGGATCAAATGTCAGTGAAGATAAGGCGACTATTTTGTCTTCTCAGACAGTATCAGAGGAGGATAGCAAACGCTCTACCCTTATTCGCAACTTCCGTAGAAGAGACAGATTTAAAAGTACTGAAGGTCGATCCCCTGTAATGGCTACTCAAAGAAAACTACCAACAGATGAATCAGGCAAAACTTCTTCTTTGCCAATGGAGGATTTGGAAATCAAAGGTGGATTGAATGTGAGTGAAGATAAGGCAACTAGTTTCTCTTCTCGTGCACCACCAAGGGAGGATAGAGCACACTCCGCTCTTGTTCGCAATGTTCGAAAAAGAGACAAATTCAAAAGTACTAATGATACAATTACTGTAATGGTTCATCAAAGAGGACTATCGACAGATGAAGCATCAACTGTCTCAGTTGAGAGGGTTGAAAGGAGACAATTATCTAACAATGTGGAGAACCCGCTAAATAATTTGCCCCCTCACTCAGTACCTCCAACGACCACGGTAGAACTTTAAACCTTTTTAAATGGTTTAAGCGGCTAGCATCGAATCCATGATAGTGTGTTTTGTTTCCTGGTTGCTTATCATGTTTCTCAACTTACAGAGAGGGGAACCTCAATATGTGGGGAGTGAGTCAGACTCTGTTAACCATGAGGATGTCACTGAACTTCTACTGGGAAATCATGAAGTTTTCTTAAGTACTCTCCGTTCTCGCTTGACAAAACTACAGGTAGTTTAGCTCTTTTTGAATGTTTACGTGATTGAGTAAGGCTAATTTGTATATTGCATGTCCCTGTATACTTTCGTTTTGTATGTTGGCCTCCTTACAATCTGGCTATTCCTCTAATAACTAGTCTTTTTTTCCCCACCACAATCGTACGACTTGCCAGGTAGGGTTAGCTAAGGGTTGCAATTATGTTGGCACTATTTCTAATACTTGAAAGACATAGTATTAGCAGAAAGTATTGCAGTTTCAGCAAAGTGTGATGACCAAATGCTTCTAAATTCTAATGCGTAAATCTAATCACCAAATGGATGGTTCAGAAGTCATAGAAATGGCATTTTGACCGACTATATATTACTTTTCTTAGCTGCACTTCTACTTGGTAGTTGCCTTGACAATTTTCTCTTGTATTTCCAGGTAGTCAGGCATTTCTTTGAAAGGAAAGATATGAAAGGTGCTATTAACGCATTGAGGAGGTTGCCGGATCATTCTGTGGGTATCATCATATGCAGTTTATCCTAAGATCCCTGATGTATGATAATTTCCTTTATTTTTCTGAGACACGTGATTGTGATTGTGGTGCAGGTTCAAGCAGATGTAATCAGCATCCTTACGGAAAAAATGGAGATGCTGAACTTAGATTTATTTTCTTGCTTGCTTCCTGTGCTTGTGGGTTTACTGGATAGCAAGGTAGAAAGGTAATGTGGTCATAAATATATGCTGTTCGGCTTAGTTATGTTGCTAGAAATAGTTATCTGTTTGAAATGGTGTTTTTACCGTCTAATTGCTGGAACTGTACAGCGGGAGTTATGAATGCTTTTAGTATCTATAAAGGAGCAATGACATGATTCTGGAGCATTAGTTATTGTATTTCCAGAACCTAGCATGAATTTGTCATTCTTATGTGTATTTAACCTTTGATACCTAACTTGTTTGCTTACTGAAGGTTTCATGATGCAATGATCTCTTGATTTGTTCTTTTATATTATAAATCCGGTGCTGAAAGTTCTGTGTTGATTGCTTAAAAGAAATGGTTGATGCCTAGTCCTTTTAATCAGCAGTATAACTGAAATCCTTGATATAGATTATGTACATTTTTCAGCGACAGTAAGTCTCTGGATTTGGTAGCTTTACATCCTCTTAACTGATTTGACATTTTCCTTTTTCCGAAATTTACAGGCATTCATGTGTGTCTCTCGAGTTGCTACTAAAGCTTGTAGCAGTTTTTGGTTCAGTAGTTCGGTCAACAGTTTCTGCACCTCCGACTGTTGGTGTTGATCTACATGCTGAGCAAAGGTTTTCTTCGTTGGACTGGGCACTTTCTATCTCTCATTTGGCTGTGTTCTTGATGCTGGGTACTGACAGATTTGTATACTTGATCTCAGGCTAGAGTGCTGCAACCAGTGTTTTACAGAGCTGCAAAAGATCCAGAAAACTATACCTATGCTTGTGAGGTAGGCATGTTGGGAGTTGTTGATGAAGTTTATATCATCCCTTTTAACTTGAAAGATGTGTAACCACCCACTGTTTCATAAATATCAGGACCATCTTTTTTTTCTACAGTATTGCATGATGTCTTATCTTTGGAGTTTGGTTAATGAATTCATGAGCAGTGTTGCTTCAGATTATATGCTTAACGCTTAATGGGCAAGCTGTAGTTCTGACGCACCCACATGATTGGTGTGAACCTTGTATTCTGAGGTGAAAGCAGAATGTTGCCAGATGAATTTGATTTGCTTTTCTTTTCCCTTTTCTTCATTTTATAATTGAAACTAGAGAATAGTGGCATTTGCTCAGTCGTGGATTCCACATGACATTAACTTCTCTGTTGCTTCTATCGCAGGAGAGGTGGTGTAATTGCAAGAAGTGCTCAGGAATTGAATCTAGTCCTTCAACAGTGCTGATGGACCATACCATCTGCATTCCTTTTCTGCTTACCTGCAGAGTCCAGTTGGATGACATCTAACAGAATACTCGTGTACATGGACACCCGTCTGTCCTTAACTCAGAGTTTGGCTTTACGGCTACTGATTTTGCCGCTTCCATCGATCAGTTTTGCTTGGTTTCTCATGAGGCAAATGCCCGAGCACTACGCGCATGGAAAATTAAGCTCGAAGACTCAAGAGGCCTTGTTCGGGGCATGACTCCACGATATTCCGAAAGAGTAGGATCTCTCAATTCTTTGATTCTGTTGTATGGTGTATCTTATTGTATCTTCTATCTGCCCCCCCATGTAATTCATGTGTACTTCTCGCTCCCGTGTAATTCATGTGTACTTCTCGATGGTATAGTGAAAATCCACTTTGTTCATCATAACCGAAAGAGCTTGTCTGCTGTGCATCTAAGTTGTTAGAATTTCACTGTAAAATGAGGATGCAATTGTATCTTGTCATGAGGAAGCCTCCATTAAAGATCAGATTGTCTTAGCTTACCGAGTCAACATTATAGGAATCACTCTGATCCTTGACACATTGGGTCCATTGCCAAAGGATTCATGCAGAAGTGAGTTGAAAGAGGGTGGTGAGCCACAAGGCTTTGAGTGGGAATGAGCCTAATTAGTGTGGTGCATCTGGGAATGAGCATAGCAGAGATACATGGTTTGATGCTGCAAATTCACTTTGCCTCCTTGAATGTAACTTTCGGAAATTTATGGCGTCGATTAGAGTCCACAGGATGGCGCTGTCATCGGAGGCGACAAATCCGATTACACGGGTTGGTGCATGCTACAGGAGTCTGAAGATTAAACCTGTTCTGTTGGTGCACAGAAGCTGGACGACGTGCCGCCTTGTCGACTATGCCATTCTCTTAGATAAAATTTGCCTGTTTGATGTTCAGTTACTACAACTCTACGTGAACCTGAGGATGACAAACTTGGTCACATCCCCAAAAAGTGAATACCAAAAGTTCTGCATCATTCGAAGATCACAATGCCAAGTTTTATGGAAGGCTCTCGCTTCTTTGTTTTTAACTTAATGTTAAACGATAAGTGAAAATGTGGACGCAATCGAGTAGCTGTGATCGATCTAATGATGCGTTTTGGCTGCAGATTCGCGGAAACTATTCATATTACAAACCTGAAAACACCAGGGAAAATAAATTAAATGAACAACTGATTAAAACCGATCATGATCAACATGAATTGCAAGAGTGATGTTGGCATTCCATATTCACGTAGAAGCTGACAATGGAGGCCATCCATTCCAGAGTAGCAAAATTATATATATATCCTCTTTAAAATTTCTCTAATTCTTTCTTGTCATTCTGTTGACTGATTCCCAAAATAGATAACAGAAATTAACAACCTTAAGCCATAGAACACCAATAACTTATCCTCCAAGAAAGGAAAAACTAGAAAAAGGTTTAAAAAGCAAAAAAAAAAACAAAAAACAAAACAAATATATCTCATAATCTTTATATCAAAACCCAGAATCACATATCTCTCTCTCTCTCTCTCTCTCTCTCTCTCCAGAAACCTGCTTTCCTCTTCCAATTTTTTATTTTTATTTTTTGGTCTCGTAAGGCTTTGTCAAACCTTTTTTTTTAGGATTGAGGTTTTTAAGTAAGATTGGTTTGGAGTCAAGACGGGTCTCGAATGATCTTCATATAATGATGATACGTACTCGCTTGATCGTCAATTTGAAGGCGGTAGGAGGGTTTTGTTGTTTGGGCACCGACCAAGGCCAGGGCAAATAAGATTGGAGAACAGAAAGAAGAGGTTATTCTATCCCAAAGCGTGTGCATTCGAGTCAAAGGCAATGGAGATGGGGAGGTGGAGCACATGGGACGAGCTCTTGCTCGGAGGCGCCGTGCTCCGGCACGGGACCGGAGATTGGGACCGGGTCGCGTCGGAGCTCCGAGCCCGAATCGTTTGGCCGTGTGAAATCACCCCAAAGGTCAAACTATATCCTCTTCCCTGAGCTCCTATGGTAACATTAATGTTACATGTGATATCTGTACATTTTAGGGTTTACCAAAATTATGATGTTCCCTGAGAATTCACTCTCTCTCTCTCTCTCTCTTTAGTTTCCTTATTAGAATGTAATTGCCATGTCATTCTAGCTTGTGTGCACCAATAAGGAAGATAAAGAAATTAAAGAAAAAATGTAATTTGATTTCTATTTTTGAGGGCATGTACTGATGATGCTAATCCAAGAAGAAGCCACGTAAAAAGGAAATGCTATATTTCCTTGTTTGGTCTTTTCCTGTTTGGGTTGTGTTTCCCTTATTATTTTTGTTGATTGAATCTACGTTAAATTAGTATGAATTTCTTGATAAATATTTGGGACTAGTTGCCAAAATTGGGAAAGAAGGCGTGTAGGTGATGGGAAGCTTCCCTCATCTCCTGTTTTATTTTATATTTTTTGTGCATACTTATTCAATAAATCTGGAACTTCTGTTTTTAATCTTTTGTAATTAGAAGTTGACGTGTCCACACGTATGCCTTCCGAGACAAGCGTGTCCATCTAATTGTTTCAATAGAAAATTAGATTTGCCTCGAAACTTTCAACTGATACACAATATTGTCCTGAACTTTCATTTTGTTGCAACTGTTAACCCTCAATTGTTATTTCCATTATGATGTACAATTCACAAGAATTTTTGGGAGAAAAGGTGTATTTTTTTTTTTTTGGAAGAAAATTTTCTTTTACCTTAATTGAGTCAAAAATGAAAAAAAAAAAAAAAGAGGAGAAAATAAGTTAAGTGAAATATTAGTAGTAGAGAAAAATATCAACAACAATATTGAAAATAAAAGAAATTGTTAAAATTTGATGATTATAATATTAAACCTGATAAGATATTTTAAGAAAAAGAAACATAATTTAGTAATTTAAAGGGAATATGACCTTAATAGCAAAAAAGGGCAAATTCCAAAAATTGAACATATTTTTCAATGGTTAATTAATGTAAAAATGACTGATCAATAAAAGTTTTTAAAAAATCACCTAGATTTCGTGAATCATTTCCTTTGTTGGGTTGAGAACATCATTTCTCTCTATAATTAAAAAAAAATTGTGGTAATAAATCATTTTTACGTTGATCAACCATTTAAAAGTACACTATGAGTAACTGCTTACTTTCATTTGAACTTTTATTAATGAGCCTTTCTTTTGTAATTACTTAGTTTGTGTGTACTTTTTTTCTTTAAATTATCTTAGTTAGTTCTATTAAAGTGGATAAATTCATTAAATTCTTTTTGTCTCAATTATTGATGTTTTAATTGATTTTTCCTTTAAAAATGAGATAAAAATGAACCATTGCCCCTTAAAAATCTGTGCATTGTCCGTAACAACCGAAGAAAATTAGAGGGTCAACGGCTATAAGACGATGAAAATTTAGGGGTATTGTGTAACTGTTGAAAGTTTGAGGGCAAACGTGTACTACTTCCAAAAGTTACGAGGAGTTTGTATAATTTTTCTTTATTTCACCCCTTTTATTTCATCTCTCACTTAAATACTTTAACGTGTTGACCATAATGATGTATTAGCAAATTTGAATTTATTTATTTTTTGAAAAAGATCCAGATAAGCAAATGTATTTTTTATTTGCTCTTCGTGTATAGTATTATATATCTATTGCATTAAAAAAACAACTAGAGCTTTTTAGCGAATGCAAAAAGCTTAGATCAACAAGTAATAGAGTCAACAAATCTAAATGAGTCACGTAAATACGTTATAAAAATTAGAAAAGCAGACTTATATCATAAAAAATTAGATGAAGGCGTAGATTGAATAACCCATAGGTGCATTATCTATCCTTCGACTGGTGCAAAAGTTCTGTCATCATCTGCAAAACTATCAATGCAATCGCTAAGTCCATATTAAATGAAAATTCCACGTTGTAATGCAGGTTTGCAAAGCCAAGTATGAGGACCTGCAACGGCGATTCTCAGGTCACACGTAAGTAGAACTCTTTTCTTTCTCAAAAGCCGTCGCGATACCATCCTCGTTTCTGCAATCTTAAGCAGTGTACGGTAGCCATGGTTGTGTAAGAAATGTAATGCCATTTTGATCGATTGGAGTGAGAGACATTTGCTTGTCTGAGAGCCTTTCATCAATTACTAAAAGTAGTGGCATCGTAATGCTTCGAGCCTTCACTGGCTGGGGGACCAAGTTCATCGCCATTATGGTTGCTCTTTGATTGCGGGCTCATGCTTTTCATGTTTCTATTTTAGAGCCTGGTTCGAAGAGTTACGAGAACAGCGAATGGAGGAGTTGAGGCGAGCCTTAGAGCAATCTGAAAGCTCCATTGGGTCAGCAATCTGATCTTTTTGGTTTATCTTGTGTTCCAAGTCGCCTTATAGACTTGCTTGTCCTTGTGCATCCATTGCCTTTGAAGGGAAATTAAGGACATGAAATGTGTAAGAACCGTTATTACCCGAAATCTGCTGAATTCTAGATCGAGTTGGAGGTTACCCTGTGATTTTAACTATCTAAATTCTGTGGACGTCGATGCTCACCCTTTGACACCGGAAGAGTCGGTTTTTCAGTGAGATGTAGAATCGATATATGGTGAATCCGACAGGGAACATCATGTGTCTGTCATTTTGTTGTTCTTTGATTATGGACTCATGTTTTTCTCTGGCAGGATTCTGGAATCAAAGCTCGAATATCTCAAGGCAGAGGGCGGACCTTATTCCAACGTCGATTATGACTCCAGCCGAACAGTATCCGTTGTACCAGTTCAGAACTCATATGGAGCTAAATCATATCGAAGACAGACGCCGGAAGGTGCTCTCTCAGATAGTTTCACCCAAGAAGTCTCCGCTAACTCCTCATCAGATGGCCGTGTTCAGCTTTCAGTTTCAGCTGAAGGGAAGGAGACTAAGCCACGTACTTCCAAGTTGTCTAAGCGAGACAGGGATCGCAAGATCGATATGAAGCTCCAGGAGCTATGCAGAGGTCAAGCAGGCTTCCTTAAGAAGAAGAGAGGTCTGAGAAAAAGGAAGAATTGTGTTGTGCAAATTAAAGAAGGGAGTGTAGGAGAAAGCGAATTCATTGGCCCGGTTGACGTTTTGATGGATTCCCAGAGTCGTAAGCGTCGGAGAAAGGAGACTGTTGATGATCTGATGAGGATTTTTGATTCTGTTGTTGAGCACAAGAGCGCCAACATATTCTATCGCCGACTCAATTGCCAGGTGAAGTTTAGATTCGGTGCATAATTCGAAGCCAGCTCTTATCGATGTTTGCCTGCAAATCCTACTTCGATTAACTTGAATCCTCCTTCCGAATTCTGTTTATCCTGTCAAGTTTAGATACCGCTGTTAATGCAACTGAATATGCAACTTCTCTATGATTTGTTTGATACCCATGTTATCGCTTGGAACTCTAGGACTAGTCATGTAACTCAGTAAGAAAAATAAGAACAAGTGTCTGACTCTACATGTTCCATTGCATTCATCTGTCGCAGAAGAGAGGAAGATACAAGAGATTGATCCGCCAACACATGGATTTTCACACCATAAAATCAAGAATATCGAGCCTCGCCGTAACATCTTCCGCAGAAGTGTTCCGAGATCTTTTGCTCCTCGTAAACAACTCCTTGGTCTTCTACTCCAGAAGGACACGGGAGCACAAGTCTGCAATGCTCCTGAGAGACATTGTCACCCAGAAACTGAGGCAGCACTACAAAGGGACTGAGTTCGTCCACACCGCCGACGTTCCGGTCAGGCCTCGAGGCGCCCCTCGTCGCGGGACACACAAATTGCCCCCAAGGGCTTCAAATGCCAATAGCACGGTTTGGACAGCGTCATTGGGAAGCAAGAGTGCAGGCAACTCCGACTCTTCGCCATCGGCGGAGTCTTCGGCTATCGGCGAGAGAATTCCGATCTCGAATTGGCGGCGGAAACGTAAAAATGCCAACGATGGCCCAAGATCTGCGAGGTCTAATAGGGGAAGGAAGAGAGTTAGGACTAGGTGAACAAGTACATGTATTTTTTTTCCCTTAGAAGGATGGACTTAAATGCAAAAAATTTGTAGGTTTAGGGTCTTTTTGTAGTACATGTATCCTGTTTCTTCTGTCTCCTGTTATTTTCGTGGGTTCCTAATCCTAAAGGGACAATGGGCTTTGTGGCTGCCGTTTGTTGTACATTCACATAAGTCTTACTTGTACAATCAGCACTCCATTGTTTATATCGAAATATACTGTTCTTTTTTTATATGAATTTTTAATATATATTGGTAAGTTTAAAAAAAAGGGCTTCGGTAACTTACCAACACTTTTACGAAATTACCAACTTATTTTGATAGTTTGCAAATTATCAATTTCGTGCTCACATTCTGAATATTATTGGCATAACTTGCTCCGCACGAGCTCTTATATGAAATTATCAACCTAGATTAGAGTAATTTATCACCACTTGTTAGATTAAATTATCAACTAATTTTTGGTAACCAACTCTTATTTGAATTCCTTGCCAACGTTCAAAAAAAATTTCTTGTTCAAAGTACAAACTTTTCTATTGAGTTAACAAATTTTATCTAACTTGGTTGGCAACTCCATACATTTACCAACACTATTGCTAAGCTAAATTGATGTGACTCGCCAAGTTTTATCCCGATAAATTATCTCTTAATATTGAATTACCAACTCTCTATTGAGAAAAATTTTGTAATGACTCTAATGAGGTTGATAATTTTTAAAAAGAGTTGATAAATTCGATATGTTGAGAAGCAAGGCAAATATCAATTGATAATTTAATGGAAATGTAGGTAAATTCAGGGAAAGAAATAAATAAATGGTTGTAAATAACTCAAATGAGAGTTGGTGAATCGGAAATAGTTGATAACTTGATGGAATCCAGTCATAGAAACAAAAGTTGGCAAGTTCTTATAAGTTTAAGTCTTTTGTAACAAAAAAGAATAGGAATTGGTAAATGATAAAGAAGCCTAATACATGTTGGCAAATAAATGAAATGAAGGTTGGTAACTCAAAAGTAGCTAGCAATTCAATCGAAAAAAAGTTGATAAGTCTCTCGTAAAAATTTGGTAAAGTTTACGTCGTTGGTTAAAATAGGGACAAAAGATACGTAAGTTTGTTATTTATAAACTATTAAAAAAGTGTTTATAATCTCATGCTAATTTCACTTTGCTACCAATAAGTTATCGAGAAATCAGGTGATCAGCAAATTTTTTTACCAACATTTTTTTTCGCCACTTGCAACCCCTTCAAAAATCTACTACAAAAAATCTGTAAGTAAAATGTAAATTACCTTTGATAAGTCTCTGATAAAAATTTGGTAAAGTAAGCTTATGTTGTTGGTAAAAAAGGGATAAAAGATACGAAAAGTTGATATTTATAAACTATCAAAAAGTGTTTATAATTTCATAATAGTATCGCTTAATTACCAATAAGTTATCGAGAATCAGGTAATCAATAATTTATTACAACAACAATTTTTTTCCACTTCCAACCCTTTAAAAAATCTACTACAAAATATCTATTAGTAAAATGAAAATTCTCTCTAAATTCTCTATACAATCTCAAGCTTTGTACCTTGTAATTTGGTTGTGCATGCCATAAGAATGTCCATATCTTAGCACTCACATCAGTTAATGAAGTCTTTTGTATGCTTGTGCTCTAAATATTTCAAAACAACATCATTTCGAATAGACATTTCATTTTTTGTCCCCAAAAGAGTGAAATATCTAGGCCATGGGGTCAAACGCATGGAAGGCGACATATTGGGGATAGGAGAACTGCATCCCATACCCATAGGTGATATGAGGCTAAACCTTCTCGATTGATCTTTTCACTCAGATTGAGAGTCTTTAAAAATCTACCTAGATGATGTGAGTTGTTTTGTCAACAAAGAAAAAGCAATTCACAGCAAAATATAACAGAAAAGTATAAGTGAGTCTGGGAAATATAGATGGATAAAACACGACAAGGACATCACATAACCTTCTTTTTTTTTTTACTTCTTCCACAAACATGAAAAAGGAAAGGAGCCAAAAAAGTGTCGAAGGAATGAAAGAAAATCAGGATGCCTTTTTTAGGCCCATCAAACTTGGGCTGCATCTAAAATATTGATAAAACCATTATCAGCTTGAGGACAGAATTTTTCCATTTGGGCTCAGCCCAGTAGAAAATACATTCCGTTGAGTTTTTACGAATTACAAAAGTTAACTACGAAAAAGAAATCACAGAATAAAACCCAAGGAAATTACAAATTGATCGGGAAAGATACTTATAAAAGGATATCACTTTTTTTCTTAACTTTATTTAGGAGGAATGAGGATTTTTCACTTAATATTACAGAATTACGATGTTACATGATATTCGGATTAAAGATGCAAAGAAGTTGCTTGTGATGGTGTGAAATTTTGTTGACCTTATATTGGATGTTCGTCGCAGCCGAAATATTCCTATCACATTATCGAAATCACTACAACAAAAAGAAAGAAATTCCTGTTATAGATGGAAATAAGAATCTGCGAAAGAGAGAGTTGTGTAATTTACATATTTTGATAATAGTATGCGAACTATTTATTGGGTTTATAAAATAACGTTTTAAAATTTCTAAGATATTATGATATCAATTATAATTGATTTGGAATACCAATCAATAAAAATATCCGTACAATCATAAAAGATATGGAGATTCTTTCAAATATTTTTTTAATAGATCGAATGAAATTCATATATTTTGTATATAAAAAAAAAAACATCATTGAAGAAAGAAAGAGGAGGTCGCTTCAATATCAATTTTTCTAGGGTTTAATATGTTCCTCACCAAGCACCAATCACCTTTCTCCGGACCAAACACTTCATTTAACGGCCACGAAAGTCTGTTGAAGCATCATGGTCACGTGCTTAAGATGCAACCATAATTTGGTCATTTGCTTTACTGTTAAGCAAATTCAATTTATTATTTATTTATTTTACGAAAATGAATAATTTTGAAAATATTTTTCTAAAGCTAATTACTTATATCGCTTAAAAATATAAATTAATGAAAGATGTTTTCCTTTCCGAGAATAATTTACGTCTAAAATTTTTGTGAACGATGAATTTTTCTTTTTATCCGTTTTTGTAAAGCGATACATGCGATCATTTTGAGAGAAATATTTTTCAAATCATTAGTGAATCAAATGCACCATAACACAGCAAATCACCAAATGAATATAACACTAATTGATCCTAAACTTTAGACAAATTTGCAATGTCATCTTTAGATTTTTAATTTCTTTAATATGGTATTTTTACTATTCCTAAATGTTTCAATATAGTTCTTTTATTTTATCAAACAAGACAGGAAATCAGTACAAGCCCCTAAATGTTTCAAACAGAAAGACTTTCTCCCTTATTAGATAAAAGCACAAGGATTACACTAAACATTTAGATAGAGTTAAACGATCATATTAAACGAATTAAAAGTTTAAGAATGACATTGCATATCAAGCTAAACTCTTGGCGTTGTTTTCCAATCACGAACGAGACATTTGATGACAAGAAAGTAAAAAATAAATAAAAATATTTTTAAAAAAAGAGCTTGCAAACCGTTCATATATTGATAAGATGGGCCCTTTCACTTGGACATATCCAACTTTGAGAGTGATTGGTTAGATGATGACATGTTTTTCACGCCTAATGTGCTAATCAAAGTCTACTAAAAACCTTGGATCGCCAATCATTGAATTTTCTAATTTTCATTCTCGGATCGCTACTCATTGATTCTTTTATTTTTATTTTCATTCTCCTGCTTAATTTATATCCACTTGATGTGGGATTCGCAAGACCAATCGCAATCTCCTTCTTTGGCTTGACGTGGGATTTCATAAGACCAATCGCCATCTCCTTCTTTGGCTTTTCCATTTTATTTTTTTTTCATTTTTCCCCCTCAAGTGGACATTGAGATTGGAATAATCTTGATACGATCACGACAATTCGGGGGGCGTTAAACATAGTTTTATAGAACGAACCCCAACGACCAGCTTCATAACTTATTCTTCGATCTAGCCGTGGAATTCACGGGAAACTTGTAGCTTAAGCCTCGTGACCCCATTAAAAAGAAAAGAAAATCGAAGATGGCATCATCCTTAGAAGGCTATTCAAGTTAAACGCGATGATTAGGTTAAGCATCGCATCGCATCGCATCGCATCGCATCAGTCAATTCTCTTTCGACCCATCAACACGGATGGATACGGATCGAGAAGATCACCCCGAAGGTCAATGAAATGTGAAACCTGTCGGACGTGAGAAACCGAATCTTAATTTATAGAAAAAGAGGGCATTATTGGCCTTCAGTTCAACCCCTTGATTGACTCATTGATTTGCTCCTAGATATACTTTATGAGAATCAAAAAGTTAGTAAGTTTAGGCATGATCTAATCGTCATGACTCTGACAATCCGTTGGGATGTAGAAATTCTAAGAGATTAGTCAAATGAAGTCAACAGCTCCTCCACTATCTTATTAAAGTAGCAACAACTTCTAAACTACTCCATGGACCTTCCCCAGCTAAACCAAATGAGAGAGATTATTTAAGGTAGAGTCAAGAAGAACATCCCCAGTTGATACCTTTTGGCAGCACTCAGGTTACAATATTAGAGAAAAGAGGATAGGTTTGGTCGACCCCACTTGCCATTACCTAGACAATGAAATAAAGATTGAATACAAAGTTCTACGTGGTGAACATTTTGCACATTTTCCAATGGTTGGGTCTATTCCAACTTACCTTTCGGGCACTAAAACATAATATTTTAAGTAACTAAAGTATAGACCGTTTAGTAATTGTTTTTTTCTACAAGGGGTATTTTGGATTGTCGAATTTGTTTATTGAAAAAGTAGCTCCTCGAAACCCATCAAATAAGAGTAACTGAAAATTGCCGGATTGAGTTTTGTTTATATTGCCGGCGTATAATTTAATTTTTCGTACCTAATAGTCCCGATATAGTAGGTGATTAGAAATGAGGGTAGGAAGTTGATTAAGAATTATCTCAAAATGACCATACCCAAATGAGATTTCACACTTATTGAGATGTAATAGTATAGTTTCAATCTCCCAAGGCCGTCTAAGGAATTATTTACACCAGTCAAGTAATTCTTTTATTATGTGGGCAAACTTAAATATATAATATTATCAAAAATTGATATGTGTCTATATATATATATATAATTTAAGGACAACGGCTTAGGTACGGCAAAACCTGTCTGTGCCGCCACGTGTTTGAAGTACTGGATTTTTTATTTTTATTTTTTGACGTACTGGATTTCCATGGGTGGAGTTTGGTACCGACAACTTGCTAGATTATTATATATTTAATTTTTGATAATTGATCTAATCTAATGCCTCCACGCCTACCACTTCATGAAATTGTGATTAGTGACCAACCTGGAATTCCGATTCAAGCAACCAGATTATTACTAATATATATTGTGGAAGGGTATCCAATAATCATTATTTATATATATTTCATTAATTAAAATTCTTTCCGAACTCTCATGAAGAATTGTACATTTCGCTTTTGCCGTATATATCATTATTATTTTTGAAAATGTTAAAAAGCCTCCTTATGACACTTATCAAATCTCATTAGTTGTGCTTTGGAACATGAATATTTAAATCTGAAGCGGGTGGTTTTTTGAAATGTGAGATTGTCAATTTCCAGAGTGAGTTGGTGCACGTCATTTATGTTTTCAATGATTTTAATCGATGTCTCGAAATACTCGTAACGAGACTCAAATTTATAAGGACCGCAGGTGTATTTCATTCGATTTCATTGTGCAATTTTAATAGTTTCCAAGCACACCAACATATGGGAATTCCATTTTCAATAAATAATAATCATAAAAAAAAAAAACAACGTGGATTGGACTTGCAAAAGCTCTCTCCATTAACTTTTTCACTAAGGTCAAAAGATTTTTCATACTCAATAATTTAAATATTTCTTCGTCTTTTCTCCACTATGCAGTGATTGATTTGATGACTTAACATTAATCGCTTGACTAATCTCTATAGATGGACCAGTCAATATGCATAAATTACAAGTACCGATGACTTCTTCAATATAGAATATAAGCGACTCATTCCTTGGGTAGATTATCGCCTTTCTTAATGATAAAATCATCTCTATAAGTCAAATCATCAGATAGTCAACATGACTTTTTGCCAATCTATCTTCATGATGAAACTTGTAAGAAGGGACACTAAAGTGGAAGGCTGTTCTCTTAATGATTTATAAGATCGACATCTCTAATTTAAAATAAATTAATTTATAATTTTACCTAACTTTAGGAAGAGATTCATCAAACATATAGGCTTTTTAACTGCTGACGTGTGCTTTTCATTTTCCTTCATACCCAATTTTTCTCCACCTTTCTTCTTCTTCCTTCCCAATCAGCCTCATCCTCTACCGTGAAATTAACTTTTTCCTACAAGGGGTATCTTATATTGTAGAATTTATTTATTAAAAAAGTAGATCAACAAAACCCATCAAATAAGGGTGGATGAAATTGCCGGCGCGAAAGAATTTAATTTTGCGTATTTTACGGTCCCGATCAAAAGTAGGTGATTAGTAAAAAGGAGGTGGTGATTGTATGTATGTATCTTTTGGCAATTATTATATATTTCAATTTGCCCACATAATGCGTAAATAAATTTTTTTTTTTTGGTGATCAGGGAACTCGCACATCATATCAACAATAAGGTAACGAGGGGTAAATCTTGGGCAACACGTGCTAGCCACTACACACATGCCACCGGGTAAGTCACATGCGATGCCCGGGAATTGAACACCTCCTTTTACGTTAAGGGGAGAATCTCGGCGCCAGCAACGCCACTCAGGTGGGTGGTGTAAATAATTTCTTAGATGAGAAATTTAAACTAAACTATTACATTTCAAGAGAACGACTTAGATGGCGGCAAGGTGGCGGCAAAACCTGTCGGTGTCGCCACGTGCTTGAAATACTAGATTTCCACGGGTGAACTTTGGTACTGACAAGTTCCTGGATCATTGATATTCAATTTTTAATCATTAATCTAATCTAATGCGTCTACGCCTCCCACTTCATGAAATTGTGATCTGTACCAACTTGGGATGCCAATTCAAGCAACAATATTATTACTAATATTTTTTTTTGGTAAGGATATTAGTACTAATATTTACTGTGGAAGGGTGTCCAATAATTATTTTTTTAATATTATTTTATCAATTGAAATATTTTCCTAACTCTACTATTTTTGAAAATGTTAAAAAACGTCCTTATGACGCTTATCAAATCTCATTAGTTGTGCTTTGAAACATAAATATTTATATTTGAAGTGGGTGACTTGTTTGAAAAATGTTTATCACTCGATTTTCAAATTGCGTCGATACGCATCATTTTTATTTTCTGTGATCTTAATTGATATCTCGAGACATTTGTTAATAAGACCTGAATTTAAATTGCTACTTAAGGGCTACATGTGTATTTCATTCGATTTTGTTGGTACAATTTAATAGTTTCCAACCATAGCAACTATGTGATTATTCCATTTTTAATGGAAAACACATGGACTAGACTTGTAAAAGCTTTCTCCATTAGCTTTTTCATCAGGGTCAAAAGATTTTTCATACTTAATAATTTGAATATTTCTTCAGTCTTTTCTCTGCTGTGCAGCGATTAATTTGATGACTTGATGTTAATCGCTCGACTAATCTCCATATATGGACTAGTCAATTGCATGCATTACAAGTACCGACGATTTCTTTAATTTAGAATTCAGCAAACTCATTTCTTGTTCACATTATGCCAATCTATCTTCATGATGAAACTTGTCAGAAGGGACATTACAGGGTAAGGTCGTTCTATTGTTGATCTTTAAAATCGATTTCTCTAATTTAAAATAAGTTTATTAATAATTTAACCTAACTTTAAGGCAAGTGACTCATCAGCATATGAGCTTTTTAACTGCTGACATGTGCTTTTCGTTATCTTTCTTTCCCAATTTTTCTCCAGCTTTCTTCTTCTTCCTTCCCAAGCGGCCTCATCCTCCGCCGTGCAGCCACCGTCCCCGCTCGCCAACCACCGATGCCAGCCGTCGCGATGCCACCAGAATCGTCACCCCTCCACCTTTGCCACCATTTCTTTCTTTCTCTAAGTGAGGCGATGACAATGACAATGATGACAATTTAAGTTTCCTTTTCGAGATTGCATGTACGAGAACAATCGACGATGCATATAAGATGAATTCTTTTGGCATCAGATTGTTATCAATGAGAGTGATGGTTACCTACATAACTCTTCTTTAAAAGTCTTACCAACTATAGCAAAGTCTCCTCTTATCGAGGAAGATGCAACAATACACATAAAGTTTTCGTGACGAATTTTTTTTTTTCTAGAGGCATGTCATTATCATTTCTCTAAAAGGACTCGTACCCATGACCTCCATTAATATTCACTTACTACCGTGGTCATTTTAGGTTCTTCACGAGCGTGACATAACCGTCCACATCACCCGGCATTTTTAGTCAAAATTATCCACAACTTGCGAAGTTCGAATTTGAGAGATAGAAAGACAAGGACGGATCAAATTGGGTTTGTCACTCAACTTTTGGCCATGAACAAGATTAGCTAGAAACCCTAGAAAGAAAAGAGAGAGCCAATAAATTCACCCAACAAAAAGGAAGAAACATAGACCTAAAAGAAGATCTCCAGGGAGCAAGCCAAGGATCCGAAAAAACGATAGCGTGGGGGGCTAAAGCTAAGGCTTCTCCATCACTCTCTACTTTTCTATAGCTTGTTCATGAAATTAGCAAGGAAAATAGTCAACTTTGATTTTCTAGTTTGACCTTACCTAATCAATGAGATTTTTTCGAGGCTACCTAAGTTGAACTTCTGCCTTTTGATTCATAATTCAAGATGGTATGCAATAAATGATATGATCTCCATCACTTGAATGCAAGGACTATACAACATGTTCTCGAAATTTAGTAGGATAATAGTCAGCTTTGATTTTCTAGTTTGACTTACCTAATCAATGAATTTTTGTTGAGGCTACCTAATCTGGACCGTTACCTTTTGATTCATAATTCAAGATGATATACAATAAATGATACGATCTCCATCACTTGAATGCAAGGGCTTTATAGCTTGTTCTTGAAATTTAGTAGGAAAATAGTCAGCTTTGATTTTCCTAATCAATGAAATTTTTTGAGGCTACCTAATCTAGACCGTTACCTCTTGATTCATAATTCAAGATGATATACAATAAATGATACAATCTCCATCATTTTTTCTTTTTTTTTGGTCAGTCCTACTTTATTCTTACATTACACTCATTCGTTCGAGACTTTTCCGCTTTGCGGGCGTGGAGTCGAAAACCCACTCGTAAACTTATGCATTTCCATCCCGCCTCATCCCATCATCCTCCTTGAGCAGGTGGGGATTTGAACCCATCACCTCCCCCTTCCATCACTTGAATTCAAGGAATATATTGCTTGTTCTTGAAATTTATTAGGAAAATAATCAACTTTGATTTTCTAGTTTGACCGAACCTAATCAATGATTTTTTTTTAAGGCTACCCAATTTGGACTTTTGTCTTTTGATTCATAATTCTAGATGGTATGCAATAATGATGTCACCTCCATCTATCCATATCTAGGGCTTTGGTCCACACCTACAAAGGGACATTTATTTTGTCATAATTAGATTGCGTGATATCATCTTATGTCAATTTCCCTCCCTACATCACGCGAGTTAGCAAAAAAAATAAAAATACCTAAAATTGAGAGAATAGTCCAATTTTATAGGTAGCAATTTTATCATGAACAAGAAAAGTGGGTTGATCAAATAGAGCGCACGTGTCGCTCGCCGGATGTCACGTGTTTTCTGTGAGCTTTCGCTCAGGTCGGTGGCATGCTTCACTAATTAAGGGGAGGCAACGGAAGTATTTATTTGCCAATAAATTTTTTTGATTATTATATAATTTCGACATTTTCTGCTCTTTTTTCCCCTTTTTTGGGTCATTTCCTTCGTCTTGTCGCGTTCTTCGAAAGTGCCATTTTCATGGCATTTGGTGATCATATACCAGCGGTTATCAATTAATAGAAATAATGAATTTATGACGAGAAACTATTTTCATCTTATCTACCGTCTCCAAATTAAAACACTTAAAAACGGACTCCGATTCATCGTGAAATCAAGTAATTTCAGGTCGTTGAGTACGGCAAGATCCAGGGGAGGCTCATCGACGCTCGTTAGACCCCCGATAAATTTGGTCTAGATGGGAATTTGGCCCGTCTTGACGGGAACCTAATGATCTAATTAGACAAAAGTCGATCGCTATAATGATGGCTGCAACATGCGTTTCCTTTCTTTAATGTTGTAGAGTAGGAAGAATAAAATAAATGTACTAGGATTGGGAATACCATCGCGTCTATACTAAATCCGGGGGTATCTAGGAATCATAAAAGAAACTAAATTAATTAATTAAAAAAAGAAGAAGTTGCTGGTCACTTTTACCAAAGAAGAACCATAATTATTTAGTTAATTGATAAATCAATTATTTTTAATCATGCTACGTGGCCGCTAGGCAGCTCACTTACTCCTCCCGGTGAAACGCTGGTTTTGGCGCCCAATTTTTCTCGAGTAGGTCGCCCAATTTGTCGTCGCTATTTGCCCCTCGAACGTGGTTGCTAATTATAGATAATACTTAGGTCGAAGGTGGCACGTGGCCACAAGACACCGGTCCGATTTTTTTATTTTTTTTCCCTCTCATGTCAAAATCCTTCTTGAATCATATCGACTATTAAAGTTTCATCTATATTGCAAAAAGTGAACAATTTGAAAAATATAATACTAAAAGATGAAAGAACAAAAAGTATTTTTATTACATATTTAGATATAAATTATTGTTGATGATGAAAATATTTTTCATCAATTAATTATTTTAAAAAATGTAAATAAATTATTTGAAAAAATAATTTTTTAAACGGAGCTTAAGAATATGTCCTAGTGATATTTTAATTTTGAGAGTACACTAGCCATAGGTTGCTATAAAAATTCTCAAAATTGGGACAGCATTTTAATTAATAAATTGTTTAGTCAGAAGCGGTGGAAGGCCAAAGGTAAAGAAATATGGCGGGCCCCATCATTCCTATGTATTTTCTACATTTATATTTCATTACTCTTTCTTCAATGATATCAAAGCGTGGGATCATATCATATTTTCTACCTTTAATTTTCATTACTCTTTGTCCAATGGTATCAAAGCCTAAGATCATGCCATATTTTCTATATTTAAATTTGTTTATCCAATAGTATCAAAGTCTAAGATCATACCATATTTTCTACATTTAGATTTCATCACTTTTTGTACCATATTTCTATATTTAAATTTGTTTGTCCAATGGTATCAAAGCCTGAAATCACACCATATTTTGTACATTTAAATCTGTCCTTCTAATGGCAATCGAAGCCTGAGATCACACCATATTTTCTACAATTAAATTTCATTACTCTCACATCACATTAGAATATATTTGTTTCAAGAAAAATAAATAATTTTAAAAAAATGATCATTATTTTTTAACATTATAAAAATATTTTCATTATTTACAAAATACTAACACATAAATTATTATAGATAATGAAAGCATTTTCATTGACCAATTATTTTAAAAAATATAAGAGATTATTTTTTCAAAACATTTTAAAAAATATTTATTTTTTTAAACAAACTTATCCTAAGACTCTTCATATTTGTTTAAAACTTTATACTCTCTTGTCGTGATGACTTTTCCACGGTTCGTGCCCGAGGTCTATCCCTTCCTTTGCTCTCGACAAGACAATCTAGAACGACACTCAAGCTAGGATTCACATCCACTGCATCCAACCCTCGATGAAAAAAAAATTAAGCCGTCGGGAAATAATCTAAACAAAATTCACGAAGCAAGAGGGGAAAAAAAACGAATGCAAATTCAAAATTATTTTTCATCATTTCTAAAAATTAAAAAATATAATATTTATAAATATATATATTATATATATATATTATTTTTTTTTAAGGTCGGAATCGCCCGACAAAACCTTTTCCCCGAGCCGCGGTTTTAATTATCCACCAAATTTGAAGGTGGCTTCCTCGTATAAAAAGGGCAAACCAAAATAATAAAAAAACAAAAAAGGTGGAAAAAGGAATAATAATTATTATTATTATTAACTCAATATCAGGAAACGCGAAATTGTAACAGCTGTCGGTTAAAATCAACGACCCGGACAACCTCCGAGCAGATGCCACGAGAGAGAGAGAGAGAGATAGATTTTAGAGAGAGAAAGAGGAGAGATTTAGAGAGAGAAAGGAGAGAGAGAGAGAGAGTGCTGTACCTCGTCTGGCGAAATCGCAAGCTCGCTCCTTTTCGCTTTCCGCTGTGCTCTCTCTCTCTCTCTCTCTTCCTCTGTCTTTCTCTCTCGGTCCCCTCTTCGAATCCCTTTATAACCTGACGCTCCCGTTTCTCCCGTCTCCCGTTTCTCTCTCTATATCTCTCTCTTTCTCTCTCTAGCTTCCTGTGTCGCTTGCTTCCGGGCGTTCCTCGGCTGCTGCTGCTGCCGCTGCCGGCCCTTCCCTCCGTCGAATCGTGGGCAGGATTCGGTTCCCGGCGATCGCGTGTTCGTTTCGCGGGACACCTCCGAACAGGTGGGATCGAGCTTCATCCCAAGAATCCAGGAGAGAGAGAGAGAGAGAGAGAGAGAGAGAGTGGAGGGCGGCGAGGATTTCGGTGGGGGGCGTTGTGGGTTCCGCGAGAGTCGTTCTGGGTTCGTGCGTTTTTCGCGTTTCGGGAGGTGGGTTGGTTGGGAGAAGTCCTTTGAGATCCGGAGAAGGAAGAAAGGAACGAACTCGACGCGGTACTTGCATGCGGGAGGATTGCGGAGTTTTTCGTTACTGTGTTTTGGCCGTCCTTGAGTTTTCGTGATTTGTTCTGAGTTTGATGATCGGATCTTTAATAGACAGTGCATGGAACTTGATGCGTGTTCCTTTTTTTTTGTTCCTCGGATAGCAAGGAATCGAGTCGATTAGTTGCAATGTTTGCTCGGTTGCCTTTTATTACTATTATTATCATTTTTTTTTTGGGCTTTTTTGGCGGGGATTGTTCATGATTAGATTTTGGGGAGATTCTTGAGTGTGGTGCCAGATTTGCATGCCTTCTGCCTTGTGGGGGTTTTAGATTCTAAAATCTGGAGGGTACCTTTGATTCCCCCCATGTAATTTCGGTTGTGTCTGGCATTTTTTAGCTCTCAAGTTGTCAGGGGAACTTTATTCTTTTTGGCATTGAGTTAATCGTTCAAGCATGTGGACATTCACCGGGCTTCTAGTGCTTTCACATACAAATATATCCATTCCTTTTATGACGTTTCTTAAACAGGCCGTAATACGGATCATCTCGTTGGAAGTTGTTTTAGTGAGTTATGGAAATCTTTGTTGGGTCATGATTTGTTTCTTATACTTTCAGTTGTAAACTTTGGATGGTTTCTACCTTTCCTATTAGTATTTCTCAATTGATTATTTTCAGAGGGAAAATGTGACCAATTTATGAATATTAACACCTTTGAGAACGCTAGATTGGTGATATGAACTGTGTTGGTTTTCTTAGCATGAAAACTTGTTTGGAATGATTTCTGATTGGATTGTATCTGTTTTGCCTCAGTGGAAACTTTGTTATGAGAGAAAGTAGAAGCATCTGTTGTCTATGAAGTCGATCAAATCATGGAGACTTCTCATGAGGAAAAAGAATGCATCGTTTGATGCGGTGAGTTTGATATTTGTTCCCTGTTCACATTTGGAAGGCTTTGAATGCTTTTTCATGTTTATAAGTTTGATTGTCATTTTCAAAGTTCTTGACATGGATTGCTGTAGGGACTATGCGGGTTCAAGATGAAACAACTACCATTTATGGGGATCATCTGTGTAGTGATGTTGTTTATTGTATATAGAACGACAAAATATCAATACCGTCAGACGGAGGTGAGTTCACTCTATCAGTATTTGAATTTTATAAAATATAATTTATGAAAATTAGCAGGGCAACAAGGGACTTCAACCTGTATTCTTTTGGCCTTTAAGGATCTTTGAGTCTGCCTAATAGTTAGGCTACAGCACCGATATGGTTTGAGGGATAAAATGAAGTAATGGAAAATAGTAGAATGTAATGTCTAGAAAGAATTCATTGAAATTGGCCCCTTCTATGGTAGCTGGCTTCACCACTTGCCAGTTTTAATTTCATCTGATTAGGTTGTTGCTGTATCATCTCTAGACCTTCCGACACTTACCTGTGAAGTTGAAGTTATGATTTGTTCAATGCATCTTTTAGTGAACTAATCCTTTTATTTTGCATCCTTTTTTTTTTTTATCAGATGGAAATCAATTTACACCCTTTTGACACACTAAAGGTGCAAGCTCTACTCGCCATTGTTCACTTTTGAACATTTGCCTTTGGAATTGAATTAGTGTTGCTGCTGAAGTTCATGATTACTTTAAGGGCTGGATGATGGCTTCCTATGATGCATTTGATGATCTCTTTTGTTGTCCCTTTTTGTTTCCTGCAGGAATCTCAGGGTCTTTCACGGAGACTAGGAAGTCTTCCTCGTGGCATCATACAAGCAAGATCAGATTTGGAGTTGAGACCATTATGGTCAACAAGTAGTTCGAGGTCAAAGGTCAGACTTGGTGAATAGAATGCTTTCGTAAAAGCTGATATGATATATAGAGATACTGAGATACTAGGGGTGCATTCAGCTTTACCATCAATTGCATTGCATGTCCCGGAACATGAATTGAGGCCTTTTGACAATTTTAGGTTGATGTCTCTAGCAATGAGGTAGATGCTCCCAGGTACCGTTACTTACTGGCAATTGCCGTTGGGATCAAGCAAAAGCATAATGTCAATGCTATTGTCCAAAAGGTAATACTTTCAAGCTTATGATTAAAGATGGGCTATGGTTGAAGTGAGATTCACTACCTAATTTTCTTGAATTCAGTTTCGTCCAGACAATTTCACAGTTATGCTATTCCACTATGACGGCAAAGTTGATGCTTGGGGAGATCTTAACTGGAGTAACAATGCCATTCATATAGTTGCTCGAAACCAAACCAAATGGTGAGTTTGACCTTCAGCACTTTGAGTTTGAGATAACTTTTCAGGAATATGCTCTGTGAGTTGAGTTTGAAAACTTAGGAACTAGTGTACTTTGTGAAGGGAAAGCTGGTGTAGTGTGTAATTTAAGCAATGTCTATAGGTTCAGAAACAAAGTGAACTTTGTTAATTTAGCTGCAGAGTCTTATAGCAAGTTTATCTTGCCATTTGAGTATAAATTTACAACTCATTTGACAAAAGTCTTATTTCTAAAAATGGTTTTGAATAGAATCTAGAGAGAACAGCTGCCTTTGGTTAGTCTGAGCTGTGATTCCTTTTGAAGAGTCTTATAGCAAGTTTATCTTGCCATTGGAGTATAAATTTGCAACTCATTTGACAAAAGTCTTATATCTGGAAATAGTTTTGAATAGAATCGAGAGGAACAGCTGCCTTTAATTATTCTGAGCTGTGATTCCTTTCTTCTTATCCTTGGCTAGCTGTATGCTGTTTGAGATGATGATGTTGTCCCTTGTCTCTTCTTTTTTTCTGAACTTATGAGTTGCTCTAGAAGTCTTCTTGCATGATTCTTAAGCAACACATGCTTCTGCAGGTTCTCAGGCAAAACTTTGTGTCTCCAACTCACATTTGAATAAAACTTTCTGTTGCAGGTGGTTTGCAAAGCGTTTTCTACATCCCAGCATTGTGTCAGCATATGATTACGTATTTCTCTGGGATGAAGATTTAGGTGTGGAGAACTTCCATCCAGGGAGGTAATAGTAATGAGCATAGTTTAACATCACGTCTGAGCAATTGTTATCCATATGCTATCTCCAACCTGTTTGCTCTTCACATGCTATTCTCTCTCTTTTTATTCATGCAAACTTCTCTGCAATTTATTTACTAAGTGTACCCTTGTAGAATCTTTTGGAATCTTTAGGATTTTAAAATTAAGTAAACTTTCTTGTTTTCTGTGGGTTCCATGAAAAGGAATGCAATTTTATCTCCCATTTCTAGTCTGTTCTCAAGGTTCTCTGGTTCTAATGTGGCCTTTTCCCTCTGTTTGGTTAGCTCATACTCCCAAATGATCTGTGATTTTTCTCTGATTGTTTTCCGTTTTTTTGGCTGCTCCCAGATACCTGAAAATAGTAAAATCGGAAGGCTTGGAGATATCTCAGCCTGCTTTACATCCAAACTCGACAGATATACATCACAGGATAACCATTCGTTCGAGAACAAAGAAATTTCATAGGTGAATGGGATGTAGTTATGTAAGGTCCTTATACTACTATGGCACAAAGTTTTGAAGGTACTTAAATCAAATGCATGATGCAGGAGGGTATATGATGTGAGAGGCAGCACGAAGTGCACAAATGTCAGTTGGGGGCCGCCCTGCACTGGGTAAGTTCCGCATGGGATGACTGTTAATTCTTTTTTACCTTGTTCTTTTCCTTTTCACTAAAAGATTTGATGGGTAATGTCATAGGCCTAATTCTGTTCCGCAGTAGTAAAACCTTTCTTTTAACATTAATGGAGTTTGTGGGACCAGTGTTCTTGTAGGAGCCTCTGTAGGACAATGTCTCTCCATCAATGTCATAATTCATTGGTCTTTCGTGAAAAAGATATACTCAGAATGCGACGTCTTAAGATATTATTTGTTGGGAATTTGACAGTAATACACATTCTTTGGCTAACTGTAGATTTGTAGAGGGAATGGCTCCAGTTTTTTCAAGATCTGCTTGGTTTTGTACTTGGCATCTTTTGCAGGTAATATTATGTTACTCGCCTGTCTTCATTGGCATAGCTCATGTTTAACTATTTAATCATGTTAATGTTTCAATGGTAGTTTATCCTTTTAAAATAAATACTGATGTAACAGTAGAAGCAGTAGAGCTTTCACTTGATTATGGAGCTTAATTCTTCATCTGCAAATATTAATCCTTGGAGAAGGCATTCAGCAAAGTCTTATGCTCAGATCATTTTTCCAAATTTGCAAGCAGCTTTTCATGTACAATACGCATTTTTGGGTCCCCAGATGTCATTGCTATTTCTGTCTGTTCATGAGGGTAATAATTGAGTTTTGCTTTTATGTAACTTTTGTTGTTATTACAAGCTAGGTCTGTGAGGCTTAAATCTCTAGGTGGTTGATTGACCCCTCCATTCCTTGATAATCGACAAAGATAAAGTGACCTGGATCCTTGGCATTTCTGTTTAATTAGACTGGCATTATACCATACATTCATGGTTCTTTTAACTTTTCTCATTCAAGATCTGTTAGGTCACTGCAATGAAAATGCTTTGCTTTCGTTCCCTTTATATTGATGGCTTTTTCCAGTAAGAGGGAATCACTCTTCTATGAACTAGCTTTGTTCTGTTTCTTTCTCTGTTTCTTTTTTTTTTTAAATTAATATATATATATATTGCCTTTGGTCTTTGACAATTTGATGCATTTGTGTAATACAGTAACATAATACAGTAACATAATTTTTTTTAACTCCTAAGAGTCTCCATTGGTCTAGAAAGCTACAACTAGGTCTTTGTTATACTGTTTCTTTCATAACATTAATCACTCTTTGATTACTCTCTTCTAGAATGATCTAATCCATGGATGGGGAATGGATATGAAACTTGGGTACTGTGCACAGGTATTACTCGAGTTTAACTCGTCAACTTTTGCATTAATGATTTGCCAATTATCTTTTCTTTTTTCATAAACACTCATGGAATAAGTACCTCCCAATTCGGGTGGGCTGTTGCATCATCTTTGAAGCATCATTTTGTCCTTGAAGGATAGGAAATATTACTTAGGGGTTGAGAGCTATTGGTGGAAGAGTGGGTTAGGGTACTCTTCCTGAATTTGAATGTAATTAGTGATATAAGCAAGCACTAATTTCTTATTTATTGGGCATATCATCATTGCTGAAATTTCATGAGAAAAAATTGCTGCCCGTGAAGGTTCTTATTATTTTTGTGCATTTTACATTTTCCCTCGAGTCACCACAGTTGATGTTAACATGCAATGTGGAACCGTTTCCTTCTGATAATTTAGTTCTTACCAGCCACTGAACGAAGATTTAGGGACATGTTTACAGGGTAGACTCGGATCATTGGGAGGCTTATAAACCTGTCAATTGTCAGAAAGCATTTCTTGTTATTAGAAGTAAAATTTCTTTCACGTAGTTTCTTTGAATTCTTCTTCTAAACCTTGAGCATCATAATTGTTTTGCCTCTTGATTTAATCTCCACAACATGTTTGGAACAATTTGTATTGTATCAGAATCAGCTATGATACCCTTGTTGAATTGGGTTGTGAAAGTATATAGGCTCTAAGGTGTCCTCCCATATTTCCCTCTTATCGTGAGGTCAATATTGCTGGTGTGTGACCTGTTGTATTTAAGTTCTAATTATAGGGAAATGGAGTTGACTTTATTGGCTTCATTTTGGGGGATCTAGAAGGTCTCATGTATTAATTTCTGCATTGTTGTAATTTATGGAACAGGGAGACCGTACGAAGAAGGTAGGAGTTATTGATAGCGAGTATATATTTCATAAGGGTATACAAACTTTAGGTGGAGGTGGTCCACCTGGGAAAAAGGTTTGTTTCCTTCCTTCTTGCCTGTTCCCTGTTCGAGTTGCTCACTTGCTCTATAATCTTTCAACTGTTGTTTTCTTGTGCTAAGTATGTGCTTCATTTTACTTTACGCAGGGTTCAAATTCTGAAGAGTCGACAAAGGTAAATATTCGTGTGTCTATAACTTCGTTGTACTATAAACATCACAACAGTGGCTATTTTCATCACTCAGTGATGAGTCTGATGAGTTTACTGGTTGCTCGTCTTGCAGAGACACAGCGCTCCATCGGTGGACATGCGAGCAGAGGTGAGACCTGTTCCTTTGCTATTTATTCCTTCTTCAGGGCCATTTCCATCTGGCTGTATTGAAAGAAAAAGGACTTCTCCCAATGCTTTAAGTGCCTCTGGTTGGGAGGGGAGAAAGAAATACACGGGACTCTTATTTGGACTTTGCCTCTGTCTGAGCAGATCCGGAGACAATCGACATGGGAGCTTCAAGTCTTCAAAGAACGGTGGAATAAAGCCGTGAAGATGGACAAGAATTGGATAGACCCGTTTCCTAAAGACATGTTTATAAGAGATGAAAAGCGTAGAAAGCGTAGTAGGCGGCATCGCCAATGAATGCCAAAATCCAATGGCCCCAGGGAACAGCTTGGTAATGTTAGGTTCAATCTTGGCCACACGCCATCCACACTCCAATCAATTCTGCTCTCATTTATACCTGTAACATCTTCTTTAGCTCTTTTAGCATGCCATTCGATGTCGGCAATTAAATTCATTGTTTCTCAACTTGCTCGGTTGTGGTCCTTGGCCATGTAAAAATTTTGCCCTTCACATCTTTCTCAAGCCCCAGCATAATCCCCCAGGTGTAGGAACATTCTGAATACATCGGGTGTACCATATGATCGATCATACAAGCACTTGGAGTTGTGATTAGAGAGCACTTGTTCTGCACGATCAGATATCAAATGGCTATACAGAACGCCACCCCTTTACATTGGTTTAGGCCTCAGTTGTTCTCTGATGGGTTACAGTGGTATTATTCCCGAGTTAAGCAATTCAAAAGCGCCCGACCATCGGAGATTGTTAGACCTTGCGGTCGGCGATTAAATTATGAATGGCTGAATCTGAAAAATTTCAGTTTTGTGAGTGAAAATTGGTACTTTCAAAGAAGCCGAAGGGGCAAGGTAGCCCTGCTCATCAAATGGGTGGGCAAATTAGTCCTGCACAAGCTGTTCTTGGACTCTTTTTATGAGAATGGTAACGGGGGTGGTGTCATGGTAGTTTCTGAAATTTTTATTCGGTTCTTTGAGCTCTTGGAATTCCGCTCGATGTAATCATTTAGTAAGCGAAGCGTCATGCCAAGTTCTTATGCATCCCCGCTTGTGCTCAACCTCACGCCTGCCCTCTCTTGTCCTCTCTCTTTCTTCGTGTTCCACGCCTCAGTTGGTGTTGTTCTAGTCAAGCGGTGGCAGGCGGTGCGGCGGCCGGCGGTGGAGCTTGACTGCATGACGACCATGACGGTTGGAAGGGAGAAGAAGGAGAAAAATGGATACTCGTGATACCTGCCTCTTTGCAAATCTGTACAGTGAACAATCAATTAATGGGGTTATTCACCACCTCAACAATTTTCATTAGTCTACTTGATGGAAGGATGATGTTGAATCCAATTCAAAACGTTCGGCGATTAAGTCAAATCAAAACAAAGTTCGGAGGACTTTGTTGAATATCGAGCTGAGATTTAGAGATAATTCGTGACATTTTTCTTAGGAGAAAAATCAAAAATAAGATGCATGGGGGACTATTAAACACAGTTCCTTTGCCTTTAAGCTTGACCAATATCGTTCCACATTTGAACGAGCTGAGAAAATTCTTGGTGCCATTCAGATTGTCTCAGCTTGTTCAAATTTGAAAAAAAGGGAATGGAGAAGAATCCTTCCGGTTCTGTCGATTTGAAGTGGGCCTTTGGTGTGCTTTTTGATTTACACGTGGCAAACGTACGGAGCTCAAACTTAGCCGGCTTGTTGTCATATGTTGACATTGCATTGTTGGACCTCCTTGGTTTGTTGAAGATAATAATAATAATATATATATATTTTTTTGAAAAACATTTGCATTTGGTTGGGTTTTCCTATGGCATCCCAATAATGTCAACGATGCTAGGGCGACACTCCAATGCAAGAAAAAAAATATAGTTAGTTAACCGCATGAGCTTAAGGGGCGAGTGTGATGCCGATGTACCGGTCGACTTTTAAGCTCCACTCATGTTTCATTGACTGAACTAATCTATTCCCTAGTTTTATACATAAAGACCGATTTCGGCTATACTTCGATTCGATGGGTTCAAGTTGAAGATGTTGATTGTACAAGTTAGTTTGTTGATTTAATAGATAAGTTGTTGATTTTATGGTTGTCGATTGGCAACCTAGATGTAGATGTCGATTTACGAGGTTGATGTCAACCACAAGGTTCTTAATCGATTACCTAGCAACTAGAAGCTATTTGGTCTGATTCCATCATTGTTGATGATCTTCTATGATGATTGTTCGGCTTCCAAAATTGAAGCATGAATTTAGAAGAGTCAAGGTTCAAGTTTCTATGCGTTTTAATGAATTTCATAGTTTCTAGGTCTCTATTAAGTTTTTATAGTTTAATGTCTTAATTATTTGAGTAGTTCCATGTATTTAAATGCTGTACTATTTCCTATTTAAATGTTGTACTATTTCCTATGCTTTTGTTTATCTGTAAATAGAGGTGTAATCTCATTTGTTAAAAAATAAAAACAGAGACTTGAATATGGAGAATATATTAGATTATTCTATGCGTGAGTGAATCCTATCTTAATTTTTTATAACTAAGTGTTTTATTCTTGGTGTGTAGATTTTCCTTTACGCCTTGGTGGTAAACTTTTCTTATCATGGTTATTTTCTTGGTGGTGAACTAAGATGTCATTTATCCTTTGGCTGGTGATTTTTCTTTAGACCTTGGTGATGAACTTCTCTTATTTTGAAATTCTTTATCCTTGGCGGTGATTTATGCTTTAAGCCTTGATAGTAAATTTCGACAATCCTAACCTTTATCCTTGACAGGTGGCGTGTCATTTAAGCCTTGATGGTGATTGTAAACCATCATTCATCTACCAAACATCATCTAATTATCACTCAAACCAATTTGCCCATCCTGGCACCCGCATCGATGCTGCCAAAGGATTGGCCAAGTTGATGAAAACGTCTAGTATCTGTGTTACCAACGATCCCATCTCTTTAAAATCGAGTTCGAAGCAATTCTTTGTGAATTCTTTGATTTTGGCATGGATGACTTACCTTTGATCGAGGTTTATCTCATTCATGAAATTTGAACGGGTAAGTGTCCGAGAAGTCGGTTGAGTGGATGAGCACTCGATTCGATGTTGGCAGATCCCGCATTCGAATCAAAGTGTCCTCTCATTCAAAATAGATTCAGGAATCTTGGGTAAAACCTCATTTAAATGGAGTAGACAAAAAGATTTGTGCATTTGTAGAGATTTTGGAGGGACTACTAAAAAAGTTATATAAACTTATTATACGATGCCAATAAAGTCAAAAATATTTTAATTTGACCAATTTAATATGAAATCTTTTAACAATCATTCTAACCAATTTTAGTTGGAAATCACTAAGTGGTATGATCGATATTGATGCAAACAATTTTAGAAATTTTTAAAAAATTTATGAATTTATTCCTATATTTTATATTTCATTGTGGCTAGTGGTCTTGCGACCATTGGGTGAGGGCGAAGCCATCGCCTCCCCACCAGCCATTGCGAAGGTGGTCCTCACCTAAGTTTGGCGTGGGCTTGCACTTTTTCGGCTGGTGAGAGCCTAGGTAAGTTTCAAGCACGATCACAAAAAAAAAAAAATTGGAGAAGTCTTTAAAACATTACACAAATTGCCCATATCAATGCTGGTCACATCATATAAGACAATTGATGTTCGTGTCAGTAATTTTTGATCAATTTTGATCGGACTAACTATATTAGCAAATTATAAAAAGATTTAAAATTAAATTAGTTGAATCAAAAGTTCAGGATCTAATTGATAATAATAATAATAATAATAATAATAATAATTTTATGATTTTTAAGTAATTATTTTTCGAATTTTTATTTTGACTTAACCACCATATAGCCGGCAGTCGGCGGCGAAAACCAAGGAGAGCATTAGCGCTGGGGTCCACCTCCCATGGCACTCCACTTTAATTGCGTAATAGGGGCGCGGAGTTTCGAACCCTTCTCCTCCCAAATGAGGGGGCAGGGCGCGTCTGCCACGGGGTGGGTTTATTTCCCGAAAATTTTATTGAGCTAAAGTTCAAATTTCCAATAATGTTAGATACAGGACGACTGCCGTGCCGAAAGGGTGAAAACCAAAGGAAGCATGGGAAGAAATGAAGGGCTGGCAGACAGATCATAGAAGGGACCAACAAATCAAACATCGATATGGCCGGTAGTCAACATCGACAATGTCGATTTTAAAATTTGATCATGACACGTTTTGAACTTTCCGCAGGAGAGGTCAAAAGAGAAGGGCGACGTTCCCTCCCCCACAAATTATAATTTCATCATCATTGAGAATATTTTTTTTCTTCATTTGAAAATAAGTAATTTCACACAGCATCCAGAAGTGGGGTCCAATATGGAACCACCTCCAAGAGAAGACAAAAATCACAAGGGCTAAAATATTAAAAAGGAGGACGGAAAAAGAAAAGGAAAAAAACCAGAAATGCCAATTGACCACTCTATGGGAGAGTAGATACTTAGGATAACTTTATTTTTTTTCCTGGCAAAAAAAGAAATTACCTATGGATTAGCTAGCTCTCTCTTATGGGTTAGGTGAGTTTTGAGGGGACCATTCAGGTCTTTTTTTAGCAGCTGCTCCAGGAAAGTAGCCTTTGAATAGCATAGACATTTCCAATCTCAAAAATCAGTTTAAATGATAATTTTCAGAAAATCATTTCTTGGTATGCAAATTGAACAATTGGGATGTACGCATGCACTCCCTTATAAACTATAAATAGAAATGTGCTGGCCCTACTAAGATAATCACTGGGGCTTATGTATTTTCCTCATTTGTAAATGATGAATTAGGCAACAGTTGCTTGGTCCATACAATATTTGAGGTTCATTAACACGTTCGCGAAATTAATTGGGGTTTCGCTAAAGTTAGATCAGGCAATTGAAAAAGTCTAAAGGTAATCTCAGGGTGCATCCGATTAGCATTAGATCTTTAGTAAATAAGCGCCATTTATAATATAATATATAGTTTGCTCATTTGCCGTTTGACAATTCGATTGTATAATTTTCCCGATTATCAAATAAACATAATGATTTGAATTACGCATGCGATATCTCTATTTTCGATGTGATCGTTCCTAAAAAAAATACTATCTAAAATGCGAGTCAATGGATGGAGTTGATTAACAATGTAATATGAGAAATTCTATTATTGGATAAACACTATGATCTGAATTACATATCCGATATATGTGGTTTCGATATAGCCGCGTTTAAAAAAATACTATCTAAAACGCGAGTCAATGCATGAAGTCGATTAATAAAGTAACACGACAAATTCTGATTCGTCAATTTTTTTTTTTAATTTCATTTCGGCCCCCTCAAAAAAAGTCTTTATTCCACAAATAGGAATATTTTCTACAAAAAAAAGAAAGAAAGTAGGAACAATGAAAAAAATAGTAGAAACAAATTAGGACACCTCTGTTTTTTCACCCATGAAACCTCACATGGCTATCCTCAAGGAAGGAAAAAACCTCTCTCTCTCCTCTCTCTCTCTAGCATTTCAAAGCGTACGTATTTGTCCGCGAGCTGACCGAAGACTAAGTTGTTTCTCTCTCTTCTAGAAGAGGAGAGCTTAACTTTCGACGAAAGGCTCGAGCTTTCAACTGCTGCGAGCGTTTGAATTCCTTCTTCGGTAAGCAAATTTCTCTCTCTCTCCCTTCCCCTGTTTTCGATCCCATCGGAGGTGTTTCACCCTTCTTCTCTCTCTCTCCCTCTCTCTCTGTCTCTCTCGCTGTGGCTGCAGAGCTGAGGCGAAGCGTCTTGGGACCATGGCCGGCCGGTACGACAAGAACCCCTTCGACGAGGAAGAAGTCAACCCTTTCTCTGTAAGTCCCTCCTCGTCGAGTTTTCCTGCAATTCGGGCGTAACCCAGTTGCCAAGTTGGGATTTTGGGTGTGTTTCGTTTGGTGATTGGGTGGTTGAGGACTGGTATGGGCGGTTGGTGCTGAGGAGGGGACGGATGAATGGTAATTTGAGGTTTCTGATCTTGGGTTCCTGGCGAAGGGCCTGACTTTTCGTGGGTTTGAGCTGTGGGGGATATTTAGTTGGTCTGGATAGTTGAGTGGAATCATGCTTGAATTTGTGTTGTGATCGGTTGATTGATTAGATCTGCCTATGAATTCTTTCATCTTTCCGTTTGTTTGTGATCAGATTGTTCTTGATTGACGTTGACTTTCAGGACCCATCAGTCAGGACCAAAGCTTCCACAAACTATGGCGGGGGTGCGTTTTCTACGGTAAATGCTAAAATTCAAGTGAACTTCTGGGTTTGATTTACTCTCTCGGTTTGTATCACGGCGCTAGGGTGCGATATCTTGCTCTAGTTGCATCTTTTATCTATTTCTTTTATCTGTTCCTCACGTTATATGGCTTTTTGCCAGAGTACTGGGGGTCTACCAAACTCAAGGCTTTCGCCACTTCCCCCAGAGCCTGCAGACTTTTACGATCGTGGTGCAACAATTGATATTCCTCTTGACACAGCAGGATCAGGTTATCAGGTTGGTCATAGAATTTAAATGTGCATTTTCATTTGGTCTTTCTCTATTTGGAAGTTATTTTGTCTGGGCATCTTATCAGTCACTAATTTTCAATATAGGATTTGAAAAGGAAGGAGAGGGAACTCCAAGCTAAGGAGGCTGAACTGAAGAAAAGGGAACAGGTTATTGCCCTTCTAGTTTCCAGCGTGAACATGCATTTCTTTGGATTGCCATCTATGGAAGATATAGGATCATTGTAAGATAAAATAATAAGAGACAAATGAGAGGATCCACCGCTAACTTGCGATAAAACAGTGCCGGTCGGACTAGTGATATCTATTCCATGCATTCTCTGCTATAACAACCACGATGACTCATTTTCTCTCTAGCAGAAGGCATGCGATGATTCTCATTCTCTACTAGGTTTAACTTGACTTATGTAAAGAGCATTTGGAAGTGAGTGTTAATGGTGAAGAGCATGATTACGAAATTTCACTAAGACAGAAGAATAGTATGTAACAAGGGTTTGGAAATCTTAGGCTCTTAGGTTGTACATAACAGGCACTGTATTAATTGGCTTAGTGACCCTGCTGATGTGGTGTTTCTTCTGCTCCTTGTGCTTGCAGGAAGTTCGACGGAAAGAAGAAGCTTTAGCTCGAGGTAATTGAGTTCTGGAACACTGGTCCTATTTCTTTGGGGAATTAGTATATTTAGTTCTCCCTGTAACCCAGGCGTGTGTTACTATTTCCTTTGGGAAATTATTAGTTGATTCTCCATCTGAAGGCCTGTGGGTTATCAAGGGATATATTATCACATTCAGATCAATTGATTGGCATATTCTTTATGATATTCAAGATGTTGCTCACCTCATTTGCTCGAAGCAGTGAGTAATGTCGTTTGAGCTATTTTCTTCATCTGACATGGTTATGTGAATTGCAATCTTTTTTGCAGCTGGTGTTACAATAGAGGAAAAAAATTGGCCACCGTTTCTCCCCATTATCCACCATGACATTGCAAATGAAATTCCGATTCATCTTCAGAGGTTACAGTATGTTGCATTCACAACATTTCTAGGTATGTAAAAGTTGATTAATTCTCTTCTTGAGATGACAAGATGTTACCCATGACATTTGAATGCTAGTAGCCTTGTGCTGTACTCTTGAACTCTGAAATACTGAGTTTTTGAAAATTTATTCTGGTGTAATCTTGCCCAAAATCATATATAAGATATCATATCCTTTTGGTTTGCTGAGTATTATGATTGGGTCCGGTATCCTTGTAAATGTGTAATGTCATTGTCAAAACTCAAATTAACCAAGTTTTGCATGTTGTGTTATGAGCTGCCATCAGTACCCGTAGGTTTTACATTTTACCATTCAGTTTGTTCTTTTTCCTAGAGTTTGACATTTGACTTCTAGGTAAATCTCGAGCCTGTGAAATATCCAGTTAATCATATGGATCAATATGGTAGTTTTTGCACTTGATGGCATGGAATTGTACTTGTTTGGTGTTATGATCCACGCTCAGATGTCTGTTCCTTAACCTCTAACCCTAACTTAATGGGGTTAACAAGACCATTTCTGCATGGCCTGACCTGATTGACTCTTGCTTCTTTAAGATATTAAGTTGCTACATATGCTTGAAAACCGCTTGAGTGGTTCTTGTAGTTATCTTTGCTGATAGTTTAGTTAAATAAAATAATAAGTATGCTTCAGCACACGCTTCAAAATAATTCAAATTTATACTATGCAGGAATGGTGCTATGTCTGTTTTGGAACATAATAGCCGTGACAACAGCATGGATTAAGGGGGAAGGTAGGTTTGCAGTGATGATAGTTTACTTCATGCACATGCTGGGGCAATCAATTTGCGAGATTTCCCCTTATTTGAGTTCTTGGCTCTTTTCTTAGGTGTTAAAATCTGGTTCCTTGCACTCATCTACTTCATCTCGGGAGCTCCAGGTGCTTACTTTCTGTGGTATCGCCCACTTTACCGTGCATTTAGGTATGTCATTACACTACTCCTATATGGGTTTATTTTATGCCCCATTTTAGTCCAATTCTACTATGTTCTGTTATGTCTCCCTGACTTTGCAATGATCTCAGAGAATAGGATGCCAGCTTTGGCTATTTTTTGCTGATTAAAAAGTCGGTCGGCCAATTGCTGATCCTTGAACCAGTTGGTTCAGTTGTTGTTACTTATTCATGTTCTTTCATTTGACATGTTATTTGCATAAATCATTGCAGGACTGATAGTGCTATAAGGTTTGGCTGGTTTTTCCTGTTTTACTTGGTAAGTTAGTCAGACTGGCAATGCATTTTGTTATTTTACAATTTTTCTTAGTCTGATCAAAAAAATTTTGTCCTTGTCCCTGCAGCTCCACATAGGCTTTTGCATCGTTGCTGCAGTTGCTCCCCCAATAGTATTCAAAGGAAATTCTCTCGCGTAAGCCAGCCACTATGATCTATGATTTACGTCCCACTTCATTTCGTGAGGATTTTAGTGTTTACTTGGTAAATTGTGGATGCTACCAAGGTCTTAGGTCACAGTAAAATATGGTACCTTGCAGCTTTCAGTTCCTTTTGCATTTTAAGATATCCTCTCTAATTCTGAACATTCTTTCAAGTGTTGGCTCGGTCCGGGAAGAGTCCCCTTGCTTTCTTAACCTGTTTATTAGCTTTTTTCCCTCCTTTTTGCAAGATTTTCTGCTAAATTGCTCATCTGCTTATGCTTAAGCAGTTATCGCAATAGGCTTATGGGTTAAACTAGTAAGTGCGCAACTATATCCTCTCCTCCGAATTGCTGACCTCCTTGCATTTTCTGAACAGGGGTATATTGGCAGCAATTAATCTTTCAAACAAAGGCGCCATCGTTGCGGTAAAGTTTCCCATTTATTTCTTCTAGTCATTTGTCTCAGGGCACTGTGAATGCTTGTCTACCTTTTCACCAAATTAACGATCTTTAAGCTGCCAGCGAAGTCCTACTGGACTAATGCACTTTCATCCTTTCACAGATCTTCTATTTCGTTGGCTTCGGGCTATTCTGTGTGGAGACGTTGCTTAGCATCTGGGTCATTCAGGTCCTTTCTTATCCTTTCTTTGTGCCACAAAAACCTATTGAATGCATTGTTGCCACACGCTGAACTTCATTTAAAGATTTCATTGAAGTTGCTCAAATTTTGCATTGACGCCTTTGGTTGCAGCAAGTGTACATGTACTTCCGGGGAAGCGGGAAAGCCAATGAGGTGAGGCGCGATGCTGCCAGAGGCGCCATGAGGGCGGCATTTTAAGCCAGAATCCGGAAGCACGATGAGTCGGTTGGTTTCGCTCCTGTTCATACTTGTTTGTACGGTTACCCTTTGTGGTTAGTGATGCTTTGTCGAAACCAAGATTATGCATTTTTCGCTCGGCTCGAGGGATCATTGCAAAAATTCCATGTTGTAATCAGGGTGATGTAGAGTTTTGTTGTTTTACAAGTCTCAACAGTGTTGAACCCATACGTTGAGTTTGAAGTCGTTATTAAAGTTGCGAGCAGAGTTCCCCTCAAGCAGGCTTTGCTGGTGTTTAACCGGCGGAAATTAGAGAAAATGCGAGTCTGCATAAATTTTCAAATTTTACTTAATACTCCGACAGACGCGTTTCAAGATCTTTGTCCACAAAATTTGAAATTTGCACATTGTACGATATCTAGTTCAATGTATGACTTTTTTTCATGTATTATTCAGATTTGAAGTACTATACTTTTAAGGCAAATACAAGTAAGGTTGGGAAATCATTAGATGCATGTAAAACACAGTCAAAAGGAATATGAGGAGATTGTTATGAGGAAGTTAGTCATCGATGACTTATAAGTCAATTAAGATATATTAACCGTTTCGCCTTACACCACGTTCTCGATATCAAATTTCCTTTGCCGAACGCACTCCCGCGCATGCACCTTAGCACGAACTTTCTCCATGTCGTGAATCAAAGCAAGCTCCATATGAAATGAATGCATAAATCCATGATGAGGGAGGACGAGAGTGTACAATCCAATGATTTTGTACAAAATTGTCCTGTTAGAACAAAGGAAAAACGCTTAAATGCACGAGCAAAACTTGATACTTGTGGGGTGATGGAAACACGTGAAATTATTAATTTTTTGATGCAATTAATGCTTCGGACATGTCGCGATGGGGCTTCATTAATCTCCCGGGCCGTCCAAACCCCAGATCTCAATGATCATCTTCAAAGTCAAATTAAAGCCTTTAATGCTCCCCAAATGTCAATTGAAGAGGCCCGCTTGGATTTCTCCACGAAGACTATTGTTATCCGAGATGAGTTTATTTCACAGAAAATAAATATTTTAAAAAATATTTTCTTAAAAATAATTATTTGTATGACTTACAAAAATGAATAATAGAAGAAATATTTTCATCATCCATAGAAATGTTTAGACATAAATTATTATTGATAATGAAAATATCTTGATTGATTAATTATTTCTAGTGATATAAACGATTGATTTTAAAAAAATATTTTTCAAATAATTCATTTTTCGTAATATAAGCGCATCCTAATATAGTAGCCAAAGTCTTGATAATTTAAGTGAGCATCTATGTATTTTACTCGTCTAAGCTCTAGGGTATGGGCGCATAACCCATGATCAACTTAAGTTAACCACATAATGATTTTTCAATATACGATACAGAACTGATAGGGACTACCCTCCTATGCCCTTATTATTAATCAATGGAATTAGGGAAAAAAAAAAAACACTTACGGATTTTGATGTACTTTTCTTTTTTGTACTGAATGTGATCATTGTTTTGAAAATCCAAATATTTCTTATGGGTACGTATAGAGAAAGTATTTGCGCGTTAATGACATAATCAATTGAAGGTCCATGTTTGCGGGGCCCCATGTTGGTGACAAAGGAGGCAAGATAATTCTGAGAAGAGAGAGAGAGAGAGAGAGAGAGAGAGACCCTTAAAATCCTTCAATTTTTAAAATTGGTACACATGAGGATTTGAAGATTGGTTTCTCTTGTTCATATCCTTTCAAGTACTTCCCAACATTATGATGAGAAAAAGTTGGAAATCAAAAACGAAATTCTTTTGTTCTTTTATCTGCCAGTTGTATTCCTGAATTTTGGAGCTTCCTGGAGCTTGACTCCAGGCTCCTAATGGACTGATCTGGAAAAATCCATAAACCCATAAACCACCTTATCTGGAGGAGGGGAGTTTTAAACTCCCCATCTTCCCATTGCCATATAGGAACGGTGAGCTATGCCTAGTCAAGATTTGCTTAATCGAATAGTTGCATGTGTATGTACAAGATTATGTCTAAAACATGTTAAATGTATTGAGTCATGTAATCCACTAGAGATATGTGTTGTATTTGGGTTTCAAGCGTATGTTATGAATAAACACGTCATGTTCATAGTAAACCGAAATTCAGCACAACACGATTATGGCATGTAATTATACAAGTTAATCCATCAAAAAAGGATTTTTTTTCTATCTTTGGGAAAGAGTACACGTCCCTTTTTCACTCCTTTCGGTAAGGAGTCATATGTGAAAGAAAATGGAAAGTTGCACCAAAAGGCCTAATGCAATCTAGTCTTAAATGGTTGGTGCATCCTAATCTTAATTAAAAAAAATAAAAATTAGAAGCATTCGAGTCCTCACAATGAAAATAGGCCTTATTTCCTGATTATAACCTGACATATTTCAATATTTTGTTATAGATTTCGTCACCTATGTTCTAGCAGTGAGAAATGTACGAACAGACGTCCTATTAATACATATATTTATACATTTTGACAAGGATCTTACATATATAAATGATCACGAGCTCTATTTAATTACATCATGATCACATCTTTTCGCAACCATAAACATAAAGTAATACTAAGTTCTAGAGAAAATGACATAAATGATTTCTAAAATTTAGTCAAATGCACTATGCGGTCTATGAACTTTTTATTTATTTAATGTAATTCATGAAATTTTAATACATAATTAATTTAGATTCCATATTATATGAAAATGTTTAATGTTATCATTTCATTAATTCAAATTTAGAGAAAACATTGACAAAAAAATCTAAAAATCATATTGAACAAATTAATAGTTTAGAGAAGATATTGCACATCGAACTAAAATTTAGTTACACATTAATTTAAATTTAGTTTATCTCTATAAAAAAATTCACCATATAAGACATTAAATCAAATTTTGGTAATTATTTATGTCATTATTCTAACATTTTATCTCTATAAAACAATTCACCTTATAAGAAAGTTAAATAAATAAAAATATATAAAAAAGCTATCTCTATAATTAATTGCCGGTGAGTACGTCTCATGTAATAACAGTAAATGAACTTAATAAGTGTGCACGACCTACCCTATTGTCAATGCCCCCTCAACCGTCCTCCAACTCACAGCCACCATTAATGCTCTTTTTAACTTTTTCTTCCCCCCCTCTTCCACCATCTGCCCCCACTTAAATATTCCCTCAGAGCAATCACCCATTTCCTCTCATCAAGTTCCACACCAATTCACACCCCAAAATCTCTCCAACGCAATGAAGAACAAAGCCACCGCCACCACCGCCGCCGCCACCATCAACGCCGCCATCTCCCTCCTGGCCATCTCCTTGCTGCTCATCTCCACCATCTCCCTCGCCTCGGCCCGGCCCGACTCGTTCGGGCCCGACCGCAAGTCCTCCAAGGGAAAGGGGGCCGGGGATGACAACGGCGGCCCCGGCGGGTTCTTCGGGGCGGGCGGCGGCTTCGGGGACATACCCGGGCTCGCGAACGGGTGGGGCAGCGGGGTCGGCGGCGGGTACGGGGCCGGATACGGCGGCCCGGGCGGGGGGTACTCCAAGGGCGGCGTGATTAGGCCCACCGTGGTGTGCAAGGACAAGGGCCCCTGCTACAAGAAGAAGCTGACGTGCCCGGCCAAGTGCTTCACCTCCTACAGCCGCTCCGGGAAGGGTTATGGCTCCGGCGGCGGCGGCGGCGGCTGCACCATGGATTGCAAGAAGAAGTGTATTGCTTACTGTTGAAAGTGAGTGAGGTAACTTATGTATTAAGAGGGAGGTTTCCTAGTAATACTCTCTATATGCTATGGCATATGCTATGTATGTGATCATTTTGATGCTCTGTTTTGTAATGTAAGCTGCTTGGCTGGGATCAGTTGACTCTATAGTTCTACTACTCTGGTCTTTGAAGGTTTAGCAAAATATGGTCATTATCAATAAATGGTGTGCTGGCATATTAACATAAGGGTTTTCTTCATTTGATTATCATCATCATTATTATTATTTTTTAAATTCGTGGGGAGACTTTGGTTCTTGATGCACTATTTTGTGGTTGAAAATCAAGGAAAAAGATATATATAGTGGGGCAAAAAGGATGTAGCTAGGTGTGGTGGGTGATTTGGGGGCATGATGGGTGATATGATGGATCCATTTCTTGAGTGGATTTAATGGGGCCCAAATTTCATGACAATACTGTCGAGATGCTTGGTTTTTTTTAGGTCTTTTATTTGAAGTTGTATTAACGGTTGAAAAATTGGCATAATATTACGTGGATAATGTGGTAAATTTTTTTTCCATAATTTGTGAATCATTGTCCGAAAGAGTAACATGTGTATGATATCGTTCAAGATGTTTGAGGAGTCATTTGTGTTGACCGTGGCATTTTCTATGTACGTGTGGTCAAAAGTTTTGGACCCTTTTTTCACGTGGCGGCAGGCTTCTTTTTTGCTTATATTATTATTATTCAATTTCGGTGGAACTTTTTCATAATTTGCAGCTACGTAGCCATTACGATAACTTTGCACGATCCAACACAGCCCGCTCTAGGGAAAAAGAAAGGAGGACATAAACCAGGACTATTATTATTATTATTATTATTGATATCATCATCATCATCATTATTATAACAAGGAGTGGTTGAAATTTTGTGTCTCGACTATCCTTCGCAGAAGTACACAAATTATGCGATCCACGTGCATTGATTTGAATATAGAATCTACCAAAATACTTAACCACTCAACATACCTCCTCCGGGATTTAGCTGATGAAGTATCAACTATCTTTAAACCGAACTAGAAGAGTTTTTTCGCTAAACGATTCGTCCTCGTCTTTGTAGTTATTTTGGAAAATGATCTTCACCTGATTTGAGGGATGACACCATTGATGGTCCCTGTGTTCTTGTTCGAAATTCAAAAGTACCCCCATATTTTTCTTTTCAATATGGTTAATGAATTTTTTTTAGAGCGAATGAGCAGCTAGCTTTACCTTGCGATTGCAACCATTGTCGAGGCTCATGACCACCTCATGACGGCAGCACGCTATGAAATCGCCGTCGCGTGAGACCGCAGGAGTCATATGACCACCTTGGGGTGGTAGCGGTCCCATCTTGCAAGGTGGTTGAGGCATTAATTTTATGTGCTACACCCCAAAATGGGAATCCCAATTAAATTGGTCTGGCAAAATCTGGGTCAACATCTTTTTAAGGCATTCGACTCACATCAAATGAATATCCCATTGTCTCGTCGGAATTTATCTCTCGACCACATACATTTCACTAAGTTTTTTGGTTTTTATTTGAAGGGATAGGTTCTGCCCTGATTCCCCATAGGAATTTAATGGATGGTAGGACCTGGAAAATAAAGACTTTGCAATGACATTGAATGTAAACAAACTATGTCGAAATTTAATTGACAATTAAATTTGAGAATGCAAAGATATTATGTTGAAATTTGATCAACAACGTGGATCTAATAGCTATAATTAAGAAACATGTTGGAATTTAATTGGTGACGAGTCTGGAAAATAAAAATACAATGCGGGAAAGTAATGATAATCGAAACATAGTAAATTTGTTTGATTTGTGCTGAGGGTATCCATTTGATGATTGGTGGTATTTATAGTGATCGTGCCATAATTATTCTTGAGTCGTTTTGTGTAGGGCTGAGCGCGGTTCCCGGGTAACCCGGGAACCGAAACCGAACCGGAGGAGGGTCCGGTTCGGTTCCCTGTTCCAAGGGGGACCGGTTCCGGTTCCGGTTCCTTTTTTCTGGGAACCGGAACCGGTCCTGGAACCGGAACCGGTTACTTAGGGCAGAAAAAGCTCGACCTTGGATGTTCTAGTGACTTGTATGTGATGTTGTAGTTGAAGTTTGGCTTCGGTCTCTAAATAAAAGTTGTAAAGGACTTCTTGGAGTATAACATACTCAAATTTGGGACAAAAAAACAAGTATAAGTGGGTGAAATCGTTATTCTTTGGAAAGACTGGATCTGGAGATTTTGGGACCGACCCTTGATGAATGCATGGACTGTAAGGCAACCTTTTTGTCGAAATTTCACTTCGGTTTCTTAACAAAAGTTGTAAAGGACATCCTGAGGTACAACATATAAAAAATTTAGAGAAAAAAAACAAGAATAGGTAAGTGAAATCGTGGTCCTTTGGAGATGGTTAGATCTGGAATTACGGTACTACGAACAGGGATTTTAACCGTCCATATTTAATTATCTAGGACGAATTTGACTTCGATGTTTTCATGAAGTATCTACCTTATAGTCTTGGATATCACATAGTCGAATTTCATAATTTTTGAAGGTCATTTGGGTATTTAATCGGAAATGTTTCTAAAACTGTGCAATCTGATGTGTTCGGATCTTGTAAGTTGCAATGTGTGGACTATATCATTTTGTATGAGGTTCTTTTGGAAATGTGTTCTGGATGAAATATCTCTCTTCATGTCTTCCCTAAAACATATTTAAATTTCGTAATTTTTGTAGTTCATTTGCCTATTTAACCAAAAATGTTTCAAAAACTGTGCAAGTAGAGAATATGAAAAGTAAATTGATTTTATCTTTTAATCCAGAACGAATTGGACTACAATTTCTTCATGAAAATTGTACCTCTAGGTCTTAAATACAATGTGTCCAAATTTCAGAATTTTCTGAGTTCATTTAAGGGTTTAATCGAAATTGTTTCAAAACTTGTACCTCTAGACATTCTTGTTCTAGTGGTGTTTTATTTCTACTTTCTAGTTTGTTATTTATTTTGAAATTTCTAATTATATTTTATTATTGTTGTGCAGTGCGAAGTTAATGTATCAAGATAACATGTCAATGGGAAGTTACCGTGTAGTATACGCGTACATTATAGTTTTTTTTTGTAACGTGCGCATACGTTATATTTTTTTTTGGTAACGTGCGTACATGTTATATTTTTTTTTTTTTTGGTAACGTGCGCATACATTATATTTTTTTTTGGTAACGTGCATATATGTTATAGTTTTTTTTTTTGGTAACGTGCGTGTACGTTATAGTTTTTTTGGTAACGTGCGCGTACGTTATAGTTTTTTTTGGTAACGTGCGCGTACGTTATATTTTTTTTTGGGTAACGTGCGCATATGTTATAGTTCAAATCTGAAAAAAAAAAAAGAAAAAAAAGAAAAAAAAAAAAAAAAAAAAGAACCTGTTGGAACCTGGAACCGATCCTAGAACCTATGACAGGGTAGGTTCCAGGTTCTCGGTTCCCACGGGTAGGTTCCAGGTTCCGAGGGTAGGTTCCAGGTTTCAAACAGAACCGAACCGGAACCTGGAACCGCTCACCCCTAGTTTTGTGTAACAGTTGTATCCATATTCCTCCATCTCTGCAAATTTTGTGCCTATTACCTTCACGATGCCATGATGTTTTTCCCTAAACTATCGTTCCTTTGAAAATGTCTTCCATTGTAGCCGTATATCAACAATTGATTGGTAGTGAACATTTATGTGCATTGCTATTGATATCGATCCCTGTGGGTGTCAATTACGGGTCGCGTGCTCGACAGTATTCACGCTCTAGTTCTGTGCTTATCCGTATTGACAACTTGGTCGTTTTTGGCTGCAGACACGTTTCAAAACGCACTAGAATCCTTTTAAATGAACAAGAGAGAGAGAGAGAGAGAGAGAGAGAGAGAGAGAGAGTAGGAGACCAATCTTTGTAGAGTGCGGCGATCCAAGCCCAGCGTCCAGAAATCGAACTCCGAATCGGCTCGCATCGAGATGGAACTTTTTCAGAATTTGCTGTTACGCAGCCAGCACGACAACTTTGCACGATCCAACCCACCCCACTTTAGGGTAAAGAAAGGACATAACCTGGGATTATCATCACCATCACCATCACCATCATCATCATAATCATTATTATTATTACAGCATGAAGTGGTCGAACCTTCGTGGCTCGACTATCCTTCGTACAAGTACACAAATTATGCGGTCCACGTGCATTGATTCGAATATGGCATCTGTCGGATCTAATCAACGTACTTAAGCACTCAGCTTTATCTCCTTTTCTTGGATTTAGGGGATAAAGCAAGGGATTTAGGGGATAAAGCAAGGACGATGTTAAACCGAAGTAGAAGAGTACTTTCCCCGCTGAATGATTCGTCCTAGTCTCGGTCGTTACTTTTGAATATGATCTTCACTTGATTTAAGGAATGATAGCAGCAATGGTCCTTGTATTCTTGTTCGAAATTCTGTAAGTATCCTTGTATTTTATGTTAAATGGTAGAGAAAGCGAGCGAGCGAGCGACTGACTGGCTGTATCTTGTGGTTGCAACCACTGCCGTGCCTAGGCTCATTACCATCTCATGGTGGCAGGGCGCTTTGAAATCTGAAACCTCTCTGTGTGCACGCAGAGAGAGAGAGAGGACGGTTGCTGTCACTTGAGACCGCAAGAGTCATGACTACTTAGGGGTCGCCGCATCACAGACGGTGGTTGAGGCATTAACTTCAGGTCCTACACCCCAATATGGTAATTCCCAATGAATTTGGCCCAAACACAACTAGGGCAACAGTCTTTTTAATGTTTCGAGATGAATATCCTATTGTTCCGTCACAATTTCTCCTGCGACAAAATATCTTCCATCGACAGTCTATTCATCGGATTTATTTGGAGGAGACAGGTTTTGCGCAGGTTTTGCGCTAACCCCAGACGAAAAGTATCACAAGTAATAAGGAAATCAATAACATTAATTCAAATAGAATTGTACAAATACAAATCGTGCCAGAATTTAATCGAGATAGGGCATGGAAAATACAGACTCTACAATGGAACCAAACTTAAACAACTATATCGGAATTTAATCGACAACAGAGATTGAGAACGCAAAAATGCTACATCAGATTTAATTGACAATGGGACGTTCATGAAAAAGATACACCTGAGAATTTTATCGATAACACGGATCTAAGAATTACAGCTAAGAAACATGTCGGAATTTAATTAGCAATACGAGTCAAAAAGATAAAATTACAAGATAGGAAACTAAAGATAATTAAAAGATTGTAGATGTCCTTAATTTGTGTCGGGGGGCTTCTAGTTGATGGTCGGCAGTATTCACAGTGATTGTGCCATAACTGCTCCTGAGCAGTTTTGTCCAGCGTTTGTATTTATGTTCCTCCATCTCTGAAGGTTTTGTGCCCGTGCATTCATAATGCCATGATCTTGTTCCTTGAATGTTCCTTTGAAAACGTTTGTCCTATTGCTTTTGTGACCTCAATCACTTTGTTTTTCCAACAACTTCCCTCTTGAAACTGCCATCTAATACTCAGCCACATGTTTTACTTTCTCTTGATGCCTTGATAGCTTGGCAATCTCATTAATCGATATCTTTCTCAACCATCGTCAGCCATACATACGGCGACAATTGATCGCCCATAATAATTGATGTGCGTCGTTATTGATATTGATCCTCGAGCATGTGCTTCACAATAATCACGCTCTAGTCACATGCTTATCCATATTGACAAGTTGATCATTTTTGGTACAAACACTTTCCAAAGAGACCGATCTTTGAAGGGGAAGGCGATTTGAGCCCTGTGTTCGGAAATCAAACTCTAAGCCGGCTCGTACCGAGAGGGGCTCGCATCGAGTTGGCGCTCCGGCGGAGCCGTGTTGCCGGGCCGGAGCGATCTCGTGAAGATCTCTTCTTGAATGTCGGTGTACGGCTCTGGTGCCCGCCCATACGTATTTATATAGGCAAAAGGTCATCAATTTACTCGTCGAGGAAGAGCGAGCGCAGACGCGGGTCACTCATCTGGACACGAAAACGCGTGGGGGCCAAAATGAATCAATTTTGCATTGATGGATCTTGACAGGAAGCCGTTCTTTTGTTTTTGTTTAGGGAGTATATAAAACTCCTATGAAAAAACTATACAAGTCGAGACGTGGAGCGTCCAGTGACTCGAATTGGGTAGGGCTATTTTTGCCTTCTACACCACTAAATCCACTCTTATTTTACTAGATAGACAAGATCGTCCTTGATGGTTTCCTTTTTCTTTTTATGGTTTTCAGTGAAATTTAAACTTATTGCTATCAAGAAAAGAAAAGAAAATAGTCTTTTCGCCATCATTGCTATTATGGCAACTCATTTATTTTTCATCCCTTCCATGTCAGAAGTTTACTCCTTTAGCGAGCTTGTTATTTTTCAATTTCATTAGTCTAAAAAAAATATATCAAGTCCATTGATTTACTATGTCTCGAATTGGGTAGGGTTATTTTTGCCTTCTATACAACTAAATCCATTCTTATTTTACTAGATAGACAAGATCGTCCTTAATGGTTTCCTTTCTTTTGCATAGTCTCCTTTAGCTTAGTTATTTTCTTTTTATGGTTTTCAGTAAAATTTAAACTTATTGCTATCAAGAAAAGAAAAGAAATATAGTCTTTTCTCCATCATTGCTATTATGGCAACTCATTTATTTTTCGTCCCTTCCATGTCAGAAGTTCACTCTTTTAGCGAGCTTTTTATTTTTCAATATCATTAGTCTAAAAAAATATATCAAGTCCATTGATTTACTATGTCAAAGAATTTTTGTTTTTTCCTTACTATTGGCGAGCCAGTTTTACCTGAGCATTTATGACTTTGTAGGAGTTTCTGATATACATTAAAGACATTGACATGTAAAAGTTATGCACGTGAAGCATCTTGGTAATGTTTTCTTAAAATACTCCATGAATGATACAAATATTTGTCAATCGCAAATGAATGAAATTTTACTGGCGTATGAAAATTTTTGCTTTAATTAAATCTCATCTTTTAAAGATTCATGTTGGGAAATGCAACTGTGATTTTGTTTTGGAAAATCTTTAAAGAGGTTTTTTTATTTTATTTTATTTTTTATTTTTGCATCTGTTTATCCCTTAAATATATAAAAACAACTGATAAGATAAAATTTGATAGTGATATACACAACAAGTGTTAAAGTTCATAAACGTGTAATTGTGTTGAAAAGAGGTTTAATTTAAAATCTTTCTAGATTCTACTTGACAGTTATTCTGTAAATTTGCTCGACAATTTAGAAAAGAACCAGGTTTCTTGAAGTTTCTCTCCTCCACAAAGCTAATTTCTATAGGAGTAAAAACTAAAATTAAAAAAGACAACTTGGTGACTTTAAGGCTCCGTTTGTTTCATGGAAAATAATTTCCGAGAAAACGTTTTCCGGATTTTCCGGCTTTTGTTTCACGGAAAATGAATTCATTGGGGAAATTTTTTTTCATGAAAAGAGAAAAGTCTTCTAAATTAGGGGAAAATGTACTCCACTTTTTAAAAGTGGAAAACATTTTCCTCACTTGATATCTCTTATCTCACACTTCTACAAATCCTCACTTCCTCCTCCATTGTCTTTTTCTTCTTTTCTTTTTTTAATCAAATTATTTTTTATTTTTATTTTTATTTTTAATTCGAATTATTTTTTATTTCCTTTTTATTTTCTATTTTTTTCCTTTTTCCTTTTTTTCTTTTCTTTGTTTCCTATTTGCTTCTTTCTTGGCTAGTCATTGGCCACCGATAGGCGAATCTCTAGCTCGTCGATCTCAAGCTTGCACTCATTGATTTGGCAAGCCTCGAGCTCGACGCTTGCGCTCGCCAATCTAGTGAGTGGTAAGCCTTGTGCTTGTCGGCGAACTCGAGGCTCGCCGGTGGCTGGTCGTGAGCTATTGCCATGGTTAGCAATCGACCAAGAAAGAAGGAGATGGAAAACAAAGAAAAAAAATGAAAAAGAAAAATGAAAAAAATTAATTATAGATTTTAAAAATTAAAGCTAATTAAAAATCAATTTAAAAAAATGTGAAAAATCCATTTTAAAAAATAAAATAAATGAAAAAGGAGTATATGAAGGAAAATATTTTCTTTATCGAACAACGAAAAATATTTTTCACTTCATTTTTAGGTTTCATTCAAACACCGGAAGATAATTACATTTTTCTTAGAAAATGACTTTTTGAAAAATATTTTTCAGAAACGCCACATTTTTCGTGAAATGAACGAAGCCTAATATTTGGTTTTTATTGGTTTCAAGTCCGTAGTGTAGGTGTGAGAATTCGGGAATTGAGGATTCGTTTTTTGGAAAAAAATGTTGATTTCTTTTATTATAAATAAGAGCACAAGGATAATTGACGGCATATGAGATATGCTTTTGGTTTTTTTGTGGGCTATTAATTTTTGGATCTTCCAATAAAAGAAGGTGATTGAATACATGGGCCTTGATCCAATAGTTGGCTGGCCCAATGAAATGATATGTTCGCGCTAGGTGAGACTTGGGATCTTGTATGAAATAGCCCAATAGGAATTTGTTTAGTTTTTTATATATACCTATTATAATACTTTTGAGCATAAGCATACAATGATAAACACCTCTGAGCAAAAGAATACTATAAGTGCCAAAAGTTATGCATGACACTTATCTTAAAGCTAAAAAATTGCACCATATCACTTAAGTACCAAATCAGAAAAAAAAAAAAAATATTCACTCAAGTGCCAATAGAAAAAATCCCAGCAAAAAAAATAATGTGTGACTTTTTTAATTAAAATATTTATATGATTTGACATATTATTTAAAAAATCCAATCCACAAGACATTTTCACATAGGCTTGGCACTACAATATTCGTTTTTTTAACAACAACTGGCATTTGAGTAATCAAATTAAATAAAATTTGATACTCAAATGATCACCATATGTAACTTTTAGATAACGTCGTTTAGGGGTTATATGATGATTGAGCACGCCAGTGAGCCATGTAGGACTGAGAAATTAGTAAAATATGGTGACGTTAGATTTCTATGACCTAGATTGGAGTTGATACTTAAGTGATCATTTTTCTAAATGGTGACATTGAAGTGATTCGAAAAAACTTTTGGTATTAAAGTAAATACATAACTTTTGGCAATTCTAGTGTCTTTCTCCCAAACATATGCAACTCATTTCTAGATACAGCTTTTTAGCTAAAGGTGATACCAGGCGACTGTAATACAAGATCACTGAACATAGTCAAGAGTTATACTAATGTGAACTTAATAAAAAATAAACACATCTATCTTCGTAGTGGTAACATCTGATTTGATCAACATAGCAATTCATGTCATATTGTTATAACTTGGTTTCTCGTTCCTGTTGTGAAAGGTACACCAACTTTATTATTAAGGGGAGTCAATTGCGATCTAGAAAGGTTCTTTTGACTGAACTTTCAGAAAATTCTGTCTTTCACTTGTGGAAGGAAAAGTGTAGAGTGAGAACACATAAGAGGGGGATCTCCAAGCAAAAGAGTTCCATGGAAAGTGCAATCACTCCTCCACGTGAATACAAGTAGAAGTTATTTCGGTGCTCGCCACACTTAATAATTGTGCCTCAAAATCCAGAGCCCTAACTCAACCTTCCCCTCTTTTCTCTCTCTACCCGACCCAACCGCCGCCCTCCGCCGCTTCGCTGCCATGTGCCACCCGCCACCTCAGGCGACGGCAACCACCGCGACCACCATCCCAGCACCAGTGTTGGGTTCGTCTCGTCATTTACAACCACTTGTGCGCTTGCTCATTTACCACCACTCTTTGCTAAAGTGACAATAAAAAATAAATTACACGGTAAAGCTCGCAAAGGGATATATTTGCACCATACGTTGAAGTTACTAAAAGTTTTCAACTTTTTTTTAGAACATATTTCCAACCTTGAAAAATTACACTTCGGATGATGAAATTACTAATCAATGATATCAAACCTTCTAAAATAGATAAATCTAGTGATCAATATGAATAACTTAATTGCCATGTATCATCTTCTATGTGAAAAGTGAAATATTCGATAGATACTAACTAATATATAAACACCATCAAATCTTGCTTTTTAACTTTGAAAAGCTACTAAACATAAAGAAGAATTAACTCTAATCACCCATATGGGGAATTGAAAAAGCTTCCAAGAACAATGACCAAAACACGGTAGAGAATTAAACGCACAAGAGACATTAAATATAATGAAGTTAGGGACCTTTGCATCTGCTATACGTCATCCTTTCATTCTTACTTATTAAACCAAATTCCCCATGTGAAGCACACGACTAAAAGGCCTGAATTGGGTTACAGGCTTACAGCATCTTCTTAAGAACTTGGGTGCCTCCTTTAACATCATGATTTGCCAAAGTGCCATCTTTATAATCTCCACTTAGTCAATTCCGTAGTTGTCTTTGCTTTCTTTTCTTTATTCCATCCAGTGGAGCAAATGATGCTGCAAGGTAAAAAAACACAGTTTTTGTTGTCTATCTACAGAAATGAAGAGTTCTGGATCCACTGTTTTTGAAATTTTCACAGGGTACACAGATTTGATTTTGTAATTTTAATCTTTCGAGTTGTTGCTTAAACCCCCTAAACCTTTGATACTGATGCGCCATGGTCCATGAAATTTGAAAAGTTACACGTTTATCCTCATTAACTTTGGCGCCATTAAGCAACAGCCCCCGGACTTTGAGAAGTAAAGGATATTCCTGAACTTTTACTTCTAATGCACATTCATCAGTTTTTCCATTTGCACAATCATTAAGTGTTACTCAAACATGGACTAACTCACTCTTCTTGGCCAAATTAACATTTGCTAGATTTCTTAACTTCATTTGTCATGCATTATGCTCTTTTTTTTTTTTGAACTTCATTTAACATAAAGTATAGGCTATTTTCATCAAGAAGATGAGTTAGTCCATATTTGAGTAACACCTAATAATGACCATGTGAACGATCGTTTGTATTGCTTGAAATAATTAGTTAATGGATATATTTTCATTAGCAATAACAATTTATGGCTAAACTTTTTTGTGTATGATAAAAAATTTTCTTTCATTTTTTTCTTAAGTGATTCAAGTAATTATTTTAAAAAAAATGTTCTTTAAATCATTCATTTTTCACGAAACAAATGAAAACTGTATATCCTATTTTTCTCCTTTATGTTGACATTGTATCCACCCTACTTATTATGACATAGTTAATTAATCTCATATGATTATAGCAATTTCCCTTAAAAGTTCTCCTCGTCAAAATCCGAACTCTCGATCACCATGATTCCTAAGGTTCAACCTAGAGTTAGACATAACCAATGTCTTAAACTTTTCAATTAGACAGTTAGCGTCAACTTAAGAAAGGTAGTCTGCAGATACAGTTGTCATGGCCCAAACTAAACTCACTATCCAATCTCGCATCAAAGTGAAGAGAATTTTCCCACCACATCTCATTTACCGGAGCTAAAATCCCAATTCAAACATTTACGTGGGTCAATATGCAAGCATTTTGGATTTATTAAAAAATGAAAGAGTTGGCGAAAAGGTAACGAATGTCAAAAAGAGAAGTTTAAAAAGCAGAAGTACCTCATTTCAATAATATTGAATTTGAAGGGCGTGCTGTAAATTTTGTGCTTTATATATAACTTGTCACTAACAGGCTTTTCAAACATCACGCCTCTCAAGCTCCAAGTCCAAGAACTTGTTCAAAGCTTCCATTTCATCTCTAGAGGATCAAACACCAGGAAATCAAGAAGAAGAAGAAGAAGAAAGATATGGGGGCGGTTCCAAGGAGTGCCAAGATCGACGGCGGACGTTCATCACGGAGGATTCCTGGCCGTTTGATCCCGAAGCGAGGTCGAGTGAAGGTGGCGATCGCGGTGGCGCTGGCCCATCGCTTATCTTCCATCTTCTCTCTCAATCCCAGAAACAGATGTGCTGGTTCTTAGGTTTCTCAGTGACCAAATTTTCACCATATTTTTCAAATTTTTTGTTTCTTCTGTTTTCTTGGGGGAGGGAGATGGCTTTTCTTGTCTTTTCTTCATTTCATATTTATCTTGCGGATATGTATTATAGGTGCTATTTGTTCTCGTAAATAGGATTTTGGATACTCGATATTTTTCTATTAAATTTTAAAGAAATAAAGGTCGGTTTATCTATTAATTCTCATCATTTCCACTCGATTATTTTTAGTGATAGCGGCAACAATCTTTTGAATCACCTCGTTAGTGAATGACATGTATCCGATTAATTAGAACAGAAATATTTACATGCACATATTTGGAAAATCTGAATAAAAAATTCAAGTTTTACGTATATTTTACCCAAATATTATTCGAATAAAAAATTCGAATATCTTGGAAATAGCGACATTACCAACGTTTCCACAAGGCAAAATAACAAAACAAAAATACGGTTTCGGGTCAATCAGCTCATCGCTTAAATTTTGTCTTGACTTGCTAGATTTTACTACGTAGAATTAATGCCAAGCGGTAGACCCAGCAGACGTTGTTGGACCAAGTACCGAATATTTCATCCGATGGCTATTTTGCACATTTTAGGCCTCTTTTTGGTTCCGTGCAAAAATATAATTCTCATTTCAAGTAGTCCAAGTCATTGGATTAAGTTTCATTTTATATTAAATGGATGACAAGATATTTTGGCATTTTTTGAAAATAATTATTTACCTACAACCGCAGTGATATGTGACCAACATAGTTACCGGACTCCGTAATCAATAACCGGTGATGACGATTGATAGTTATCTACAATGAAATTGAGATTTTGATGATTCCGTGATTATATATATATTTATTTTTATTTTTTGAGGACAAAGTAGCATATTTATATTTCCATATTTTGTGGTCATATAAATATGGAAATAATGTCTCAATAATGATTTAGCTAGGTTATCCAGTCGTGTGCCTTTTTGAGGAATTTTATTTCATGTAGAATCAAAATTCATATCTTGATTTCTCCTCAAACATGAAATATGTAGAAATTGGCCCCAATTCTGAAGGAATTTAATCTCCCATTAAATAGGATAAGGTTGGCTATTACAATTGATAATCCTACAAAATCTAGATGACGTAGCCTCCGTACGAGTAACATGATGCAACGCTTCAAGGCACTAACCAGTCATCATTGAGAAAGTATATCTGAAATTTTAAATTTTGCATATAACGCTTAATTTAGTGCTTCATCTTTCATTTGCTCTATGTAGCAAGGATTTTATCATTGACATAACATAACGTTTATCTTTTTCAATGATCCAAACCGATGGAATAATAAAATCAAACTAAATTTGAAAATTAATAAATTTAAACGATTGCTCAAAAAATTGCCAATAGATGAATAGAAGATAAGACATGTAGAGGAGACGCCGCAAAGAATGAGGCCGATAGTTATCGAGAAAATATTGAGTGGACCGCCACGTCAGCGTGGTCCCGGACCACCCACGCGGCATCACGTGTAAGGGGAGGGAATCAAAGGACCTACCCCTATTCCATCTCACTGACGCTCTCTCTCCTTTTTCTCTTCTCTGTCTCCCTTCCCTCACACGTGGCGCCGCGTGAGTGGTCCGGGACCACGCTGACGTGGTGGTCCTGGACCACCCAATATTTCAATAGTCACCTCGGATGCATTGTCCGGAGGGGGTGCACCTGTCCCGTCAAAGGCTCTTTCGATATCTGATGAACAATCCCCCACGTGAATAACTGCGAATTCATTGGAGACATGAATCGCTCTGTAGTGCGTGCGAAAGTGGCACCTTTTGGCGATCTCCACTTACTTAAATTTTACGTGACAAAATCGTCCCTCTCCCCTTTTGTCTTTTCTTTAAATAGAATCCATCTTATTAACCCAATTCATTCACATGATAATCAGTATTTGATTATATATAAGAGATTTTGACTGAACTTATCAGAGTACAGTCCACGTATTTGTTATATGGTTAACTCTATTTATTAAGTCATTTAAAGTATGCCCATTAAATGTTAACACCCAATTACAGTTTGCCACGTCAATTTTTAAGTCAAACTTAGTAAACATAACATTTCTCTTGGGAAAGAAACCAAAATGGCGATGTAGTGAAACCAAGGGTGAGCGAGGGCCTTCATTGCTGGTGGTACGATTCTACAAATAAAAAATTGAGTCCATCCAGCGTTGTACGGATATGTTAATTAGGACCTTTGACGCCGTGACAAGGTTTTGATGATGAATTTTGGCAAGTTCCACATTTTTTATTCGGTGAGTGATATTTTATAGTCATAACTCAAGGTGAACATTATAAAAATAGACGTGACTATTTTTCGATTTACTAAAGAAAAGAGATTGGGACAGGCTAAACATGGCGTTCACATTTATAGGAACATTATTAATTTGAATAAAATTTATCTACTCTCTTTTTCCCATGGTCCAGCTTGATGCCCTTTCTACAAAAATCCATCATGCTCTTTTTTCTCGATGGGGCACACAAGAAATCGAAAGAAACGATTTGACATCGTAAATTGATGCATTGCTATGTATTGATACATTAGTTTGCCTTTAGGAAAACTCTGCAGATTTAGGGGCAATTATAGGGCTTAATTTTAAAATTTATACCTGATTAGATCCAAATCTAATTGTCCACCAGACACGATCCGGCACAAACTGCAGAGATGTCCCTACCAATTAGTTAAACAAAGCATTCCAGCTAAGGTTCATTGAACACGTTATCCTTCTCGTTCAATCAGTGTTCACAAGTCACAACCACCCATCATTTTATATTTTATAGGTAAGAGCATGTCTAATTTCTTATTTCACAATTTTTAATCGATGACTCTGCCCCCTTACTTTACTGCTTAAAAAAGAGAAAGGCAACAACTTTGAGATCTTCGGATTCTATGATTAATTCAATATTACTTAGGTTAAGTGGAGTGTCACATGGATCATGTGGAAAGAAGAACGGTTCTGGTTCTTCCCCTCCAAATATCATATTAGAATGGAGGTTATGTTCCCATTACCTCATATGATTTGAGAATTCTTTAATGTCACAATGATATCTCATAACGCGTCTCTATTGAATTTATATATATATATATATATATATATATATATATATATATATATATATAATTATATATATATATATATATTTTTTTTTTGATATAGATGCAATCTTTCTTAATCTATCATTTTAGGTTTTTGGATTGACTTTCGTTTGTCTATTAGTGCATACATATGTGTTCTTTAGTCGGACTTTATAACCGCGTTGCGCTTGGTCTTTTATTATATTTACCAGTCGAGGAATTTGCATAGTTGGGCTTAACATAATTAAATCTGCTACATAATGATGTTGTCACCATTTAATGAAACCTACTGAAGGCAGAATAAGACATGATGAAACCTACTTAATGATGTTGTCACCGTTTAGATGAGGACATCTAAACAAGATTGAATCGAAGAAGTTGACTCATGTCTGACTGGATTGCGTAAGACATAAGAAGACAAGTTTCAATCTTACGTTAGAATCGACATTTTTAAAGAGATTGTTCACTTCAACCCAAGAACAGAAAAGTAAAAAGAAGTCAGTGTTCACATTTGGTTTGGCTTTTAGCCAACCAAATTATTCGTTTTTGAGTTTCCCTCAGCATAATGCCGAATTTAAATATTAAAGAATTTTGTAGTGGCCGAAATCATCATAGTTTGGTCCGTCTAGGAGACCCCATGTCGGTCGTGACTTCTATCAGCCGGTCAAAAACTTTCGAAACAGAAACCCACGTGTTCATGAAGCACATCGCAAGACAAAGAAGCATATCTGATCATTTTTTTTTTTATCGAACAAAAGCAATAAATAAATAAGGAAAGAAAGAGATTCCTGGCCCCCACCCAATACTTTACCGAATATATTCAGATTATTTTATGTACAAAAATTTGCTTTGTCCGGCAGATTTAAAAGTACCACCCTCATAGGATAAAATTTGTGCTCCTTAAATTACAAAAAGTAAAAGAAATATCACACATGAATATTTTCATTCGTTCAATGTTGTTCTATCTAATTTGTAGAATAAGTGATGACATGATAATTGTGTTCAAGATAAAAATTTATACAATGTAAAAATAAACTTATCTAATTGATCATGCTAGAAAATCTCTAATTAATTCGAGCATTTATCATATGAATAGGCAATTAAACTAATCATGTCAAAAGAAAGAAAAATCCATTAGAAAGTTACCTACTTACCTTTTCGGGGTATCGCATCATAGTAGAGCAACTCGAGGGGTTATATATCTAACGTAGCATTAACTATCAATGCATCGTGAGCTTAATACATTAATATAAAAAGTCGCAATTTTTTAATGAGAAAAAAAGTATCGCATTTGCGCAGTGGGTTATGTAAGCTATTTTGACCAAATATTGAATGCGAATTAGCAAGCTACTCTAATTCCGCATGTTTTTGAAGAATTCTATCCCATTATGATGTTGTTAATCCCACAATTATTATATGAAAGAGAGAGAGAGAGAGACAGTGTGTGTTTTGCCCTTTCGGATTTGATCTTTTAAATATGTATTAGAGTCAGTTTATTTTGAGGATGCATGGTTTTCCGTTCTTCAATCCCACTTTTCTTTTTCCAGATGATTTCATGCCAGTTTGCACGTAAGAAAGAGTGCTAAAGAGTGTCATCTTGCATCGCGTGACTACTGGGTTTGAAGCCTAAACTTATGAATTGATTTTTAGCATCAGCAAATGCAATGTTGATATTATAATGTAATAGGTTATGGCAATTCAGTGGAGGAATTTTACTCTAGTTTGATTTGATGGGAAAAAAAAAGGACTGCCATGATTGACCACTCATTGAATTCCCTAACATTCAAGTTTCGTTTATTGAAATTACATTAATGATTTGTTCGTCGAAAAAGATATCGTAGCATTATTTGAAATGCCATGCAATAGTGAATTTATCATTTCAGTGACGCTACTCGTCATTTTCGAAGATTAAAGTTGTCATACTAACTTAAATGAATGAAATGTGAAACTCAATAAATTTAATGAGCAGCGGAAAAGTTGTGACACGATGATGAATAATGCAAATGACTGCTCCCAGCACTCTTCTAATAAACAAATAATGATGTGAACAATATGAATTGATTAGAGACCTAAATTATTCCATTATGCGTGCAAAGGTTGCATCTTTCATGATGTCCACTCGCCATTTTCGAAGAATAAAGTTGCCCGGATAACTTAAACCAACAAAATGTGAAATAAAAAATTTAATGAGCGATGAAAAATTGTGGCACGATGAATGAGGCGAATATTCGCTCCCATAAATTGTCGGAAGCGGGTCTCTTATTCTGATAAACAAACACCCACGACAACAATATACAATATTAATTAGAGACCTGAATTGTTCCATTATGCGTGGAAGGTGGCATCTTTCATGATGTCCACTCGGTTGAATTCATGTGACAAAATCAACCCTCTCTTCATCATTTTTATTAAATCCATCTTATCAAGTTAACTCAATCGCATGGGAATTAATGTAGATAAATATTATCATAAGAGATTTGGACTGAACCTTGATGAAAACAATTATCCCATTAAATTTGTTATATTGCGAATCCATTCATTATATGATTTATGCCACAAAATTTGACCGTCGCCAAAAACTTATAGTACCAAAATGCGTGCTATTTTCAATTCAACAATCTCATTTTCTATCATCTTGGTCAAAGTGTGACAATTACGTACTTGTTGATCTCTCTCTTCTTTTTTCTTAAAATTAAAATTAGTGATTTATTTAGACAACGGGAGACTCGGTGGAAGAGGTCAAACATGTCAAAATAGACCAGTCCAAAAACGAGGGGCCTCACTTCAATTATTATAAATTCAAAGGGCATATTGGAAAAAACCCTTCTCTATAAAACGCCTCCTCACCACAAGGAAAGGCAAAGTGCTCCCTAAAGCTATTCGACTCATCACTCCTCTCAAACCTCCAAGTCCCAAAAGCTCCTTCGAAGCACCAAGAAGAAGAAGAAGAAGAAAGAAGAGAGATGGCCATTTCAAGGAGCGGCAAGATGAACGGCGGAGGCATGTCGCGGAGGATCTCGAGCCGTCCCATCCCGAAGAGAGGGCAAGTGAAGGTGGGGATCGTGGTGGGATTGGCTCATTCTGTTGCCTCCATCTTCTCGCTCCACCTCAGAAACAGATCTGCTCAGTTTTCTCGGTGACAAAGCACGAGGGAGAGAGATGGGCGTTGTGCTGCTGCTGTTTTTCCTTAGTAGTGTTTTTGGAGATCGTAAGAAGAACGGTTTGGTGATGTAATTAAGAGGCTTTTTCTCTTCAATTTTGTACAAATCGTTGTGGAAGGAAATATAATTTTGCAGATGATTTATGGATTTCTCCTCCTCTGTTCCTCTGGTTGAGCAAAGTAGTTGACATTCATGTACATCGAACGATATTTCATCAACACAATAGCCGATATGATCTCAAGCTTTGCTCTAATTAGGTTTTCTTCTTCTTGTTTCTCGGTCCGAGAGGGAGGGATGGGTCTTGGATTGCTGTTTTTCGTAAATTGTTGTTGGGAAACTTAGGAAGAACGGTTTGGTCTTGTAAGTAAGGTGTTTGCCTTTTTCATTTCCTACAAATTTTTGCAGAACGAAACATAGTTTTGATTTATGGCTCTCTCTGTGTTGAGCAACAGAGTAGTTGACGTTCATGTACATCGGACCAGATTTCATCAAACAAAGTACTCGATATGTTCTCAAGGTTCGCTCTAATTAGGAGTTGTATTTTGATTCAAACTCGAATATTCTCAACCCCAATACATTGGTTGACCAATCAGTCAAATCCTTGATCAAAGTTTTGAATGTCAACTCCACATAATCCAAATTCCACTTAAGTGCCTTTCTTGGGTCTATTGTTTCTGGAGAGCTGAATAATAATGGGAAAATGGCACATCTGACCATGTCTTTGCCCAAACTCATTACAATCTCAAGAGAATGTTAGGTATATTAAGATCTGTATATGAATTTGGTACGTAGAGTCATGCACCGGGTTAAGAGTGGACATTTAAATAAGTGGGCCAACTTCAATACTCAATTACAGGTTACCATATATATCATATCAATTTTGTAATCGAAATTCAGTAAACATGGCATTTCTCATGAACAAGAAGACGATATGACAAGCGCAAAACTAGGAGTGTGCAGGAGGGGCATCATCATTGCTGGTACGACTCTACAATTACGAAATGCGTCCATCTAGCATTTTGAGAATATGCTAATTAGGACCTTCAATGCTATGGCAAGGCTGTGATGATCGATTTATGTCAATTTCGAACTTTTTATTTTGTGGGGGCGATAACTTTATAAGTGAACGATCATGACGGATATGATAGCTACTTGATTCGCTAGAGAAAAGAGCTCAGGATGAGGCAAAGGTGGCATTCACATTTGCAGGGACATTCTTAATTCGCATAGGAGTGGATTAATGTTGATGGTAGCTAGGTGAGTTAAGCCAGAGAGAGGTAGAGAGAAGGGATACAAAAAAGAAACATTGTATACATAGCCTTCAGGGAAACTTTGCAGATTTAGATGCTAGTATAGGGCTTAAATTTTAAAATGACACCTGATTAGACACAAATCAGATTTTCCAGTAGACACAATCCGACAGGAACTGCATTCCACCTAAGGTTCATTGAACATGTTTTGCTTCTTGTTCAATTAGCGTTCACAACCACTAATAATTTACATAATCGAGGTTAGTGTACGTCTAATTTCTAATTAGATTAATGCGTCCCTTTCCTTGTTTTTAATTGATGATTCTGCCCCTTACTTTAATTTCTAATTTGACATCTTTAAACTCTTTCATTCAATATTAACTACATTAAGTGGAGTGTCACATGGATCATGTGAAAAGAAGAATGATGGTAGTTCTTCTCCCCCAGTTATCATATTAGAAAGGAGGTTACATTCACATAATCTCAATCATTTTGAGAATTTTTCTTAATGTGTGTGTGTGTGTGTATGCCGTATAATGAAAAGCTACTCAAGACGGAATAAAATGTGGGGAAGACATCTACGTAAGATTTGGTCGAAGAAGTTGACTCATATTTGACTGAATTAGGTAAGACATGAGACATGTTTCTATCTTACGTTTGAATTTACATTTTTAAGACATCGTTCGCTTTGACCAAAGAACAAGAAAAAAATAAAAAAGTCAGTGTTCACATTTGGTCTGCGCTCAGCCAACCAAGAAATAATAAAGAATTCAAGGAAAAAAATGGTGGGTGGAGATCATGGAGTAAAGGATATGGGTTGGACCGTCTCGGCGGACCCCATGTCTATCATGACTTCCATCCACCGGTCAAAACTTTTGAAACAAAAGCAAAGAATCGTATTTGATAAATTCGAATCGAACAAAAGCAAAAAAGAGTAACCAAAAAAGAGAAGGTAATAAAGCTACAAAGAGACAAGAAGATCCCTGGCCCATCACTCAATACTTTAACTAATAAATTTAGATTAATTATTGTAATATAATATGAAGCATTCGGCAGATTTAAAGGTGCTGCCATCACTGAATAGAGTTCATATACTCTTTAAATTACAAAAGATAGCGGAGGACACTTTCTAAAAAAAAAAATTACATATTAGTGATTCGAATTAGATTTAACTCTCTTTCTCTATGAATGCTAGCTATATTTACTTATAAGACAGCTTGAAAAAAGGTATACTTAAAATTTTAAATCATTTGTACGGTATTTAATTTAACGTCGCAATTTTTCAATCGCTCATTTGAACTCTTCAGCTTTCAAATTTCATTCATTTAAATTACATATCGCACAATAACGATTTCATTATCAAGATAATGCCACGGAAATGGATTGAAATGAATGATTTTGAGGTTCTAGTTTATTTTCCCCTTGATCTATGGGTACCAACTTTTGAGTCTGCAAAGATTTCAGGAAAAGAGACCAAAATCAGAAAAGAAAAGTAGAGGGGACACCACGAAGGATGAGGCCAAAAATTAATAGCCACCTCCCAATGAGTGCGTCACGGGGGGGTGCACCGGCCACGTCATGAACAAACCCCCACGTGAACAATGTGAACCTGAATTATTGCAATAATGCGTGCAGAAGTGGTGTCTTTTCATGATCTCCACTTGCCTAACTTCGTGGGACGAATTCACCCCCTTCCTCATTACTACTTCTTTTAAACTAAAAAAAATCCATATTATAGCGTCGTGATTAATTCGCATGGCAATAAAAAATTTAAGTACTAGTATAAGTATATGAGATTCCAAACTTTTTGCATTGTGATTAATTCTATTCATAGCGTCGTCCATACAATGAATTCGTTAATTTTTATTTGATCATGCTGCGAACTTATAGGGTGTTTTTTTCCTTGATTTAGAAATGGAAACTGACGTTGTTTGTATTGGTTCCCATTTTCTAGGACATGCCCAATTTATTATTTTGTGAAAAAAACGTCGAAGTTTAATAAATTTACTTCATTTTCTTACAAAAGCATATGTTGCATAAATGATTATGTTATTTTTTTATTCATGTTGAAAATTACAGTTTGATTTTTGTTAGATGCGGGAGTCTTCTTTATTTTCTAAAAGAAGCTTCAAAACAAGTTTAATGCAGGAATTAAATCAATTGAACCAATTTAGACCGATTCCTAGATGAATCGGTGATTCCAACCTTGGAACCAGACAAAACGACCTAACACTGATAGGTTCGAGGAGTTAGGAACAAAATTGATTCGATGCCAATCTCTCTAAAATCGATCTATATAGCCGATCTTGACTTGGTTGGATTTGGTTCAATTCACTTCCGTTCCCAAATCAAGCCAAACTTAATGTCCACCCCCACCACTGTCACTTTCTCAGGAAGACAAAATCTATAGTGCATTCACCTCACAATTGTAGCCACAAGGGAAACGAAATGTTCAATGTTACATTGCTAGTGCCAAGTGGTGTGCTATTTTTAATCCAACAATCTCACCTTTAAATCATCTTAATCATGGTGCGACGTTTCCGTACTTGGTAATATAAACAAATTTGGATTTATTTAAGTAATATTTTTGTGTATTATTAATGATTTGTTTAGACAACACGAGAGTTGGAGGGCGAGGTCAAAAACGTCAAATAGATGAGCTCCAAAGCAAGGGGCCTCACTTAAAATATAATGAATTTGAAGGGCATATTGGAAAAAGTTGTTCTCTATATAATACAACCGATCACCGGAAAGCAAAGGCAAGCGTTGGCTAAAGCTTTCCAACACATCCCTCCTCTCGGACCTCAAACCCAAAAGCTTCTTCGAAGATCCCATTTCATCTTCAGCGGAACGATTTGAAGAACCGAGAAGAAGAAGAAGAAGAAGAAGAAGAAGAAGCAGAGAGATGGCGATCTCAAGGAGTGGCGGGATGAACGGCGGAGGCGTTTCGGGGAGGATTTCGAGCCGTCCGATCCCGAAGAGAGGGCAAGTGAAGGTGGGGATCGTGGTGGGGTTGGCTCATTCTGTCGCTTCCATCTTCTCTCTCAGTCTCCGGAATAGGCGTGCTCAGTTTTCTTAGGGACCAACCACTTTCCATAAGTTCTCTTCTTCTAGAGAGAGAGAGGGAGAGAGATGGGAGTTGTGTTGCTGTTTTTCCTTGGTAGTGTTCTTGGGAATCTCGGGAAGGACGGTTTTGTCTTGTAATTAAGAGGCTTTTCGTTTTGAGTTTGTACAAATTTTTGCAGAACGAAATATAATTTTGCAGATGATTTGCGGTTCTCTCTCTCTCTCTCTCTCTCTCTCTCTCTCTCTCGTTGAGCAACAAAGTAGTTAACTACATCGGCTGATATGATCTCAAGCTTGCTCTGATTAGGAGTTGTGTTGTGATTCAAACTCGAATCTCCTCGACTCCAGTACATCGGACTCGACGAAAGTAAGGCAGAGGAGTGATGGCGATGGTAGCTAGGGGAGTTTAATCGGAGAAAAGTAGGTATGTGTTTAAGAATGAAAGCAAGTAATTCTGGCATGAATCCTGAGCATGAACAACTTGCTCAGAAGGAATGCGAAGAGGTAGTCCGACAAGGACTAATTGAATCGACAGATTCTTAGTGGGTATGCGAAACCTTTTACATCAACAAGCAAGTTGAGCAAACCAGATGTTCTCAACTACCAGCCTTTGAATCAATTTCTCCATGATGACAAGTTCCTTTTGCCAAACAAAAAGACCTTATCATCCGGCCTTTCTGATGCCAAGATATACTCCGATTTTTGGGCAAGATTTTGGCAATCCTTTCATTTGGTCTCGAGACTGCACCATCATTGTTCCAGAAAGCGATATGCAAGAGGAGTAATATGACTTGCGCACATCTGGAATTTATCTCTACAATTGGGCCGCACTAGTCCAAAAGCTTGTGATGATTCTACCTTAGATGATGGAGATCGTGCCCCAAACCTTCAATCTCATCACGAACGTTTCAATCAGTGTCCTGTGTGACAAGGGTCATTGCATTTGCTCAAGGCGGCCGACAAACTTTTATTATTGTCCATTCATCTTATAAGAGTATCTTGTGAATGCACGTGTGGTCGTGTCTTTACAATACGATGTATTATTGTCTTGAAAGTGCATCTTTTAGATTGGCTCCACCCATATAAGAGTGACTTCTCCTGAAAGTTGAATGAGACCAGAGTTCGAGAAAATCTTTAGTTCATATACACTCTCTATGGCTTTTTGAACACTTTTTTTTTTTCTCTTCATCAAATTCTAATGTCATCAAAAGCTTAAGATTATTCTCCACTTGTTTCTTTATGGATCAAAAAGTTTGAGACCTGAGATATTTATGATATAAATTAATGGTTTATAAAGACTAAGATGCAGTCCCCTATAAGCCCAAGAAAAGGGCCGTGTGTTGCGTGATAGTATATCTGCCTCTAAATACTTTAAGTTTATACCATAGACTCCTCATTAATAATATGATTTTGTCAGGGGCTGTCGATTACAAATCAATTGAAGGGAATTATGAAGGAAAACATTTTCTTTGGGGAAACTCTGTAGATTCATGTGCAATTGTAGGGCTTAAATTTTAAAATTACACATGATTTGATCCAAATCTTATTCCCACCAGGCATAATCCGACACAAACTGCAAAGATGTCCCCAGCATATATAGTTCAACAAAGCATTCCAGCTAAGGTTCATTGAACATGTTTTCCTTTTTGTTCAATCAGTGTTTAGAACCACCAATAATTTATATGATCTTGGTTAGAGCATGTCTAATTTCTAATTAGATTAATCCCTCTCTGTCCTCCCTGACTATAATTGATGATTCTGCCCTTTACTTTTAGCAATAAAGAAAGAGAACGGCAACAACTTTGAGATCTTCAAGTTCTTTGATTAAATCTCTCTCTCTCTCTCTCTCTCTCTCTCTCTACACTATTCATGGAAACGGAAGGAAAATAGCATCTGTGTATAAATCAATATCTACAAATTTAAGTGAAGTATCACATGGATAATGTGAAAAGAAAAATGATGCTGATTCTTTGCCAACAATTAGCATAATTAGATTGGAGGTCACGTTTACATGATCTCAAACAATTTGAAATTTTTTTAATGTCCCTGTTGCACATCAATTTATATAATTCCTTATTGGTCGAGGAATTTGCCTAATTGGACTTGCTATAATTAAATTAGGTACATAATAATAATAGAAACCTACTTAGGACAGAATAAGAGATAAGACGTGTTACAATCTTACCCCTTTTTTTTTTCGGTCAAATGTTGCAATCTTACATTGGAATTGACATTTTCAAAGACAATGTTCACTTTGACCAAAGAAAAGAAATTAAAAAAAGAAGAAGTCAGTGTTCACATTTGGTTTGGCTTTTAGCCAACCCATAAAGATTCTTTGCGAGTTTCCTCAATGTGAAACCGAATTTAAATAATAAAGAATTTTGAAAAAATATTGGTGGGTGAGATTTTGGAGTAGAGGACATAGATGGTCCGTCTTGGGGACCCCATATAGATCACGACTTCTGTCAGCCGGTCAAAAACTTTCAAAACAAAAACCCACGTGTTCTTAAAGCACGTCACAGGACAAAAGAAGCATTTCCGATAGCTTTTAATCCAACAAAAGTAAAAGCAAATGAATAAATGAATAAAAGTAATAAAGCTACAAAGAGAAAGTGATTCCTGGCCCATCACCCAATCTACTTTACCTAATAATTTCACATCATTTTATTCACAAAAACTAGCTGTATTCGGCAGATTTGAAAGTGCAGCCATCGCAGAATGATGTTTATGCTTCTTAAACTTTAAAAAAAGAAAGAGACATTATTTATAAGTGTTTTTATTCATTAACGTTGTATCATCCTCTATTCTGGTGATGATAATATCACAAAAACTCTTACTTTAATAAGTTTAAAGTGTCGTCTGTAGCTCAATTAATAAGGTAAATCATGCAAATGAAGATAACACATTATTTTGCTTAAAACAGAAGTCATCAATGAACGAAGTAATCGACAAATTATATATGACTTATTTGTAGTACAAGATGACGATTCAACAAGGAAAAAGAAATGTTAAAGTTACATTGCCAATGCCAAAGTGTGTGCAATTTTTAATCCAACTATCTCACCTTTCTATCATCTTAATCATCAGGTGACATTTACGTAATTGGTTACGTAAGCAGTTCTAGGATTTATTGAGATAGTGATTTGTTTAGACAACGTGAGAATTGGTGGGCAAAGTTGAAAACATCAAAATAGACAAGTTCAAAAGCAAAGGGCCTCACTTCAGTTATAATAAATTTGAAGGGCATATTGGAAAAAGTTCCATCTCTATATAAGAAACCGTCACCAGGAACAAAGGCTAAGTGTTAACTAAAGCATTTCAACACATACTCCTCTCGAACTCTAGATCTAAAAGCTTCTTCGAAGAACCAAGAAGAAGAAGAAGAAAAGGAAGAGCGATGGCGATTTCAAGGAGTGGCGAGATGAACGGTGGAGGCATGTCGCGGAGGTTTTTGAGCCGTCCGATCCCCAGGAGAGGGCAAGTGAAGGTGGGGATTGTGGTGGGGTTGGCTCATTCTTTTGTCTCCATCTTCAGAAACAGATCTGCTCAGTTTTCTCGGTGACCAAGCACTCGCCATAAGTTTTCTTCTTCTTCTAGAGAGAGAGAGAAAAATGGGTTTTGTGTTGCTGTTTTTCCTGGTCTTTTTTTTTTTTTTTTTCAGATCTTAGGAAGAACGGTCTTGTAATTAAGATTTTTTTCTTTGTACTTTTGTACAAATTTTTGCAGATCGAGATATAATTCTGCTGATGATTTACGGTTCTCTCTCTTTGAGCCACAAAGTAGTTAAAAATTCATTGATCAACGAAGTAGCCGATGTGATCTCAGGCTTTGCTCTAATTAGGAGTTGTGTTATGATTCAACTTCAGATTTTCTCAACTCCAGTACATTAATTGACCATCAAGTGAAGCCCATGAAAAATTTTGAGTCCGTAAAAATATTGAGGCTTTACATACCACACAGTAACGATTTCATTATCAAGATAATGCCACGGAAATGGATTGAAATGAATGATTTTTGAGGTTCTAGTTTATTTTCCCCTTGATCTATGGGTACCGACTTTTGAGCCTCTAAAAATTTCAGGAAAAGAGACCAAAAACAGAAAAGAAAAGTAGAGGGGACACCACGAAGGATGAGGCCAAAAATTAATAGCCACCTCCCAATGAGTGCGTCACGGGGGGGGGGGGGGGGGGGGGGGGTGCACCGGCCACGTCATGAACAATGTGAACCTGAATTATTGCAATAATGCGTGCAGAAGTGGTGTCCTTTCATGATCTCCACTTGCCTAACTTCATGGGACGAAATCACCCCCTTCCTCATTACTATTTCTTTTAAACTAAAAAAAATCCATATTATTAGGTTTACTCAATCGCATGGCAATTAAAAATATGAATACACGTATAAGTATATGAGATTCCGAACTTTTTGCATTGTGATTAATTCTATTCATAACGTCGGCTATATAGTGAATTTGTTAAATTTTGTTTGATCATGTTGCGAACTTACAAAGTGTTTCTTCCTTGATTTAAAAATGAAAATTGACGTTGTTTGTACTGGTTCCCATTTTCTAGAACATATCCAATTTATTATTTTCTGTAAAAAACGTCAAAGTTTAATAAATTTACTTCATTTCCTTACAAAAGCATATGTTGCATAAATGATTATGCTATTTTTTATTCATGTCGAAAATTACAATTTGATTTTTGTTAGATGCGGGAGTCTTTTTTATTTTCTAAAAGAAGCTTCAAAACAAGTTTAATGCGGGAATTAAATCAATTGAACCAATTTAGACCAATTCCCAGATGAATCGGTGATTCCAACCTTGGAACCAGACGAAATGACCTAACACTGATAGGTTCGTGGAGTTAGGAACAAAATCGATTCAATGTCAGTTCTCTCTAGAATTGATCTATATAGCCGACCTTGACCCGATTGGGTTTGGTTCAATTCACTTCGTTCCCAAATCAAACCAAACTTGATGATGTCCACCCCCATTAACTTTTACTGTCGCTTTCTTAAGAAGACAAAATCTAGAGTGTATTCACCTCACAATTGTAGCAGCAAGGGAAATGAAATGTTCAATGTTACAATGTTAGTGGCAAGTGGTGTGCTATTTTTGATCCAACAATCTCACCTTTAAATCATCTTAAACATGGTGCGACATTTCCGTACTCGGTAACATGGACAATTTTGGATTTATTTAGGTAATACTTTTTGTGTATTATTAATGATTTGTTTAGACAATATGAGAGTTGGTGGGCGAGGTCAAAAACGTCAAATAGACGAGCTCCAAAGCAAGGGGCCTCACTTCAATTATAATGAATTTGAAGGGCATATTGGAAAAAGTTGTTCTCTATATAATACAACCGATCACCGGAAAGTAAAGGCAAGCGTTAGCTAAAGCTTTCCAACACATCCCTCCTCTCAAACCTCAAACCTCAAACCCAAAAGCTTCTTCGAAGATTCCATTTCATCTTCAGCGGAACGATTTGAAGCACCGAGAAGAAGAAGAAGCAGAGAGATGGCGATCTCAAGGAGTGGCGAGATGAACGGCGTAGGCGTTTCGGGGAGGATTTCGAGCCGTCCGATCCCGAAGAGAGGGCAAGTGAAGGTGGGGATCGTGGTGGGGTTGGCTCATTCTGTTGCTTCCATCTTCTCTCTCAGTCTCCGCAATAGGCGTGCTCAGTTTCCTTAGTGACCATGACCAACCACTTTCCATAAGTTCTCTGCTTCTAGAGAGAGAGGGAGAGAGATGGGAGTTGTGTTGCTGTTTTTCCTTGGTAGTGTTCTTGGGAATCTCAGGAAGGACGGTTTTGTCTTGTAATTAAGAGGTTTTTCTTTTTGAGTTTGTACAAATCTTTGCAGAACGAAATATAATTTTGCAGATGATTTGCGGTGCTTTCTCTCTCTCTCGTTGAGCAACAAAGTAGTTAATGTTCATTTACATCGGCCGATATGATCTCAAGCTTGCTCTGATTAGGAGTTGTGTTGTGATTTAAACTCGAATGTCGAATCTCCTCGACTCCAGTGCATCGGACTCGACGAAAGTAAAGCAGAGGAGTGATGGCGATGGTAGATAGGGGAGTTTAATCGGAGAAACGTAGGTATGTGTTTAAGAATGAAAGCAGGCAATTCTGGCATGAATCCTGAGCATGAACAACTTGCTCAAAAGGAATGCGAAGAGGTAGTCCGACAAGGACTAATTGAACCGACAGATTCTTAGTGGGTATGCAAAACCTTTTACATCAACAAGCAAGTTGAGCAAACCAGATGTTCTCAACTACCAGCCTTTGAATCAATTTCTCCATGATGACAAGTTCCTTTTGCCAAACAAAAAGACCTTATCATCCGGCCTTTCTGATGCCAAGACATACTCCGACTTTTTGGGCAAGATTTTGGCAATCCTTTCATTTGGTCTCGAGACTGCACCATCATTGCTCCCGAAAGCGATATGCAAGAGGAGTAATATGACTTGTGCACAGCTGGAATTTATCTCTACAATTGGGCCGCACTAGTCCAAAAGCTTGTGATGATTCAACCTTAGATGATGGAGATCGTGCCCCAAACCTTCAATCTCATCACGAACATTTCAATCAGTGTCCTGTGTGACAAGGGTCATTGCATTTGCTCAAGGCGGCCGAGAAACTTTTATTGTTGTCCATTCATTTTATAAGAGTATCTTGTGAATGCACGCGTGGTCGTGTCTTTACAATACGATGTATTATTGTCTTGAAAGCGCATCTTTTAGATTGGCTCCACCCATATAAGAACGACTTCTCCTGAAAGTTGAATGAGACCAGAGTTCGAGAAAATCTCTAGTTCATATACACTCTCTATGGCTTTTTGAACACTTTTTTTCTCTTCATTAAATTCTAAAGTCATCAAAAGCTTAAGATTATTCTCCACTTGTTTCTTTATGGATCAAAAAGTTTGAGACCTGAGATATTTATGATATAAATTAATGGTTTATAAAGACTAAGATGCGGTCCCATATAAGCCCAAGAAAAGGGCCGTGAGTTGCGTGATAGTATATCTGCCTCTAAATACTTTAAGTTTATACCATAGATTCCTCATTAATAATATGATTTTGTCAGGGGCTGTCAATTACAAATCAATTGAAGGGAATTATGAAGGAAAACATTGTCTTTGGGGAAACTCTGTAGAGTTATGTGCACTTGTAGGGCTTAAATTTTAAAATTACACATGATTTGATCCAAATCTTATTCCCACCAGGTATAATCCGACACAAACTGCAAAGATGTCCCCAGCATATATAGTTCAACAAAGCATTCCAGCTAAGGTTCATTGAACATGTTTTCCTTCTTGTTCAATCAGTGTTTAGAACCACCGATAATTTATATGATCTTGGTTAGAGCATGTCTAATTTCTAATTAGATTAATCCCTCTCTGTCCTCCCTGACTATAATTGATGATTCTGCCCTTTACTTTTAGCAATAAAGAAAGAGAACGGCAACAACTTTGAGATCTTCAAGTTCTTTGATTAAATCTCTCTCTCTCTCTCTCTCTCTCTACACTATTCATGGAAACGGAAGGAAAACAGCATCTGTGTATAAATCAATATCTACAAATTTAAGTGAAGTGACACATGGATAATGTGAAAAGAAAAATGATGCTGATTCTTTTCCAACAATTAGCATAATTAGATTGGAGGTCACGTTTACATGATCTCAAACAATTTGAAAATTTTTTAATGTCTCCGTTGCACATCAATTTATATAATTCCTTATTGGTCGAGGAATTTGTCTAATTGGACTTTTTATAATTAAATTAGCTACATAATACAATCTTACCCCTTTTTTTTCGGTCGAATGTTGCAATCTTACATTGGAATTGACATTTTCAAAGACAATGTTCACTTTGACCAAAGAAAATAAATTTAAAAAAAAAGAGTCAGTGTTCACATTTGGTTTGGCTTTTAGCCAACCCATAAAGATTCTTTGCGAGTTTCCTCAATGTGAAACCGAATTTAAATAATATAGAATTATGAAAAAATATTGGTAGGTGAGATTTTGGAGTAGAGGACATAGATGGTCCGTCTTGGGGACCCCATATCGATCACGACTTCTGTCAGCCGGTCAAAAACTTTCAAAACAAAAACCCACGTGTTCTTGAAGCACGTCACAGGACAAAAGAAGCATTTCTGATAGCTTTTAATCCAACAAAAGTAAAAGCAAATGAATAAATGAATAAAAGTAATAAACTACAAAGAGAAAGTGATTCCTGGCCCATCACCCCATCTACTTTACCTAATAAATTCACATCATTTTATTCACAAAAACTAGCTGTATTCGGCAGATTTGAAGGTGCAGCCATCGCAGAATGATGTTTATGCTTCTTAAACTTTTTAAAAAAAAGAAAGAAACATTATTTATAAGTGTTTTTATTCATTAAAGTTGTACTATCCTCTTTTCCGGTGACGATAATGTCACAAAAAACTCTTACTTATAAAAGTTTAAAATGTCGTTTGCAGCTCAAACAATAAGGTAAATCATGCAGAGGAAGATAACACATTATTTTGCTTAAAACGTAAGTCCTCAATGAACAAAGTAATCGACAAATTATATGATTTATTTGTAGTATAAGATGACGATACAACAAGGAAAAAGAAATGTCAAAGTTACAGCCAACGCTAAAGTGTATGCAATTTTTAATCCAACCATCTCACCTTTCTATCATCTTAATCATTAGGTGACATTTACGTAACCAATTACGTAAGCAATTCTAGGATTTATTGAGATAGTGATTTGTTTATACAATGTGAGAATTGGTGGGCGAGGTCAAACATCAAAATAGACGAGTTCAAAAGCAAAGGGCCTCACTTCAATTATAATAAATTTGAAGGGCATATTGGAAAAAGTTCCATCTCTATATAAGAACCCGTCACCACGAACAAAGGCTAAGTTTTAACTAAAGCATTTCAACACATATTCCTCTCGAACTCTAGATCTAATAGCTTCTTCAAAGAACCAAGAAGAAGAAGAAGAAGAAGAAGAAAAGGAAGAGCGACGGCGATTTCAAGGAGTGGCGAGATGAACGGTGGAGGCATGTCGCGGAGATTTTTTAGTCGTCCGATACCCAGGAGAGGGCAAGTGAAGGTGGGGATTGTGGTGGGGTTGGCTCATTCTTTTGTCTCCATCTTCTCTCTCCATCTCAGAAACAGATCTGCTCAGTTTTCTCGGTGACCAAGCACTCGCCATAAGTTTTCTTCTTCTTCTAGAGAGAGAGAGAGAAAAATTGGTTTTGTATTGCTGTTTTTCCTGGTTTTTGTTTTTTGCAGATCTTAGGAAGAACGGTCTTGTAATTATGATTTTTTTCTTTGTACTTTTGTACAAATTTTTGCAGATCGAGATATAATTCTGCAGATGATTTACGGTTCTCTCTCTTTGAGCCACAAAGTAGTTAAAAATTCATTGATCAACGAAGTAGCCGATATGATCTCAGGCTTTGCTGTAATTAGGAGTTGTGTTATGATTCAAACTCAGATTTTCTCAACTCCAGTACATTAATTGACCATCAAGTGAAGCCCATGAAAAATTTTGAGTCTGTAAAAATTTTGAGGCTTTTACATACCACATCCACACAGTAACGATTCATTATCAAGATAATGCCATGGAAATGGATTGAAATGAATGATTTTTGAGGTTCTAGTTTATTTTCCCCTTGATCTATGGGTACCGACTTTTGAGTCTGTAAAAATTTCAGGAAAAGAGACCAAAAACAGAAAAGAAAAGTAGAGTGGGCGCCACGAAGGATGAGGCCAAAAATTAATAGCCACCTCCCAATGAGTGCGTCACGGGGGGCTGCACCGGCCACGTCATGAACAAACCCCCACGTGAACAATATGAACCTGAATTATTGCAATAATGCGTGCAAAAGTGGTTTCTTTTCACGATCTCCACTTGCCTAACTTCATGGGACGAAATCACCCCCTTCCTCATTCCTATTTCTTTTAAACTAAAATAAAAATAAAAATCCATATTATTAGGTTTACTCAATCGCATGGCAATTAAAAATATAAATACTAGTATAAGTATATGAGATTTCGAACTTTTTGCATTGTGATTAATTCTATTCATAACGTGACTATACAATGAATTCGTTAAATTTTGTTTGATCATGCTGTGAACTTACAAGGTGTTTCTTCCTTGATTTGGAAATGGAAATTGACCTTGTTTGTATTGGTTCCCATTTTCGAGAACATGCCCAATTTATTATTTTGTGTAAAAAACATAAAAGTTTAATAAGTTTACTTCATTTCCTTACAAAAGCATATGTTGCATAAATGATTATGTTATTTTTTATTCATGTCGAAAATTACGGGTTGATTTTTGTTGGATGTGAGAGTCTTCTTTATTTTCTAAAAGAAGCTTCAAAACAAGTTTGATGAGGGAATTAAATCAATTGAACCAGTTTAGATCGATTCTCAATTGAATCTATGATTCCAACCTTGAAACCGGACGAAACAGCCTAATATTGACAGGTTCGTGGAGTCGGGAACAAAATCGATTCAATGCCGGTTCTCTCTAGAACCGGTCTATATAGCCGACCTTGATCTAGTTGGGTTTAGTTCAATTCACTTCCATTCCCAAATCAAACCAAACTTGATGTCCACCCCCACTAACTTTTACCGTTCTTTCTCAAGAAGACAAAATCTATAGTATATTCACCTCACAATTGTAGCAACAAGGGAAATGAAATGTTCAATGTTATATTGTTAGTAGCAAGTGGTGTGTATTTTTAATCCAACAATCTCACCTTTAAATCATCTTAATCATGGTGCGACGTTTCCGTACTTGGTAACATGGACAATTTTGGATTTATTTAGGTAATACTTTTTGTGTATCATTAATGATTTGTTTAGACAACATGAGAGTTGGTGGGCGAGGTCAAAAACGTCAAATAGACGAGCTCAAATGCAAGGGGCCTCACTTCAATTATAATGAATTTGAAGGGCATATTGGAAAAAGTCGTTCTCTATATAATGCAGCCGATCACCGGAAAGCAAAGGCAAGCGTTCGCCAAAGCTTTCCAACACATCCCTCCTCTCAAGCCTCAAACCTCAAACCCAAAAGCTTCTTCGAAGATTCCATTTCATCTTCAGCAGAACGATTTGAAGAACCAAGAAGAAGAAGCAGAGAGATGGCTATCTCAAGGAGTGGCGAGATGAACGGCGTAGGCGTTTCGGGGAGGATTTCGAGCCGTCCGATCCCGAAGAGAGGGCAAGTGAAGGTGGGGATCGTGGTGGGGTTGGCTCATTCTGTTGCTTCCATCTTCTCTCTCAGTCTCCGGAATAGGCGTGCTCAGTTTCCTTAGTGACCAGCCACTTTCCATAAGTTCTCTTCTTCTAGAGAGAGAGGGAGAGAGATGGGTTTTGTGTTGCTGTTTTTCCTTGGTAGTATTCTTGGGAATCTCAGGAAGGACGGTTTTGTCTTGTAATTAAGAGGTTTTTCTTTTTGAGTTTGTACAAATTTTTGCAGAACGAAATATAATTTTGCAGATGATTTCTCTCTCTCTCTCTCTCTCTCTCTCGTTGAGCAACAATGTAGTTAATATTCATTTACATCGGCTGATGTGATCTCAAGCTTGCTCTGATTAGGAGTTGTGTTGTGATTCAAACTCGAATCTCCTCGACTCCAGTACATCGGAGTCGACGAAAGTAAAGCAGAGGAGTGATGGCGATGGTAGATAGGGGAGTTTAATCGGAGAAAAGTACGTATGGGTTTCAGAATGAAAGCAAGCAATTCTGGCATGAATCCTGAGCATGAACAACTTGCTCAAAAGGAATGCGAAGATGCAGTCCAACAAGGACTAATTGAACCGACAGATTCTTAGTGGGTATGCAAAACCTTTTACATCAACAAGCAAGTTGAGCAAACCAGAGGTTATCAACTACCAGCCTTTGAGTCAATTTCTCCATGATGACGAGTTCCTTTTGCCAAACAAAAAGACCTTATCATCCGGCCTTTCTGATGCCAGGATATACTCCGTTTTTTGGGCAAGATTTTGGGAATCCTTTCGTTTGGTCTCGAGACTGCACCATCATTGTTCCAAAAGCGATATGCAAGAGGAGTAATATGACTTGCGCACATCTGGAATTTATCTCTACAATTGGGCCGCACTAGTCCAAAAGCTTGTGATGATTCTACCTTAGATGATGGAGATCGTGCCCCAAACCTTCAATCTCATCACGAACGTTTCAATCGGTGTCCTGTGTGACAAGGGTCATTGCATTTGCTCAAGGCGGCCGATAAACTTTTATTATTGTCCATTCATCTTATAAGAGTATCTTGTGAATGCACGTGTGGTCGTGTCTTTACAATATGATGTATTATTGTCTTGAAAGTGCATCTTTTAGATTGGCTCCACTTATATAAGAGCGACTTCTCCTGAAAGTTGAATGAGACTAGAGTTCGAGAAAATCTCTAGTTCATATACACTCTCTATGGCTTTTTGAACACTTTTTTTCTCTTCATCAAATTCTAATGTCATCAAAAGCTTAAGATTATTCTCCACTTGTTTCTTTATGGATCAAAAAGTTTGAGACCTGAGATATTTATGATATAAATTAATGGTTTATGGAGACTAAGATGCAGTCCCATATAAGCCCAAGAAAAGGGCCGTGTGTTGCGTGATGGTATATCTGCCTCTAAATACTTTAAGTTTATACCATAGACTCCTCATTAATAATATGATTTTGTCAGGGGTTGTCGATTACATATCAATTGAAGGGAATTATGAAGGAAAACATTGTCTTTGGGGAAACTCTGTAGATTCATGTGCAATTGTAGGGCTTAAATTTTAATTACACATGATTTGATCCAAATCTTATTCCCACCGGGCATAATCCGACACAAACTGCAAAGATGTCCCCAGCATATATAGTTCAACAAAGCATTCCAGCTAAGGTTCATTGAACATGTTTTCCTTCACATATTCCCTTGTATTCTCGAAGATAGACTAGAAGATTCGATCATGTTTCTGACAGCCTCTCTTGAAGTTTCCCCTCAATTCAAACTCTCTTGTCACGATTTTTGTGTGAATCGATCCAAGAGTGTCTCGCACACTTCATAAGATGTTTCTAAGCCAATTATTAAGCCTAGTATATTCTCAATTACAGCCTCCACTTATCCATGAGGATACTAGCCGATATGTTTTTATCCAATAAGATATTCGGGATTTACAACCTCGCCTTCAACACTTCCAACTACATTCTGGCAAAAGATTCGAGTAGGAGGTGTAACATCACCATTAACAAAGCCAAAGAGTTCTTGGCTTTTAGAAACCTACGATCCGAGCTTGCCATAAAAGAAAATTGTCTTCGGCAAGTTTTATGGTGACAAAGTTAGAAATATTCACATGTATAGGGGGAAAGGATACTTCGATGCTCTTATTGCCATTGCTATACTCTTTCAATCAATCAGTTAGAACCACCAATAATTTATATGATCTTGGTTACAGCATGTCTAATTTCTAATTAGACTAATCCCTCCCTGTCCTCCCTGACTATAATTGATGATTCTGCCCTTTACTTTTAGCAATAAAGAAAGAGAACGGCAACAACTTTGAGATCTTCAAGTTCTTTGATTAAATCTCTCTCTCTCTCTCTCTCTCTCTCTCTCTCTCCACTATTCATGGAAATGTAAGGAAAACTGCATCTGTGTATAAATCAATATCTACAAATTTAAGTGAAGTATCAGATGGGTCATGTGAAAAGAAAAAATGATGCCGATTCTTTTCCAACAATTAGCATAATTAGATTGGAGGTCACGTTTACATGATCTCAAACAATTTGAAATTTTTTTAATGTCCCTATTGCACATCAATTTATATAATTCCTTATTGGTCGAGGAATTTGCCTAATTGGACTTGCTATAATTAAATTAGGTACATAATAATAATAATAGAAACCTACTTAGAACAGAGTAAGAGATAAGACATGTTATAATCATACCCCCATTTTTTTTTGGTCGAATGTTGCAATCTTACATTGGAATTGACATTTTCAAAGACAATGTTCACTTTGACCAAAGAAAAGAAATTATAAAAGAAGAAGAAGAAGTCAGTGTTCACATTTGGTTTGGCTTTTAGCCAACCTAAAAAATTCTTTACGAGTTTCCTCAATGTGAAACCGAATTTAAATAATAAAGAATTATGAAAAAATATTGGTGGGTGAGATTTTGGAGTAGAGGACATAGTTGGTCCGTCTTGGGGACCCCATATCGATCACGACTTCTCTCAGCCGGTCAAAAACTTTCAAAGCAAAAACCCACGTGTTCTTGAAGCACGTCACAGGACAAAAGAAGCATTTGTGATAGCTTTTAATCCAACAAAAGTAAAAGCAAATGAATAAATGAATAAAAGTAATAAAGCTACTAAGAGAAAGTGATTCCTGGCCCATCACCCAATCTACTTTACCTAATAAATTCACATCATTTTATTCACAAAACTAGCTGTATTCGGCAGATTTGAAAGTGCAGCCATCGCAGAATAATGTTTTTTTTTTAGGTAAAGATCGCAGAATAATGTTTTTTTTTTTTTTGGTAAAGGTAAGTAATATATTGATTTCGCAAAATAATGTTTTTTTTTTGGTTAAGATCGCAAAATAATGTTTATGCTTCTTAAACTTAAAGAAAGAAAGAAACATTATTTATAAGTGTTTTTATTCATTAAAGTTGTACTATCCTCTATTCTAGTGACGATAATATCACAAAAACTCTTACTTATAAAAGTTTAAAGTGTCGTTTGCAGCTCAAACAATAAGGTAAATCATGCATAAAATGAGGAAGATAACAAATTATTTTGCTTAAAACATAAGTCATCAATGAACGAAGTAATCGACAAATTATGACTTATTTGTAGACAAGATGACGATACGACAAGGAAAAAGAAATGTCAAAGTTACAGCCAACGCCAAAGTGTATGCAATTTTTAATCCAACCATCTCACCTTTCTATCATCTTAATCATCAGGTGACATTTACGTAATTGGTTACGTAAGCAATTCTAGGATTTATTGAGATAGTGATTTGTTTATACAATGTGGGAATTGGTGGGCGAGGTCAAACATCAAAATAGACGAGTTCAAAAGCAAAGGGCCTCCCTTCAATTATAATAAATTTGAAGGGCATATTGGAAAAAGTTCCATCTCTATATAAGAACCCGTCACCACGAACAAAGGCCAAGTGTTAACTAAAGCATTTCAACACATTACTCCTCTCGAACTCTAGATCTAAAAGCTTCTTCAAAGAACCAAGAAGAAGAAGAAGAAGAAGAAAAGGAAGAGCGATGGCGATTTCAACGAGTGGCAAGATGAACGGTGTAGGCATGTCGCGGAGGTTTTTTAGCCGTCCGATCCCCAGGAGAGGGCAAGTGAAGGTGGGGATTGTGGTGGGGTTGGCTCATTCTTTTGTTTCCATCTTCTCTCTCCATCTCAGAAACAGATCTTCTCAGTTTTCTCGGTGACCAAGCACTTGCCATAAGTTTCCTTCTTCTGGAGAGAGAGAAAAATGGGTTTTGTACTGCTGTTTTTCCTGGTTGTTGTTTTTTGCAGATCTTGGGAAGAACGGTCTTGTAATTAAGAGTTTTTTCTTTTTAATTTTTGTACAAATTTTTGCAGATCGAAAGATAATTTTGCAGATAATTTACGGTTCTCTCTCTTTGAGCCACAAATTAGTTAAAAATTCATATCCATCGGATTGATCAACGAAGTAGCCGATATGATCTTGGGCTTTGCTCTAATTAGGAGTTGTGTTATGATTCAAACTCAGATTTTCTCAACTCCAGTACATTAATTGACCATCAAGTGAAGCCCATGAAAAATTTTGAGTCTGTAAAAATTTTGAGGCTTTACATACCACACAGTAACGATTTCATTATCAAGATAATGCCACGGAAATGGATTGAAATGAATGATTTTTGAGGGTCTAGTTTATTTTCCCCTTGATCTATGGGTACCAACTTTTGAGTCTGTAAAAATTTCAGGAAAAGAGACCAAAAACAGAAAAGAAAAGTAGAGTGGACACCACCAAGGATGAGGCCAAAAATTAATAGCCACCTCCCAATGAGGGCGTCACGGGGGGGTGCACCGGCCACGTCATGAACAAACCCCCACGTGAACAATATGAACCTGAATTATTGCAATAATGCGTGCAGAAGTGGTGTCCTTTCACGATCTCCACTTGCCTAACTTCATGGGACGAAATCGCCCCCTTCCTCATTACTATTTCTTTTAAACTAAAAAAAGTCCATATTATTAGGTTTACTCAATCGCATGGCAATTAAAAATTTAAGTACTAGTATAAGTATATGAGATCCGAACTTTTTGTATTGTGATTAATTCTATTAATAACATCGCCTATACAGTGAATTCGTTAATTTTTGTTTGATCATGCTGCGAACTTACATGGTGTTGTTTCCTTGATTTAAAAGTTCTTACAGGGTGTTTTTTCCTTGATTTAGAAATGGAAATTGAAATTGTTTGTATTGGTTCCCATTTTCTAGAACATGCCCAATTTATTAATTTGTGTAAAAAACATCAAAGTTTAATAAAATTTACTTCATTTCCTTACAAAAGCATGTGTTGCATAAATGATTATGTTATTTTTTATTCATGTCGAAAATCACGGTTTGATTTTTGTTGGATGCAAGAGTCTTCTTTATTTTCTAAAAGAAGCTTCAAAACAAGTTTAATGCAAGAATAAAATCAATTGAACCAATTTAGACCGATTCCTAGATGAATCGGTGATTCCAACCTTGGAACCAGACGAAATGGCCTAACACTGACATGTTTGTGGAGTCAGGAACAAAATCGATTCAATGCCGGTTCTCTCTAGAATCGATCTATATAGCCAACCTTGACCTAGTTGGGTTTAGTTCAGTTCACTTCCTTTCCCAAATCAAACCAAACTTGATGTCCACCCCCACTAACTTTTACCATCACTTTCTTAGGAAGACAAAATTTATAGTGTATTCACTTCACAATTGTAGCCACAAGGAAAATGAAATGTTCAATGTTACATTGCTAGTGCCAAGTGGTGTGCTATTTTTAATCCAACGATCTCACCTTTAAATCATCTTAATCATGGTGCGACGTTTCCGTACTTGCTAACATAAACAATTTTGGATTTATTTAGGTAATACTTTTTTGTGTATTATTATTAATGATTTGTTTAGACAACATGAGAGTTGGCGGGCGAGGTCAAAAACGTCAAATAGACGAGCTCAAGGGCAAGGGGCCTCACTTCAATTATGATGAATTTGAAGGGCATATTGGAAAAAGTTGTTCTCTATATAATACAACCGATCACCGGAAAGCAAAGGCAAGCGTTCGCTAAAGCTTTCCAAGGCATCCCTCCTCTCAAACCTCAAACCTCAAACCCAAAAGCTTCTTCGAAGATTCCGTTTCATCTTCAGCGGAACGATTTGAAGAACCAAGAAGAAGAAGAAGAAGAAGAAGCAGAGAGATGGCGATCTCAAGGAGTGGCGAGATGAACGTCGGAGGCTTTTCGGGGAGGATTTCAAGCCGTCCGATCCCGAAGAGAGGGCAAGTGAAGGTGGGGATCGTGGTGGGGTTGGCTCATTCTGTCGCTTCCATCTTCTCTCTCAGTCTCCGGAATAGGCGTGCTCAGTTTTCTTAGGGACCAACCACTTTCCATAAGTTCTCTTCTTCTAGAGAGAGAGGGAGAGAGATGGGAGTTGTGTTGCTGTTTTTCCATGGTAGTGTTCTTGGGAATCTCAGGAAGGACGGTTTTGTCTTGTAATTAAGAGGGTTTTCTTTATGAGTTTGTACAAATTTTTGCAGAACGAAATATAATTTTGCAGATGATTTGCGGTTCTCTCTCTCTCTCTCTCTCTCGTTGAGCAACAAAGTAGTTAATGTTCATTTACATCGGCTGATATGATCTCAAGCTTGCTCTGATTAGGAGTTGTGTTGTGATTCAAACTCGAATCTCCTCGACTCCAGTACATCGGAGTCGACGAAAGTAAAGCAGAGGAGTGATGGCGATGGTAGCTAGGGGAGTTTAATCGGAGAAACGTAGGTATGTGTTTAAGAATGAAAGCAAGCAATTCTGGCATGAATCCTGAGCATGAACAACTTGCTCAAAAGGAATGCAAAGAGGTAGTCCGACAAGGACTAATTGAACCGACAGATTCTTAGTGGGTATGCAAAACCTTTTACATCAACAAGCAAGTTTAGCAAACTTAAGGTTATCAACTACCAGCCTTTGAGTCAATTTCTCCATGATGACAAGTTCCTTTTGCCAAACGAAAAGACCATCCGGCCTTTCTGATGCCAAGAAATACTCCAAGTTCGACTTGTTGGCAGGATTTTGGCAATCCTTTCATTTGGTCTCGAGACTGCGTCATCATTGTTCCAGAAAACGATATGCAAGAGTAATACGAGTCGAGCACAGCTGGAATTTATCTCTACAATTGGGCCGCACTAGCCCAAAAGCTTATGATGATTCTACCTTAGATGATGGAGATCGTGCCGCATCACGAACGTTTCAATCAGAATCTGCGTTTAGTCTGTTAGTTGTACTATATACCCTGTGGGACAAGGTTCATTGCATTTGCTCATGGCGACCGAGAAACTTTTATTATTGTCCATTCATCTTATAAAAGTATCTTGTAAATACACATGTGGTTATGTCTTTACAATACGATGTATTATTGTCTTGAAAGCACATCTTTTAGATTAGCTTTGCCTATATAAGAGCGACTTCTCCTGAAAGTTGCATGAGACCGAAGTTTGAGAAAATCTCAAGTTCATATATACTTCTACGGCTTTCTAAAAACTTTTTTCTCTCTTCCTCAAAGTTTGATGTCATTAAAAGCTTAGGGTTATTCTCCACTGCCACTTTATGGATAAGAAAGCTTGAGACCTAAGAGATTTATGATATAAGTTAATGGTTTATGGAGACCAAGATGCAATCCCATATAAGGCCAAGAAAAGGACCGTGTGTTGTCGGATAGTATATCTGCCTCTAAATACTATTAGTTTATACCAAAGACCCCTCACTGGTAATATGATTTTGTCGAGGGCTGTCGATTACAAATCAATTGAACGGAATTATGAAGGAAAGCATTGTCTTTAGGGAAACTCTCTAGATTCATGTGCAATTTTAGGGCTTAAATTTTATAATTACACATGATTTGATCCAAACCAGGCATAATCCGACACAAACTGCAAAGATGTCCCTAGCAAATAGAGTTCAACAAAGCATTCCAGCTAAGGTTCATTGAACATGGTTTCCTTCTTGTTCAATCAGTGTTTAGAACCACCAATAATTTATATTATCTTGGTTAGAGCATGTCTAATTTCTAATTAGATTAATCCCTCCCTCTCCTCCCTTACTATAATTGATGATTCTGCCCTTTATTTTTAGCAATAAAGAAAGAGAACCGCAACAACTTTGAGATCTTCAAGTTCTTTGATTAAATCTCTCTCTCTACACTGTTCATGGAAATGTAAGGAAAACAACATTTGTGTATAAATCAATATCTATAAATTTAAGTGAACTGTCACATGGATCATGTGAAAAGAAAAATGATGCTGATTAGATGGAGGTCACGTTTACATAATCTCAAACAATTTGAAATCAATTTATGTAATTCCTTATTGGTTGAGGAATTTGCGTTATTGGACTTATTATAATTAAATTAGCTACATAATAATAATAATAGAAACCTACTTAAGACAGAGTAAGAGATAAGACAAGTTACAACCTTACCTTTTTTTTGGTCGAACGTTGCAATCTTACCTTGGAATTGACATTTTCAAAGGCATTGTTCACTTTGACCAAAGAAAAGAAATTAAAAAGAAAAAAGTCACCGTTCACATTTGGTTTGGCTTTTAGCCAACCCAAAAATATTCTTTACGAGTTTCCTCAATGTGAAACCGAATTTAAATAAAAAAAAAAAAAGATTGAATGGTGAGATTTTGGAGTAGAGGACATAGTTGCGTCCGTCTTGGAGACCCATATCGATCACGACTTCTGTCAACCAGTCAAAAACTTTCGAAACAAAAACCCACGTGCTCTTGAAGCGCATCATAGGACAAAGAAGCATGCCTGATAGCTTTTAATCCAACAAAAGCAAAAGCAAATGAATAAATGAACAAAAGTAATAAAGCTACAAAGAAAGAAAGAGATTCCTGGCCCATCACCCGATCTACTTCACCTCATAAATTCAAATTAATTTATGCACAAAATTAACGGTATTCGGTAAATTTAAAAGTGCCGCCATCGCAGAATAATGTTTATGCTCCTTAATTTTTTTAAAAAAATAAATAAACATTATTTATAAGTGTTTTCATTCATTAATGTTGTGCTATCCTCTATTTTGGTGATGATTAATATTGCAAAAACTCTTACTTATAAAAGTTTAAAGTGTCGCTTGCATCTCGAACAATAAGGTAAATCATGCATAAAATGAAGAAGATAACACATTATTTTGCTTGAAACAAAGGTCATCGATGAACAAAATAATCAACAAATTATGTGACTTATTTGTAGTACAAGATGGCAATGCAACAAGGAAGAAAAATGTCAAAGTTATATTACTAGCGCCAAAGTGTGTGCAATTTTTAATCCAACCATCTCATCTTTCTATCATCTTAATCATCAGGTGACATTTACGTACATGGATATGTAATCTTGGATTTATTAAGATAATCCTTTTCTTTAATTATTATTAATGATTTGTTTAGAAAACATGAGAGTTGGTGGCCGAGGTTGAAAACATCAAAATAGACGAGTTCAAGAGCAAAGGGCCTCACTTCAATTATGATAAATTTAAAGGGCATACTGGAAAAAGTTCCCCCTCTATATAAGAACCCATTGCCACGAACAAAGGCCAAGTGTTCACTAAAGCATTTCAACACATCACTCCTCTCGAACTCCATATCCAAAAGCTTCTTCAAAGAACCAAGAAGAAGAAGAGGAAAAGGAAGAGCGATGGCGATTTCAAGGAGTGGCAAGATGAACGGTGGAGGCGTGTCACAGAGGTTTTCGAGTCATCCGATCCCCAAGAGAGGGCAAGTGAAGGAGGGGATTGTGGTGGGGTTGGCTCATTCTTTTGTCTCCATCTTCAGAAACAGACCTGCTCAGTTTTCTGATGGGAGAACGGTAATAATTCGAATAATGTCGAATCAACGTAGCGGAATAAAATAATCTTTCATCTTGTGTAAACCTAATAGGAATCGATATAGTAGAGTAAAATAAATACCAAGCACACGAACACAAGACGATTTTTTTACTTGGAAAACCTCCTCGATGTGAGGAGATAAAAATTCACGGGACCGGAGTCCACCCGAAAATCTTCTTTATTAATAAAATTGTTCTTCTCTAGTAAATACTAGAGGTACATAGCAGCAAACACCTCAAGAACATAATTCTTGGCAATACACATGAACTTCACAAGAGATCAAGGATAAATCTGACCAAAAACGTAGGTTTTGATCAATCCACGAAAAACTTGATGTATGGAGCTTCAAACGAAAATCAAACCATTCAGATTTGATTAAATTGCGCCACGAACATGCTGACAAAATTTTAGCTCAATCGGACCACGAATCGACCTCCGACGCAAACTTGATGTAAATCGATATTGCTTCAAAACCCCAAATTTTCTCGCTTTCTTTTTCTGTTGTTAATGTTTCCTTTTCTGCAGCTACCTCTTTATATAGATAGTGAGAAATCCTATTTTCTCATATAACTTATTATATGGGCTCAAGCCCTTTTTGGCCTTACAACTCATTGGGCCTCCCCCACATAGGAGTGAACCCAGTTAACAAATCTCCCCCTCACGACAATGTGGAGGGATTCACTATCCCTGCTATCAATCGATAATGGTCAAGCTTCTCTCTTGGTAGAGTCTTTGTCATCATATCGGAGCCATTATAATCCGTATGAATTTTCTCAAGTTCCAACAACTTTTTATCTAGAACATCCATTATCCAATGATATCTAACATCAATATGTTTCGATCTAGAATGAAAAGATGAATTCTTACCAAGATGAATTGCGCTTTGATTATCACAAAATAGCACATACATTTTTTGCTTGAACCCAAGTTCTTCTAAAAACTTCTTCATCCATAGCATTTCTTTACTAGCTTCAGTCGAGTGCAACATACTTCTGCAATCTTGACTTCCATGACACAGCTCCACCAGCAAAAGAAATCAAATAACCAGAAGTAGATCTACGAGTATCAATATCTCCTGCCAAGTCGGAATCTGTGTATCCAACTAACTCAAGTTTCCCGGTCCCGAAACTGAGTTTCAAATTTGAAGTTCCCCGAAGATACCTCATAATCCACTTTACTGCATGCTAGTGCTCTCTGCCTGGATTTGACAAATAGCGACTAACAACGCCAACTGCATTCGCCAAGTCTAGGCGTGTACATACCATCGCATACATTAAGCTTCCTACAGCTGAAGCATATGGAACACTTTCCATATCTTTCTTTTATTTATCAGTCGTAGGACTTTGCATCATATTTAACTTAAAGTAGGCAGCAAGAGGAGTACTAACCACTTTAGCCTTGTCCATGTAAAATTTCTGAAGGATCTTCTCGATATATTTCTCTTGTGACAAAAATAACTTCTTAGCATCTCTGTCTCGGGTAATTCTAATGCCAAGAATCTGTTTCATCGAGCCCAAGTCTTTCATGATAAAAGACTTGCTCAACTGTTTATTTAATAACTCAATTCTTGAAGCATTCCTGCCAACAATCAGCATATCATCAACATAAAGCAAGAGAATAATAAAGTCATCATCAAAAAAAATTTGGACAAATACAGAGTTATCCAAGGAAGTCTTCTTATAGCCTTGTTTTGTCATAACTGAAGCAAATTTCTTATACCACTGTCTTGGTGCTTGTTTTAGGCCATAGAGACTTTTCTTCAATTTGCACACATAATCCTCTTTTCCTTTCACTTTGAAACCCTCAGGTTATTCCATATATATCTCTTCCTCCAAGTCACCATGTAGGAAGGCTATTTTAATATCTATTTGCTCAATTTCTAAATCTAGGCTAGCTGCCAAGCCTAGTACCACACGAATAGAAGACATTTTCACTACCGGAGAAAATATATCATCAAAATCAATACCCTTTCTCTGACCAAATCCCTTAACAACCAATCTAGCTTTGTACCGTGATTGTAAAGTATGTTCATCTTGCTTCAAGCTATATACCCACTTGTTCTTCAAAGCTCTTTTACCTTTAGGTAACTTCACCAACTCAAAAATATGGTTATCATAAAGTGACTGCATCTCATCTCGCATAGCATCGAACCAATTGCTTTTGTACTCATCTTCTATTGCTTCTGCATAACACTCTGGTTCACATGCATCAGTCAATAATACATACTCATCTTTAGAATACCTGGTGGAAGGTCGTCGGTCTCTAACGGATCTTCGGACTGGAACATCCAATGGAACATCTAATTGAGCCTCTGGTTCAGGAATAATATCATCTATTTTAACATGTTCAGGAACATGTGCGTTATTTGAAACATTGACTTCTTGCTGCTCTTCATCAACGTGTGTAGGAATATTTGTAAGAGGAACTGTATCTAAATCAACCAGATTATCACTAACCTGTGGTGCTGAAATTATCTTCGATTTCTCAATATCTTCTATTGTTTGATCTTCCATAAACACAACGTCTCTGCTTCTTACAATGTTCTTTTCAAGCGGATCATAAAATTTGTAGCCAAGCATATCTTGTCCATAACCAATAAATATGCACTGTCGTGTTTTCACATCAAGTTTAGACCTCTCATCTTTGGGAATATGCACAAATGCTTTGCACCCAAAGACATGCAAATAATCATAAGAAATATCTTTGCTTGTCCAAACTCTATTAGGAACATCAAACTTTAAATGAACGCATGGAGTAAGATTTAATATATGCACAACTGTACTTAAAGCCTCACCCCAAAAGGATCCTGGTAGCTTTGACTGTGAAAGTAAGCATCTTACCCTTTCAACCAATGTTCTGTTCATTCTCTCAGCTAAGCCATTTAACTGAGGCGTCTTGGGAGGTGTCTTTTGATGTCGAATACCTTGATTTTTAGTTTTCAAGGTATAAATCCAAATTTTCCTTGAAAAATCATCTATGAAAGTAATAAAATAAAGAGAGCCACCAAGTGATTTTGTTTTCATAGGACCGCAAATATCAGAATGCACTACATCTAGTATACTTGACTTTCTTGAAGAAGGGGAGCTTTTAAATGCAACTCTATTTTGTTTTCCTGCTAAACAGTGAGCACACTTTTTTAGCGCTGAACTTTTCAATCCTGAAAGGAGCTTCTTCTTGGACAATATTGACAAACACTTCTCATTGATGTGACTGAACCTCTTATGCCATAACTCAGCTGCATCTTCGCTATCTACTGCATTAATTTTGTCTGTAGACAACTTTGCCTGCATAATGTATAACAAATAATATTTTTCACCTTTAACCACAACAAGAGAACCTTTGGTAAGTTTCCATTGACCATTACTGAAGGTGCTACAATACCCCTCATCATCCAACTTGCTTGTAGAAATCAAATTCAAGCGGATATCACGTATATGTTTAACATTATTCAATACTAACCTTGTGCCATTGCTGGTTTCTAGGCACACATCACCGATGCCTACAGCTTGAGCTAGTCCATTGTTTTCCATCTTCACAGATCCGAAGTCATCTGACCTGTATGATGTAAAGAAATCCCTACGAGACGTAGCATGAACGGATGCACCACTATCAATTACCCAACCGGTCTCATGAGAAACAAAATTCACCACATCACCATAAAAATAGTAAGAAAGTCTTCTTTAAGTGCAGCGACACGATTGTCATCACTGTCATTATCATTTATCTTCTCTTTACCTTTCTCCTTTTGTTTCTCCCTTTTTAACTAGCGACAAAATCTCTGAATATGTCCCTTCTGATGACAATAATGTCACTCAACATTAGCAAATTTATTATACTTACCTCTGCTTTTGTCTCGACTTTTATTTCTATTTCTCGGACCTCGAGACTCACTTCTCCCCATTTTCTCAACAACCAAGGCATCAGAATGTGAAGAGGACGATCCATGTGTCTTCATTCTCATCTCTTCATTCAAAATACTACTTTTGGCCAAATCCTTGGTAATTGCACCATCCGGGGCAAAATTAGACAAAGATGTTCGGAACGTCTCCCATGAGTCCGGCAAAGTACCAAGCAACCATAGTGCTTGTATCTCATCATCAAACTTGATTCCCATCACAGCCAACTGATTTATAATTCCTTGAAAAGAATTTAAATGATCAGTCAAATGAGTACCATCATGATATCTCAGAGCCATCATCTGTTTTATCAAAAATAACTTATTATTCAAAAATCTTTCGAGCATATAACTGTTCGAGCTTATCCCATAAACTGCGTGCATGTGTTTCCTCAATAATATGGTTCAAAACATTATCATCTTCCCACTGCCTAATATAACCACACACTTGACGATGAAATATAGACCATTCAACATCAGTTTTATTCTCTGGTTTCTCCTCAGCAAATATAAGCAAATAAAAATCTTTCACATATAAAGATCTTCCATCTTCCCTTTCCAAATATGATAATTCGAACCATTCAATGTAACCATTCTACTCATATTCATTTCCATTGTTTAACACAAGGCAGAAAAATCAAGCAATAACCTGATGCTCTAATACCACTCTGATGGGAGAACGGTAATAATTCGAACAATGTCGAATCAACGCAGCGGAATAAACTAATCTCCCCTCTTGTGTAAACCTAATAGGAATCGATATAGTAAAGTAAAATAAATACCAAACACGCGAACACAAGACGATTTTTTTACGTGGAAAACCTCCTCGATGTGAGGAGATAAAAAACCACGGGACCGGAGTCCACCCGAAAATCTTCTCTATCAATAAAATTGTTCTTCTCTAGCAAATACTAGATGTACATAGCAGCAAACATCTCAAGAACATAATTCTTGGCAATACATATGAACTTCACAAGAGATCAATGATAAATCTGACAAAAACGCAAGTTTTGATCAATCAATGAAAAACCTGATGTATGGAGCTTCAAACGAAAATCAAACCATTCAGATTTGATTAAATTGCACCACGAACATGCTGACAAAATTTCAGCTCAATCGGACCACGAATCAACCTCCGACGCCAACTTGATGTAAATCAGATATTGCCATAAACCCCAGATTTTATGTTTTCTCTTTTTCTCTTGTTATTGTTTTCTTTTCTGCAGCTACCTCTTTATATAGATAGTGAGAAACTCTATTTCCTCATATAACTTATTATATGGCCAGCCCTTTTTGCAGAACTCACAGCCGACATCCTCCACATAGGAGTGAACCCAGCTAACATTTTCTCGGTGACCAAGCACTTGCCATAAGTTTTCTTCTTCTTAGAGAGAGAGAGAGAAATGGGTTTTGTATTGCTGTTTTTCCTGGTTTTTGTTTTTTGCAGATCTTAGGAAGAACGATCTTGTAATTAAGATTTTTTTCTTTTTATTTTTGTACAATTTTTGCAGATCGAGATATAATTCTGCAGATGATTTAAAGCGAGCATCGTACATAAATTTTGGCACTTATAGTATAATTTTTTCTAAGAGAAATGTTGAGTATTGATGCATTCAAAGTGGTCTCCACCTTAAAGAATGTGTAGTAAGGGATATAGAAATATCTACCCTCATACTAGCCAACCACATCCAAACGTTCAGCCAATTTTCGCGACATTAATTTGCAACCCCATGAGTAAAGACATGTCTCTTGTCTGGATGTATTGCAAGTCGCTATCCATATCTATTATATATTTAGAGAATCATCCCACTAGATTTGTCCATTGTATTCATTTGCTAGCAAAGTAAAGGCAAATGTGTGTAAAAAATTACATTCTAAAAGAAATGAATATAGACAAGACTTATGATATGTTATCTGAATTATTTTAGTTAGCAAAAGAATATGAAATGCATGTCACTGAATATTGTTTCGGTCTGTTCTCCATTATAGACTACATTTACTATGGGTCTAATTTAATGCTATTGACTAATCTTTGGTTTGTCCAAGAAACAATAGAAGGAAAAGTGCACTAGAAGTCCTAAAAGTACAATTTAGGAAGCACTATGTTGGGCCCTTGCTTGCTTCCCCTAGAGACTTGGGATATCAAGCTACTAGGGTTTTCCTTGGCTCAATAAAAATCCAAAATCAATATATTTGTGATAAATTTACCTCAAAAAAAAAATCTCAAGATGATATATTTATAATAAATTTACTCTCTGTTAACTTTCGTTAAATTGAATTAATATTACAAAAAATCACAACCTAAAACGAAATGTAAAATCTCAAATTAGTATATCCATCAACTGTTACGTGTCATCGAACTCGGTAATTTGACGATAAATTTAATAAAAATTAACGGAGGGTAAAATTGTCATAGATGTATTAATTTGACGTTTTTCATGGTATTAACCTTTTATAATATTCTCCGTTACTAAGAAAATGATAGATCCCCTACTTACTCACATGATCAATCAAGTTATTTAGATATTGCAGGATAATGTGCATAAAATATCGCAGATTTCAGGATTAAGTTCAACAGATCAATTTAGAGTTTTTGTCCCACAACTATATATATATATATATAATAGATTTCAGGATAAGTGATTATTGATAATGTGATAATAGTTAATAGGCTCAAAGTGAAAGGGTTAAATTTTTAAGTGAGATCAAGAGCTGAAATATATTCAACAAAAATAACTTTTCTATGGAAAATAAATCAACAAAAGAAGAGGAAAGTTCAACGACGCACGCACAGGACTAAGCGTGCCCAACATCAGTGTCCTGATGCTTTGGATCGTGTAATTCATCTATCCTGAGCACGTGTATGATAAAAACGTTGGGTGCTAAAGTAATGTTAAAAATAAACGAAGTAATGTCATTGCTTGTCAAAGTGTGCAACTTGGACCGGACGGATCTCTCTCTCTCTCTCTCTCTCTCTCTCTCTCTGTTTCTCTCTCTCCCCCACTTTCCACTGTTTCCTGCACATCCACATTTCTTCTTCCAAACATGTGGTTGATATTTTGACAGACCTTATCTGTTATCTTTGGATTCTCCTGTGCAATGAGATTCAGCCACGCGAAACAACGACTCTAAGCATGTGGCTGCAGTTCCAGTGAATGAATTATTTGTAAGTCGACAAGCTTGACTTATTGGTACGATTCTGGCTACAACTGGTTCGTTGCATAAATCAAATGACAAGAGAATAGGCAACAAGAAGGCATTCATATTTCCTGAGAGCCATTCCGGCTTGCTTCTCCATCAGATTTGCAAGCAAAAATCAAGGGCAAAGTCAGAGCAAAGACGAAATACATCATCACAATTTTGGGCAATCTTCCGCCGAGCTCGTGGCACTGATCCTTCTCTCCGGGCCTGCGTTCTATTTTCTCAATAAGAAGAAAGCTAGTGTGCGTGAAAATGCACAGGATGCTGATACAAGCGCATTCGGTTCAGCTGCGCCAATAGAAACTAACTCCACCAGATCTAGTTCGTCGCCGACAGAAACAAATAACGGTGCATCTAGTTCATCTCCGACAAAAGCTATTAACGGTGCATCTAGTTCGTCTCCAACAGAAACTAATTCCGGTAGATCTAGTTCGTCTTCGATGGAAACTAGTAATGATGTATCAAGTTTGTCTCCTACAAAAACTAATTTCGATGGATCTAGTTCGTTGACTGCGCCAACTGGAAATTGCTATGAGGTGTTTTTGAGTTTCAGGGCTCAGATACTCGAGAAGGCTTCACCGATCATCTCTACAATAGGCTCCTCAACGCAGGAATTAATGTTTTCAGAGATGATGACGAGCTCCGCCATGGCGAGGACATCGGACCAGAGCTTATGACGGCCATCACGAATAGTAAGATCCTGATCCCTATTCTCTCTGTGAGTTATGGAACAAGCAGTTGGTGCCTCGATGAACTGGTCCAAATAATGGAGGGCAAGAATAATAACGGGCAAATAGTGTTGCCTATATTCTATAAAGTTAAACCAGCTGAAGTGAAACATCAAACTGGGAATTTTGGACGCTTATTCCATGAGCGTGAGAAGCGTTTGCTTGAGAGGAGTTTCGACACAACGATTTTGGAGAAATGGAAGAAATCATTGGAGAAATGGAAGAAATCACTCCTTGAAGTCGGCACCTTGAAAGGATACGAAGCCAAAGGGTAAAAGTTTTCACCAAAACATTCTCTACTTTCTTTTAATATGTGTGGCTGTTTACTGGTTGTTTTGATTCTCACCTGCTTCATCTTTGTCCTTTGTTTTTTTATATAAAAAACAGTAAGATCTTAATGGCAATAAGATTCAGCGATGCTTGAGTTCTGCAAGTTATTATTTTTTTTTTTAGATTACTGCTTTAATGATGTTGACCAATCTAATAATAGATTCTATTGTTATGATCCCATTCTCCTATATAATAAGAAGTTTTGAATGAATTTTTACTCATATATACAAAAATCTGGTAAATTGTGCCATTTTTATATCACGTCATAGTTTATGCTCCATTAATCTTTGTGATTACTTTTCTAATTACATATTTATTTGAGATTAATAGTACAACTTGTTAGTGATTTTTATTTATTGCTCATAACATCATATACCGTGCGCGGTGACTGTCCAAGCCATAATTCTTTATCTTCCCAAGTAGCATTTATTAAATCATTAATATTGTTGATTAGTTGCTATTGTAGTTATTTTACAACAGAAAGTTTCAATGGTTAGATATGATGAAAGAAAAAGAAAAAGAAAAAAAGAATTATTTTTCTTATATGATTTTCAATGAATTTCCCATCTTCAAAAAGTAATTTCTTATGCATATGCATATATTGAAGCAAAGTTCTTATTTTGGGTAAAAATTATTCTTCTACTTTCCTATAAAATCAATATTAGATCAATTGAAATCATAGAACGTAAGGCCTCCAAAGGAAAATAAAGTACAACTTGTAATCATCCCTAGAGGCAAAAAAACAGGTAAGAACACCAATATAGAATGATGCTAAATTCACAACCTGAGTAGAAACTTGCAAGCTTGTAGATTGCACAAACAAGAAGAAATCTCCTCAATTGCATTTAGGTAGTTCACAATATCACACTGTATGACTTTTTAGATTAGAATTAAAGGGCCTGAAATCCTCTTGCGTCGAAAGTTGTGATATCTACTGATTGATGGCTGACTCTCGTAATGGGCTGGCTTATTGGGTTTTTACTTATTCAAACACTCTAGAAAATTTTCAAAGTCACGTATGCACCATCCCGTAATATCGTTAACTAATAACAAATTTAAAATATTATTCAAATCCATGATATATCCAATATATAAGATTCATAAGCATACCCTCAAGTTTCTTCTGGCTTAATAAACTATGTTGAGTAATAGTTGGATGGGGCACGCCATGTGAAGCAAACACCGGCATTTCCCACTTTAGTCTTATCATTTACATGGAGGTATGACAAAAAAGATTCTTAAAGTTTTTCTGTTTATCCCCAGATTTATATACTCTGTGTTCTCAACAGATAAACAATTTAGGATTACTGTGGTCACATATTTCAACTCTTGTCACATTTGATAGGTATGAAGCCAAGTTGGTGAATTCGATTGTCCAAAAAGTGTTGAGTGAACTGAAGAAAGAGTTTAAATTGGTTATTTCCAAGAATTTGGTTGGAATTGATAGTCATGTGAAGACGGTTATGGAATTTGTGGATAATAAATCTCATGCCACCCTATTTGTTGGTATCTATGGAATGGGAGGCATTGGTAAGACTACTCTTGCCAAAACCATCTACAACAAGCTCTCCAATCGATTTGAGCATCGTAGCTTCATTGCTGATATAAGGGAATCATGGAAGCGTAATGGCATACATTATTTACAGAATCAGTTAATCAATGATATATTGAAGCGAAAAAATGAAGTTCATAATGAGGATGAAGGGACTGAGTTCATGGCCTCCAAGTTTAAAGGTAAAAAGGTCCTCATTCTACTTGATGATGTGGATAATGTCATTCAGTTGAGCCATTTGATTGGTAATCGTGATTTGTTTTCTTTAGGAAGTAGAATCATTATTACCACTAGAAACAAGAGGATTCTTGAAGAAGTTGGGGTGGACTATGACTATGAACACAAGGAAATGGATAATAATCAATCATTAGTTCTGTTCAGCAAACATGCGTTTCGAATGGACTCTCCTCCAAAGGAATATGAGGATCTAACTCAAGAAGTTGTCTCCATCGCTGGAGGGCTTCCCTTGTCCCTTGAGGTTTTTGGTTCATTATTGTGTGGAAAAGGGTTAATACAATGGAGAGATACAATAAAGAAGTTAAAAAAAGTCCTTCGTATGGATGTCCAAGAAAAGTTAAAAATAAGTTATGAAGTATTAGATTATGAGCAAAAACAAATATTTTTGGATATCGCTTGCTTTTTCATTGGTACTGACAAGAGAATCGCATCTTATATGTGGGATGCCTGTGGCTTTTTCCCTGAGGAGGGAATTGAAGCATTGAAACTCATGTCATTAATACAAATTGGAGATGATCATGAGCTCCTAATGCATAACCAACTAAGAGATCTTGGTAGAGAAATAGTTCGAGAGGAAAACCAACGGGAGCCTCAAAACCGTAGTAGGTTATGGGACTCCGAGGAAGTCCAGAAAGTGCTAAAGGAAAATAAGGTAATCGTTTTATTCTTTTGCTCTTGGTAATTGTTTCATTCTTTTGCTCTCTTGGTCCATGTCTACCAATAGAGTAATATTGTTGGTCCACTGCTTACTGCTTGCTCTGGTGAATAGAGAACCTTCTACCATTATTGGCCTTGAATGTGTCATTGATGTGATTAGAAAGTAGGAAGGTTGCTCTCTCTTAGTAACTATTGTAGAGTAACTATTGGTAATTGTTTCATTCTTTTGCTCTCTTGGTCCATGTCTACCAATAGAGTAATATTGTTGGTCCACTGCTTACTGCTTGCTCTGGTGAATAGAGAACCTTCTACCATTATTGGCCTTGAATGTGTCATTGATGTGATTAGAAAGTAGGAAGGTTGCTCTCTCTTAGTAACTATTGTAGAGTTACCTGAGATTTATCTTAAAAAGACTACCACTTATTTGCAATCTCAATGTGCAACCGATGTATAATCTCACGAGCCAATTCATATATTTACGAATTCAAAGCCAATGTCTATTTATTATGTCTTTCGTACTAAATGCATTAATAAACTAAACCAACCAAAAGAAAAATGAACATGCTCTATATTTTATGTACAAATAAAATGGTATGACTTAATTTTGCAACTAAAAGGGTACCCATCCTTGCATATAGGACGGAAATAACTTTACCTTTCAAACTCATCCTTTCACTCATGGGACAAAAATGACACCCACCATCAATTCTGTGTATTGTCACTTTAAATCCACCCGCGTCATCCTGTATAGCTCGTTAATCATGACCACAAATGTATTCTTCTTTTTTTTTTTTCTTTTTTTATATAACAAAAAGCCAGAAACTTTGTAAGAAAAGTTTATCAACAAGATTATAAAATAAAACACAACATCGTTTTTGGTGTGAGTTGACATGACCTAGAAAGTACCTACACTCTCCGAGAGCTTTTGTGTTATGTCAAACATTTCAACACGTGTTCGACATTTTTAGACACTCTTCGACGCTCGGTTAACACGTGTTGAAAAATCCAAACCTGGTCAACTTTCCTAATACTTGGAATTTTGCTTGGCATGTGATTCTGACATGCAAGGTCAATTTTAAATTTTTTGAATAAATAATGGGTCAAAATGTATATATATGAAAAAAAAAATAAAAGGGGAAATAAAAAAAATCTAGTCTTCTTTTCTCTTTTGACTTTTACTTCCCATGATATACAATTCATCCCCTTAAGTTTTTTTCTCTTCTCTTCTGGCACGTCTGAAACACAAGTCAAAAATATGAATTGCTTGTTTTTTTATTCAAATTTTACGAATTATTGGAATATAGTTGAATTTGTTAGATTAAAACAATGAATAATATTAATAAATGGTCGATTAATGTTTTTAGTGTAAATTTATTCTAGACTTTTTTACTATTTATTATTTGTGAATTTGAATCAAATTAATTTGATTCAAATAATCATAAAAATGATAATTTATTATATATAAAAATATACATTTAATATACAATAAGTTCCAAAGCATCGGAATTCTTTGCTTTTTGAGAAATGACGTATCGAAAAGTCGTGTTGCATATTGTGTGTTAGTATCAGTGTTACTTAGAGCATGGCTTGATGAATACATTAGCACAGTGAGTAGTGTAGGGTATTCATGGCAATTTAACGATGATAATGGATGAAATTTGTAATAGGTGTCGGCTTTGTTCTTTAGTTAAATAGTTGGGCTATTTTTATTAACTGTGAAAAGTTATTTTAGTTTTGTCGTAAATGCCAAAAGTTTGGCTTTATGGACGTTTGAAAGGTTTTGCTACTTTTGTTCCAAGTACAAAAGGTTGGGCTTATTTTCAGATGTGGCCAAACTATAGCTATCGAATTTTTGAAGCGAAAAACGTTACACACCACACAGAAATTTTGAAGATAGATAGGGTATCTTGATATTTGAGAGAGAAGTTTATGGGGGAAATGAGTGACGTGAATAGATTACTTCTGTTGAAGATTTTATTTATTTATTTATTTTTTAGTTATTCTTCTCTTGGATTCCTTTTAGATGTTGAGATCTGATTCCTTGCCAAACTATTATGCCGTCCACCTATGAACATACATGAATACATTAGCAAAATTTGAAACCGACATGATGAAATCCACGAACTTGTTTTTTATTACATCTTGACTTGTCATGCATAAGTGTTTTATTTTTATTTTTATTTTTATTTTTGGTGAAATCTGGCGACACATTTTCTATTTCCAATCTATTCTGATGAAGCAATTATTTCTTCATTTTGTTCAAAAATGGATGAGATATTACTATTCTCTCTAGTGGGGAAAAAGGAAAGGGGAGGGGGGGGGGGGGGGGGGTTAGCCAAGAATAGCTTCAACTTTCACATTTCGAAATGCTTTGCACTTTCATATATATATAATACTTGAGTATCTCAGTTATTTATGATTATGATGAAATAAAATTGTAATCTATAGTTAAACTAAAAATTAATGATAATATAATAAGTTATAGAGAATATTAATATAACTAATATTATTTTCATATTTAAATATAATTGGTAAAATAATTAATTAACAATATTTCAATTACTATTAGTAAAATAATAAGTACGTACTATATTAATATAACTGCTATCGCAATATTCTGTTTCTTGTAATTAGTTATTACTCCAATGGAAAATAAGAGTATATGTTATTTTTTATTAATCGCATAAGTAGCATAGTTGAGTAATATACATGAAATTATTACGAAATTTATAGAGAGAAAATATATATATTTCTATTAAAAATTGATCAAATCAACTTATGATTTTGCACAATGCAATTTGATTAAATTCTGTGCATTACACGCATGTCCTAACTAGTATGGTAGCAAGTCGTAAAGTCTTTACTTTATAAGCCATTACATCATAATTCTTTTTAAGATCCAAATGTCTATGGCCTAATCTCAAAATGTCAATCCTATGTATTGATGTTAAAAAAAATGATGTCTTCACATTGCTAGTCTCTTGAATATATTAAAGCATGTCAACAGCAATATGAACAAATAATGGGATATAGTACTAATGAATGTTAATTCTTGCTTATAGGGAACAGAAAAGATTGAGGCAGTCATCCTAAGTGAAAGCAACGTAGAAGGCTCCGGCAAAACACCTAAGCAAGATGGCGACATTTACGTAGAAAAACAATTCAAGAATTTGAAGAGTCTAAGATTCCTTCAAGTGGAGGGGGCACGTCTCAGTGGAGATTTTAAGGACTCAATTGAGAGGTTAAGATGGCTTCGATGGCAAAAATGTCCCATGAATTTTGAAGTAAACAATTTTCATGCAAAGGAATTACTTGTACTCGAATTGTCACATAGCATGATAAATGAGAAATGGGAAGGATGGAGTTCCTTCATGGTAAGAACAGTTCATTTTTTTTTCCTTTCATGCTTTTTTTCAATCATAATCACTCTAGGCTAACCCCTTGACAATCATTTTTCTTTACCAGATGGCAAAGAAGCAGCTCAAAGTTCTCGACCTTACACATTGTCATTCCTTGGAAAATACGCATTTCCTCTCAGGTTTTAAAAATTTAGAGGTTCTGACCCTCAATCATTGTTATAGCCTACAACAAATTGACTCTTCAATTGGAGACATGAAGGCCCTCCTTCGCTTAAATTTGTGTTGGTGTAAGAGTCTTATGGAGCTTCCAGTAGAAATAGGTAAATTAGAAGCACTGAAGCAACTCCTTCTACGAGATACTCAAAACCTTCATGCATTACCAGATAGCATAGCATCATTGCAGAATCTAGAAATTCTAAATATTTCTTTTAGTGGTATAAAAGAATTACCCAATGGTATTGGGAGGTTGAGAAAGCTCCGAAACTTAGAAGCTATAGATTGCAGAAATTTGAAAGGTGAAATGCCCGAAAGCATGTGTAATCTTTCTTGCTTGCAACGCCTCGATTTTCTTGGTTGCAAGGAGCTCCAATCGCTACCAGACCTTCCTTCTAGCTTAACATATTTGGGCTTCACTTGTCAAAGTTGCAAATTGCCTTCAGTTTCCCACCTAACCCATCTCAAGGAACTACAAGTTCATGGATGCAAATTTCTGAAGTGCATCCAAGAGCTTCCATCAGCACCAATGGACATTGAAGAATCAAAATTTCCACAATCTCTAAACAGTCCCTTCAAGTTGGAAATCTTGGAAATCCATCGCTGTGAATCTATTGAAATACTGGACGTTTCACAGTCTATCCATCCAAGGACTTTATCCATTGACTATTGCAAGAATCTATTTGAAGTTCGAGGTCTTGACAAATTGATATATTTGGAAAGCTTGACCATTGCACACTGTGATTCGATTGTATGGTTGGTCCTTCCAATGTCCAAGCATTTGAAGATATTGAATGTTTGTGATTGCAATAACTTGGTTGAAATTCAAGGTCTTAGTAGGTTGAAATTCTTGGAAAGCTTGAAAATCTCTTGGTGCACTTCAATTGAAAGGCTACTCCTTCCAAAATTTGGGAGTCTGAAGATATTAGATGCTGAATTGTGTAAGAAATTAGCAAAAATTCAAGACCTTGATAAGTTGGAGTTTTTGGAAATGATAAATATCCAAGGGTGCGTTTCAATTGAAAGGCTAGGCATTCCAAAATCCAAGAGGCTGAAGGAATTAGAAGCTAGAGGTTGTGAAAACTTAGCCGAAGTTCAAGACCTCGATGGGTTAGAGTTTTTAGAAAAGCTATATATCAAAGGGTGCACTTCAATTGAAAGGCTATATATCCGAGGATGCACTTCAATTAAAAGGTTAGACCTTCCAAAATCTGAGAGAATGATCGAATTAAATGCTGGAGGTTGTGAAAACTTAGCCGAAATTCAAGGCCTTGATGGGTTAGAGTTTTTGGAAAAGCTATATATCGAAGGGTGCACTTTAATTAAAATGCTAGACCTTCCAAAATTCGGGAGGTTGAAGGAATTAGAAGCTGGAGGTTGCAAAAACTTAGCCGAAATTCAAGGCCTCGATAGATTGAAGTTTTTGGAAAAGCTCTATATCCAGGGGTGTGCTTTAATTGAAAAGCTAGATCTTCCAAAATCTGGAACGCTGAAGGAATTAGATGCTGGAGGTTGCCAAAACTTAGTTGATATTCAAGGCCTTGATAGGTTGGAGTTTTTGGAAAGGCTATATATCTCAGGGTGCATTTCAATTGAAAGTGTAGACCTTCCAAAATCCGAGAGGCTGCAGGTTTTAGTAGCTGGAGGCTGCATAAGCTTAGCCGAAATTCAAGGCCTCGATAGGTTGGAGTTTTTGGAAAAGCTATATATCCAGGGGTGCGCTTCAATTGAAAAGCTAGATCTTCCAAAATCTGGAAGGTTGAAGGAATTAGATGCTGGAGGTTGCCAAAACTTAATCGATATTCAAGGCCTTGATAGGTTGGAGCTTTTGGAAAGGCTATATATCTCAGGGTGCATTTCAATTGAAAGTGTAGACCTTCCAAAATCCGAGAGGCTGCAGGTTTTAGTAGCTGGAGGCTGCATAAACTTAGCCGAAATTCAAGGCCTCGATAGGTTGGAGTTTTTGGAAAAGCTATATATCCAGGAGTGTGCTTCAATTGAAAGGCTAAGCCTTTCGAAATCCGGGAGGCTGAAAGAATTAGAAGCTGGAGGCTGCAGAAACTTAGCCGAAATTCAAGGTCTCAATAGGTTGGAGTTTTTGGAAAAACTATATATCCAAGGATGCACTTTAATTGAAAGGCTATACCTTCCAAAGTCCAGGAGTCTGAAGGATTTGCAAACTGGAGGCTGTGACAACTTAGTCGGAATTCAAAACCTCGATAGGTTAGAGCTTTTGGAAAAGCTAAATATCAAAGGGTGCACTTCAATTAAAAGGCTTTACCTTCCAAAATTCGGGAGGTTGAAGGAATTAGAAGCTGGAGGTTGCGAAAATTTAGCTGAAATTCAAGGCCTTGATAGGTTAGATTTTTTAGAGAAGCTAAATATTGAAGGGTGCACTTCAATTGAAAGGCTAGATCTTCCAAAATCAACGGAGCTGAAGGAATTCAAAGCTGGAGGCTGCGAAAACTTAGCTAAAATTCAAGACCTCGATAAGTTGGAGTTTTTGGAAAAGCTAAATATCAAAGGGTGCACTTCAATTGAAAGGCTTTACCTTCCAAAATTCGGGAGGTTGAAGGAATTAGAAGCTGGAGGTTGCAAAAATTTAACCGAAATTCAAGGCCTTGATAGATTAGAGTTTTTAGAGAAGCTAAATATGGAAGGGTGCACTTCAATTGAAAGGCTAGACCTTTCGGAGTCTAGGAATCTAAAAGATTTACAGGCTGGAGGTTGCGAAAGCTTAGTTGAAATTCAAAACCTCAATTGGTTAGATTTTTTGGAAAAACTAAATATTGAAGGGTGCACTTCAATTGAAAGGCTAGACCTTCCAAAATCCGGGAGGCTGAAGGAATTAAAAACTGGGGTTGCAAAAAACTTAGCCAAAATTCAAGATCTTGATGAGTTGGAGTTTTTAGAAAAACTATATATCCAATGGTATATTTCAATTGAAAGGCTAGACCTTCCAAATTCTGGGAGTTAGAATTAGATCTGAAGGTTGTGATAACTTAGCAGAAATTCAAGGCCTCGATAGGTTGGAGTTTTTGGAAGAATTAAGTATTATTGGATGCAAGTCACTCAAAACAATTCCAAAATTATTGCAAACACAGATCTATCGAGAAAAAGCCATTTGCATACAACACAACAATAGAATTTGTATCAAACTATACATACGACTTGGATGAGTAATATACTGGAAATGATCTACATTTTCTAACAAAGGCACATAAAGCAAGTAAGTTACCTTCGCTCTTTTGTGATCTACGACCCAATTTTCATTTGCATTTTTGCTTGCATTATCTTTCAAGATTTATGATATTGTCATTATTATCTCCTGGTTGACAGTGTCATCATTGTTTTCTTACTTGAATTCAAGGAATCCGAGGGAAATGTTCATGGAAATTAATGTGTGCTTTGGCAAAATGATTCCGCATATCATACCACTAGCGGAATTAGACTAAATGGCTTTCTAAGGGCATCATTTGTCATTAGTCTTCAAGTAAGATCATTTATCCTATGCTGAAAAATAAAGATTCTTGACGTTTGATTGATTCTGGAATCCTAGAAGTATTGAATAAAAATTGAGGTAAACAAGTATTTGATAGCATGCAAAAGGTCATTGTATAGGTCAAGAAATGCTATATGACGGTAGTTCTAATGTGAGGTTTTAATTTGCTCTATGCACACCATGCAATTCATAACTGTATGTTTCTAAGGTGCACTTAAGAGTAAATTTAAGGTGCAAAAGAAACATGTTGATAGGGCATCCCTCAATATGCATAAACTACTAACTTGGGATAAAATTTGTCCAACCATTATGTTCCACACATTTTATCTCACAAAATTGTTTGCATTAGCTGATTAAGGTAATCGTGTTAGTTTAGAAATGATAAATGCAAGACCAAGCTCTTCTCCTAGTGGTGTTTTCGTGAGTGAACTAGTAAATAGGGCAGAAGTAGAAGCACAAGCATCGCGGATTATTTGGATCAATCAAGAAAATTGCAATTCGAATTTTTCTGACTATGGATCCACGTTCCTTTGGTTTGAATCCAGGATACACCTACTCCAAGGCTAATGATAGATTATCCCAAAGAATGTATCTTGATGTTTGTAGAGTTGATATACCCATCTGTCAATGCCTAAACTTATGAGCCAAGCAAAACATATAGAATGTCTTTTGACATTATCGGCTGTACTGTGAAATAATTCCTTACATTGTGCATAAGCTCTTGTTAGTTCGTTTACTTGCTAGAAAGAAAAGCACAAGAAGCATTTCCACAAGTTTCCGGAGAAAACTTTTCGGTATCCTATATGTCATTTGAAAATTGTCTTGCATTAATTTTAATGCATGAATAGCACATAATAATAAGGAAAAGAATCATACTATGTCCCCTAAAAGTAAGCATCTTAAATTGAATACACTATCTTAATTGATAAAAGATTCCGTGGTTGATGATGTTAGATGCCCCGTTATTGGATCTAAAGAGTTCGAAAAGAATATCAAGTTTAACAAACAGAGATACGTAAATTTTGGAGTATCATTAGTAATTCAATAATTGGATTGATTTCATCTGACTCATTGGCAGGATTCAGTTATTACTCGATTGGTTGATATAAATGCTGAAATATCGAAGACAGCTTTTGCAAGGCACTTCTAAAGGAATCGAAATCATCAAAGGATCAAAAGCTCGATGTTTCTTGAACTTCTCCAAACTCTGACAGTGCATCCCTGGAATGGTAAAGGTTGTTTGCATATTGTCATTCCACATTGCCCTGTAATCAAGTCTCTCTCTCTCTTCCTTATTTTCTCTCTCGCTTTTTCCTTTTCTGTAGTTTTCTCCGCATACTCTCGGACTCAAGTGGACTTTTCTCACTCTCTCGCTCTTCCATTCTTCATCTCTGCTCTTCAACAGCCTCCGTTCCCTATCTAGCTCCGAGCTTTCCTTTGGGTTTGGAGCCCTAGCCTTCACAAGTTCTCTTTTAGCTCGCATCCTTGCCATTTGTTCCAGTATTGGTGTTGCATTTTCGGCTGCTCACAGAGCTTTTTAGTTATGGAGACCGATGAAGGACCTGCACGTGCTTCCGTTTCAGCTTCAGTTCGACAAGCTGGCTTCTCAGGTTCAGCTCCCGGTGTTCTCTTGCAACCAAATGGGCAGTCAACTTGATTATTCCGACTTCGTTTTTGAAGTTTGCTTGATTTCCTATTGGCAGCTGAAGATGGCGAAGTGGAATCTGGAGAAGGATTTGCTGGCGATGGTCACGGAGGACTCGAAGGTGGTGCTTCATTGCTTCAATTGGCAGAGGCTGTGGACAGTCTTCCTTGGTAATTGCTTCGATTAGAGAAAGTTCTCTTATTAATTCAGCCTGTTTGTTTCTTCAACGATGGCTTTGTGCATTCTTTGAGTCATTGACCCTATCTCGTTTTACTTCTTTCGGTTTTCCCAAATGTGCTCTTCTTCCATTTCCCGAGAGAACCTTTGTAATTGCCAACCTAGCTCGATTTGCGTTCAATGGGGAATTGGACAAATATAGGGGTGAAGTGCTTGAAAGTCTAAATGAGAACAAAATGTCGAACTAAAGAGTTGGTGTTTTACAAAAAACGATGAATGAATGAAGGTGATACCAGTGGAAATCTAGAGGTGACTTAGTTGCAAATAAAGAAGTTTGAACTTATATTAGCTGAATAGAGGGACTTTAGTTATAGGCGTGATAGATCCCTATCAACTTTCTTACAAGGTTGGTGCCTTAGGAAATTTTTTCCCTAACTCAACCAACAGTCATATAGACCAACTGGAAGTGTACCATACTGCTGTATTGCCATCTTGTCTCTCTTCTGAGTACACCAGTTAAAGTGTCCATGAAAATAAAGAACTTGAGTTGGAGAGGATGTCATTTGTGCTAGATAGACTAGCTATGTCAGATGCAGAAAGGCTTGACGCCCCCATGAAGTTGGTAGGTTTAGGCCCTACAGAATACCATCTCAATGTTGCCAAGCATATATATGGTCTTCCTTAGATTTCTAATGCGAACTCTCATAATGTAATGCTACTTCTGGCTCTCTTCTTCCTCTTCATAGTTTACCTTGGAAAGGCAATATTTGTACAATGTGAATGTCTTCATAACTAATAGACAAAATCGGCACTTAGTAAGCTTAAGGCTTTAACATTGATGAAGATATGCACATTGTACATATTGTATTAGTTATGCTGTGTCGGTCACAAATTACACCATAAAAGTACACTAAGTCCTGGTTTTACATAAAAACTTCAAGTAGTACAAAATGTGACGGACATATCTTCATCAATGTTAAAGCATTAACGTTACAAAGTCCTGGGTTTGCATAAAATCTTGTATTTGTATGGCGTAATTTGTGACCAATACTAAAAAACAATTCATATACAATTTATTGTCATAAAACTTATTGAACTAAATATAAACAGGTCGAGAAAGGTCAGGTTGCTAAAGAAGTTGGGACAATTGTTTTGTTAGATTACATGACATGACATGATCACCACTCATGGTCATCCATAATTGTCACATGAAAAGATAAGTCATGACTAAAAATGTTAAATCTGTTAGAGAAGACTCCTTATTGTTTTGAAGCTAACAAAACATTTCCAAATAATCTAATCTGAAGGGTTGCAGACTCAAGTGTTATAGTCTGAAGAACTCAAGACTCTTCTGTCAAAGTCTGAAAACTGTTAGACTTTAAACTCAAAGTCTGACCTCATCGACAGATTCCAGACCGTTGAGAGAAGACTTATCCGGATGCGAGTTTATCTTCAAGGATTCAGTTTGTACGGTTTGTGAAAGATCTTACGGCTGGAGATAGCATATTGCGATCAATTATTCTTATTGGAATCAATTTGGATAATCGGATCTTTTGAAAGGCGAAGTATATTTGGAAGGTTCTATTTATGGAAATCAAGATCCTGTTTATATGGGTGAGTAGAATTGATGGGCTATCATCACATTCCTTAAATAACTCGAGATTTGCTCGATTGATTCTGTCCAACGAGTAGATTGGAAGAACTCCTTTGGAAAGTGCCAACGGTTGTAGAGGCATGGAAAAGTATATAAGGAAGACTCTCAAGTTGTTCGAGGGAGTGCGTGAAAGAAAAATTCCAAAGTTTGAAGCTCTTAGTTCTTTGCTATTTCAATCATTGAGCTTAACTTGTATTCAAAAAAGAGAACAAACATTTGTGAGACTTTGAAAGAGTGTAGTAGAGTTTCTACATTGTGAAGTCGAGGACGTGAGACTGTAAAATCTCTTTTGATTCATAGTGAAATCCAGTCAGTGGATTATTAGTGTGGGAAAGTGGACGTAGGCTTAATCTAAGCCGAACCACTATAAATCTTGTGTTTCTGTTCTCTTTCCCTGAATTCCTTACTTTAATTCATAGCTTTATATAACTGCTTATAGTCGTTTACATCTTTAGTCTATTATTTTCTAAAGACGGTTTGATTTATTAAGTCTTGCGAATTTTTTTTTTTTTAACACCTATTCACCCCCTCTAGGTGTTCTTACTAGCCCTTTCAAAATCTAATGAAATTAGGAAGTTTGATAGAGTGTTTATGATTGGTATTCTATGGCAGATGTTTCGCCTATATAAGAATGACTTCTCCAGAAAATTGAATGAGACCAAAGTTTGAGAAAATCCCGAATTCATATTTACACTCAATATGGCTTTTTAAACACTTTATTCTCGTCCTCTCTACTTGCTACTCCATGGATCAGAAAGTTTCAGACCTGAAAGCTTTATAATATTAATTAATGGTTTATGGAGGCTAACATGCAATCCCTTATAAGGCCAAGAAAAGGGTTGTGTTGTGGGATAGTAAAACTACCTTTGAAAATTTTACGATAAAAAAAAAAAAAAACTACCTTTGAAAATTATTAGTTTATATCATAGACCCCTCATTGGTAATATGATTTTTTATGGATTGTCGATTACAAATCAATTGAAGGGAATAATGGAGGAAAGCAATGTCTTTAGGGAAAGCATGTAGACTCATGTGCAATTGTAGGGCTTAAATTTTAAAATTACACATGATTAGATCCAAATCTAATTCCCACTAGACACAATCCGATGCAAACTGCAGAGATGTCCCTAGCAAATATAGTTAAACAAAGCATTCCAGCTAAGGTTCATTGAACATGTTTTCCTTTCTGTTCAATCAGTGTTTAGACCCACCTATAATTTATATTATCTTCGTTAGAGCATGTCTAATTGCTAATTAGATTAATCCCTCCCTGTCCTCCCTGTCCTCCCTGACTATAATTGGTGATTCTGCCTTTTTATTTTAGTAATAAAGAAAGAGAATGGCAACAACCCTGAGATCTTCAAGTTCTCTCTCTCTCTCTCTCTCTCTACAGTATACATGGAAATGTAAAGAAAAGTGCATTTGTGTTTAATTCAATATTAATTAATTTAAGTGAAATGTCACATGGTCATGTGAAAAGAAAATTGATGCCGATTCTTTTTCAACAATTAGCATTATTAGATTGGGGGTCACATTTACACAATCTCAAATAATTTAAATTTTTTTATGTTTCTATAAATCAATTTATATAATTCCTTATTGGTTGAGGAATTTGCCTAGTTGGACTTATAACAAAAAAAATCTGCTACATAATAAAAATAGGAACCTATTAAGACAGAATAAGATAAAATATTACCATTTTGTTTTTTTTTTTTTTTTTTGGGTCGAACGTTACAATCTTAAGTAGCAATTGACATTTTCAAAGACATTGTTCACTTTGACCAAAGAAAAGAAATCAGTGTTCACATTTGGTTTGTCTTTTAGCCAACCAAAAAAATTCTTTACGAGTTGCCCCAATGTGAAACCGAATTTAAATAATAAAATTTAAGAAAAAAAAGAATTGGTGGGTGAGATTTTGGAGCAGAGGGCATGGTTTGGTCTGTCTTGGGGACCCCATATCAATCATGACTTCTGTCAACCGGCCAAAAGCTTTCGAAACAAAAACCGACGTGTTCTTGAAGCACATCACATGACAAAGAAGCATATCTGATAGATTTAAATCCAACAAAAGCAAAAACAAATGAATAAATGAATAAAAGTAATAAAGCTACAATGAGAAAAAGAGATTTCTGGTCCATCGCCCAATCTACTTTGCCTAATAAATTCTTTTTATTTTATGCACGAAAATTAGCCGAATTTGGCAAATTTAAAAGTGCTGCCATCGCAGAATAATGTTTATGCTCCTTAAATTTAAAAAATAAAGAAACGCTATTTATAAGTCATATATTCTTTAATATTGTGCTATCCTCTATTTTGATGATGATTAATATCGCAAAAAATCTTATTTAAAAAAGTTTAAAGTATCGTTCGCAGCTAAAAAATAAGGTAAAATAATGTATAAACAGGACAGATGACACATTATTTTGCTTAAAACAGAAGCCATCTATAAACAAAATAATCGACAAATTTATCACTCATTTATAGATACAAGATTACAATACTGACAAGGAAAAAGAGATGTCAAAGTTACTTTGCTAGCGCCAAAGCAATCGCAATTTTTAATCCAACAATCTCACCTTTCTATCATCTTAATCATCATGTGATATGTACGTACTTGGTTACGTAATCAGTTCTTGAATTATTATTATTAATGATTTGTTTAGACAACACAAGAGTTGGTGGGTGAGGTCAAAAACGGCAAAACAGACGAGTTCAAAAGCGAAGGGGCTCACTTCAATTATGATGAATTTGAAGGGCATAGTGGAAAACTTCCATCTCTATATAACAGCCCCTCACCACGATTAAAGGCTAAGTGTTCACTAAAGCTCCTCAACACGTCACTCATCTCCAGCTCCATATCCAAAAGCTTCTTCAAAGCGCCAAGAAGAAGAAGAGGAAAAAGCAGAGAGATGGCGATTTCAAGGAGTGGCAAGATCAACGGTGGAGGCGCGTCATGGAGGATTTCGAGCCGTCCGATCCCGAAGAGAGGGCAAGTGAAGGCGGGGATTGTCATGGGGTTGGCTCATTCTTTTGCTTCCATCTTCTCTCTCCATCTCAGAAATAAATCTACCCAATTTTCGTAGTGATCAAGCACTCGCCATAATTTTTCTTCTTCTTCTAGAGAGAGAGAGAGAGAGAGAGAGAGAGAGAGAAATGGGTTTTGTAATGCTATTTTTCCTTGTTTTTGTTTTTGGAGATCTTAGGAAGAACGGTCTAGCAATTAAGAGTTTTTTTTTTTCTTTTTAATTTTGTATTTTGCAGATCAAGATATAATTTTCAAGATGATTTACGGTTCTCTCTTTGAGCAACAAAGTAGCTGATATGATCTCAGGCTTGGATCTAAATTGAAGTTGTGTTATGATTCGAACTCGAATTTTCCCAACTCCAATACATTAATCGACCAATCAGTTAAACTAGAAACAAAGTTTTGTACGTTTTATGCACATGATCCAAATCACCACTTAAGTGGCTTTCTTGGGTTTATGTAGAGCTGAATATAAATGGGGCAACTGCAAATCTGACCATGTCCCTTGCCCAAACTCATTTCACTTTTCAGTTTTTTTTCTCATGTTCATTGCGTATACAAATCGCTAGTATATTTTGCATATAAGAGTAATACTAGGTATATTAAGAAGGGTTTGCAAAATGGGTATACATAAAAATTATTTGGACATTTAAGTAAATGGACCAACGTCGATATCCAACTATAGTTTGCCATATCATTTTGTAATCCAAAATTAATAAATATAGCATTTCTCGTAGGAAGGAAAACGAGAAGGCAATGTAGCGAAATCAAGAATGTGCAGAAGAAGCACCGTCACTGGTGGTGCGGTTCCACAAATACAAATTAGGTCCATCTAGTATTGGGCGAGTGTGACAATAAGGACCTTTAATGCTATGACAAGATAAATATGACGAATTTTTGCAAATTTTAAATTATTTATTTAACAAGTATAATCATGTGTCACGGCCAATTGACCTAGCATTCTCTTACCTATGTGACCTTAGGAATCTCTTCCCTTTCTCACCACACTCATAAGAATCATAAAGAGAAGTTCTAGAGTTCTATTACTTATGAGATAATAGAAATGAGAAGGGGAGACTCACACACACACACATATATAAATTATAACTGTAAATTTCTCATTAATCTAACGGTGAAAAATTCCATCTCCCCATTTACAAACTATCGCATTAATTAGAAAAATACTCTAAAATAATGTAGATTTCTCATATTACTCTAAGAATATTCTAAAGTACTCAAGAAACTCTAAGCCCTTAAAAGCTTTGAGGTTCATTCGCTCATCTTGAATTATAGCTCAGTCCATCGCATTTTGAAAATCTCTTCACCGTGATACACTACTCAAAGCGGAAGCTCTCGTTATGGACGTACGTGTCCCTTGCAATGATTTAAGCGTAGACTTTAACTGCTTCCCACACTAGACTCTATCATGCATGTCATCACAAGTTCTCGATTTTTAAAAGAAGTATCGTCAACTTCAATAACCTTTTCAATTGTTTCTGCACACCTTCCATAGAAAAATGGTAAAAGTCATGGCAATTATATTTATAAATTAAAGAAAAATTGGTGTTAAATTACTGATTAGGTCCGAATCTAATTCTCCAGTAGACACAATCCAACACAACTGCACAGATGTGCCTAGCAAAATACATTTCACTAAGCATTCCACCTAAGGTTCATTAAACATGTTATCCTTCTTGTTCAATCGGTGTTCACACCACCACCTATAATTTATGTAATCTAGGTTAGAGCATGTCTAATTTCTTATTAGATTAATCCGTCCCTTTCCTTCACAGGATTCAAGTGAATGATTCCGCCCTTTACTTGACTTAATAAAGAAAGAGAACACGACAAGTTTAAGATCTTCAAATTCTTTAATCAATTCAATATAAATTAGGTTAACTGGAGATCACATGGATCACGTGAAAAGAAGAATGATACTGATTATGTGCAACCATAATCAAAATTGAATGGAGGTCATGTTCACATAATCTCAATCAGTTCGAGAATTATTAACATACCTATTACACGGTCGGCCAACGAATTTGTATAATTGGACTCGTTATAATTTAATTGGCTACATGACAATGTCAATACCATATAATAAAACCTGCTTAAGACAGAATAAGACATCATGAAGACACCTAGATACGATTGATAGAATGTTACACGTCTTTGACTGAATTCAGTGAGATATAAGACATGTTTCAATCTTATGTTAGAATTGACAATGAAAAAATTAATTAATTAAGTAATTAAGTCAGTGTTCACATTTGGTTTGCTTTAAGCCAACAAAAAAAAGTTCATTATCAGTTTCACTCAATGTGAAACCCTGAATTTAAATGATAAAGAATTAAGAAAAAATTGGTGGGTGAAATCATTATAATTTTGTACGTCTTGGAGACCCCACATCGATCATGACGTCTGTCAACCGGTCAAAAACTTTCGAAACAAAGTGCCCGTGCGTTCTTGAACGCCCATCGCAAGACGGAGAAGCATATCTCACGGTTTTAAATAATCTCCTAGGATAGTACCTTATATTTCCACGAATGTAAAGGAATTCATCTTACTAAAACTGCTAGCTTTTTTATTGGAAAATTTTGATTTAGTTTTTGGTGGAGCAAGTAAGAGAAACCAATTTTCTATTGTTCGGACCAAGGGTAGCACGGCCGCAACAAAGGCTTAGGGTGCGTTTGTTTACATCTTTTCTTTTCTTTCTTCTTTCTTTTTTTCTTTTCTTTTTTTCTTGTTTTCTTTCTTTGCCTATGAACGTAAACCCTAACTCCTCCTCCCCTTTTTCCTTCTCCTTCACCACCTCCTCCAACCCTAGCCCCTCTTGAGCTGCTGTTGGCTTCGCTCCCTCCTTTTCCTTTTAGTCGGCATCTTCTACACCTTCTTTCTCTAATGGATTTGGCTCCATGCCAGTGACTTCGACACCAATACTCTTCAGGACATTGTCGTTGGTCGCGTCCGGAGGATCGTTGCCCTTTGGAATGGCTCAGCTTGCCGCGAGCTCTAGTCCGTTGCCATTCGCATCGAGTTCCCCTTCACCATTGTTTGCCTCGTTGGGGAGCTCTGTTGCTTCTCTGTTCGGTGCGCTTGCGCCTTCTTCCAGTACAAGCCCAAGTTCGTCCTTGTTTGCAACGCGTGCCCCTGCACCTTGGGCATGGTCATGGCTTGCTGGCTTGTGCCTGTGCTTGGAGCTCGGCCGAGTTTCGGTGGACAGAATCACTGCAGAGGGAGGTGAGGTTGTCGAAGATGGCGGTGATGGCGGTGGACAGGAGGAAGGGGTGATGGGTTAGGTGGAGAGGCAGCTGGGAGAGAAAAAAAAAAGGAAAAAATTAAAAAATAAATATTTATTTTAAAAAATTATCTAAGAGAAAACATTTTCCAATGAGGTCCAAACAGAAAATAACGTTTTTAATGATATATACCAAGCAAAAGAAAACTAATCGTATTCTTGAAAAGTATTTTTCAAGAAAATATTTTCCTTAATCATTGAATTTTCCATGAAACAAACGCACCCTTAGTGTAGTTATATTAACAAAAGAAAAAAATGACTCAATTGTATGTTAACAGATTATTCCATTATGGAAACAAGACTTCACAAGTTCAGGGACTTGAGGATAGAACAAAACTTCCGGAAAGAGACACAGCTATGATGAGGAGAATATTATCTCACTTGCAAACATATCTAGATATATATAATACATGGTACCATATGTTGTAATTATTGTTGATTGACAAGAAGAACATATAACTTTCCGAGAATGTATCATTTTGGGAATTCCAATAATATGTTTAGGTGATACAAATTATGACATGGATCTTGCAGGTATTTCGATTCTTGCAAAAGATGAAGCTATAGTTTCAATCTGATTAATTCTTGACAAATTAGCATCTGCAATTTATGAGGGTTGCTCTAGCTATATGTGAGTTTTTTTATTAATAAAAAAATAAATTAATTATTTGAACTTCACAAATTTCTGGAGTCGGTTATCACTCATGAATAACGTAAGAAACATCCGGTACAAAAGCAAATAAATAAACGAAAATAATAAAGATACAAAAAGAAGAAATGTCTGGCCCATCACCTAGCAATTGGCTAATAAAATCAGATTAATTTGTACGCACAAAAACTTTCTGTATTCGGCAGATTTAGAAGCGCTGCCTACGCAGAATAGAATTTTATAATCCTTAAATTACACAAAGAAAAAAAAATTATGTATAGTTGTCTTTACAAGCTTAATTTAATGTCTTCTATCCTCTATTTTGGTCGAAATTAATAAAGCAAAAACTCGCACCTATAAAAGTTTAAAGTATTGTTCGCAGTTCAAACAATCTACCCTGTGGACCCTCTTCGAATGATGGATTTGCGTGGAGGAAGTGTCAAGAAGTGGGCAAAGCAAAGCAAGAGTGAAAGAGGGAAATAAAAGGTAGAAGCGGCAATAACAATAATAGAAGATGCAACCTAAAACTAAAAGGAGAGGAATAGGATTTTTCGATTTAGTTTTTTGACCTGGTCTGATTCTATACTAAGGACTAGGAACTAGACTAGTAATAGCTGGTTTAAAAATTTAGAATCAGAAACTAGAGTGGTTCCTACAGGGACCGAACTAGAATTGACCGAGTAGGGTTGGTCTAGTCTAGTTCTAAGGTTTGCCCTTGAAATAGTGGCAGCCCTAATTTTAATATTGCTAGTCTCGAGTGCGTGTTAATCATAGTATGACATACTTGATTATGTAAGCAAGATAAGCCTCTTTTTTAATTACTATGGACCGGAGCTTGCCACTATATTTAACATAGCTAGTGCCCAGCGTGTGCTATTTTTAATATAACAATCTTAATCATGGTATGACAAACTTGTTTACATAAGCAGTTTTGAGTTTATTAAGATAAACCTCCTTTTTTGTCCCCTGGACCGATGATGAACCCCTAACTTTAACATTGTTAGTGCCTAGTGTTAGTTTTTATCCAACAACCCAAATCATATATGACATACTTTCAAGTTTATTAAGGTAATATTCTTTTTAAATTACCCTAGACTAATGCTTGTCCTTAGTTTTAACATTGCTAGTGCCAAGTGTGTTATTTTGTAATCCAACAATCTGAATCATAGTGTGCCAATTAGTTTTAACATTTCTTTTTCGGTTATTAAGATAACCCTCTTTTTCAATTAGTGATGATTTATTAAGACAACACGAGACTTCGCGAACAAGACATAAAAAATGTTAAAATAAAACAGATCCAAAAGCGAAGGGCCTCACTTCAATTATAGTGAATTTAAAGGGCATGTGGTTGTTATCTATGTTAGAACCCGTAACCACATGTAAAGGCCAAGTATTCACTAAAGTATTTCAACACATCGCTCCTCTCAAACCTCCATATCCAAAAGCTTCTTCAAAGCACCAAGAAGAAGAAGAAAAAAGAGATGGCTATTTTGAGGAGCGGCAATATACACAATGGCGGCGTGTCGCGGAGGATTTCGAGCCGTCCGATCCCAAAGAGAGGGCAAGTGAAGGTGGGGATTGTGGTGGGATTGGCTCATTCTTTTGCTTACATCTTCTCTCCCCATCTCAAAAATAGATCTGCTCAGTTGTCTCGGTGACCGAGCATTCACTTTGCTTCTTCTTCTAGAAAGAGAGAGACCGGTGTGGTGTTGCTGTTTTTCCCTCTTAGTGTTTTTGGAAATCTTAGGTAGAAGATAGAACCGTTTGGTCTTGTAATTAACAGGTTTTTCTTTATAATTGTATACACTTTTTTTGTTTGAAGGAAGTATAATTTTTGCAGATAATTTATGGGTTTGTTCTTCTCTATTTCTCTGGTTGAGCAACGAAGTAGTTGACATTCATGTACAATGGATACTATTCCATCAACAATAGTACCCTATATGTTCTCAAGCTTTGCTCTAATCAGGAGTCATGTTATGATTCAAACTCGAATCTTCTCTACTCCAATACATTCGTCTGACCAATTGCATAAGCCCATGAAAATTGCACATCTGACCATGTCCTTGCGCCAACTCATTTCACTCTTCTTTTCTTATTGCGCTTGCCGACTGCGTATGTAAAACACTAGCATATTACATAGGTTATAAAACTGATGCTATAGATGTTAAAGATCGGTGCATAAATGCATTAAGATTGGGATAATACATAAAAGGGCAGACTGTAAGTGGACAATTAAGCAAGTGGACGAACTTGAACGCTCAATTGTAGTCTATCACGTCATTTAGTATCTCATTTTTGGTAATTTGGATAAACACAGCAAGAGTGTTCGGGAGGGGCACCATTATTGATGGTATGATTTGGTATGATTTTACAAATATGAGATGTGTCTGTCTAGCATTGTGCAAAAGTGTTAATTAGGACCTTCAATGCTATTGCAAGGTTACAAAGACAAATTTGTGCCAATCTCGAACTTTTTCCTATAACGATTGATGTTATATAGTTTTATTCAAAGCGAGTGTTTCCGTCATAGACATGACGATTTTATGGTTCACTTGAAATGGGATCTTGGGACAGGCTAAAGGCGACATTTGCATTTACGGGGAACGTTCTTATTTCGTACTTGTATTCTCATCCGATAACTTTTTCGTCTCCCTTTTCCCCATGGTCCAGCTTGTGCCTTTTGTACGCAGATTGGTCACCCTCTTTTTGCTCGTTAGTCGTACAAGAGTTCGAAACGAAGATTGGACATCACAACGTCATGCATTAGTACATATGTTCGTAGTAGTGTTTTCATCTTTAGGGAAAATGTGACAAAATTAGGTGCAATTATAGGGCTTACGATATAAAATCACACCTGATCAGATCCAACTCTAATTTTCTACTGAACACAGTCCGACACAAATTGCAAAGATGTCCCTATCAAATATTTTTAATCAATCATTCCATGTAGGGTCCATTGAACATGTTATCCTTCTTGTTCAATCCGTGTTCATGACCACCAATAATTTTTATCATCTAGGGTTAGATCATGTCTAATTTCTAAATTCGATTAATCTATCCCTTCCCCTCATAATTCTTAATTCATGATTCTGCCCTCAACTTTACTAATAAAGAAACAGAATGGAAACATCTTCGAGATCTCCAAATTCTTAATTAGTTCAATATTAAAAAAGTGAAGTTATCGCATGGGTCATATTAAAATAATGATGCAGATTCTTTTCCACAATTATCGTGTTAGAATGGAGGTCACATTCACATATTCTCTAGCAAATTAAAACTTTTTCAATGTTCCCTATCGCTCATCAATTTATATAATTCCTTCTATTTAAATTTGCTATATAATTAATGTCAATACCATATAACTCAACCAGCTTAAAGACAGAATAGGACATGGGAAGACATCTACATAAGATTGATCAAAGAAGTTCCCCCATGTTTGACTGAATTGCGTAAGATATAAGACATTTTTAAGTCTTACATTAGAATCGACATTTTTGAAGATTTGGTTCACATTGACCAAAGACAAGAAAATAAAAGATTCAATGTTCACATTTGGTTCGGCTTTAAGCCAACCAAAAGTTATTATTAATGAGTGCCTTCAATGTGAAAACCGAATATTAGAATTAAAGAATCAATAAAAAAATTGGTGGGTGAAATCATCATTGCTTGGCCCCTCTTGGAGACCCCATATGGATTACGACTTGTGTCAGCCGGTCAAAAACTTTCGAAACGGAGACCCACGTGATCTTGAAGCACATCACAGGACAAAGAAGCATATCTGATTGCTTTTAATCGAACAAAAGCAAAAATCAATGGATAAATGAATAAAAGTAATAAAGGTACAAAAAGAGATAGAGATTTCTGGCCCATCCCCCGATACTTTACCTAATAAATTCGGATAATTTTATGTACGAATATTAGCTGTATTCGGCAGATTTAAATGTACTGCCATCGCAGAATAAAGTTTATGCTCCTTAATGTAAAAAAATAAAGAAATATTATTTATAAGTGTTTTTATTCATTCATGTTGTGCTATCTTCTATTTTGTTGGCAATTATATCGCAAAAACTCTGGACTTATAAATGTTTAAAGTATTATTCACAACTCGAACAATACCCGAACAATAAAGTAAATCACACATAAAATGAGGAAGATCGTGCACTATTTTGCATTGCATAATTAATTTCTATAACATATGATGAGATGATGTTACAAATTAAACTATCAGCGACATAAATAGATTAAATTTCTTATCTAATCAATCATGCTAGAAATCACTAATTAATTCAGGCATGTTTTTTATTTATTTATTATGTAATAGTCAATAAGCTAATTATGCTCAAAAGATACGTATCGAATGACAGTAGAGCAACGCTGAGAGGAAAGTGATATATCTAATGTAGCATTAATTATCAGCAAGAAACGTGAGCTTAATGTCATTATGTAGGAAAATAATCGTGTAAAGGGTTATGTAAGCACTTTAGATTTAGGAAGGATAAGATTAGATAAGATAAGATAAGATAAGATGGCAATCAGTTAGAAAATATCAAATCAAAAAAGTCCAAAAGACATGGGCCTCACTTCAAGTATAACGAAATTGAAGGGCATATCAGAAAATATCCTCTCTATATAACAGCTTTGTCATTACCCAGATTAGCCAAAGTGTAGCAGCCTCGTAGCTTTAACATCTAGCTCTCTCTTCTCAAACCTTCCAACCGGCTTTTCTATTTGAAAGCATTTAGCTTCGTTCTTCAGAGGATCGATTAAGCACCAAGAAGAAGAAAGAGGGAGATGGCAGTTTCGAGGAGCGGCAAGATCAATGGCGGACGTCTGTCGCAGAGGGTTTCGAGCCGTCTGATCCCAAGGCGAGGCCAAGTGAAGGTGGCGGTTGTCGTGGAATTGGCTCATGTGTTTGCCTTCATCTTCTCTCTCAATCTCAGAAACAGATGTGCTAGTTCTCATTGAGAGAGAAAGAGATGTTCCTGTAATCATCAAAGCATTAGGAGGAGCGGTTTGCTGTTGTAATAAAGAGGTTCTTGAATGTGCAGAGTGAATAATTTTGTGGATACTTGATCGGATTCTTCTTATTCTTTTTTTTTTATGGCTATTTATTCGTTTCTTTAAATCTGTTTTTTTTGTTGGAAATATAATTGAGACGGACTAAATTCAATTTTAGTTTGTCGCAAGTCTTTTGGAGATATCAAAGGTCAAGTTTGAATCCTACTTAGTGGAAATTTGGGGGTGAGATCCGCTGGTAAAACCAACATAAGGCAAACAAAAAAACGAAACTGTCTGATGTAGCTATAGTTATATTGTATAATCTCTAAATGAGGAAAAAAAAGGATTAATTGCGTAGTGTTATAATGCATTTGTCATGCACTTTATCCTAAGGAAAAATATTTTATGCATCGGCTATACTATTAATATGAAGTAAACCATCGTATAATATTGCTAAGATGGTATGTATCTTATATATACTTCTTATTTGATCCTTAAGACTCTCATTCGTTAGGATCTCAAACAGTAGAAAACATATTTTCTTAAAGCAACAATGCCTTAATGGTTGGCTGAAGTAATTTCTTGAAAGCATGTTTAGTTGTGCAGTGCTTATTGAACTTTTATCAGAAAATTTAATATTACTGTGGTGATAATCAAATACTCAAAAATTTATGATCAAATTTCAAATCAAATTTTATCAATTTAGGTGCAACTATAGGGACTCGTTGGATCCGAATTTTGCTCTCCATTATAAGACCATGACACAATGAGACAATCGCGGCAAAGCCTCTGAAGCAAACGCAATTTGATCAATGCTCTAGCTGTCCCAGGCGAGTTTGTAACATCTATATCCTTCGGGATGCCTGACCCCTTATCTTCTTTGCTATCTCATCAGATGTCACACCCTACCCCATCTAATGAAGCCCTACTCAAAGACAGATTGAGACATGCAAGCCAGCTAAATAGGATCATGATTTGACAGAATTTGATATGTCATCTTTTTCTTAATATGCCATCTTTGACTTATGATAATATTATAAAATGAGACAAAATACGAGAGAATATTCGAATCTTAAATTAGATCTTACATTTGACACGCATCTGTAAAATGCAGCCTCGTCGTTTGACGACGCCCCATATCATGATGCTTTCAAAACGGTCAAAACAAATAAAAATAGACAACTAATAAAACCACGTGCTCTTGAAGCACTTATCAAGACAAGGACCGGTATCCCATAAATTATATTTGATCGAAATAATATTTATACAAAGTTCCATATAAATTCTCCAGCCTTGTTTGATTTGGTTTCAAAAATATCCTTAAAAAAAATAAAAATACCTTTGAATTAAAGAAATTTTCTGAAATGAAAATAGTATTTGGTAAATTATAACTTTAAGTGCATTTGATAAAAATTACATCTTGTAAATAATTTTTGTTAATTTTTTATAAATTTTTAAATACTTTTTGTTGAAGGTCACGTGACCCCTCAAGTGGTGGTCGCCGCCGCGCTACCCCTGGCTTCTCTGTCCAAACCCATGGAGAAGATGAAGAAGATGAATATTGAATGAAGACCAAGACTTGTGTTTGAAGAATGCAACTTCTTAGAGGGTTTCCAGACTTACTTTGGCTAAACGCCTTTAAATTCATTTTGAAATGTAATTGTATTTCTCCAAAATGTTATTTACATCTAGCCAAGAGACTTTACAATCCCAAAACTCATTTGAAATGTAGAATCAAACAGGCCTTTCTCCTATCACAAAATACTTTATCTTAGGCATGAACACATGTGTAATATGTCGCAGATTATAAAACAGTGTTGTTATCGAACTTGTTGGAGAATATGGTTGGAAATGCTACATGGAAATCATAGAGAGTTGGGTTTTTTTTTTTTTTTTTTTTTGATTAATACTTGAAAAACCCAGCTTGGTACACCAACTGACAAATTTACCAAAAACTATTTTTTTGACTACGAAAAATCTCAAACTAATACATTTATGACAAATTAACCCAACTGACCATAAAAAAAATCATAAACTGATATGCTTATGATAAATTTATCAAAAACTAATTTATTTGACCGCTAAAAAATGTTAAACTAGTGCATTTGTGATAAATATACCATTTGTTAAATTGGATTAATACCACAAAAATAATGTGACAAACGGAGAGTAAAATCCAAACTGGTAGACTAGTTAACTACCATAAGTCATTTAATTTAATAATTTGACATTTTAACGGAAACCAACAAAGGGGTAATTTATCACAAGTATACTAGTTTGGAATAAATTTGTCAAATATCTATTAGTTTGGGATTTTTAGTGGTCGAAAGTTAGTTTGTGGTAAATTTGTCATAAGTGCACCGGTTAGGTTTTTCAATGCATTAATCCTTTTTTTAGGTCAGAAAAATAGAGAGTTTGGTTCAATAAATTATTAAAAATGGCATGTAGGTTTTCTTTTATGAATTTACTGTGTCGCCCTTTATCTTGTGGAGGTTTAATACGGCAAAGTTTTGAAAGCTTACGGTTGTTCCGCAGCTTCAACAAATTTCGAGTAAATGTCTGGATCCAGCATAAATTTATTTGAGTGCCGAAATCATAGAGAGTTAGGTTTATTAAATTATTAACATTTTTTTATTTTTTGAATTTATTGCGTGGCCCTTTATTTTATGTGCCAAAATTTGCTTAGTTGTGAATCATAAAAAGCAAAATGAAGCAATGGATTCTGTTTAGAACTCTAATAAACATTTGGATACGTCTTATGCAGCAAGTTATGATATAAAATTGAGCACGGGAATTAATACTTTTCTTTTATGAACTTTTCGAGTGTTGGTCATGATATCTTATAGTGAACCACATTATAGGATTAATGCCATTAAAAATTCAAACTAATCTTCATGTCACAAAAATTCCCAAGTTGATATCTCTATCCAAAATGTATCTTTTGTTAACATGTATACGTGACAATGAATAGTAGATTTTTAGGTATAGTCAAATTCATCTTAATATCATCTGCCATGCGTGTTGATAGGCATAATTTTAAAGAGATATAGGCGGAATGCTAAGGTAAATTTAGGTCAAGAGTATTGGATTTTGTTATTTTGTGTTAGTATGGGATTGTAATGGGATAATGATGTGAAATTTTTTGTGTGATAAAAATTAATTTATGTTAAATATAAAAATGCAAATTTGAGATTTTGAATGGAATTACCGCCGCTGCAGGTCAAAATAAAAAAAAAAATTGTTTTCAAAACCCGCCACACCCACAAGGTCAAGAAGTCAAAACCCACCAATTGAAATCAGACAAAGCCCATGCAACGTGACAGTTGGCAATGCCAGCTTGGTCAACAGGAATCCACAAACCCATCAAGAGAGTCAAACGGTCAAACCAAGATTGCAGTTGTTTATTCCTCACCTCCAACCTATAAAAACAAGATCACCCTCTCTAGCACCCCATCGACTTCCCCTCACTCTCAATCTCATCATAACTCAATAAAACTCACGAGAAGAACATCAGAGATAGAGAGAGAGAGAGAGAGAGAGAGAGAGGACATGGCGGATTCAAGAAGTTCGACAGTGAGCATTGTCGGTGGTGGCGATGTCGCAAGAGGCGTCATGAGCTGGCCGATCCCGAGGAGAGGCCAGGTGAAGGTGGCTATAGTGGCGGGGCTTGCACACCAGTTGGCCTCCATATTCGCCATCCACGTTCGATGCGCCAGTGCTCATTTTTCGCAGTAGGATAGTGTCATCAAGATAAACGTCATCTTCTCATAATGATTGTGATAGAGGCCACAGTTTTTGAGCAGACAAAGAAGATGGTGGGGCAAATGAACTGGTTCATCACATAGAAAGATCCTAGTTCAGAGGGAGAGAGAGATCTTTTAATCTTTGTTGGGAATCTTTAGAGGAGCAGCTTGTTGCAATTGAGAGGTTCTTGATTTTGTAACCATAGTGTGGAGTGAAAAATTTCGCGACACCATTGGATGATAAAATTTCAACTTTTCTATTTTCTCCGTTTTCTAACAAGTTTGGAATAAACTGCTTTAATGAATTTGATTTTTCTATTTCTGAAATAAATTTCTATTCCAAAAATAAATTTGAAAAATAAATCGAAATCAAAATTTTAATTTTACCGTAAATCAATTTTTATTCCGAAATTTTGTTATGCAGATCATCATTGATGGGATTCTCCTTGTTTTTACTTTTCTTTTAATGTGTTGCCTTTTTGCAAATAAAAACGAAGATGGACTAAACTCGATCTAGTTTTTTCTTGGGTACTTATTCTTTTCTTTGAGATGTTCGAGGTAGAAAGTTGAACCCTAATTGTGAGAATTTGGGGTGGGATTGGCTGGTAAAACCAACACAAGGCAAATAGAAAAACGAAAGGAACCCAATTCAATTCAATCTAGCAACAAAAAAGGAAGAATAACTCTTGAAAATCCCGCTCGAGAGTGAGAAGAATTGGCAACAAACCTCAAAGGCAAAATGCTTGAGGATGGCGGAGCGCACTTGGGGCACTTGCCAGCCTTTGAGAAACTGCGGGATCGATCTCGTCGACTAGGAATTTGCCATGATCAGGCGAGCTCACAAGCCGCTCGGCCTTCTCGTGGCCGCTCGAGCCCGCAGCAATCCGCGACCCATTAATCCTCTCCCGTTCGATAAAACTCCGACGAAAGAGCTCAATCAACACCGGATATCTTCGAAATTCTTCAATCATCTAGCGAATTATCGTGGTTTTCCTTATACTATTATCGAGTTCATATCCCCTTAATTGAACAGTTTCATGTTCGGTGGAACAAATCCATTTTTAGCCCTAAAAAGACCCGCAGAAAAAGGGAACAAAATGGCCCCGGCCCCGGCCCCTCACCCTCACCATCCGACCTCTCCTTCCCTTCGTCACTGTCAAGACGAGCTATATTTACTGTGGAACTGAATATATGAAGGATAAATAGTTTAAAAAAAAGTCACAAAAAGTTTCAAATTTCGCCAACTATAATACACATTCACTCCAAAACGCTTTTTATAACACAAAACCCCAAATTTATATCTATGTGGACATATCTACTCCAAACTTATATAATGTGATATATTTATCCCAAATTTTTGATGGCGTATTTAAAAATCCTTAACTCGTGTGTGACACATTCTCGACTAAATTTGTCCTTGTTCTCTTTTCGGTAATGCTTACCACATGTTCAACGAAATGCCTACGCCTCTTTACCTCTTTAACTCTCAGCCTGTTCTGAACGTGCGTCGGTCATTGAGGTTTTCTTTTTTTGGGGGGTTTCGTTGCCGTCGTAGCTTTGTGTGTGTGTGTTTTTTCTTTTTCTTTTTTACTGTTCTTTTTTTGGTTGCCCAGACGGTGTTAAACGGCAGTCTGGCGATGGCGAGGTGTCGTTTGCGGAAATTGCAAACGATGGCCGGCGTTGGCCATTAACAAGGCAATGGCATTGGTCAAGCCGCCAGGCGAAACCTCTTGTTTAACTTCTGTGGGCGGCGACGTTGGTCGCCGGCGGAAGGTTCGCTCCACCCGAGTCACAGTCGACTCTGCTGACCGTCGTGGGGCGAGCTGGGGATTGCTAGGGATTTGGCGTTGGGCTGGTCTAACTGAGAAGTGGGTTGGTCTCCGGTCGGGCTAGGCTGACTGGACGGATCGCTGTTTGGACTATGACAGAAGAGTGGGCCTCGGCCTTAGTTTTGGGCTCAGACTGGTTAGGCTGGGCTTGATTAGGCCGAGCGACAATTGGGCTAGAGTAGGCTTAGTGGGTTCAAGCTGGTTTAAGTTAATTTTTGCCGGATTCAGTTTAGAGAGCTGAAGCCCAATAGGTCTTGGGCTCTGACCCATTAGGCGCGAGTAAGGTCCCTGACCCGGGTCCCTTTTTAAATAAATAATAATAAAATATTAAAAAAAAGAAAATTAGTTAGCTATATGCCTCTCCTACTTATTACAATTAAATCTGTTACATAATAATAATAATAATAATAATAATAATAATAATAATAATAATAATGAAAACCTACTTAAGACATAGCAATATATTATGAGACATTATGAAGATACACCTACTAGATTTGATTAAAGAAGTTCACTGATGATAAAATGCACAAGTTAGATCCATCTTAGCTATATAGCTCGTATTGTTGATTGATTTGAGAATGATTTGACGAGTCTTAAGAAATTATGTCCAAATTACTGATCGTTCGAGTGCTTGTTGTTTCATCTCTTGTTGACCTAGAGTCTCTCTCGATCTATGGTTGAATTGATTCCTGTCTACACCTGTTTATATATTCTAGTCCTCCATTGCTGGGTGTGGCTATATCTTGTGAAGCTAAGTTGATTGTATGGATCTCTCTTAATGCCTTGTGTGATGGAAAGGAATGAATTCCGACAAGAAATTCACGTGGATTCTTACAATCTATACTTGGCATGGACAGTGGTCGAGGAGTCTTGAAGCAACCGTCAGCGAACATGGGATCGATTGGCTACATGACAATGTCAATACCATATAATAAAACCCGCTTAAGACAGAATAAGACATCATGAAGACACCTAGATACGATTGATAGAATGTTACACGCCTTTGACTGAATTGAGTGAGATATAAGACATGTTTCAATCTTACGTTTAAATTGACAATAAAAAAATTAATTAATTAAGTAATTAAGTCAGGGTTCACATTTGGTTTGCGTTAAGCCGACAAAAAAAAGTTCGTTATCAGTTTCACTCAATGTGAAACCCCGAATTTAAATGATAAAGAATTAAGAAAAATTGGTGGGTGAAATCATTATAGTTTGGTACGTCTTGGAGACCCCACATTGATCATGAGTCTGTCAACTGGCGAAAACTTTCGAAACAAAGTGCCCGTGCGTTCTTGAACGCCCATAGCAAGACGGAGAAGCATATCTCACAGTTTTTAATAATCTCCTAGGATAGTACTTATATTTCCACGAATGTAAAGGAATTCATCTTACTAAAACTGCTAGCTTTTTTATTGGAAAATTGTGATTTGGTTTTTGGTGGAGCAAGTAAAAGGTAACAATTTTCTATTGTTCGGACCAAGAATAAATTCAGTAGAACGGGCTGCAACAAGGGCTTAGTGTAGTTATATTGATAAAAAATGACTCGATTATATGTTAATGGATTAGTCCATTATGGAAACAAGACTTCACAAGTTCAGGGACTTGAGGACGGAACAAAACTTCCGAAAAGAGACACAGCTATGATGAGGAGAATATTATTCACTTGCAAACGTATCCGGATAAGATACATATAATAATACATGGTACCATATGTTGTAATTATCGTTGATTGATAAGAAGAACATATAACTTTCGAGAATGTATCATTTTGGGAATTTCAATAGTATGTTTGAGTGATACAAAGTATGACATGGATCTTGGTGTATTTTTGATTCTTGCAAAAGATGAAGCTATAGTTTCAATCCGATTGATTCTTGACAAATTAGTATTTGCAATTTATAAGGTTGCTCTAGCTATATGTGAATTTTTTTATTAATAGTAAAATAAATTAATTATTTGAACTTCACAAATTTCTGGAGTCGGTTATCACTCATGAATAGCATAAGAAAGATCCGTACAAAAGCAAATAAATAAATGAAAATAATAAAGCTACAAAAAGAAGAAATGTCTGGCCCATCACCTAGCAATTGGCTAATAAAATCAGATTAATTTGTACGCACAAAAACTTGCTGTATTCGGCAGATTTAGAAGTGCTGCCTTTGCAGAATAGAATTTTATAATCCTTAAATTACAAAAAGAAAAAAAAATATTATGTATAGTTATCGTTACAAGCTTAATTTAATGTCTTCTATCCTCTATTTTGGTCGAAATTAATAAAGCAAAAACTCGCACCTATAAAAGTTTAAAGTATTGTTCGCAGTTCAAACAATCTACCCTGTGGACCCTCTTCGAATGATGGATTTGAGTGGAGGAAGTGTCAAGAAGTGGGCAAAGCAAAGCAAGAGTGAAAGAGGGAAATAAAAGGTAGAAGCGGCAATAACAATAATAGAAGATGCAACGTAAAACTAAAAGGAGAGGAATAGGATTTTTCGATTTAGTTTTTTGACCTGGTCTGATTCTATACTAAGGACCAGGAACTAGACTAGTAATAGCCGGTATAAAAAATTTAGAATTAGAAACTAGATTAGACCCTACAGAAACCAAACTAGAATCAGCCGAGTAGGGGTTGGTCTAGTCTGGTTCTAATTCTAAGGTTTGCCCTGAACTGTTGGCAACCCTAACTTTAATATTGCTAGTCTCGAGTGCGTGTTAATCATAGTATGACATACTTGATTATGCAAGCAATTTCCAGATTTATTAAGATAAGCCTTTTTTTAATTACTTTGGACCACTATATTTAACATAGCTAGTGCCCAGTGTGTGCTATTTTTAATATAACAATCTTAATCATGGTATGACATACTTGGTTACATTAGCAGTTTTTGAGTTTACTAAGATAGACCTCCTTTTTAGTCCCCTGATCCGATGCTCACCCCTAATTTTAACATTGCCAGTGCCTAGTGTTAGTTTTTATGCAACAATCTAAATCATATATGACATACTTTCAAGTTTATTAAGATACTATTCTTTTTAAATTACCCTAGATTGGTGCTTGTCCTTAGTTTTAACATTGCTAGTGCCAAGTGTGTTATTTTGTAATCCAACAATCTGAATCATAGTGTGACATACTTGGTTACGTAAGCATTTCTTTTTCAGTTATTAAGATAACCTCTTTTTTAATTAGTGGTAATTTATTAAGACAACACGGGATTTCGCTAATTAGGCATAAAAAATGTTAAAAATAGACTAATCCAAAAGCTTAAGGCCTCACTTCAATTATAGTGAATTTGAAGGGCATGTGGGAAAAGGTTGTTATCTATATTCAAAAGTCGTTTGGTTGGTCAAAGACTTAATTCGTTAGCGATGCTAAAGCCTTTGGGGAAATCTTTCAATTGTTTGGAATAATTTTGAAGTAACTTTTAAGTGAAAGTTAGTATTGGGAAGAAGCCCCAACGTTAAGTAGCGACTAGTTTTGAGCTTTTTAAGATTTTTAGCCAAATGCTAAAACTTAGTATTTTCTTTCAAAACTATTATTACTCATTCTTCAAATTCTAATTTTGCCCTAATTATTATTTTTTTAAATGCCAAAATAATGCTAAAAAAATTAAATATATATAAATGCTAAAAAATTAAATATATTTTCGTCTTTTAAAAAAATATTTATATATTTGATTTTTTTAGCATTATTGTCAAAATTTATATTTAAAAAGTTGCATACATTATCTTTTTCAATTTTAAAAAATAAAAATTAAAAAGTCCAACGGGTTTGGTTTATATATATATATATATATATATATATATATATATATATATATATATATATATATATGATTTTTTAGCATTATTTTCAAATTTATATTTAAAAAATCGCATACATTATTTTTTTTCAAATTTTAAAAAAAATAAAAATTAAAATTTTCAACGAAGGATTTGGTCTTTTTAATATATATTTGTTTTTTTTTAGTATCATTGTCAAAATTTATATTTAAAAAGTTGCATACATCATTTTTTTCAATTTTAAACAATTACAAATTTAAAAATTCAGAAGAAGGGTTTTTTTTTATAAAAAAAATTATATATATATGTATTTATTTTTTATCATTATTTTCAAATTTATATTTAAAAAGTTGCATATATTATTTTTTTCATTTTTAAACAAATAAAAATTAATAAATTTCCGTTAAGGATTTGGTCTTTTTTTAATTATATATATGTATTTGATTTTTTTAGCATTATTGTGAAAATTTATATTTAAAAGTTGCATACATCATTTTTTTTTTCAATTTTAAGCAAATAAAATTTAAAAATTCGACATGAAGGGTATTGTTTTTTTAAAATATATATATATATATATATATATATATATATATATATATATATATATGTATGTATTCAATTTTTTTTAGTATTATTGTCAAATTTATATTTGAAAAGTTGTATACATTATTTTTTTTTTCGATTTTAAACAAATAAAATTTAAAAAACTAATATTAATCACTCAAAGAGCTTTTCAAATGTGTTTTCAACCAAATAATATTTCTCTCAAAGTTGTTTGTCAAAGTATAGTTTACCAAATGGAGGAGCGGCAAATATACACAATGGAGGCGTGTCACGGAGGATTTTCGAGCCGTCCGATCCTGAAAGAGAGGGGCAAGTGAAGGTGGGGATCGTGGTGGGATTGGCTCATTTTTTTGCTTACATCTTCTCTCCCCATCTAAAAAAACAGATCTGCTCAGTTGTCTCGGTGACCGAGCATTCACTTTGCTTCTTCTTCTAGAGAGAGAGACCGGTGTGTTGCTTTTTTTTTTTTTGGTAAGAATGGTGTTGCTGTTTTTCCCGGTCAGTGTTTTTGGAAATCTAAGGTAGAAGATAGAACCATTTGGTCTTGTAATTGACAGGTTTTTCTTTTTAATTTTATACACTTTTTTTGTTCGAAGGAAGTATAATTTTTGCAGATGATTTATGGGTTTGTCCTTCTCTGTTTCTCTGGTTGAGCAACGAAGTAGTTGACATTAATGTACAATGGACGCTATTTTATCAACAATAGTACCCTATATGTTCTCAAGCTTTGCTCTAATCAGGAGTCATGTTATGATTCAAACTCGAATCTTCTCGACTCCAATACATTCGTCTGACCAATCGCATAAGCCCATGAAATTGCACATCTGACCATGTCCTTGCCCCAACTCATTTCACTCTTCTTTTCTTATTGCGCTTGCTGACTGCGTATGTAAAACACTAGCATATTACATAGGTTATAAAAGTGGTGCTATATATGTTAAAGATCGGTGCATAAATGCATTAAGATTGGGATAATGCATAAAATGGCAGACTGATGTAGAACAACATTCTAACGCTTTTAAAACATGGAGCATCATAAGAGCTGATTTTCCACAAATTAAAGAGGATCACGTGATCTTCAAAATTACAAATGGGCATAACATCTGATTCACAGCATTTTCCTTAATTTGTTATTAGATTTCAGATATTCTGTTTATCAATACTTTTTTCCTTAATTTGTTATTAGATTTCAGATTTTATAGTTTATCGATATCTTTTCAATTTTTGTTATTAGATTTCAATTATTTGTTTATTTTCTAGATGACGATCTCCTTATAAAAGGCACTTAAGATATTGTAATCCGCACTTCATTATTCAAAATAAACACCATCTCTTGGAATTCCAAGCATCGCTTTCTGGCGTCACGGAAGCGTAAGTGGACAATTAAGCACGTGGATGAACTTGAACACTCAATTGTAGTCTATCACATCATTTAGTATCTCATTTTTTGTAATTTGGATAAACGCAGCAAGAGTGTTCGCAAGTACAATTACTGATGGTATGATTTAGTATGATTTTACAAATATGAGATGTCTGTCTAGCTTCTGCAAAAGTGTTAATTAGACCTTCAATGCGTTATGGCAAGGTTACTTAAGACAAATTTGCGCCAATCTCAAACTTTTTCCTATAACGATTGATGTTATATAGTTTTATTAGTATTTCCGTCGTAGACATGACGATTTTATGGTTCACTTGAAATGGGATCTTGGGACAGGCTAAAGGCGACATTACATTTATGGGAACATTCTTATTTCGTTACCTGTATTCTCATCCGATAACCTTTTTCGTCTCTCTTTCCCCATGGTCCCAGCTTGTGCCATTTGTGCCAAATTGGTCACCCTCTTTTGCTCGTTAGTCGTACAGAATTCGAAACGAAGATTGGACATCACAACGTCATGTATTAGTACATATGTTCGTACCGTGTTCTCATCTTTGGGGAAAATATGACAAAATTAGGTGCAATTATAGGGCTTACCATATAAAATCACACCTGATCAGATCCAAATCTAATTTCTACTGTGACATGATCGAGCCAAACTATAAAGATGTCCCTTAACAAATATTTTTAATCAATCAATTCCATATAAGGTCCAATGTGGGCGCGAGTAGTTCTTAAAAAAGACTCAAAAGCGAATAAATTTAGACCACTTTGATATGGGAGACTTCTGTCTTATCTTAAGATTTTCTATCGGGAAGCATAAAAATAGATAAAGTGTTATTAATTGGAATTTTGCTGAGGAAGGTAGACTACATGTTAGGGTAAAACTGTCATTTCACATTCCACTGTGTAATGATAATACCACCGAAGCCTATGGTAAGGTGAGGATGGATGAAATGCCTACCACATGACTAGCGCGCTAACAGCATTGCTCACAACCGCAGCTGGATTTCCGTACCCCCGGTTGTGAGCAAAGGCCATTGAACATTTTATCCTTCTTGTTCAATCCGTGTTCTTGACCACCAATAATTTGTATCATCAGGGTTAGACCATGTCTAATATCTAAATTCGATTAACCCATCCCTTTCCCTCATAATTCTTAATTCATGATTCTGCCCTCCCAACTTTACTAATAAAGAAACAGAATGGCAACATCTTGTGATCTCCAAATTCTTAATTAGTTCGATATTAAATAAGCGAAGTTATCGCATGGATCATATTAAAAGAATGATGCAGATTTTTTCCTAATTATCGTGTTAGCATGGAGGTCACATTCACATATTCTCTAGCAATTTGAAACTTTTTCAATGTTCCCTATAGTGCATCAATTTCTATAATTCCTTATATTTAAATTTGCTATATGATTAATGTCAATATAACTCAACCAGTTTAAAGACAGAATAGGACATGGGAAGACATCTACATAAGATTGATCAAAGAAGTTCTCCCATGTTTGACTGAATTGCGTAAGATATAAGACATTTTTAAGTCTTACATTAGAATTGACATTTTTGAATATTCGGTTCACATTGACCAAAGACAAGAAAATAAAAGATTCACGGTTCACATTTGGTTCGGCTTTAAGCCAACCAAAAGTTATTACTAATGAGTGCCTTCAATGTGAAAACTGAATATTAGAATTAAAGAATTAAGAAAAAAATTGGTGGGTGAAATCATCATTGCTTGGCCCTCTTGGAGACCCCATATGGATTACGACTTGTGTCAACCTGGTCAAAAACTTTCGAAACGAAGACGCACGGGTTCTTGAAGCACATCATAGGACAAAGAAGCATATCTGATTGCTTTTAATCGAACAAAAGCAAAAATCAAGGGATAAATGAATAAAAGTAATAAAGGTGCAAAACGAGATAGAGATTTCTGGCCCATCCCCCGATACTTTACCTAATACCCGGATTATTTTATCTTCAATATTAGCTATATTCGGCAGATTTACAAGTACTGCCATTGCAGAATAAAGTTTTTTTTTTTTTTTTTTTGGTAAAGGCCATTGCAGAATAAAGTTTATGCTCCTTAAATTAAAAAAATAAAGAAATATTATTTAGTGTTTTTATTCATTCATGTTGTGCTACCCTCTATTTTGTTGGCAATTAATATCACAAAAGCTCTGGACTTATAAACTTTTAAAGTATTATTCACAACTTTCGAACAATACCCGAACGAGCAAGGTAAATCACGCATAAGATGAGAAAATGGTGCACTATTTTGCCTTGCATATTAATTTCTATAATGTGCGATGACATCATGTTACAGGATTAAACTAGAAGCGACGTAGATTAAATTTCTTATCTAATCAATTATGCTAGAAATGCTAATTAATTTAGGCGCGTTTCTTATGTAACAGTAATTAAGTTTCATTATGCTCAAAAGATAGGTATCAAATGATAGTAGAGCAACGCCGGGAGAAAGTGATATATCTAATGTATCATTAATTATCAGCCATTATTTAGGAAAATAATCGCGTAAAAAAGGGTTATGAAAGCACTTTAGATTTACGAGGATAAGATGAGATAAGATGGCAATCACTTAGAAAATATCAAATCAGAAAAGTCCTAAAGAGATGGGCCCTCACTTCAAGTATAACGAAATTGAAGGGCATATCAGAAAATATCCTTCTATATAACAACTTTGTCATTACCCAGATTAGCCAAAGTGTAGCAGCCTCATAAGCTTTAACATATACCTCTCTCTTCTCAAACCTTCCAACCGGCTTTTCTATTTGAAAGCATTTAGCTTCGTTAGTCAGAGGATCGATCAAGCACCAAGAAGAAGAAGAAGAAGAAGAAGAAAGAGGGAGATGGTGGTTTCGAGGAGCGACAAGATCAATGGCGGACGTTTGTCGCAGAGGTTTCGAGCCGTCTGATCCCAAGGCGAGGCCAAGTGAAGGTGGCGATTGTGGTGGAGTTGGCTCATTTGTTTGCCTTCATCTTCTCTTAAATCTCAGAAACAGATGTGCTAGTTCTCATTGAGGAGAGAGATGTTCCTGTAATCATTAAAGCAATAGGAGGAGCGGTTTGCCGTTGTAATTAAGAGGTCCTTGAATTTGCTAGAGTGAACAATTTTGTGGATACTTGATCAGATTCTTCTTATTCTTTTTTTCTATGGCTATTTATTCATTTCTTTAAATCTTTTTTTTGTCGGAAATATAATTAAGATGGACTAAATTTAATTTTTTGGTTGATGCAAGTCTTTTGGAGATGTGAGAAGTTGAGAGTTTGAACCCTACTTGTAGAAATTTGGGGGTGGGATCCGTCGGTAAAACCAACATAAGGCAAACAAAAAAATGAAACTATCTAGCTATAGTTGTGGCTGTATAATCTCTAAATGAGGAAAAAAGAGGGATGTATTGCGTAAAGTGTTATAATACATTTGTCATGCACTTTATCCTAAGGAAAAATATTTTATGCATTGGATATACTATTAATATGAAGTAAACTATCGTATAATATTGCTAAGATGGTACGTATCTTGTATATACTTATTTGATCTTTTGAGACTCATTTGTTAGGATCTCGAACGTAGAAAACATATTTAAAGCAACAATTCCTTGATGGTTGACTGGAGTAATTTCTTGAAAACATGTTTAGTTGTGAAGTGAATTATTGAACTTTTCTCGGAAAATTTAATATTACTGTGGTGATGATCAGACACTCAAATTTTATGATCAAATTTCAACTCAAATTTTATCAATTTAGGTGTGATTATAGAAACTCCTTGGATCCGAATTTTGCTCTCCATTACAAGACACGACGGAATGAGACATAATCGCAGCCTCTAAAGCAAACGCAATTTGATCAATGCTCTAGCTGTCCCAGGCAAGAGGCTAACAGGACAGCTATATCCTTTGGGATGCCTGACTCGTTATCTTTTTCGCTATCTCGTCTGATGTCACACCTCTACACCATCAAATGAAGCCCCACTTAAAGACACAGATTGAGACATGCAAGCCAGCTAAATAGAATCACGATTTGACAGAACTTGATATGCCATCTTTTTTTCTTTTTTCTTTTTTGGTTCGAAATATGCCATTTTTGACTTATGATAATATTATAAAATGGGACAAAATACGAGACGATATTTGGATATTAAATTAGGATCTTACATTTGACCCGCATCTCTAAAATGCAGCCTCCTCGTTGGACGATGCCCCATATCATGATGCTTTCAAAATGGTCAAAAAAGGAAATTTTCAGCCAGCTAATAAAACCACATGCTCTTGAAGAACTTATCAAGACAAGGACCGGTATCCCATAAATTATATTTTATCGAAATAATATTTATATAAGTTCCACATATATTCTCCAGCCTTGTTTGATTCCGTTTCGGAAAAGATCTTAAAAAAAAAATAATACTTTTGAATTAAATGGATTTTTTGAAATGAAAATGACATTTGTATTAAATTGTAATTTTAATTACATTTTGTAAATGATTTTTGCTAATTTTTAAAAAGTTTAAAATACTTTGTTGGAGGTCGTGACCCCTCAAAGGGACGTCGCCACCGTGCTACCTCCATCCAAACCCATGGAGAAGATGAAGATGATGAATAATGAATGAAGACCAGGACTTGTGTTTGAAGAATGCAACTTCAAATGACTTCCAAACCTACTTTGACTAAAGCCTTCAGGAGTCATTTTAAAATGTAATTGTATTTCTCCAAATTAAACAAAACATGTTATTTAGCTTTGGTCAAGAGACTTTACAATTTCAAAGCCCATTTGAAATGTAGAATCAAACGGGACCTTTCTTATCACAAAATACTTTATCTTAGACATGGACACACGTGTAATATGTTGGCAGATCATAAAATGCTGCTGTCATCAGAACTTGCTAGAGAATACGGTAAGAAATGCTACATGGAAATCATAGACGGTTGGGTTTCTTTTTTTTTCTTTTTTTTAGGTCAGAAAAATAGAGATTTTGGTTTAATAAATTATTAAAAATGGCATGTAGGTTTTCTTTTATGAATTTACTGTGTCACCCTTTATTTTGTGGAGGTTTAATACGGCAAAAATTATCAGTTTTGAAAGCTTACGGTTGTTCCGCAGCTTCAAAAATTTCGAGCATAATTTTCTTTTGAGTGTCGAAATCATAGAGAGTTAGGTTTATTAAATTATTGACAAGTTTTTATTTTCTTTTTTGAATTTATTGTGTGGCCCTTTATTTTATGTGCCAAAATTTGCTTATTTGCGCATCATAAAAATCAAAATGGCGCAATGGACTTCTGTTTAGAACTCTAATAAAAATTTGCATACGTCTTGTGCAAAGCAAATTTATGATATAAAATTGAGCAAGTGAATTAATACTTTTGTTTATGAACTTTTCGTGCGGGTCATGATATCTTATAGTGTACAAATTATAGGGTTAATGTCATTAAAAATTTCAAACTAATCTTCATGTCACAAAATTCCCAAGTTAATATCTCTGTCCTAAATGTATCTTTATTAACATGTATATGTGACAATGGAAAGTGGATTTTTTAGGTTTCTAAGTCCAATTCATCTTAATATCATCCACCACATGTGTTGATAGGCATAATTTTAGAGGAATATAGGCAGAATGCTAAGGCAAATTTAGATCAAGTATTGGATTTTGTTATTTCGTGTTAGTATTGGGATTGTAATGGGACCAATGATGTAGGAAATTTTTTATTAATGATAAAAATTAATTTATGTTAAAAATAAGAATACAAATTTGAGATTTTATATGGAATTACCGCCCGCTGCGGGTCAAAATCAAATATTTTTTAAAACCCCCACACCCACAAGGTCAGAAAGTCAAAACCCAACAATTCAAATCAGACAAAGCCCATGCAACGTGACAGTTGGCAATGCCAGCTTAGTCAACAGGAATCCACAAACCCATCGAGAGAGTCAAACGGTCAAACCAAGATTGCAGTTGTTTTAATCCTCACCTCCAACCTATAAAAACAAGATCACCCTCTCAAGCAACCCATCGACTTCCCCACACTCTCAATCTCATCATAACTCAGTAACTCCCACGAGAAGAACATCACAGAGAGAGAGAGAGAGAGAGAGAGAGAGAGAGAGAGGACATGGCGGATTCAAGAAGTTCGACAGTGAGCATTGTCAGTGGCGGCGATGTCGCAAGGGGCGTCATGAGCCGGCCAATCCCGAGGAGAGGCCGGGTGAAGGTGGCTATAGTGGCGGGGCTTGCACACCGGTTGGCCTCCATGTTTGCTGTCCACGTTCGATGCGCCGGTGTTCATTTTTCGCAGTAAGATAGTACCATCAAGATAAACGTCATCTTCTCGTGATGATTCTGATAGAGCCACGGTTTTTAAGCAGACACAAGAAGATAGTGGGGCAAATGAACTGGGTTCATCACATAGAAAGATCCCAGTTCAGAGAGAGAGAGAGATATTTTTTAATCTTTGTTGGGAATCTTTAGGAGGAGCGGCTTGTTGCAATTGAGAGGTTCTTGATTTTGTAACCATAGTGTGGTGTGAAAGAACTTTGTGGACACTTGATGTGATTCTCCTTGTTCTTACTTTTCTTTTTAATATGTTGCCTTTTGCCGCAAACAAAAGCGGGATGGACTAAACTCGATCTAGTTTTTCTTGGGTACTTATTCTTTTCTTTGAGATGTTTGAGGTAGAAAGCTCGTATCCTGTGAGAATTTGGGGGGTGGATTGGCTGGTAAAACCAACACAAGGCAAATAGAAAACGAGACAAACCCAATTCAATTCAATCTAGCAACAAAAAAGGAAGAATAACTCTTGAAAATCCCGCTCGAGAGTGAGAAGAATCGGCAACAAACCTCAATGGCAAAATGCTTGAGGATGGCGGAGCGCACTAGGGGCACTTGCCAGCCTTTGAGAAACTGCTGAATCAATCTCGTCGACTAGGAATTTGCCATGATCAGGCGAGTTCACAAGCCGCTCGGCCTTTCTCGTGGCTGCTCGAGCCCGCAGCAATCCGCGACCCATTAATCCTCTCCCGTTCGATAAAACTCCGACGAGCTCAATCAACACCGGATATCTTCGAAATTCTTCAATCATCTAGCAAATTATCGTGGTTTTCCTTTGCACTATTATCGAGTTCATATCCCCTTAATTGAACAGTTTTATGTTCGGAGAATAGGCATGGAACAATCCATTTTTAGCCCTTAAAAGACCCACAGAAAAAGGGAACAAAATGGCCCCCGGCCCCTCACCCTCACCATCCGACTCTCTTCTTCCCTTCGTCACTGTCAAGACGAGGTGGATTTACCGGTTGAACTGAATATATGAAGGATAAATAGTTAAGAGATGGGACCACTGCCTGCGCGCCCGCCAGAGGATAACAATGAAGTTAATGACAATGGAGGGGGCCGAATCCTCTGGCTTGGACCATTTAATCTTAAACGCGATGTCGGGATGGTGGGTCATCCACAATAGCGTTTCCACAGGGTTACCCGCCTAACTATTGCCGTACGTGGTCCCTTCGGTACAAAAAAAAAAAAAATTAAGAGATGGGTAAAATTCACAAAAAATTTCAAATTTTACCAATTATGACACATCTACTCCAAACTCTTTTTTGTGACACAAAAACCCCAAATTTATACCTATGTGATATACTTACCCTTAAACCTTATCTGATGTAACACATTCATCCCAATTTTTTTTTTTGTGACATAAAAAATCCAAAACTTATATTCGCGTGGACACATTTTGAAGACATTTGTGATTGTTCTCTTTTCAGTTAATGCTTACCACATGTTCAACGAAATGCCTGCGCCCTCTTTAGCTCTTGGCTTGTTTTGAATGTGCGTCGATCATTAGGGCTTTTTGTTTTTGGGGGTTTCGTTGCCGTCGTAGCTTTGTGCGTGGTTTTTATTTTATTTTTGCTTTCTTAGTTTCCCAAACGGTATCCAACGGTGGTCTGGCGAGCGGCGAGGTCTTGTTTGGTAGGGATTGCAAACGGTGGCCACTGTTGATTGTTAACAAGGCAACGGCATCGGTCGAGCAACCGATTTCCAGGCGGCAAGTGGGCCAAGCCGCCAGGCAAAACCTCTTTTTAACTTCTGTGGGCAGTGACGCTGGTCGCCGGAGGAAGGTTCGCTCCACCCGAGTCACAGTCGACTCTGCTGACCGTCGCGTGCCGCGCTGGGGATTGCTGGGGAATTGGCCTTGGGCTGGACTAACTGAGAAGTGGGTTGGTGGCCGGTCGGGCTAGGCTGACCGGAGGAGCCTCAATGTTTGGATTAAGACAGAAGAGTGGGCCTGAGCCTCATTTTTGGGCTTAGACTGGTTAGGCCGGGCCTGATTAGGCTGAGCGACAATTGGGCTAAAGTAGGCTTAGTGGGTTCAAGTTGGTTTAAGTTAATTTGGGCCGGATCAGTTTAAGAGAGCCGAAGCCCAATAGGTCTTGGGCTCTGGCCCATTACGTGTGAGTAAGGTCGCCGACCCAGCTCCCTTTTATATAAAAATATTAGAATATTAAAAAATAAAAATAAAAAGGAAAATTAGTTAAGAAAATGCCACTCCTACTCGTTGCAATTAAATTTGCTAAATAATAATGATAATGATGATGATGATGAAAACCTACTTAAGACATAATATGCCGTGATGAAGATGCACCTACTAGATTTGATTAAAGAAGTTCACTCATGATAAAATGCACATGTTATTTTCATCTTAGCTATAGCTCATATTGTCGATTGATTTGAGAATGATTTGACGAGTCTCAGAAAATTCTGTCCAAATTACTGATCGCTCGAGTACTTGTTCCCTTGTCTCTTGTTGACCGAGAGTTTCTCAATCTATGGTTAAATTGATTCCTATCTACACTTGTTTATATATTCTGGTCCTCAATTGCTAAGTATAGTCATATCTCGTGTGAAGCCAAGTTGATTGTATGCATCTTTCTGAATGCCTTGTGTGATGGATGGAACGAATCCCAGCAAGAATTTCACGTGGATTCTACAATCTAATACTCGACATGGGCAGTGATCGAGGAGGTCTTGAAGCAGAACTTCTTGCTTTCCATATCAGAAGATATTGAGGCAGTGTCGAAATCGGCATTAGTAGATGTATCCTCTCTCAAAAACCTCAATGTAGTGGCAGCACAGAGAAAATGATTTGGCAGTGCTACTTGGATACCATCGACAATTTTGGTGTATTTGACTTGGTAGAGTGATGGCTCTCGACGGATGCTAAATTGTCAGGCTCTTCTGTTAAATTGCAAAATGCATAAAGCTCGACAAGATCAAATTCATTCATGATAGTTTCTCTTGCGTGGGACTTGTACGCCTGAGAACCAAGTAGCTTATTTTGTTCTTGAAAATTTGTTTTGACAGCGAATGTTCCAGAAGTATGAAGTCCTTGGTCGATCTTGCGTTCATTTTCTTTAGAGTGTTTTTG